>OY982935.1:5002500-6252500 GCA_963891755.1 Pyrrhia umbra
TTTGGATTGTGGATACTAAGCAACTTAGACCATCTAAACACGATTTATTCCTACGGAAACCTACAGTGTTCGTAGAAAATACATTTGCTTTTTCAACAAACCATTCCAATCTTCTAAATAAAATATAATGAAATAATTTGCATATGCACGATAACAAGGATATAGGGCGAAAAGAAGCTACTTTACTAGGGTCACGACCAGGTTTTGGAATAGGAACTATACAAATGTCGCGCCACTGAGATGGAACAAAACCTTGAACTAAGAATTTATTAAATAACGTTAACAACACATATTTACCTACATCGGGTAAATTTTTTATCATAGAATAAGATATATCATCGCATCCAGGAGATGTATCCTTAGATTTAATACATTTATTTAATTCCTGGATAGAGATTTCACATTCTATTATAGGGTTACTGTGTTGAACTACAGGGGACATTGGCGACACATAATCTGGTGTCAAAGAATTTAACAGATTTGTGGCACTTTCAGAGTCTACATAACGTCTAGGAGAACGGTATCCTTTCAGCCACCTCATTTTGTGCCACATTTCACTAGCCGATGTAGTATGATCAACTGAAGAGCAGAAATTTTGCCAGTTTACTCCCTTAGCCTGACGGATTAGCCTCTGCGCTGAATGTATCCTATTATTAAGAATATTAAGGTTATGAGGAGTGGGGTTACGTCTAAATTTGGATAATGCTAGCCTACGCTGAGCTACAGCATGTGAAAGTTCTACAGACCAGTACGGCTTAGGAGAAAAATCCGTAGTAGGGTTTTGATTGAATTTGACCAACGGAATAAATTTGCTAGCGGCTTCGTTTATAATGTTCAAGAATGAATCATAAGCTTTTTGAAGGTCATTAGGTAACGTTAAAAAACAGAAATGTTGTTCTAAATAATTTGTATACGATATCCAGTCAGCTTTGCGAAAATTTCTTTTCACGACTGAAGGTAGGTGTGACGTACTCATAGTTGAAATTTTAATTACTAAATGATCGCTACCCAGAGTTTCATTTAAAACCGTCCAATTAAAATTATGAGCTATATCTGTAGAAACCAGTGATATATCGGGGGAAGACTGTTGAAGGTAAGTATCTACTAAACGAACTCGCGTGTGTGTCCCATCATTCAATGCAAAAAAATTGCTGTCTAAAAGTGAGTCATGAATGAGACTACCCCTGCGATCAGTTTTATACGACCAGCTGACGTGATGGGCATTAAAATCACCTAAGATTAGGGTTTTGGATGGCCATAATCCTAACAAATTACTCCAATCCTGCTGTGTGGTAACAATTCTAGAAGGACAATAGATTGCAACAATATTTTCAATGGGTTCACAGTTAAATAATTGAACACACACTATTTCAATGCCGCTATTACTAATGCGAACGCATCTCTGTTGCGCTTTTACAGATTTGTGTACTAAGATAGCTACACCGCCGTATGAGTCATCCCTGTCCGTGCGATAAACATCGTAGCCATTTACTTTAAAATTACTTTCCGGTTCGAGCCACGTTTCACTAAGGGCAGCAATATGAACTTTTTCTTGACGTAAAATTTCACAGAAAGGAACTAATTTAGGCTTGACACTTTGGGCATTCCACTGTAAAATATTTAACTTAACTAATTTGTAAGCCATCACAAGGAAGAACTTATAAAACTAAACAATGATTTTATCCAAGGCCAATCTGAAACAAAACTTACTGAAACTAACATAAACCATTCTAGGCACAACTGTAATATGGATTTAATTTTAAACGTAAGATTGTGCTGTTTGAGAAAAATCACCTCCTTTATTCTGACCCACAACTCATTGAAAGACGGGCGTTCATTTTTAACCTCTCCATTGTCAGACGAGTCATCTTTGCTTCCGACATCTGAATTCCAAAACATCCAGTCCTCATTGGTGGAATTATTCTTACGTTTTGAAGACTTCATGTCAGATTTTTGGGGACGATGACTAGGCTTGATCGGGATCTTCACTTCGTGAACAGTAGCCTTTGTTTGAATTGCTTCAGCATAAGTCGGACGATAGGAAGAATCGGGATGAAGATTTTTAATAGGCGTGGGTTCAGTACCAAGGCGGGGGAAAGGGTCAGTGAACTTAGGATTAACAAGGGATTGAGAAGGAACGTTATTTTCAAAGGGAATGGAAATTTCAGGTGGTACATAGGATTCCAATGCCTTCCTATACGTACATCCAAATTCAGCCATAATCTCTCTAAGCTTCCTCTCTTTTTTGTACACGGGACAAGTCTTGCTCATAGAAATATGGTCACCACTACAGTTGACACAAGAAAACACTGCGGTGTCGCAATTCTCATGATGACCGCCACACTTAGGGCAGATTATGTTTTTGGACGGGCACATTTTACGAGTATGACCCAGCCTCCAACATTGGGAGCATTGTGATACTTGGTGTATATAAGGAAAAACCTTTATATTAATGTCACAAACGCGAACAGTTGCTGGTAGATGATCACCGTCAAAGCATAGTCTTAAAGTTTCACTCGGGCACCAACCACCTTCATCTCTGTTTCGACGATTTAGCCTTTTAAATGATAGAAGCTTTGTGGGAGCTGGGCAAGAAATATTTTGGAGGATCTCGTCATCCGTAAGATCTAGGTCAACGTCCTTAATCAGACCATAACAGACCGATAGTTCCATGGCCTTTTGTAGTCTCCAACCTTTCTCCAAAAGCTTCTCACAAGTAAAAAGGCTCTGAGCAGCTGCTTCACACTCAAATTGCAGGCGTATTTTGAAAGGGCTTAAATATTTAACGTGGCAAACGTTTCGAATGCTATTTTCCTTTAAAAATCGGGCCATTGCAAATTGCTTAGGAAGACGTTCCTTGCTAGATAAATAAACTTCATACTTGATTTCTTCTTTTATTGAATTATTGCTGCTGTGGCGTGACTTTTTTTTACCTTTTACTTCTTTCCAACCCTCTTCTTCCTCAATACTACCTTCTCTTTGTCTCTTTGCTGCTCGTAACAATTCCTCATTAGTCTCAGGTTCACTATCATCATCAATAGCATCCATATCTGAAGAGTCATTTAGCAGACTTTTTATATCATTCACGATAATGGGCCTTATGGTGCGTGGTGACGCGCTAACGTTATCGGTCATACCGGTTTTGCATGTAATTCTCGGTAGTAAATAGATATAAGTGTATACCAGGCAGTGCAGCCGGGCGGTCCGGCGCACACCTTATGTACGTGATAATGCGTAAACAGCTGCACGTGTGATAGCAAGTGGTACGCGACAAAAACACGACCAGGCCGCACGAGTGCCGGTACGGGTCGGCACCTACCTTTGAAAAAAACATTTTAACCAAGTATTCCAACTTTTTATACAAATTTAAATTGAAACCTATAGTTTGGTTCGTTAACTTCAAAACAGCGTAGTATCATTATCCCTAAGTGTACGTTTGTATACTGGAAAGGGCCATTCATTTTTTTTTAAACAAAAACTTTGATGCAGTTTCTTTGTCTGGGGGTATATATATATTCGGCTAAATATGGGTGTATTAAAAGAACACCTCCGCATATCAAAAAGACGGCGTTTTTTCGTGAGATGTACCAACCTTGTCGATAGACCAAAAGTTGGTTTAAACGACATTATCTATAGTTGCTTAAAGTATTTATTATTATGTAAAGAAAAACTTTGGTTCCCTTTTTAAGAATACTGCGCGCATAGAATAGTGTGAGTTTTGAAGTTATAGTTATTATAAATAGTCAAAGTTTACACGTATATGGAGAAGAAGTGCAGAAAAATTTGGTCAAATTTCAACCAGTGGAGACCAAAATTAGTTGCCAAACTTTTTGGGCTTCATACAACAGTGGTATCTAGTTATATTCAGATGAAAAATATAATGAATTGTCCACAGATTCAGTTGTACGGCTTCAACAAGGAGCTGTACCACAATATGTCGGAGGCGCAACATAAATCTCAAGGCATTGTCGGCATATCATTAATGGTGCAAGTAAGTCGTATTTACAATACTTAGGCTGATGACACACTGTTATGTGGGACGTCCCGGTCGACAGTAAGTGGGGGTTGGGGGTAGTTTTATGCACTATGCATTTTTTGTGATACAAATTGAAGAACTTACGATTAACACAGCACCACGCATAGGAGCGTGGCACGTTGTAAATATTACCTACTCCATAAAATTTAAACGCTAGGATTTAGGAGATAAATAAAATGGAATAATTATTTTTATTTTCTTGTGATTTACGATGGATTAAGATAACTCGTATATTGCGTAAGAAACTCAAACTATATCTGTAAATTTCTGAGTGAAACAACATGATTTTTAAAATACATTTCCCAACATACTAGAAAGAATAAAAAAAAATACTTTGACCCTTTGATTTTTTTCCAGCTAGGCAGGCATACTTGCAAAGTTAATAATTACTTATTACATCGCATTTGTTTTCAGGTCGGGGAGCCATTTAACACAGACTTTAGGTTGATAACTAGCGCGTTCAACAAGGTTACTTACAGAGGTGAGCGGTCTCAAATTATAACAAACGTAATCTTTTTAACAGCATAAGCTGGTACACTAGGCAAAGGAATCCAAAAAAATAGATTTTAAAATAAGACTATGAATTTATTTTGTCCTGTAAGGTGGTATTACACATACAAAAGTTACACTGAAAATAAACTATTTGTCTCGTATAGGAATTGAACCTATGACATGCAGCGCAGCAACTAACTTACAAGTCATTTGTTTTTCTTGTATGTGCCTGTTGTACTATTGAAATTTCCAATATCTTCATTTTTTATCTAAAGCCATCAGACATGCAGTTCTTATACACGCAATCAAGGTTAGTATTTTTTATCCCTATCCCTTTAATAAACGACGAATAAAAACATCATTAAGAAAACGTTATGCCCCTCAATTAAAAAAAAAGCCGAAGACTTATTTTATATACCCAAACCCACTTTAGTCACTCGTCACGCCGTAAACACTCGATTCCTAGCTATGAAAACACGATATCCAGATTATTAATATTTGTAAATAGCAGCTGTCTGTCAGAATTATAATTACCAGTCCGTAAACCCCGGGTGCTGTACATAACCCTCCCAGTCAAAAGCCTAATTACCATAATTTCCACGCTTGGCTCGGCGGCTTGGTAATCAAAGTTCGTTGTTAACACATTATTGAGAAAATAAAATATTCAATCATTATATCTGGTGCCCTACAAACATTACCTTCTGTGTAAAATTTGTGTATTCTGAAGATAACCTGTACTGTAAAAAGATCCTTTATTTCTGAAAAGAGTGTCTATGGAGTTTCTTGCCGGTTCTTTTCCATAAGACTCACTCCTTGGAACCGTGCAACTAGCTTGACGTTTCTCATATGTGCCTGCAAAGACCTATTTGCAATAAAAAAAAATGAATTTTGAATTTTTGAACGTCTGAGAATAAAATGAAAAAAATATGGTACCTATTGATATAAGTCTGTTATGCTCAACCACATGATATTTCACCAGATTGCGAATGGCATACATTCGTCATTCTTATAGCATGATAAAGCCATTTTTCAGGTCAGCTGAGTTTAAAAATAACTCAGAGTAAAATATTTCCCCGTCTTAATACTGCGGCATTCAATTCAATCATCAGGTTTAGGACCTGTTGTTGTTTTAAATCATCATCATCAGCTCCTGTTGACTGACACTATTGAACTTGGGCCTTCCCTATTTCACGCCACTGAGCTCATTTTCAACTTTGTTCCTCTAATCCCTACCCGCTACGGTAGGTCCGAATATCATTGCCCCAACTAGACATACATAGATTCCAAACTACGTTTTAAATGCTGCTTTAAAAACAATACAGCTATCATTTTTCTAACGTCTCCTTATCAGGAAGGCAATGCTTATTCTTTGGACAAAGTAATAGCCAGCCTTTGGAAAGAATTAATCAGCTGACTGGAAACCAGTACAACAAAGCATTTGCCATCCAAACGTGGTAATGTTACCAGTTTCTTGGGCACGCTCTCCTGTGACGGCGATGAGAAAGAATGTTTAGACGCATTGATTTTCCCTATAGTTTTAGTTTGTTCTAAGCAATTTTTCTTGCAGGTGCCTCGTTCCCCATCAAGCATCTACCTCTAAGTTCTTTGCTGCCCAACACTCAACAGTATCTCACTTACGAAGGGTCCACCACTCACCCTGGGTGCTGGGAGACAGCTGTCTGGATCATCTTCAACAAACCCATTTACATTTCTAAGCAAGAGGTGATATTTTACTTAGTTTATGTCTTTGTCTTATGTTTATATGTTTAAGAATCAAATAGTCTTAAATCACTTAACACTCACACTGTCCACTATCCATAGGGGACGTGGATAGCATTAGAGTCCCAGGACAAGTGTGGTAAAAGAACGACTGATTTCACTATAGTTTATAAAAGAAATAAAATAAATTGTTTATCAACTAAATCATTTATAGAAATAATAGAAGTGTGTTTGCAGTGAGCTCCTCATATGCACGTAGCGAAATCGTCACGGGTACGCAGCAAATTTGCAACACAGACCCCATATTTTTCACTCAAGTTTTCTTATCAAAAAGTAAAGCGTGACGCGAACACGTTAAGTATCTTAAAGATCTGGCTAGATCAACGACTCTTAACTCTTTATACCTTCATAGATGTACGCCCTACGCCAGCTGATGCAAGGGTCGCAGCTCACCCCCAAAGCACCGCTGGGTAACAACGCAAGACCAGTGCAGCCCCTACACCATCGCACCGTCAGGACCAACATCAACTTCAATAAGCAAGGACTTCAGGTAAAGGATATATCGAAGCTGTGACCTTCTTTTTTAGATGGGAAATCATCAAATGACCCCTCCCGTCGTGGGTGAGGCGGGTGGGAGTGTCAGACTCTTACTGACTGAGACCCACCCATCCTTCCTCAGCATTTTGTATTCCAGGGGCGCGGTATCTTTTTCAAACGCCCGCAGCCCCGGCAGGCAGGAGCATCTTAGTTTATAATTTATTGTCTCACTAATTTTAAGCTTCAGTATCTCTCAATAACTTTAGAAATGTACATACTATGAATATGAGTAATATTCATATGAACTGACTAGCTGTTTCCCGCGTCCCAAGGACCTGACGCACCCGGATAAAAAGTACCCTATAACCGTCCCCAGGAACCTATTTATCTCTTTTCCAAATTTCATTTAAATCAGTTCAGGCGTTTTACAGTCAAAGCGCAACAAACAAACTCACTTTCACATTTACAATATGAAGTTGAATACAACGAGCAAATCAACGTTATATTAAAGTAAACTTGATTTGTTATACCAAGTTCCTTAACACGGCTTGCGTTATGCTCTGTTATGCTCCGTTATGAATATCGGTATTCGAGCAGACGGGCATTTTACGTGGCCGCTGATTTATACAAGGCATTCCTGACAAGGGTTCCCCGATCACACTATTAAGGCTTATGTATTCTAAAGATTGTTTTGAGTAACATGTGATGATAACGTTACACAAATCCATTACAGTTACACTAAAGATACAGGAATAAACTGAATTACACCTGAAAATCCGCGAAATTTCTCGTCCTCACAAAAGGACTGCACAATAAAAAGCTGGTTATCACAAAGTTAGCAAATAAACGTGATATAAACAGGGTTTGAACTTGTGCGTTGTAATACAAAACTTACGCGCTAGAGTATGAATAAGACAAGGTTTAGTTAGCACTTACTAAATTCTTGTTAGAAGATCATTACGCATGAGTTTTAAGTGAGAAACCGATTCGTGAAGGCTCTTTTCATAGTCAGTTGCATGTGTAGTATTTTTCATACAACAATTTTAGAATTCGTCCATTGACCGAGCTGCCAATATTAAAAATCTAAATATATAAATAAAACTCAAAGGTAACAGACTGACTGACTGACATAGTGATCTATCAACGCACAGCCCACCAAACCACTGGAGGGATCGGGCTGAAATTTGGCATGCAGGTAGATGTTATGACGTAGGCGTCCGCTAAGAAAGGATTTTGATAAATTCTACCCCCAAGGGGATAAAATAGGGGATGACAATTTGTATGAAACTTTGTCAATTTTAAACCGATCGGGCTTAGAATTCATATAGCCCACGCGGGCGATGCCGCTGGCGGAAAGCTAGTCTTCAATAAGGGCGTAAATGTCCTTTTGTTTTGCTGAAAACACACAAGGTCCTCCGACTTAGTGTTTTATTTTATTTTAAAACAGCAGTGCATTCTTTCGATTCTTTAATTCAACGGACAAGGACATCTTTGCTTCATGCTACAATTATATTATTGCTAGGCTTAAAGGAAAACCTAGTTTTCCGCGGTTTCACCCGCATCATAAGATCGTATCGTAATTTGCGTACCGATGTTAAAAGTATCCTATGAGTTCTATATAAGCGTATAAAATATATATATCAAATTTCATCAAAATACATTCATAATTTTTTTGCGTAAGAGAATACGGTGAAGGAAAACATCGTGAGGAAACCTGGACTTAAAAAGTCTGAAATTGCCAATTGAGCAAGCGTGGTGATCAATGTGCCTTCTCTGTACGAGAAGACGCCTGTGCCCAGCAGTGGGACAATAGGTATATACGCTGATGAAGAGTAGTTCTTCATCCTACTTTTTCATTAGTAGTAATTTTTACAGGCTTTTATTTTTCTATTTCTCTCTATTAATAAAGACAGATACATCTATAGGTGACTAGTTAATACCACTATCTTAATATTCATACTCCAAGGTTCATACTTAGTTGGTAGATAAGACTTCGTGGCTCAGTGAGTTACGTTCCCGTGTTTAGTGATGCGAATAGCGGGATTCCTAGTTGGATGCTGGTGATTATTTTTGGGGAATAACATTAGTGTTGTGATACATTCTGGAATAATCATGAATGATTAATGTTTAATATTAATTGAGGGGTAAAAAGTAGTGATTTTAAAAAGGTTTCTTGCAGTCTTATTAAAGAAGAGAGAGCTTTATATTCTCGGATAAAAATTGTCTTTTATACTCTTCATTTAAGTCACATTTATCCAACTCGGGAATCAAACTCGGGACCTTAGCTTAACACCTACGCTACTGCTAGAGCATTTAAATTTAAAGCAGGCTCTGTCAAATTTTATCAATATTGGTTCAGTTTTGTTCAATCTTTAAAAAAAACTTTTTTTTCTTAATGCATATCAAAAGGCAGATAACAGTAGTTTGTATAAATAAATACACAATCGTAACTAATATGTTTAACGCAAAAGAGAGTTTGTGTGTTACGCTTCCACGGTAAGACGGCTGCTAAATCGATTTAGATAAAATTTGGTACGGAGTTAGCTCCTCTAACCCTGGAGATGAGTACAGTTTAATGTGGTTCTACGGGGCGCCGGTGAAACCGTGGAAAACAGCAAGTATTGTATATACAAATCTATACTAATATAATAAAGCTGAAGAGTTTGTTTGTTTGTTTGAACGCGCTAATCTCAGGAATTACTAGACCGATTTAAAAAAATCTTTCAGTGTTAGATAGCCCATTTATCGTGGAAGGCTATAGAAACTATAGGCTATAGAATGTTTCAAAATCGGGGGCTAAAGTTAGCGATAGCCCAAAGTTACTATTCCACGCGGACGAAATCGCGGGCAGAAGCTAGTAACACAATATAACTCACGTTTAATAGGACCGCCACTTGCAACAGACTTAAACACAACCAAATTGCATGGCCGGCAATAAATCTCAAGCAAATCCCGGTCTAAGACGACGCTTGTCCGACTCCGCAGAGTTAAATAATTTACATTTGGACGATTTATATTTAATGAAATTGCTATAAGACAAGGATATCGCTAAAAATGCACGAGGGTGAATTTTTACCCTCCTCATCACACAAGTGTTCGTCCTTGTCAAATGTTTATTTCTAAACGCATCCATGATACAGGATAAATTTCTAGAGTGGAGCAACGTTTACCAAAAAGATTCAGTACCTACATTAGTAGTTGTAAAAGAAATAGCTATAGGAATAACAAAAATATATCGATAAGTATCAGTATCACAATCGATGTTTCAATTGAAAGCCACATAATATTATAGTCTCGATACCGAATTATATATCTTCATTACAAAGATTGTGCGTAATAATCCATGTCAATTCAAAATGTTAAAAAAAAATGCAAAACAACTGATTATTTGAAGTTAATTAATTTAAATTACATTTGTTTCAGGGTTCAAACAACTGTCCAGACATGTACCGGAATATGCATTATACAGGTATTTTTAAAACCTACATGAATACATTAATTCATAATTTCTAAAAGCACTTTTCTAACACAAAATGCATCTTGAATATAGAATGGAGCATGTACTGATTAATTATACGGAAAAGGCACAAACTGGTTCAATGTTTCGTATCAAGATACTTTAGACGAGGCATGGATTAATTTATGCCTCGGTTAGAGGCATTTTTACAAATAACTGAATTTTGTTAAATGAGTATTGGTATTAACTATTGTTTGATTAATGTTTAATTTTACTGTCATAAATTTATTATTCCACCTTCAATTCCAAATTTTGTAAAAAAATGATATGAAACATAAAACTTTAAGTGAATGCAAGCAATGAGGATCAGTAATGTAATAGCAAATTCAATAAAACTAGTATCTATGTTATTCTTTATGACATAAGAATGATATATCTTTTTGAATTATCGAAATCGGACCATTACTTATGAAGATATTAAGTAATAAACATTTGCCGTTCCGGCCGCTAAAAATTAATGTCCGCGGGAGCGTGTGACGTCACTCCAACGGAACCGAGCGCAGTCTGCATTCATATTTCACTATTCGGCGGAGCTGCGACGCGGTTGGTCAGTATATTTGGCAATTTATTTTACGTAAAGTGTTGTTAGAGTGTGTTTTGTGATATTTGAGTATAAAACGTCCTAAAATATGAGTACTAATAAAGTAGAGGCTGGTTTTGTGCGAGCTCAGTCAGATAATCTTCCAAAGGTGGATTCTTTCATGACATTTGATTATCTCAGTAATCTAGTTCTAAGTTAATCTACGTTACTTATTAGTAATCTTAAGATATTGATTTAAAATCTTTAGGCCTCCACACAATCGGCTATTATCGCGGTGAATCGCTGTACATTGCTGTGAACTCTCAAAAACTCTTGAGAGTTTTTCATCCAACGCAGCAATGTATAGCAAATCACCGCGATCATCGGTGATTGTGTGGAGGCAGCAGTAGGTAGGTGTAAAAAATAATGAATATTATGTATTGGTACAGAAATCTTGATAAACAAATGTTGTTTTCGTTCATTCCTATGCGGATCATTTCGCGGATGGCTATTTAACCAACTTGCGCTTTATTTAGTTCATAGTTCCCTATATACTTGTCGATCTATAACGGAAACCTTAATATTGGTTTTCAATGGCTATTTTTTGCCACCTCGTTCATTGTTACAAATAATTCATTCAGTATGTAGCTACTTAGGATGGCTTGAAAAAATCATCATCAATCATCTCTTTACAACAGGATACCATTTTGAAGAAGTTTTGCGTTTTTCGGCACGTTAAAAATAATTTTTCTAAGGTAATAATAGAAGTATTTGTACATTTTGGCACTATACAATATTAATACATGTTTGAAAAGGTGAATTAGACACAAATCGGACACTTAATTTGTTTGAAAGTCACAATTAATCAAACAAAACACTGCGCGCCATACTGCTGCCAACGGCTAACCGTTGGAGTGACGTCACAGCTATCGCGGCGACCGCTCGGTGAACTTCGCTAGTAATTTGGTCATAACTTCGTCAATTTTTATCGTAGATCAAAAATTTTTGCACTGTATGTTAAGGATTACTTAGCTCTACAAATCTGCATTGTCAACTAAAAACGTTACGGATCCTCATTAGTGCTTGAAACAATATTCCTCTTCACTCTTCTATCACTCGTTTTACTAAAATTTCAGCACGTTACCACCGCAAGAGACGTTCCAAAAAAAGTGTTGCATGTAAAAGGCACGCTAGACCAAAGAAATGTCACAGAAATAGGTATTGTTAGTTTGATATGTTAGTAGGTTAGTGTAACTGCTGTATATTGAGCTTGGCTTGACGTTGCAATATAAAAGTATATCTCTATTTTGCATGACCAGTATTCTAGAACAAAAGTAATTAAATATACATTTTTAAGCCTACTAATCGAACCGAAAGTCGAAATCCATGCTTAAGTATTATTCCAGAATTCGATCAAAGAACATCTGAAGATGGTATTTTTTTAATAAATGTCTATTAGTTAGTTACCTACATGCTAGTAGATTATATCGTATCGTAATTAATAGGATAGAATATTTGCCTAATACTATTAACTAGCTTTATTGTTTTGTTAGATAAATAAAATAAAATTGTAATGCTGATGTGTTTAATGATACGGGACATTTTTAAAATGTATGCAATTTATGCATGTTGTGTAACAATGCATGTTTGCTTTATATTTTTCACTTATTGTTTTTTTTCTTTTGTTTTTTTTTATTTAGCCGTAGAATCATCAGATGATCTTGTATCCATTTCTACTTCTGATCCAAAACTGACAACAACAACGAGTTTGCCTCCCACAAGTGTAGATAATGATACCATTTCCAGCAATGAAGCTACAAGGGTAACTACGTAAGTCAATATATTTAAATTTTAGCTGCAATAACTTTCAGTTCAACTTTCAGTTTGATAGTCCAATGAAATGCATTGCTTTGAAAAATTAATTAGATAAACATGCAAACATAAGCAGCAATATACAATAAAACTCTTTGGGTATATCCATCAGATACCCGTTGTTTACATAATTGGGGAACCTTATCTATTATATAAAATAAAAAAAATGCTCCAAGTGTACTGAACCATACTATGCGATGTATTTTTTAATTCTTTTTATTAAATTTGACTGCCTCATGAGTATATTGGTTGTAAGCGTGACTGTTAACAAGGGTCTGGGTTGACAGGTAGCAGCCTAGACACTTTATCTGTTCTTAAAGACTGAAATTGTGCCAAGTCAGTGCCAATAGGCGTAACCTATTACACTGGTGAAAAGTAGGTAGAAAACCGACGTATTGTATTTTGTGCAGCTTATTAAATAGTTATATTATTTCACAGCAACCCAATGGCCCAAGGAACACAGCTTGCGGTACAGAAGCGTTGATGACCTCTCCCTCGCTCACAATTAAATATTTATTTATTATATTTATGTACTTTTTTATCCACCATTAATTACATATGGTACTTAATATCTGAAATCGAGCAGAACTACTTATTATGTCAACGTATAACGAAAACTGCTTAAAAACGTTAGCTACAAAATGGAACAAAATAAATAATCATTTAAACTACTAATTTCAGGAACATGAAAGATAAATTGACAAATTTTGATATTCAAGAACCATGAAAAAGCTATTTTATTCTATTGTACATATAAATATAATATACATAACTGTAGCGTAGGTATAGTTTGTGAGGAATCTCAAACTTAGATACGAAATTCCACAGGTAACATATTCGGACAGTAGAATCGTCGTTTATCATATATAATTATATATTAATCGGTCCTAAAAAAAAAAAAAATATTGCTTATGTAAATAATATAAAATGCACTGCATATACTACGTACGGCTGACTATTCATTTGAGGATTTTATAATTAAAATTGTATGACAGTAAACTTAGATTATATGCCTCGCGATAAGCAACTCTGTGCAATTATGCCTTTCGACAAGGCAGAGACTCAAAACGAGGCAACCGCAACGCCTCGTTCGCTTAAATGTTAGATCAATTAAATTATTTGTACTAATCAAGCGAAACTGTACCTTTACCACTTAGTAATTTATGATACTATGTAGCCTTGTACTATATAATGTATTGTAACCAACACGCAGAGTAGAAAATATTATTCTTGCTATATAATGAATTCAATAATTTAGTAAGTTCGTCTCCATACATTTTTATTACGAAAATCATATAAAATGTTTGAAATAAAAGGTAAAAATATAAGCGTGTATGAAGACGAATTTAATCATTAAAAAGTGAAATATAATTAGAACTTAAATGATAATCATAAATCGTCAATTGTGTAGACAATATTTCTGAAATACCAACGGTTAAAATTTTAAGCAATATACATAATAACAAGCTTTGACCCTTATATATCCCTATTACCTTGTACTATGTAAAAATATATAGAGGTTATGTGTAGAAATATAAATGTATATATAGCAATGTATATAATACAAAAGTTTGTTTTCAATTTAATGATTAAAATGAAGTATCATAATTCGTCCACACTATTAAGTGTATTTACGGCAAAAAAATTACGACTGTAAGGCTTTTGATACATGTAGGGTATGCAGCATTAAATAAACAAAATGTATGAAATGCAAAAACTTTATAATATTTGGTAGAAAATTTAAACGTAACAGTCTCAAATTGCAAAGATATAAATTTTGCTTAAAAAACTTGAATTGTTTTTTTGATAGTGTACCTATTTATTTTCGCTTTACATGTAAAATAATACAATTACAAAAAGGCTTAAAACTAGATTGGTAATATATAATTAGGCCGTAGATATTATAGATATTGGCAAAAAATAATAATTAAAAAAAAATACTGTTTATATCAAAACTCCGGTAACAAAGCTAAAATTAGGTTAAAATTTAAAGTGTGTTTTGTTAAAATTTTGGTAAAAATATATAAATTACTATACGATTACTGTAAGTGACTGTAATGTACCTATGGAATTAAATGTAGTAGTTTAGATGCCTGTGTTGTCTTTATGAGTTAAATAATAAAATGTTTATCAGAAAATTATTTGTTTTATTTTCCTTTTTTTCATAGCACATTCTTACTAGTCTACTATACACGGTGTAATTTAATTTACTGCTTTTCCAAAAGGTATGTGCTCAGTTAATAATAAAAAATATTTCTACATGATTCAGTACAGTAATAATTAAAAAATAATCTTAATAAATAGAGATTATTAATTTTAACATAAGCTAGTCGCGGTGCCGTATTAACATGCCTCCAGGGTTTGCTACTAACAGTTATTAGTATTTTTATTCAGATGAATAAATGGTCTAGAAAGGTTCTATGTCTGGCGAGGATTGCGGAAAAACATTGAATTCAATTACGCAGTATTACACAGTATGTTACTCTTTCATATAAAAACTACATTATGGATTTGCATGAAATTTTGTACACACACAGTTTATAACCTGGATTAACATAAAATTTTGATCTTTTTTGAGTGAAACTGTGGGAAACAGCCTTCATTATATTATATTATGGTCTTCCAATACACAAAATGTGATGCTTATTAAAACAAGATTGGATAGGCACATAATTAAGTTACAGCAACATCACTGCAAAAGACTAGCATAATTTAATCAAAATTAATTAACTCCTGTACAATGAAAATAAAAAGAAAAAAATATATATTAATCATAGTGATGTGCATGAGTATAAAACACTCCCAACTTCTTCAAAACAAAATATATTACATAATCCAAAGAAAAAAAAAAGTTGATTCTTTACCTTATGAAAACTATACCTATATTAAATTATTCTGTATAACATTACGTACTGCATAAGCCTATGAATACACCATACATAAACACTGTCTTCATACGACTATATCAGGCAGTAGATTAGCCATGAAACATTCAGGGAGGAAACGCCACCGATACATATGTCCGTGCGACGGATGTGTCCGCTGTCTGCGACCCCCCTTCCTCCGGAACTGAGCGCCCGCTACGCCGTAGCGCTACGGCTACGGCTACGACGTAGGGGCTACGCATTATCGTCTGTGATACTGGGTAATGCTACAGTTATTATTTATTATTCCTATTGTATGGTTTTGTAAGTCTTTTCTTGGGAGTATATCTATATGATAACAGTGAGAATAGCACGAATTAACTAACGTAATCGTAACGTTAATGTAAGCGTTAAAAAAATAAAAAATACAACTATCCCAAGCAAATGAGTAGTTCCAAATGAAAAAGAACAATTTTAGCATCCAAAGATATGAATAAAGTCTTTAATTCTAATAAAAAGTATGTGAGAAACAAGTATATTCCATTAAAAATCACTTAGATTAACGTTACGTTTACATCTGTGCGTTTTTGCTAATTAATAGTAGCTGAAAAATATTGTCAGTCTACCTAGATTAAAATCCAGGCTCATCGACTTGTGACCACTGAACTAAGATACTAACCTACCAGCCCATTAGGCAACATTTATTCAGAATTTATATATCACCTTTCAGTTCCACAATCTTCAGTGAAAGTTCAGTATTTACTTAACTACGTTTAAAACCATAACTTCAACTTTTAACTAACTTATCGAACTTCAGTTCAACTTAACAACAAAACAACACCATTTAAAAGTTAAACCCAGCCAATGCTAACAGATTTCTATTTTTAAACAACGTTACGCATTTTGAAAAGTTATTAATGTCGCTTGTGGCCCGAAGGCGGAAACTCCGCGGGCGGAAGTGGCCGGCGGCCATATTGTTTGCGGGTGAACTTCCGGCGCGGCCGTCGCCACTTGTCTCCAGCAAGTTGGCTGCATTACAGCACTTTAACATGTTTTTAAAGTTCTTTGATATTCAAGGTTTGAATATATGATGCTGTTTTACCTAGCTAGGAATAAACTCAAGCTATTTTTTTTTAATGCAATGGTAGATATTTTCATTAAAAAGTATATAATGTATTTTTTTGTAATTATTTAATTACTTAATGCATCAATTTTCCTTTTTATTAGAAAATTATGAAATCTTTTAGCGAGATAAGAAAAAATAATAGATTATTTTTATTATACAGGTATAATACATTATTTTTTTATAACACGTAATAAATGAATATACCTAATAAATTACTAATTATAATAAACTAGTTTTTTAATATAAAATGAAATTGAAAAAGTTTCATATTATTTTATAGTAAAAGATCGATCTCACTCAAACAACTATACCCCCAGACAAAGAAACTGCATCAAAGTTTTTGTTTAAAAAAAATTGAATGTCCCTTTCCAGTATACAAACATACACTTAGGGATAATGATACTACGCTGTTATGAAGTTAACGAACCAAACTACAGTAATCAATTTAAATTTGTATAAAAAGTTAGAATAATTGGTTAAAATGTTTTTTTCAAAGGTAGGTGCGTGTTGAACATTGATGCAGTTTATTGTTTATTCAGTATAGTAACAGTCTATGTGCGTAATAGTCATGCAATAGTAATAGTTAATCAGTATGAATATGTCATGCAAGTGGCCATATTAGACAATACTATTATTGATACAATTTCCCTAAGACTGAAACAAATATCACAGTCCAAAGACACCATCTGATTTAGACTGTTCGCTTTTATGACTAGTATTAATCGCATGCCTATATACATATATCCCAGGGCTGCAAGATGATCGAAAGAATTACCGCGGCCCCAGAACACAAAGGCTGAGGAAGGAACATGGATAGGTTTTAGTCAGTGAGAGTCTGACACTCCCTCCCGCCCCACCCACGGCGGTAAGAGCCACTTGATGATTTCCCATCCGAAAAAAAGAAGCCTATTTTTACCAAGCCGCAGGTTTGTAATACAATCCATCTGCTTAGCCTTTCCCCAACTATGTCGGAGTCGACTTCCAGTGTTACCAGATGCAGCTGAGTAACAGTGGTTTACATAGAGAGACTGCTTTTCTAACTTCCACAACCCAGTTACCAGGTGATACCCCTTGGTAAGACTGGCTGTCAGACTTTCTTGCTTATGACTACCCGTAACGACTGTTAAAAGATCTACAAATGATAGCCGAGACTTAGAGCTTAGCGTGCTTTCTGAGGCATGGAGTAGTCTCGGTATAACATAGATGATCACCCATCTATAGAAGGACTTCGGCAAATATAGCTTAACCTTGATCAATCGCGCGGATGTTATTGAACCACGAGCTCCTCTAAGGTTCATAATACAATATGACGTCAGAATAACGTAATCAGCCACTCAAAACAAAAGGGACGAAGTTAAAAGCCGAGCCAACTTCCAAATACAATGTGAACAAGTACCGACAGCAAAACAAGCGGTCATACGACAATTTATGAATTATAGCGTGTGGCCCGCTAAAAAGCCGTCTCGGTAATTTCATTGTATCTTGCCGACGCGGCGGGATGAAGTGGCCCGCGAGTGGTAGCGTTCGCAAAGTAAGATGAAGTATGCTAATATTTATTTTGTAATATAATTTAATACGTTTTATGATATTACCAATAGAGGTAAAATATTACGAAATGTATATCAACATGTATAAAAATAAATATATTATTTTTAATTTATTTATTTTACCAGAATTCTGGGAAGTAAATAAGTAGAAAAAATAAATCACATGGTCACAGTCACCTAAAAATGTATGCAATAATAACCTCGATTCAATATCCTAATAGATCTCATCCTCATAATTACGTGACGCTTTAGGTGTACCAAATAAAAAAAAACACGCTTTATTAATTTACAAACATTATTTTTAAATATTAATTATTAAAATAAAACATGTAAAATATATAAAAACAGGCCCTATTTTTTATTGAATTATGTCAAAATAATAATAGCAATTATGTATATTTAATGACTATCGGAAGTAATATTTTTCTGATGACGTTACACGGCGGCTTCCCCGCGCGTCAAAACTGAGTTACCGTTCATTGACGGCGTAATGCACTGCGTACACCGTTTATTGCTCAAACAACTCACTTAGCGCTAGCTTCTACGGAGCATGTTGTTCTAATATACTCATACTACTTGTAGTATCTAGTAAGCTAATTCTTTTAATAATATTATTATCTAAGCTAATCTCTTCAAAGTTAGAGTGAACAGCTTTTTTCTGGGTAAGCTCGCTCCATCGTTGACGTTGTCTCTGACACCTTTGACGTAGACTAGAGTCAAGAGTAAACCTATCTATACTTATAATTAATCTGTAGAGAGGTCAATTCTGTACATGAAATATATTTCCGAAATAACTATCAGGGGGTGATTAGGGATCGATACTGATGCCAAAAATGCAATCAGTAAAATTTTTGTCTGTCTGTCTGTCTGTCTGTCTATAGAAACAAAAACTACTCGACGGATTTTAACGAAACTTGGTACAATTATTTGTTATACTCCTGAGATGGTTATAGTATACTTTTCATCACGCTACAATCAATAGGAGCAGAGCAGTGAAGGGAAATGTTGTCATTTTGTTTAAACGCGCTAATCTCAGGAACCGCTGGTCTGATTTGAAACATTCTTTCAGTGTTAGATAGTCCATTTATCGAGGAAGGCTATAGGCTATATATCATCACGCTAAGACCAATAGGAGCGGAGCACCACTATTTCACGCGGACGAAGTCGCTGGCAGAAGCTAGTATCAAATAAAAAAAAATAATACACAAATCTGTTTAGTCGTTCTGGAGTTATGGCGTGACTAGAGGAAATAGCGATTCATTTATATATACATATATTACAAGCTTCTGCTCGCGACTTCGTCCGCGTGGAATAGTGGTGCTCCGCTCCTATTGGTCTTAGCGTGATGATATATAGCATATAGCCTTCCTCGATAAATAGGCTATCCAACACTGAAAGTTTTTTTTAAATTGGACCAGCGGTTCCTGAGATTAGCGTGTTCAAACAAACAAACTTTTTAGCTGTATAATATTAGTATAGATACATAAACAATTTCCAATAGATCACTAGCAAAACCACATGATATAGCTATACAAATAAATAATCCTAAAGCCCCCACGAGACGATGCAAACTACTGCTAAGTAAACTTATAAACTTAACTCCCCCATAAATAAGACACACTTACACCGCTCATCTACCCGCAAACCGCTAATTAGGTGTTAAATCACTAAAAACGACTGAATCCCAACGTGAAAATGTGGACCTCACTGTTTACCGTGATTTACACTTGTGAATACTCTAACACAGAATATTAAGGTGAGGCTACAGTGATATCAGGAAGCGGGAATAAAAAAAAATACTCTGAAATTAATGCTTTTTTTTTTCAAATGTTTATATTGTAAATGCAAAATGAAATTAATGAAAAAATGAGGAGCTCGTGGCTAAGTAACAGCCGCACGGGTCGATTGATCAAAGGTTAAGCTACGCTTGGCGTGGTCGGTTCCTGGATGGGTGACCATCTATGTCATAGCGCAACTCCTCAGTGCCTCAGAAAGCACGTTAAGCTGTTGGTCCCAGCTGTCATTTCTAGATCTTTGACGGTCGTTACGGGTAGTCAGAAGCCAGAAAGTCTGACAACTAGTCTTGCCATGAGGTATCGTGTTACCCGGTAACTGGGTTGTGGAGGTCAGATAGGCAGTCGCTCCATGTAAAACACTGGTACTCAGCTGCATCCGGTTTAGACTGGAAGCCGACACCAACATAGTTGGGAAAAGGCTAGGCAGATGATGATGATATTGTAAATGCAAAAATAACTCTGTCGGTCTGTCCAATTTAAATGAAGTTTGGTATTAAGATTAAAATCAGGGGAGGGATATTTTTATTTAAGGATGCAAGTGAAGTCACGAGAAATGGGTTTATTTAAATATTAAAAAGTGATTGAGTCGTTTTGGCGATGTTTATTGTATTTAGGCGCAAGTTAACAGTCCGATCAACTAATACAGCTGTTTACCATACATTCAAACTTCCAAGTTTTGAAGGGTAACACTATCATTTGAGATCTTTATTCCTAAAACAGTCGAGGCGAGTCGACCCGGGTTTTAATAAGGAGTGGGTAACACGAATATTTTCGGTTCGTGGTTAAAAAACGTTTTTGTTTAACGAGCTGATAAGTCCAAAAAATCATAACTAGACAACATTTCAAACACTCCAATCTAGTTACATTACATATTATCAGGCCGAGAAATAAAATATATACATGCATACACAGGACAGCTTACGCATTTTCTGGAAAATTCAGTTACAAAACGCAAAAAAAAATTAAATCGCTTCCGCTTATTGCCCAAACCCCACCCTTAACAACACGGTCCCGTCTCCCGCCGGTCGCGGTCGACTCGCCCAAATGGAATTGAAACTGTGACAATCCAGTTTACACTCCCCACTTTTTCTTTACACCATCTAGGTTTGATTGAGTTCGTCTCACTTTGTGCTGACATTCGTACGGAATCAAACGGATCCAGCTTAGTCTACGTTCTGAGAATCGATATTCGAGACAATGGGTTTTGTGTGCATAAGTATAATTTGCTTTTACGTGGACGTAGATGATTGTTCAAGCAATCTGTGGCCCAGGTACGAGTGTTACGTATCAAACGACATTATTTGAAAATAAAAAATGTCATGGCATCATTTGCGCTTTAGGTTAAATTGTAACTGTTTCAAAAATGCTCTTCTTTTAAATTATTGTTTGTCTCTACATCATTCTGATAGATTATAAAAAGCTGGCACTATTTAACATTTTGTCCGGCACAGTTATGACAAAGCAAAATTTTTCCATCATGCCATGGTCTCAACTACATGACAGAATTAAAAGATAAAATAGTAGCTTGGCGCTGAGAGCACGCTATTGCATTTTTGACGTGGCGGTCAAAGGGTGAATGAACTACCTATGTATATAGTATATTGACAATAATACTGAACGCTAATGTGATTCGTTTGCCCTTTATTTTATTTTTTTAAGCGACACAGACAAGTTTAACTTTATTCTTCAATATTTTTTGCAGTTATTTACACCATATACATTCTCACCAATCCTTACTAATCCTTACTAATATTATAAATGCGAAAGTAACTCTGTCTGTCTGTCTGTCTGTTACGCTTTCACGCCTAAACCAGTGAGCCGATTTTGATGAAATTTGGTACAGAGATAGAATAGACCCTGAAGAACAACATAGGCTACTTTTTACCCGGGTGCGCTAAGTAGTTTCCTCGGAATGCGGGTGAAACCGCGGGAAACAGCTAGTATAAAATAAAAATGAAATAAAATAATACTTTAGACTTTAGAATATTAAAATATAGCGTAAAAAAATCATCCTCATCGCCGTCAACCGGGAGTGTACCCAAAAGACTGGCGGCATTGCCACGTTAACCGCCTTTAATAAACTTGCATAATAAGCAGATTTTCGAGTGCTCATTTGCGTAATTTGACTTCTTCAAATTTAATTCAATGAAATCATATATGAAATTCCCTTTAGTTAACTTTTCCATAGTTTTTATAACGTATTTTGAGAAGCGGCTTGTCAGTTCAGCTTTATTTTTAGACAATTAGGCCATTGAGACTAAATTTGAATGAAATTTCGAATATTTATCATTCATATTTTGTATGAAATTATCTTACAGATAAATTTAACTGACACTTTTCCGCCTGAAACTGCTTTTAAAAGTCAGGATGTTTAACAAGAAAACAATAAAACGAACATGCATCGAATCCATTACTGGATACGTCCATGGTCATCATCTGCCTAGCCTTTTCCCAACTATGTTGGGGTTGGCTTCCAGCCTTAACCGGATGCAGCTGAGTACCAGTGTTTTACATGGAGCGACTGCCTATCTGACCTCCACAACCCAGTTACCGGGTAACACGGTACCCCTTGGTAAGACTGGTTGTCAGACTTTCTGGCTTCTGACTACCCGTAACGACTGTCAAAGATGTACAAATGACAACCGGGACCAACAGCTTAACGTGCTTTCCGAGGCACGGAGGAGTCTCGCTATGATAAAGATGGTCACCCATCCACGGACCGACCGCGCCAAGCGCAGCTTAACCTTTGATCGGTCGACCCGTGCGGCTGTTGCTTAGCCACGAGCTCCTTGGCTTATTTTTTGCTTAGTCACGAGCTGGATACGTCCATGGTACGAACGGATAATTGTCCCGGCTTTGTTTGCTTCAGGTCAAGAATTTGTTTATTTGACTTACCGTTTGTCTTAGCGGTGACTTGTAAGGCTATCTGTAGAGTATCTGTACTAGTTTGTATTCCGACAACGGACAGAGGGACCAACTACGAGTATGTATTTGTAGGAGGTTATTGACTCAAGCCAGATCGCTTTGAATGTAATATAGCAACTGTTGTTTGTGGTGGTGAGTAATTTTTCTTTTTTATGTAATGAAATTTGGAATATAATGTTCTAAAACAGAATTAGTATCAAATAAGATATAATATAAATTAGATTGGCGACTACTTTTTTTTTAATAAAAAAATGATGAGATGCCAAATACTGAATCTGACCTGGTAATCAACTCAAAGGCAAAAGTATGAGGGAAACATCTACCTATGTCTTTTTTCAAAGTCTTTGAACTCATCAAGTCGTATAGAGATGGGCTGGCTCAGTGGTTAAGGCATCTGTATCTCGTGTACGAATATGCGGGTTCGAAACCCGGCAAGTATCAATGTGACTATTCTAAAAACATAATCTCAGTGGTTCGTGGCCACCACACACTTACAGTAAAGGAAAACATCGGGACGAAACCTGGACTAAAGGTCTCAATTCATCAATCCGGCTTGAACAAGAGTCCTGATTCCTTCTCTGTATCAAAAGAGACCTTTATCCAACAGTATGATAGCAAATAGGCCGATAATGATGATGAAACTCACAAAGACAGAAATACATAATATATTATTCACAAAAACATTCATTATGCCTGTACATTCAAATTTTTATCGGCATCCCAAACAAATAATTTTAGATAAAAATCTCTAAGGGACTCTTGAAAAAGAGTGTCGTAAACATGATTTTTACCTTACAAAGGTAAGGAAAACAATTATGGCCAGCATTGAGATCCGCTATTAAGTGCAGAGCACAAACGTATCAGAGCCAGTAATGGCGTGCACTTCAAACAGTGGGGACTCAAAGAAATCATTATTCCGCGCGCTTCCTACGCGACCACTTGGAAACGTAGGGATGGGATGATGTCGATGTTTTCTCTTTATACATAACTGACTAGGTTTTTTTATTAATAGGGTTATGGTAATATTTAATGTGAGCGTTAGTTATACACAATGATATCGTCTTATTTTATACGTATAAACAATATTATTATTATTTGAATACGAAATATTCTGTCTTAACTACACCAAGCGCCTAAGTATTTTGTATTGTTTAAGGTATTATCTAAATTTATTAAGATGGCCGTAAAGTCCCCAGTAAATTCGGTAGTCATTTCGTATTTTAATGGTGTAAGTTCTAGTTTATTATTTATTCCAAAACCTTTTATGTAAAAAATATTTGCAGGCAACTTAATCTTCTTCTTCTTTTCGTGTGGGGTGCAGGTTTTACCAACCTAACAAGCCCTAGTGTTGAGTTTTTTCAAATGCGCCTGACGGCCTCTGACATGGAATTGTATCAACAACTGCTATCAAGATAACAGCCAGGGACGACGGCTTAACGTGCTCCCAAGCGCCGGGTTATTAACACTACCAACTTCCTGACTCCGGGCTGCATTGTGAAATTTTCTAAAACTCACAAAGCGATTTCGGCCCGACCGGGAATCGAACCTGAGACCCCGTTTTCAGCAGCCGCGTTATGCGTCTACTATATCAACGAGGCAATTTAATAATATTTAACAACCCTACAAGATTTTTTACACTAATATGTCAAAAAAAGTATCGATAAAAATGTATCGATATTTTTCCTGTAATCCCTACAGCAGGTACGCTCCGCCGCGGGGTAACGAAGCTAATCTGTACTCAAGTGTCGACAATTTGAAGCGTAACAACAGAAAATAAGCAAGACTTGAGCCATGTTGAACTTAATCCGCGGTTTACCCAGAGATTCTATGTAATGAATGCTGTTTATCGAGCTATTATCCACAATACCCTTTTAATTTGGGGAATTTTGTATAATTTAAGCGTTTTGTTACAAACGATATCTGTCTTTAAGAAACATTTGTTTTGTTATGCTGGTTGGTATTATGTTAGTTTTGAATGAATTTGATAAGGAGGTTCTCAATTCGAATGAAAGTTTTTTTTCGGCCACTTGAAATTTTATGATAAAGAAGATTAAATAAGAGTTTATATTTGTTACCAAGTGAATTCCCTGGAACAATTGAATTGATTCCAAACAAAAAGCTACATTATTATCCCAGATCGCTATCGACTATTTTTATATCGTAAATATAGGTACAGCGCTGGTAGCTAGTAACTAAGTTAAATGTATGTAGCACGATTCTAACTTTAAAAAATAAATGCAAAAGTTTGTGAGAATATAAAAACGAATGTATGTATGTATGTTTCTTGCACTTTCACGCAAAAAATACTGAATGGTTCTATATCAAATTTGGTACACAAGTAGTTCCCTCAGTCATCTGCCTAGCCTTTTTCCCAACTATGTTGGGGTCGGCTTTCAGTCTTAACCGGATGCAGCTGAGTACCAGTGTTTTACATGGAGCGACTGCCTATCTGACCTCCACAACCCAGTTACCGGGTAACACGTTACGGTACCCCTCGGTTAGACTGGTAGTCATACTTTCTGGCTTCTGACTACCCGTAACGACTGTCAAAGACGTACAAATGACAACAGGGACCAACAGCTTAACGTGATTTCCGAGACATGGAGGAGTCTCGCTATGACAAAGATGGTCACCCATCCTCGAAACGACTGCGCCAAGCGCAGCTTAACCTTTGATCGGTCGAACCATGCGGCTGTTACTTAGCCACGAGCTCCTCAAGTAGTTCCTTGAGTAGAACTGTAAAATACAAAAAAAAAAAAAACCGAATTAAGTGCAAGTGTATTCAAAACAAAAAACGCGCGCCCTAATTTGATATATGTTACTCCGAAACCAAATAAATCAGCCAAGTCACTAAAGCAGTGCCAAACCCAGTGCGGTAAGCGACAATATTAAGCTTCCCCGTAAAATATTTTTTACCCATAAATTAAGCGAATGTAAGCGAGTTTTTCATATGCCAGTTTCGCTAGTATAACGCGAAATTAAACACATAAATTACGAACAGTACAACTTGAGGTGCATATATTGAATTTGTAGGCTTCGCCTTAATCACTTCGAGTTTATTACAAACAAACATATATTAAGTTATAAATTTAGCTATTATTTAATAACTCAAAGATATACATTTTTTATCCTAACTAATATCAGAAATACCAAGGTGAGTTTGTTGGTTTGTTTTTAGGTAAACCGATGTAGATAAAATTTGTGTAAAATTGTGATTGCCCTAGTGCGTCTCGTGTACGAGTGTGCGGGTTCGAAACCTGGCAAGTACAAATATGACTTTTATAAAGTCATATGTACTTTCTAAGTATATCTTAGACGTCACTGACTAACGGTGAAGGAAAGCTTCGTGAGGAACGATCGCTTATATACACGAGAAGCAGGTGCCTTAATCACTAGTGCACCACGACTTGGCCACCACGAAATGTGGATATACTATAAGTAAATCTCCGCCTAAACCGTCGGCGACAGCACACGTGATGTTATGCTTTCTAAACCATTAGCTATCCACAGCAATAAACAGGTAGTTTACACTATTCTAAACCGCTACACAATGTTTACAAGTTAACTTGCGTAAGCGCATTGCAAAAACGAATCAAACAAAACATTCTTTCGCTGAAAAATTCGAGAACTGTCAGTTAACTTGTAAACAGGGAGTTGATACAGTACTTAGACCCGAGAACTGGTCAGTCAGTGATCAAACAGTGGCGTGACAAGTGATGACCCGAGACAAAAAATAATCCCATGAAGAACAAAATACAAAAAAGCAAAATGTACACCTATCATATGAAAGAAATGATGTTCGTCAGTACATGTAAGAAGAATTATTTGAAGGTCGGAATATGTTTCGTGTTTGGGATCACCGCTTTAGTGGTTATCATACTACCGCATGTGTTGACGTCGAATAGACACATACACCACAGACGCCATACGAGGTACGCAACAGATTTGAAATACATACTATTTTGGAGCCAAACAAAATATCAAAGATCACGTTTAGCGCTAAATAAGCCAACAGAATTTCTACCTGGTCAGAAAATGTTCATCAACCAGAAATGCCCACATATAAACTGTTATATAACCTACAGTAAGGACACGTTAACAAACGATGAAGATTTTGATGCAGTCGTTTTTGATATAGATACTGTTATCAAAATGGATGTTAACTTCATTAATTTAACGAGGTCTCCAGAACAATTGTACATATTCAGATCATCAGAAACTCCTGAAAAACACCCGTTATGTGATCACGATTTGGACGAGTTCTTCAACTGGACTTGGTCATATAAATTGAGTTCTGATATACCTCAGCCGTTTCTGGATATCCGTAGTACTAATCATTCAATAATTGGGCCGAAACCCAAGATGAATTGGATCAAGAAAATGAAGAAGACTGCGAGGATAGCTAACAAAATCAGGCAGAAGAGAAAGGCCGTCGCTTGGGTTCTAACTAAATGTAAACTTAAAACGAAGCACCAAGATTTTATCAAGGAATTAAAACATGAATTGAGGGGTTACAATTATACATTGGACATATATGGACCATGTGCTCAAAGAAAATGTCCCGGTGGTAGTGCCATAAAATGTTACAAAATGCTGGAAAAGGAATACTTCTTCCAAATTGTTTTGGAAGAGTATTTGACTGAAGACTATGTGACAGAGGTTATGGTCAGTGCGATGTCACATATAGCTATACCTATTGTTTTGGGACCCGCTGATTATTCCAAGTAAGTTTTCCATTATAGCTTATTTTTAGGTGCTTTAAAGTGTCTTTCAGAAAAATATTGAAAAGCTGTCTTTGTCCAGTCCATTTCGGCGTTAAGGTTCAGGTTGCGTATTCAAGCAGTTAAATTCGTTTTTCCTCTGTACTGCTCTAACGATAATGAACGAAATTGTCATGAGAAAACTGTCATCAGAATCAATAATTTCAAAAATTGTGCTGTCCGCAAATCTGTATTGGGCACGTATGACTTTCCACAGAAAGACAGGTTTAAGGAAAATTAACTGGTCTAATGCATTATTTATGTAATATTCCTAAAATTGATATGTTTTATCTCACTTGTTAGCATGAATATTAAATAATATTATTATTCTTTATTCCAGTTTCTTACCTCCAGGCTCGTACATCAACGCTCAAGCATTTGACATGAAGAAATTAGGAGCGCTCATTGACTATCTTATCAAAAACCCCGACATGTACGAATTCTTCTTCGACTGGAAGAAGTACTACTACTACAAAGTACGATCCAGGTCTCAAGTTTGTGACCTGTGTACAAAACTTAACGAATATAATGGTTCTACTGTAGTCAAGACTAAATTTCGCCAATGGTGGGACCCGGAATATAGGGATGTCTGTCAAAGAATGAAGTTGTATAAATATTTTAATACTGATGTGTAAATAAGACTAGAAAATCTTTATTTTGTATACTCAAGAGATTATAGATAAAGTTTTCAAGCAACTATTGCTATGAAAGACCAATAGCTTCATCATCATTATCATTATCCTCAGTTAACGTGCCCTAGGTCTTTAACATATCCTAACAGTTGTCAGCTTGTCGTATTCAACTTCTGCCTACGGTCTTTCCCAGATAGTCACTCGGCGGAGGTACTATACTTGCCTATTTAGCTGACAAATTTTAATTAATTTAATAAACAATCTTTTAACATCAAGTTCAATGAAGGTCAACAGAAAAATAAACAAAAACTTAATAAAAATGTTTTTATTAAGTAAGATATAAAAACAGCTAATTAAGTCTAGTATTAGAGATATAGATTTAGTTTTGTAAATTCAACAGCTGAGCTGTTTTTGTTTTTATGCAACATAATTTTAGGATCAATAAACAGTTTTTATAAACCGTCTATTTTTTAAATATTTTCCTAAAAATTCCATAAGCAGCTATTTCTCCTACAAAGGCGTTTTTTCTCACATTTCCTTTCAATTTTGCATTAAAAGGAGTGCCTATATCAGTCCTTCGGGACACATCTGTGATCGACGTCTCCCAACTGAGATTTATTATTGAATACTTTTTAGCCTTCTTATACACAATGAGACGGGAGCCATCTATCTTCTTTACATTTCAATGTTTTGTATGTCTTATTTCATTTTGATTGTATTGTTATGGTAAAGGCTGGCTTTAGGAGGATTGCGTTTATTGTAAAAATATGGGTTTATTTTGAAGCTAGCTTTAGCTTCAGCGTTTTCCTGATAAAGTTTATAGTGTCTCTTATCATGTATAAGTATGTAAAGTAATCATTTCATGTGCCGTTGAGCTAGATATTTTTTTTTGTAATTATATATTTCTTTTTCACGTAATCAAAGTAAGAGATAAAATTGCTTTCCAGTGGGACTAGGACGAACGCAATAATGACTTTAAAATCATAAATATACAACCATACCAAAGAAAAATGTATGTTTAAAATGCATAAATAACAATTTACAGCATCTAAAAATATGATTAAGGTCATCAATTTAAATAAATAGTACGAATATATTCCATACAAAAATCGCTTTCGATACGAATACTTTTCGAAAGTGATTCGTGATCGGACAACTGAACAGAAAAAAAATCGATTACTTGATTTCTGTGTTGATGGCGAAAATTCTGTAAAAAATATACGTAATCCATAAAAGATCACAATACATGTTATTTCGGCGTATAAATATTATTTAATCTCAATTTAACATTGGAAGCTTTATAATAAATTGCAAGCGAGCGACTCATCCATTACGGCCACAAATAAATACCACATTACAGGGAGACCACGTCATCTGTAATTAAGCGGATTGGCCCGATGAATTATAAGTTAAGGATGTGCATGAACACGACTTTATTTAAGGATTTTATTGTTTTAGCTGACCCAATACTTTACAATTTCAGAATGTACAGTGTTTAAAATTGAAACTCTTACGACAGAAAACTTAAATATTACGTTTATAAACTGTTTGGTTAAGAATTCATATATGTAGTATAAGCTGACATCAAACGTCATGTCATGTCAACACCTTATAATACATGCACAAAATGCCTCATACTTTTCTTAAAATGTACTACTCAAAAACCTATAGTTTTTTTTTTAACTTTGTTTATAATATTACCTGTGGAATACGATTTGAACGGGAATGACAATTTTAATGACAAAATGGTTGATATTATCAGGAATCTGTCCCGAAATTTCGTGAACTGAACGTCACCCTCACGGGATATTATCAGAAGCAGCAACTTTGTGCCCAATCGGTCGCTGGGGATGCAATCAGTTATTTAACGCTATCCGCAGTTTCAGCTCACACAGTTAAGGGTTTGAGGGTTGACGCTTTGGGAGGCGTCCGTAACTGGTGTCAAAGATTAGTTCCTCAAAATTAGACTTTCAATAATGCTTCTTTATTACGTCGAGTATTATCGTTTGTGATATTTAAACAATTTAATAATCTATACTAATATTATAAAGAGGAATGATTTTTTTATTTGTAGGGTTTTAACTCAAAAACTACTGGACCGATTTTAAAAATTCTTCCACCGTTAGAAAGCTACATCTTTACGAAGTGTCATAGGCTATATTTATTTTCAGAAATAATTAAGGTACCTACTACTACCTACCCTAGGTAAAAAAATGTCCACGCGGGCGAAACCGTGGGCAGAAAGCTAGTTCTGTAATATACAGGTATTGTAAGCACGTTAAGCCGTTGGTCCCGGCTGTCATTTATAGATCTTTGACAGTCGTTACGGGTAGTCAGAAGCCAGGAAGTCTGACAACCAGTCTTACCAAGGGGTATCGAGTTAACCGGTAACTGGGTTGTGGAGGTCAGATAGGCAGTTCATTTATTTTTATTTATTTATTTAGGTTAAGGTTAACCAACAATTGTTTACACTATATACATTTCTGCTTTAATGACTAAAGTAACATTTACAAGTGCAACAATTAATTACAGGTTAACACCACATGCACAGAAAACGGCTTTACATAACATATTTATAGTATCTAACTAATTAAAAACAATAATAAAGAAATATTATTAAAACATTCAGCATACAAAAGATTAAAGAAAAATTAAGAATAATAATATAATAATAATAAAAATTAAAAATTAAATTTCACAAAAATAAAGTAAATCATCAGATAATGTCCCACTGCTGGGCACAGGCCTCTTCTCATACAGAGAAGGCATGAGCATTAATCACCACGCTTGCTCAAGGCGGATTGGCGATTCCAGACTTTTTAAGTCCAGGTTTCCTCACGATGTTTTCCTTCACCGTTAGTCAGTGACGTCTAAGATATACTTAGAAAGTACATATGACTTTAGAAAAGTCACATTGGTACTTGCCAGGTTTCGAATCTGTACACTCGTACACGAGAGGCAGGTGCCTTAACCGCTAGGCCACCACAACAGATAGGCAGTTGCTCCATGTAAAACACTGATATTCAGCTGTATCTCATTAGACTGGAAGCCGACCCCGACATAGAAAAGGCTGGGCAGATGATGATGAAACATGTATTGTATATGCGAAAGTTTGTGATGATATATGTATGCATGTTTGTTTCTCTTACACATAAAAACTACTGAACGGATTTGTAAGAAATTTGGCACACGTTTTTATAACTTGGATTAACATAAATATTACAAATGCGAAAATTTTTGACGATGGATTTATTTTTCCCATTCTTTAACGCAAAAACCATTGCATTGATTTGAATGAAATTTGGTACACTATTATTTTCAATTTAATTACCTGGATAAACCATATAAGTTATATGGTAGTTTTTGACCTAGACCTTTTTTGCTCGAAGTAGTTCCCTTGGGCCGCGAGTGAAACCGCGGGAAACGGCTAGTAGACAATATTTTAACATTGCTACAACTCTTCCGAGTCGAGCAGCAAGAAAAAAACCGGATAAGTTCATGCCGGGTCGTAGGTTTCAATTGAACGACTTTAACTCTGTTACCGGTTACGAAATACACGAAAAAATACTCATCCCCACTTTAAGAGTATGACAGATACACCAAAAAGAATATTTTTCAAAAAAAATATTTTACCACTTTGACGGCGATATTAATATGCATATCCATACTACATTTCAGCATTCTAGTACTAAGAACCGCTGAGCTACGCCGCGAACAGACAAACAGACAGACAGACGGACATGGCGGAACTATAAGGGTTCCTTGTCGACTACGGAACCCTAAAAAGTAGGGATAGGTTAAATTGTGATATACAGTACCTAGTATAAATAGGAATATTAAGAAACACAATAAAGACTTAATACCACACGTAGCTGACTGCTTCTCAATTGCTTTGGAAACTAAGTTAAATAGACATAGAGTGCAGCTAAAAGTTTATTCGGGAGAACATTGTGGGCGCAGGTGTTTATTCGTATGCGAACAACGCACGGGTAATATAACTAGCTAACTGAGGGAGTGCACTACTACTGGGCGAAATAGTGTTACCCACACAATTATTATGATAATTCTTATTTTGGATGGGTTAATAAATATTTTAGTTAATCCATCTACTGTTTTTCAATCGTATTTTTTTGTTGTTGTTAAAAATGGAATTTAAATTGGGATAAAATGTCTGATTGAAAAATTATTAAGTATCTACTTGTTTACAACAACATATAACAGTTCAATCAAATGCTCCAATTTCTAATATCAGTGTTGCAAAATACAACAAAAAATTGGCAACACACTATATGTCCATTTAGTATTGAACAGGTTTCAGTAGTCAGTATTTAAATTTAATAATGTACATTATTAGATGCTTAAAACTGTTGGTAAGTCTGCTCTAACAGGCTAAAGCGAGTATATATAATTTGTTTGCATAACGCAGTGCTCAAACACAGGTACTCTCATAGACATCTGCCTATTCTCATTGTACTCCGATGGAACAGCAATTTGACAAGAGCGGAAAGAGATCAGGCGCAGGCCCGACATCTTTACTCGCTCTCCGAGATACGATGGTAGTCACACAGATGTGTGAGTATTACATGAGAAAACGATCACCCACACACAGCTACAAAACCATCGCTTATCCTCACAGATCAATAAATTGACCAGTTCATGTAGTACTAAACCACGTTATTATAGACAAAGGGCCATAACGAGAATATCTTCATCTTGCCTTTTCACAACTATGTTGGGGTCGGCTTCCAGTCTACACCGAATGGACTTGAGTACCAGTGTTTTACATGGAGCGACTGCCTATCTGACCTCCACAACCCAGTTACCGGGTTATACGATACCTCTTGGTAAGACTGGTTGTTAGACTTTCTGGCTTCTGACTACCCGTAACTGCTCAAGTTCATTCGAGTCGAGAGTGAAAATAGGAAGGTGAAATACTTTCGTGAACTGTTAGTAGGGGCACCATTGCACCGGACCCAGGTGCGTGTTAGTTAGTTAACACCTACTCGTCGATATATCGCCGAATCTCGTCGCTATCGCATTGCGATTCAATTACATAACGCGTTTAGTTGTTTACCGCTAACCAGTATCCAAATAGACATTTCTGTTAAGGCATAATTTGAAATTGAAACTTAAGTCTCATTAATTAAAGTCGATTTTCAAAATGTAATGTCATTTCTAAGGCTTGTAGTACCACTAGTTATAACAGGGCTTTTAAATACAAGTGTTGCCGTTAGAATGATCCAGAAGTAAGTGCCAGAAAGAGAAAGAGCTATACAGGGCGTCTCATTTCTCACTAGAATCTAGTTCGCTCTTTAACATACTACAGCCCCTAGCCATGCTATACATGTTATGATTAAAATGTCATGAATGACAATATCTATACTACTATAATACATGTAACATAGTGTAATCAAGTAAAAAATTGATCATTCATCGATTTGCGGTCTATCAATGCCAGTGCCTGATTAGGAACTTCGCCACTTAGGATCTGTCTACGATTACTTTTCGATCGATAAGGAATGAATCGAACAACCGAGCTGATCAATTTGCTGTAGCAAGAATTGCCGACGTAGACTTATATCATTCCATCATCAACTCTTAGGTTTATTTGATGGAAAAATAAAACAACTCTGATTTCTTAAGTATAGTCATATCATTGTTTCCGTTCAAGTAAACCTATCCATCTTTCTGCCATCCCGACCCTATATTTTAATTATCACCTCGCCAACTACTCAAGGGGCCTGACCAGGCATAATTCAAATCGCTAGCTCAGTGGCGCCCTCTCGCCGCCAGAAGTGTCGTCGAGCCTTCTCGAATATTCATCAGACTGACTTGATTACTTCGTAAGTATCTTTGTTATGTAGGTGTCTAACGACTTGGAAAGTGAAGAGTTTAGGCATCTATGAATATAATAAAATTACAACGGAGAAGAATGTACTTTGAATATCTAAATAAAATTGGCACATTTTGATTGAGAAACGATAATAATGCCAAATAAGAGATTTTCGGCATGTTTGTCTGTTAAGTCGTTTATAGCTTCACGCCAAAACTACTTACTTGGTTTTAATGCAGTTACTTACTTCCATGCTTGTATATTAATATTATACTTAAGTAAAGTCTAGGTACCTACTAAATAGTAAGTATAACTAATTTATTGCCAGATGCAACTTCTTCGTCACATCTTCTGAGGTGACATAAGGAAGGTGACGTAAGAAGAAGAACTACTCAAATGATAGCTTACGAATACCACAGACAAAATCATCTCATCTGGTTAGCCTTTTCCCAACTATGTTGGGGTCGGCTTCCAGTCTAAGCCGGATGCAGCTGAGTACCAGTGTTTTACAGCGACTGTTTATCTGACCTCCACATCCCAGTTACCGGGTAACACGGTACCTCTTGATAAGACTGGTTGTCAGTCTTTCTAGCTTCTGACTATCCGTAACGACTGTCAAAGATCTACTAATGACAAGCGGGACCAACAGCTTAACGTGCTTTCCGAGGCACGGAGGAGTATTGCTATGCCATGGACCGACCGCGCTAAACGCAGCTTAACCTTTGATCGGTCGGACTGTGCGGCTGTTACTTAGCCACAGTGCAAAATAAATAAGTTTTAAATTGTATGCGCTCACTTGCTTCAGAGCAGAAAGCCACTACTTCCGCAAACCCACCTACTTTATATAACCTCAAATAATACTAACTACAACAAACAATCAGGCTGCACTCAAAGCTGATGAAACAAAGCCTTTTTCTTCGGCCAAGTAGTAAATACTGAAAAATTCATACATTTTGTCAGTACCGTCGGCAAGTCAAGTGCTCGGCATGGTTAGCATATCGCAGAGATCGCCTGCTCGAATATTCAACAGCTCTTTGTTGCTGACCCTACTTACGTACTACGGTATGGTAATGACATCACTGTTTGTTTTTGATGGAGTTTGATTTTGTAGCTTTCGTCAAGATTATTATTCTCCGACGATATTTTAATAATGAGTGTCCTTTAGGTCTTGTTGTTGAGGCGTGGCTTTAGAGGGTGGGATGTTAGGGTATTTTCAATTGTAAAACAATGTTAATATAAACTGTTTTTCACTGCACAATATTCTAACTTTGTTAGCAGTAGTCTTTTAATCTCACGTATACAATCCTTGACCTCATATTTATATATCATCTAGCTGTTTCCTGTGGTTTAACCCGCGTCCTGAGGGACCTATTTGATGCAACTGAATACAAAATATCCCTTGTCCTTCTCCAGGATTCAAGCTGCAGAATTTTATCCAAATCAGTATAGCCGCTTTACTGTAAAAGCGTAACAGACAGAATTATAGACAGACATAGTTACTTTTACATGTGTTATATTAGTAAGATAGACTAGTCTTCGCTGCTACTTCTGAAGACGAGGTCCTAGGTTTTTCTATACATCGTCATTTCCAGGCCAAAAATCTATACATATCTCTTCAGGGCTCTTGGGCTGTTTTACGCGCATGATTGCTCCAATTCCATAAAGAACTATGTAATATTATTTAGCTTATTATGTTCGCCAATGAACGGCCTTTTTTACGTGAAAATAATTTTGACGAAAGAATGTCACCGAAAACCTCTTTTTGCAGGTGCTAAAAGGGTAACCTTTTGAAAAAGCCTTTCAGTTTCATTGTCTTTGTAAATAGTGAAGCAATCACGCGTAACAATATTTCTAGGGCATTTACGCTTCATTTACTGAAAAATAGCAAAAGTATTAGATACAATCTGTTTGTCCATAATTTAAAAGATATGCTATACCATTTTAAAAGTGATCCGGTTTTATTGCACTCGAGTGTAGAAATAAATGTTTGTACATGTGAGATGTATGTTTGTAAACGCACCCACATTGAGAGAGTTTATAGTATGGCGTATAAATAGACAGAAAAAAACACATTATTTATAATTACATTTATCTTAATTTATTATTGTTACATTATAAATAACAATATTCCTAAAACTAAAATTATGACAAACTTGCTCCAATTCTATAATGAATCAACGTTATACTAATATTAAAACTTTTGATATTTTTTTCTGCCATTTGTAATAAAAAAACGTAAACAAGATGTTCTAGGGCCATATCACACGTAGCTATACAAAGAAAAAAAAAATACAACCGACTTCCAAAACACAGAAAAGAGAAAAATAAATTAAATTGCCTAAAAAATTGTGATCCAATACACAGCTCTAGAATTCGATACCTCCAAATTACTATTTTAAAGATTTTGCTATTACTACAAGCATTTCAGCTGAAAGTAAATTCATTTTTCTATTTTCAGTGTTTTGAAATCACATCCGAATTGAGAACTTCCTTTTTCGGAAGTCGGTTAAAAAGCATCATATGAATTTAACCAAAGCCCAAACAATCGCTGTTACAGTACTAAACTTTGATGTAAACAATACTCAAGCTTGAATTGAGCATTTGGTTGGTTGGACACTTTAAAAGGTGATGTTTTGCATGAGTGTTGAAACTGAATATTATAAAGAGGTAAAGTTTGTGAGGTTGAAGGGGGCAATCTCTTTGAACCGATTTTGATCACACTAGAAAATAGCTAGTGATATAATCTGGGAAACAGCTAGTGATATAATCTGAGTTCTAAAATACGGACCTAAAATCTTTCAGACTCATTAATATAACTCTTAAAATCTGTAATATCATTAGTTCCTTTAGGTAAACATTTATCTTTCAATGGACCAAAATACCACCAGGTCCTAAAACTATCATATATACTAGTTTTTTTGAACTTTTTCTTATCATTCAGCAACTTGCATAGATCGCAGTAGCCTTGAAATTGGTCTACCTTGTGGATGGTGTAGGATTTTTTCCAACTGAAATATTCGTTGTACACTGTAGGGCTTTTAATGGTATGGTCCAACAACGCTGCCAGTCTTTCTTCAGTATGGAACTGGAAATTGATGTATGAGTTATCTGGCAGGAATCTGGGGACAAAAATGTATGGGTTTTAAAGACATACACACATGCGAATGTAATTTCTTTTATATTTTTACGTGTCACCAAACAGGTTAGGAGATTTAGGCCAGGTTGATAGAAGAAACCTGTGCCCAGCAGTGGGATAAAATAGTGGAAAATGATGAATGCGATTTTGACGATTTTGTATGCTTTAGTGGTTAACTGTATTAAATGAAATTTGGTATGCAAATAGATTAAAACTTTGGGGAAAATATTTTTGTTCAGATTCACGAAGGTCCCATCGGGATGCAAGTAATACAGCGAGAAAAAAAGCTACACCTCTGCTTAACCCTTCAGGAAAAAAATGGTGTGATTTATATTAGAATTTAAAATCATCAGAATCTTCTTTTTATGGCAAATATTTCTTGCAGAGAATACTTAAAGACAAAAAGTCATATTTTGTTTAATTATAAAATTGTTATACAAGATGCAAAATTAATAATTCTCTTACTTGGAATAATCAGCGCCTCCCACCACAACTGGTACAGCATCATAATGATACCCTTTCAACACTTCAGTAGTCACATAATCTTCTGAAACACTCCCCTCATAAGCCAAATAAAAATAATAGTCCCTCTGAATAGCCTTCAAACATCCCCCCTTAGGACACTTCATATGGCCACATCCAAACACATCCATTGACAAATTGAATTCGCTTAATGCACGTCTTAATCTCGGTATAAATAACATCTTATTCATTTTTAGTTTGCATTCATCTATAACCCAAGCTATAGCTTTTGTCTTCGTATTCACTTCTTCAATATCACTTCTAGTCTTTGGTTTTAGATCGTCAGTCCATATCACATTTCTACTTGGAGCTACAACTTTCCCACTCAAGTCTCTTACTTCAATAAATGGGGTGAATATATCTGAATAAAATTTGTAAGTCCACGTCCAGTTGAAAAAGTTGTCTACATGGGTGTTGCATATAGGATGGTCGTCGGATGCTTGCATTCCGTAAAATACATATTTCTGACGTTTCACTCTACGCTTCGGAAGGCTAGCATAACCCCCTAATTGCCATAACAGGCTCATATTAAACACAATAGCGTCAAAATTCGTGTAATCTTCGTTCAAAATTGTCTTATTCGTTGTGATGTAACAATTAATTTCTGGACAATTCTTTTCGATGAATGGAACTTGTCCTTGATACGGTAACAGTTTTTCGTTCTTATCCTTTTCTGTGGACCACACCAGAATATATTTGAGATCGTTTTCGAACCTGTCTACAACTACGTCATAACTTCTGAGATTATTGAAACGATCTTGATACTTTCCCATTTGAGACACTGTGGTGTACGCAGTGTGGAATGAATAAAACGCCAAAGCTACGTACATAAAAAGCCCGGTAAAGCTCACTATGAAAAATAATTTCGCGAAAGTTTCGGTTCGAGAGACTAAATACATTTTTTGTCGGTTGGTCCGCGTCGTGTCTCTTGAACAATGGGAAGAAACGTCGGCTTCATCTCGATAAATAAAGAAGAATGCGTCCGCTGTCTCATTAGATGACGGTGGTAAACAAAAAATTCTTTTGATTTCAAATAAACAAAGCGAGTCAGTACTGTGTACATAACTGGCTCGGTGGGCAGATACTTTAGGCATTGCTCTGACGAATTTTGATTGCAGTTTTGGGAACTGTGAGTTCATATAAATTTGTCGTAATAATATTTTTGTAATAATAATGTTACCCCTACATAATTATTACATAAAATATTTTTATTTAATTTGATTTTTATTTAAGAGAATATTTAGAACCAAATTACCAATACAACATCATTTATAGGAAACAGTGTTAATAAAACAAAATAGATTAAAAATAAAAAAGTGATCCGGCGCTATAATTAATTACTTAGTATAAGAAAAAAAATATTCACATGACTTTATTTACAATTCATGTAGCAATCTAGATAAACATTCGTACTTACGAGTATGTTTGTATATATATACCAAGTGCGATAATCTCAAACGTCAAAAGTATGAATTTCATAGTACTTTCACGCATTTTAAGAATTTGTAGCGTCTTAAGTAATAACTTGTACTATGCTTCTTCTGACCAATCAAAACATAAACTACATCCAATATTACAGGTAGGCAACCAATGGGGTTGCGTGAACCGTCAACCATCGGAATGCAGACATTCCTCCCCAAATTCCGTGGATGTTGATCGCTCAGAATAGTTGCGGATAGTAACTTCGAATATTTACCTTAATAACTTGTCAATCAATATACTCTCGATAAAGGTATAGGGATACCTACCTTTTAGATGTATTTTAGGTAAAATAAATCAGTGAACGTAGATGTAAAAAAAACTTCATAAATATAGATTCATCAACTAATGTTATTCTACAAATTTTAATGAGGTTGACTAAAGTATTATATTGTCTAATATTTAAAAAAATTAGCGAAAATAAAAATCTTATTGTTGTGTAATTTTAAGTCATTAACTTAAATGAACTTAAACTATTAAATCTTGTAGATTTAAGTTTATTTTTTGACATTCGATTCCACATTATTCTGAAAGAAATTGCTATTCAAAAACCAAGAAAGATTTCTCCCGTCGGGAACTAATTATGATAAAGACCTCACACTTATACATATTTGCCATTTATTTTTATTTTACACTTAAAATCATATTTATCATCATGAATTGTCATTATCATTTTCTAAAAAAGCGAAGCAAATATTATAAAACATCTAACAACCACGGCAACTGCAATCGCTCGCACGGACGACAGACGATCTTTTGTTCTTAAATCACTTGAAAGGAAAAACATCATCAAATATTTAATATTCGTCCACCGTTGGACAGAGACCTCCCATAGCGTGTGCCATATTTTCCGGTCCTAAGCTTGACGCATCCAACTTCAACCTAAACCTTCCGCAGATCGTCACTCTATTGAAATTATCCACATGAATCCTACTAATAGTATCTATGCGAAAGTTTGTGAGGGTGGATGGATAGATGGATGGATGTTTCACTCAAAAACTACCTAACGGATTTGTATGAAATTTGAACCCACTAGCTTACAATCTGGATTAACACCGGATTACATCTTATTCGGCTCCGTGCGGTAGTTCATTGAGGGTAAAACATCTAGTCTATACTAATTTATATAGAGGAAAGATTTGTTTATTTGTTTGTAGGGATTTAACTCAAAAACTACTGGATCGACCTCAAAAATTCTTTCACCATTAGAAAGCTACATCTTTATGACGTGTCATAGGCTATATTTATTTCCAGAAATAATTAGGGATCGATACTAAAACTTAAATAATGTAACCCAAAGTGTTAAAAAAATGTCCAAGCCGCGAGCGGAAAGCTAGTTATGTTATAAAGAGAAAGATAGTCATACACATGTTGACATAAGGCGAAACATAACTGAATTTTGAAGCTATATTTATATGAAACTAACTACAGTTATGGCTTAGTATTGACACGTCGACGTTTGTCACGTGCGCAAAAGGGGTATATTTTTATGGAATACGTAATTCTGTTTGACTTCATACGCGGTGTCCATATTTGCCGAAGACTCGACGTCCTACATGCAAAGAGAGTGGTATGTTCACAATGTTGGATGCGGCACGAGATTTTTAATGGTGACGAAGAAAGCTAAATGTTGAATGGTTTTACAGTTTTCCGCACATGTAGTTGTGTTTGGGACATTATGTTGTTAATTTTAATAAGAATATTGCCAAGATTATACAGTACACACCTACCAAATCAGAAATTTTGAAATATGGTGGAGCAACGAATCATTTTTACAAATTGGCAAAATTGTATAATGTAAAGTATCTGCGTGTCAGTTTAACAATAAAAATAATTACGAGTGTCATTAAGGATATTGACAACCTTTTAAAATGTTCTGTAGACTATCAAAACTGGAAACTAAATAAAATTGTCGTCCATAAATCTTGAACTCCATGGAAACACTCCCTGCCTCTAACGAAACAGGTCTTAGCAAATAGAGGGAGACATCGACTGATAGAAAAATTTTCTCGAGAGCTTTTTGGCTGCGAACAGACAGACAGACGGATCTCCTTTGAGAGGTCTCAGCGGAACATTTTATGTTTGGTATAAAGAAATAGGACAAATAACGTTCTCGTGTGCCTTTGAAGACTTCTTGCCGGGCGACTGACATTTAGTGGAGATGTCCTTTTTTTTTAACTTATACGGAATTCTCGATAAATTGGCTACAGTTTTGATGTTGCATGACTTACCCATAAAATGCTGGACGCTAAACTCGGTTACATGATGGCTTATAAGTAACTCGTCTTTGCAAAAAAATCGATAGCAGATAATGGTCACGCGGCAAGACAATAGGTTCATCAGTACGGTAAGGTTTTTTGGTGCGGAGTGGAAAATCCTCATGGAGTCCCTCCGCCTGGGGACCAGCGAAGGGACTGTCAAACTCTTACTGACTAAAAACCACCCCGGTATTCCTTCTCGCACATAAGTCCGGGGCCGCGGGGATCCATATTCATCCGCAGACGATAAGGTCAACCTAACCTGACCTGAATCAGATTTTGAAATATTTTTTGCTTTAATCATAAGGCGGATCACACACTGTCCAAAACCTTGCGCGATGTCAGTATATTGCACTACGCGTATTTTAGATCATACAAACTATATGCTCAATACTCAATAACTTTATTGCAACCCATAATGTATACAATGGCTGGTGGGTAATATTAAAAAGAAACAATTATGGACCCTGTCGGGCACAGCAAGTTAGTTTTTTTAGAGGAGAGGATGAAGAGCGCTTTTTAGAACATAATATACTGAAAATAAAGGAAGAAAGTCTTATATTTATATATTTAAGTAGGTATTATTTATGTGTAGATTTATATTCATAATATATGCTTGCGGTCACCAGCCCCGCACACCAGAGCGTGGCTTGTGGTTGTGTGTGATGAAAGAAAAATCCGAGATACCTATACACATATCCTAAAAGGAAATCATTATTTGTTTTAAGTCACCATTATCAGAAACTTTCTTGTTCTATATGGTTACTCTAAAGTCATTTACGCCATTTATGTTATATTATGGCCAAGACTCGTCGGCTGTACAGTGGACTGTGCGTTTTCTTGGAAGACTCCTAGTATGCTACAGGGAATGGTAGCCAGATAATCTGATTTATCAACCAGTCTGTCCAAACCGTATTAGTACCGACCGATACTAGATACTAGCTGTTTCCCGCGACTTCACTTGCATTCTGAGGAGACCGCGGTTGGTCCGTGGATGAGTGACCATCTATGCCGTACCGAGACTCCTCCGTGCATCAAAAAGCACGTTAAGCTAAATCTTTGATAAATCGTTACAAAGTTTTGTTTCATAGTGTAAACCAAAAAGTTAGACAATCAGTCCAAGAGATATCGTGTTACCCGGTAACTGGGTTGTAGAAGTCATAATGGCTCTATAAAAATCGCTAGCAGATGAATGTATAGAAGATAAAGATTTACGTTTACGCTATACGTCTATCTCATCAACTTTCCTTGAAAAAGATAAAGACAAACTAACAATACACCTGTAGCTTTTAAAGAGATAAAACTTTTACAGCCTACATCCGCATACAATAAAAATGTCGGTTTGTACGTCCGTCGCATCGTTTGTCATCCGCGAACATTGTTTCGGAAACACCCGATAGGATGTTATAAATGACGTTTCAGTTGGTCGCATACACCCTTTCGGTTTTATTTTGTTCCGTTATAAATTGTGAATTGGTTTATCAACGGGTTTGGTATTGGTATCATACCGATATATTTTTTTGGGAGATTTATTCGTATTGGTTTTACCGTTTCTTTTGCTGTTTACAGGGGTTGTAAAATGTATTATAAATAAGTACTCTAAAAGTTTAAAAGAGTAAAAAAAGGCATGGTGGTTTAGTAGTTAAGGCCTTTCGTATATGAGTGTGCAGTTTCGAAACCTGGCAAGCACCAATTTGACTATTCTAAAGTCATAGGTAGTTTCTTAGTAGACGTCACTGACTAACGGTGACGGAAAATAATCGTGAGGAAACTTTGACTCAAAAAGTCTGAAATCGCTAATAGGCCTTGAGCAAGAGGCCTGTGCTCAGCCGTGGGACAATTACGTGAGACAAATATTTATGACAAACATTAAAAAAAACACAAATGTAATTGAAGGTAACATAACATGTACCAAATAAAATGCTCTTGTCTAGAGTTTCTCAATTATGTTCCCGGATTTTTATTACGAACAATTAAAAAAAAACTAATTAATCAGTCTTCCTCGCTTTTCTAAATTAATGTTTATTTTATAAAAAAAATATTTTGTGTGTATGACTGTAAAACTATGGACTAGAATTTTATGATGTCTGAAATAAATGAATCTGAATTAAATTATACTATGTTTATTTTTAGGTACTATATTTTTTATCATAGTATGCTAGCATCTAGAAAAATAAAACCCAAGATTAAATAAACCAAAGATTTACGCAGTGCATGTCGACGAAGACTTTAAAAAAGCGGGTAATAAGCATACAGCCCACCTTCGGGGAGTTACTCCAAACTTGGGAGGAATGAGGTAAAATCGAAGTTCCGGAGGCAAGTTTAAAAAGTCTAATTTTCCTTCATACGCGACTGGAGTACAGGAGGCTACGGGGCTGGGGGCCGAAATAATAGCATGGATATGAATGCTTTATAATTTTCATTTTTATTTATTTTAAACATCTCCGGAATTTTTGGTTAATAATTTTTGTAAAAAGACATCATATCAGTGGAAAAAAGTATCTTAAGTTCTTCTTCAGATGATCCGTTAAAACGTTACAATCCAGCAGTTTGAGTAGCTTTCGTATTCTTTAAGATAAATTTTAATAAAATTAAAGTTATTTGAGTCAATTAAAAAAATCATGTTTTTCAGTAAAGTTTCTATTCAATGGCAATAGCAGAAAGCTGCTGATTAAACGTTTAACATACCAAGCATTTTTATATTTCAAGACTTTTTTTTGGTCCTTTAAAGTAAAAATTAACAATTTAATAAATCAATTTAATGTTGTGTATATCCACATTAAACTTACGAGCAGGTAGCTCGCAACATCAGGCTATGCTATAATAAGGCAAAGTTGGCGATCTCACTAGTGAGATTTTCTCCCAATCATAACTTGCAAAGAAAAAGAAAATGTTCCACGGAATCGCATCTAATATTTTATAATATTAACATTCATCTGTGGTAGATGCAAATATAAGTATATATAGATAATATATAGTAAGTATATGAAGACTTATTTTTTCGGCTGGGTAATCTTCAAATGACAATCTTCTCGCCGTTAGTATCAGACTCTTACTGACTAAACCCCACCCATGTTCCTTCCTCAGCCCTTTATATTCCGGAGGCGCGGTATCTCTTTCGACGTCCCGCAGCCCCGGCAGTATACGTAGACTGTACTGAATATTGTGTCCTAGTAAGATACCACTCAGCAACTAGTGTCCTTGTTAATCCTTACTAATATTATAAATGCTGTCTGTATGTCTATTACTTCGCAAAAAGCAAGCAAAAAGGGCGAACATATTAAGATGAATTTGGTAGGGAGATAGATTTAGACTTGAAGGACATATTTTAGCGTGAATGCGTAACAAGCAAGCTGACACAGCTACTTTCAGATTTATTATATTAGTAATGATTAACTTAGATAGTATCTAGTGGTGGCTTGATTGAAATTAGACATTAAAGAAATTAAGTATCTTAATGTGGCTAGAGGAGCTCGTGGCTATATAAGTAACATCCGCACGGTTCGACGATCAAAGGTTAAGCTGCGATGGAATGTTAGCATAATGTTTAATTAAATAAAAAAATATTTGATAAAACTTGTTCTTGGTGATTTAAAAACACCCCATAAGCTTTAGGATAGTCGTATTTTCTACACAAAAATCACTAAAATTACGAAAATATTAATACGTTCTACAGGCATATTTTACACGTAAACTGAACACAATTACACACGATTTTAATATAAAAATTGCGTGTAAAGTATTAAATGCACAGCGCGGTAGGTGTGCTATAAATCGTCGGAACATCTTCGCGTCGTGGACCAATTAGCACAAGATGGCGCCGCGCAACACTCGCGGGATGGAGCTATGCACGACGGAGCCAAGAAATGAAAGTAAGAGATTGAATAAAACTGTTATAATAATCATGAGATTGGTTTTGTAAGAGATAAATTATGAAAAAAAGCACTTATATTTTACTATAATATGTATTAAATGTAAATATTTATCTTTTACTAGTAATTAAATAAATATTGGTACATCATTTTTTTTATTTATATCAACAGAAACGCCGATAAATCAAAAGTAATTCATTAGTTTTCGAAACAAGTTTTTATTTTATTGTTTCTACCCACGATGTTGTTACATTTTTGATACAGTTTTTTTTTTACTATTAGTGTATAAAGTGGATTCTATCTAGTAGTTAAATTAACTTGTTTCTTATATATTATTCATAACCTATCGAGATGCGTGCATAATAACAATGACATGAAGTATTTAATATTGTTACTTACTAGTTGCGCATAACACCATTCTAACTGTTGGGTTGGCGGCGAGACTAGTTTTTAACGAATGCTATGAAAGCGTTAATTACTTTTGCAGTAATTAATATGATTTAAAGATCTCTGAAAAATAGATGAAACATATGTAGGTATGCATCTTAGCTATCTTTTACACTTTGCAACTTTGGAAATATAATAAAGGGGGGGGGGGGGACTCAGCAGCTCAGTGTGAGCACTGAGCTGCTGAGTCCCCCCCCTCATGTCATGCAATAATTTTATAATGGTCGCTGGTCATTGTATTGACGACAGTGACCACTCACCATGAAGTTGGCTTGCTATCAAATATCAATCGAAGAGTATTCTTGTTCAATAGGCAGTACCTTTCCCCACTTAGTCCATCCAAGTTCCAGATTCTTTAAAGCTGAGAATTGGAAAAACCTTGAAGCATCAATATGACAAATTTGTTCTGATAAGACGATAAAGTCTTAACGTAATAAGGAGCTGATCTTCTCAGATATATACCTTGCCATGTCTATGCATGCATATGTGGTGTTTTGCTTCAATCCTTTGAGACAGTGGAGCCACGCTCGACCTGATTGATTACGAACCATACCGATGGGTGCGTTGTGGAAGGGAGACAGAAGATTCATTCAGATATAATGTTATGAACGACACGAGGTAGAAGACGCATCGTCATTTTTTTTGTCATTAGCAGTTGTCTAACACCTGTTTTTCATATGGTGTAACTTCTTGGTTTTGTCGAACTACAATTTATGCTAGTACTGATGGACTTTAATAGAACTCTGTTGAATGATGACCGTTTTATATGAATTTATACAAGCGCAAGTTAATAAAGGGCAGTGCTAGATTGGTCGTGATGCTAGAAGGAAGCTACTAGGTTATGCCTAGTGGATGTCTTCAAGCTGATTAGGATGATAAGATTATAAGATCATATATTTTAGCTACAATACTTTTCACTAACAAGGTAATGAGATGCTGCCGGGGCTGCGGGACGTTCGAAAGAGATACCGCGCCCCCGGAATACAAAGGGCTGAGGAAAGAACATGGATGGGTTTTAGTCAGAAAGAGTCTGAGACCACGGCGGGAGGGGTCATTTGATGATTTCCCATCCGAAAAAAGAAAGGGTAATCAGATGTAGGTACCGAAATTCGGGGTATGCCAAGCAGATGCGTTTTTTGTTGTCATTTTGTTAGATGCTTAATAGCATCCAGAACAAAAAAAAAGGACTAAATATTCTTCGACCATCTAAAAAAGAGATCTCAACTTTTCCAAATTTGAGGGTCTTGCTCGTATTTTTTTTGTACCTATTACTTTGTACTAATGAGGTCTTTTACGCCACCCACTGGTCCTTCTGACCAAACCCTTCATACTCTCACATCCGTATTCCAATAGCACATGTTATATATCGGAGAGCAAGGATTAGGCCACAAGCTATCAGCTTGATGCATTGCGTCCATTGTATTGCTCGTGAATCGGCGTGGCAGTGCATGGAACAAAGGTGTCTTACTGGCATAGATTATAGGCAGAACCCACCGCGATTGTCTATGGTCGTTCGTCTTGAGACATACGTACCCTAACTTGGGTACACAGTTTAGATCTAGGGCCTTATCATGACGTGCCAAAACAGGAATAGATTTGTCATGAAAAAAAGACGGTGCTATACGACGTTAGTAGCTGTGTCTCGCTTTCACACATGAATAGTGATTGCAAAAACATGTGGTGGTACGGCCCCTGGAGCCACACGGTGGAACAAAGCAGTATCATTCCGTTGCGAAATAGGAATGTTACTATCTGTCGCTTCTAGCTCCGTCTTGCTCTCACTTCTAAACAGTGATAGCAATGATACGGCCACAGGGGGCAATTTTGTTAATATGAAAGTTTCTAGTTGCATTGTACTCGATTTATTTTAATACCACATTCAAATGTGACACTCAACTCATAACAGTTTTATGTTGCACTCGTATGCCCATAATTAACAACTATAATGAAATTGGTTTTCTACTACTCCAGGGAATCTCAAACTTTTTCAATTCGTGGCGCACTTACAGGTTTTGTTTTTTAACTCTGCACCCTAGCTAGTTAATATAGCTTACAATAATACTACCTATTAAACAGGAGCTTATACTTGCTCTCTGCGGCGCACCAGGGTACCACGGCACGCAATTCGGGAGTCCCTGTATTAGTCAATAAAAGCTTTTTAGACATAAAAACTATTTTAAAAGACACAAAAATCAATCTTTAGTTTCGCCAACTGTCTTGCTGCAGAAGTAGGAAAGTTACACTCCGAGTGGAATACTTTTAAGAACATTCTGATAAAATGCTTCAAATTCCTGTCTTTTTCGGTATGGAACGTTTGCAACTACATGTTCAACATCCTCGCTCCCCGTGTGTTCAGCCCAGGGGGAGGGGGAGCTCCTCAACGGGGGGTTGTAGTGAGCATATCAATCTGTCTATTGACAACTGCATTATTCAAGTGTTAAGGAGCTCTACAGCTTTAGCTAGTAGTAAGTTACGTATTACCTAGACTTAGGTAAGCTATTTACAGGTGAGCCTTATAAATTGAATGTCGATAGAATAAGAAATATTTAGGTTTCATGTTATGGTGATAGTGGCGCAAAAAATTCGAGCTCTCACGTTTTCTAATAAATAAATAAATTAATAATAAAAAGATCGATTGTCAAAAGAAAACGAGAAGTCATATAACTGAACCGTAGTATTAAAGCCTATCTTGTAAGGTATTTTTTTTTTCAGATTTATAATGTTCAGATTATTATGATAATAAAAATTCTTTCTTAACTTCACATATGAAGCGATAACTAAAAATACAAGCCAACATTTTTTTTCCGATTTCATATCGAAGATATTCAAATAAGCAGCTATGAAAAACTGATAAAATTACACACACCGTAGCGTATGTTTTGCCATTTTTCCATTTTGACACAGAACCATAAGAACACGTAAAAAAATGTAACAGTTGCACATAATGACTTTAAAAAACACCCTGAGTCAGCATTTACAAAGAAAATTTCCAGAAATCTATTAAACATTAATCACAACTCCTCGCGAAAATTGTTACGACAAATATCAACAAAAAACCTTAACAACTCACAAATCATAGCTCATATAATTTATCAAAGCAATCTCACAAAAGGGTACAAAATAAAATTCAAGTAACACGAATATAGTCCCCGGTGGTGGAGTCGATTCAAAGACGTGTTGCCGGGAACGTGAGGGAGACCATAGAGACTCGATGAAAGCGTGACATTCATAGAGTATAGAGGTGTTGCTACGACTTTACAGAAACATAAAAGGACATGGTTGTGGAACGTCTTTTTATCCGAATTTGTGAAGAGTTTTTAAAAAAAGATTTGAAGAAATATGAGTTTTGAAACAAAGAGTTTTAGGCCTTATTTTCAGTTTATTTTGTCTCAGAATGTTTCCTTTCTGGCTAGAAGACTATGGTAAAACGAGTACATAATACTAGTAGCTTCTGTTATCTCATAATTACATATTTAAAACACAAGTAACGCATCAGTCATGTAACCCCCACAGAAAGAGAAACAGTGGTGGTGACGACAAATGCGTGTGCAACCCCAAATACATCATCAACAGAAGAAGAAGAAGTTACAAGAACCTTAAACTCCTTCATAATGATAATAATATTGTTCTGACCAGTCTTCATCCCGTGTTGGAGATTAGTTAATAAGTTGAGACCTTACTTACAAAAGTCACTCACAGATATACATACGGCACTCTACAAACTAACATGATTAAGCAGTCTGCAACCTTCTAGATTGGCCTGCAAGATGACATGCACAAAAAAACAGAAATTCTGAAACTTTCCTAACTGAGAGTTTCTACACGTTAAAAGAATGATAATAGAAATTACATTCCTCTTAGGGATAAGAAGATTGAATTTCCTTAGGATCATCGTCACCATCATCATATTTGATGATCCACTGTTGGACATATGCTTTTCCTAACGTGTGCCATATGGCCCGATCTGCTGCTTCAACCATCCAACTTCAGCCTTCTATCCACATTTAGATACCCTTTCAAAACTCCGTTTCACTTTCAAGTACTCGAGCAGTATCAACATCGTATTAGCATTAAAATCTGTGCCCCATAAGGGGACCAAGAGACAGACAAATCGCACTCGCTTACGCAATTTGTCAACGTAATCCTTCACAAAAGGTTCAGGAATAAATTCAAGTAACGCAGCCGTGGAGCGAATCCCTATGGTGCGGATACTAGGACCACAGAAATGGGAGATGCGGTATGTGTGTATGGCTGGGTGTTTCTGCTTGACTTTTTTTTTATAAAAAAAAACGTTGCCCCACACTAGGAATTACTCCTGTATCGTGGGTGCGTTTACAAACATTCAATAACACATGCACAAACACCCAGACCCGGAACAATTTTAGTTGTCCCGTGCGGGAATCGAACCCGCGACACGCAGCGCAGCAACCAATTGCTCAGCCACTACGCCAAACGTGTTGTCAAATTGTATGCTTTTATGTAAATATAAACAATATTTTAACGACCAGAACCTTAATAGTATATAGGAGATCTTTCAGAGTTTTCGGGTACCTTGTCAGAAACCTGAAACCTAACTAATATATAAATGCGAATGTGAGTTTATTACACTTGCACGGTAAAATTACTAAACCGATTTAGTGAATAATTTGGTATGGAGATAGTTAGGGACCCTGGAGACGGTTATGGACTACTTTTTATCTAGGTGCGTTAATTAGTTTCCCCTGGATGTGGTAGAAACCGCAGGAAACAGATAGTATTTAATAAAAGTATCACCATGATAGCATTGCATTTCTCAGTTGCTGGTTTTGTGAAGGTTAGACTGCATCCTTATAAACTTTCGCATTTATACTATTAGTTGCATTTATTATTATTTAATACATATATAAGCAAAGGTCTACCTTCCCACCGACCACTTAGTTCTGTCTATGCGATCTGAGGCTATTCCTTTAGATAGGAGTCCAGTTCATCCCACCCTTCTGGGGCTGCCGCGTTGTCATTTTCTGTTCACGACACATCCTAAATTTCCATGCTCCATGGTCTACGTATACGTGTCACTATGAACAGGCCGCGTGAAAGCACTGTCACGTTTATAGAGATGTTTCTTAAAGGGCTGTATAGTTTTACCGTCTAGATTTTTCACTAGTGAAATATTGAGTTAGAGGAAATAATGTGGGGTTTATGTAGATTGTATTTTACTTTTTATTTCTGCTATATTTTCGCTATTAGTTAAAATAACTGACTATGCTAAAACTCAAATAATTCAGTATTGCAAGTAGATTAAAAAATACTAAATGGAAAGCACTATATTATATACCAATTCAAAAGGGAGGCTCTTTAGGAACTTTAACTGGTTTGCCTATTTAATTTAAAAATAAATATCTAACTGCAAAAAGACTAACTAACAAACCCAAAGAAACCAGCTTCTAATTTACTCAACAAATATACAAATAAATTAAATCTTCATCTTAAGAAAATCTTCAACTCGAAGAAAATCAACCAGATCTCACGCCGCGGAACCATCTTCGTTCACTTCACACAACGTCAAAAGAAACTGCTTGTCAAAATATATTTCCAACATGAAAGGGCTCCACAAAAAGGAGCGCAGCGTACTAGAAGCTAGGGGAGGCACTTGAAAACATGCTTTTTCCACGTAATGCCTTTGAGGAAATTAAATAAACTGCAACACCGCATCATAAGCATCCTTACGAGCGCGCCGAGGCGAGGCGGGGGGTCCAATGTCACACGGCACGGGAAAGGATAAATAAAATAAAAATAAAAAGTGGAATGTACGAGTAGTATGCTATTTTATGATTAACTAGCTTTCCGCCAGTGGCTTCGCCCGCGTGGACTATACGAATCTAAATTCAAACTATCAGAGTTTCATATAAACTTTGTCCCCCTTTTTCATCCCTTTAGGGGTAGAATCTCGGAAAATCCTTTCTTATCGGATACCTACGTCATACAAAGAACACACCCTCCAAGTTTGAGGTCTTTACGATCAGCGGCTTAGGCTATGCGTTGATGCGTCAGTCATTCAGAACAAAGCATTTTGATATGTATAGATTATTTTTTGATGTGAAACGTGAAGCTTGGGGTACGACTGACTCGTATGCCGTGACATAAGCTGGCATTACGCCTTCTTATACCGTTACGTATTATACAATTCATCAGTTTTTTTTTTCTAACCTAGAATTTGAATTCTATAGTTCTCAAATATAGTAATAATTATATTTGTCATGATTTGTCGTGAGGTACAATGGAGTCGTACATCTACGGCGTGCGCGCAGCGGGGTTGTACGTGCTGGCTTCCTTTTATTTGCGGCCAAATGCGATTTTACCTCGCTTGCCTCCCCCACTACATGCACTACGATGAATATGCCAACTATCTGATGTTTGACGTCATTAAATTTTGTGAGATTATATTAGTAATGGTATGATGTTATGGTGTAATTAAATTATCTCTCTGATTTTTTACTCGTTGTCGCCAATTCGTATTTATGTGGAATAATATTGCTTCGTTTTTTATGTGATTGCTTATGCTACTGGTGAGAATAAGGGCTTAGGTGTTCGATTCTCAAGTCCTGTTAATGTTACTATGTAGAATTTCGCTCGGTCGATGGCAAAATTGTACTACATTAAAGTTTCAATTAATTGAGGACGACAATAAACTCGAGACTCTCCTTTATGTTTGATCCTTTTGGAAAAAAATAGAGTGTTTATTAGATTTTTAACAACGATAGAGAAGCTCTTAGATTAAGCCGCGCTTGTCGCGGTCGGTCCGTGGATTGGTGACTATCTTTGGTATACCAAAACTCCTTCGGAGTCCCGGCTGTTATTTGTAGATCGTTGGGTAGACAGAAGCCAGAAAGTCTGGCAACCAGTCTTACCAAGGGGTTTCGTAATACGATACCGAGTAAAGTATATAGTCCTAAATGATAAATGAACATACTACTTACAAATATTTTGTAAGTAGGTTGCAAAACACGTCTACACGTCGCGTCGAGTTTTGACGGTCAGATAGGCAGTCGCTGTGTGTCAATCATTGATACTCAGCTGCATCCGTTAGACTGAAGGCAGTCTCCATCATACTTGGGAATAGGCTAGGCAGATTTTGAATGACACAGAATTACCTATGATTTAAAGTGTTACATTGAGTATTTCTATTTTTAGTTTTTTAGAAATACAGCCTTCCATTGCAATACATCGATGACCGAATATCTGTAACTAAATATTCACATACCAAACGTTCCATTCTAGTCTACTACGCAATATCAAATTCCAATTTCGTAGTACGCAGTACCGTACTCAATTATAAACGAAGAGACTAAGACTTTTTAATCACTATCTAAAATATCAGTAATACGAGTTTTTTTTGTGTCCTGTACACCTGTCCTTAATATTATGTCTTGCAAATTCATGTGAATTTTTTGAGGTTTTTGCCGTAAGAGCTAAGCTACAACGCAAATAAAAGCCAAGATCATCCACTCCTGAAATACATTGATATCAGATGATAAATTTATCATCTCTTATCACTTTCTGAATTGATTACCTAATGTAAAATTAGTCCTATTACACAACTTGCAACTCACAATAAGACTGGTCTACACATTGCAAGACCTAGATAGATGGCTCATTTTTAGGCAAAAAAATTGCATTGCTATTCAACTTTGCAACTTCTTGATGACAGAGATATGAATGAGTACTTTGACGCCTAATCTCATTGAGGCACATGTCTGTATGTATAGTCTTGTTTTAATTTTTTATTTGGATTTTATATCTTAAGTTCCTATTTTTAAGATTACGTTTAAATAAACATCACACCTGCAAGTAATGCCTGAAAATAATTTGTATGGTCATTAAAATCTTTCTGAAAGGCTCGCAGTTCCATTACAGTTACATCGGTGTCTCTATCAAGGTTAATCTACGTCTGCCGTGGTCAGACCATGGATTGCTGATAATCCATTTCATTCCGAGACCCCTCCGTGCCTCGAGAGCAAGTTTAACCATTAATATCAGCCTTCCTTAGAATCGAAAATCTTCTAATCGAAAGTGATGAAGAAATATCATGTTACCCAGTTAGATCAAATACCTGCGTATCTTCTTACTAGAGTAACTGCATTTCGGTAGACTAGCAGCCAACTTTAACATGATCGGAAAAAAATTGGCAGATAATAATAATTTAAGATCTCCCTGTCCAGAAAGTATCGAAAAACAAAACAATAATTTCTCACCAACAATAGAACAGAACTTCTAATATACAATGACAGTGATTGCTATTTGAACTGCGTTGTATTTTGATAAACACTTTATTGTACGGGTTAAACAATCAGATTGGATGCACTCAGAGGCCGGTCAGCTGGTCATAATGACATTGTCTCTTAGTAGTAGTTCGGGGATCGTGAGTACAACATGTGTCGAAGTGCATTGACTGTGACCGCTATACTTATACTGGTAAGTGTTCAAGTACTTTTTTTAATTATCATTTTAAAATTTATTTGATGTTTTGTAAAAAATATTAATTTAGTTACTTTGAACTGCTGCGGGCTTAAAAGAATAATTCGTAGGATCCAGCGTTATGAATAAAGTATTTAATTTCAATAAATAGTGAGTGAGAAACGAGTGTATTATATTTAAAAACTGCATATCAAATATATCAATGGTAGGCCGACTTTTCATAAGATCGTTTTCGACTCCCAGGGGCTGTACCACCACGTGTTTTTGCAATCACTATTCAAGTTTGAGAGCGTGACACAGCTACTAACGTCGTATAGCTCCGTCTCTATTTCATAACGAAAATAATCTTGTTTTGGCACGTCATGGTAAGGCCCCAGGTCGGACAAAGGTCGTGAATTTGAATTTTGAATTCTATGTTTATGTAAATCATTTGAATACCTCCCAGTTTTTATATATATTTAAAAATATACCTCAGTATACCTTACCGTTTTTATATCATTTACTAAAATGCCCTTGTTACTTTTGACCACTTTATTATTTAGAGAATCAGGTAAATCTATTCCCAATTGTGTGTAGTAACCACTTCCAAATATTGATCCCCTTCAACAAATAAATAGAATGTGGCAGCTTTTTGCTTGCCACAACAACCACTCTAGATCCAAAATAACCGAAAAAGCCTTTGGTCGATCGTGGATACTTATTTCCATGATTCTCCCCAATTTATTCATACTGCCTTCTTCAGGTCGGCGCCCCATCCGGCCGGAGAGCAGCCCAAACTATTGCCGATTCCCGGGCCCCAATCAAGGCCCCCCTTAAGACACCAGGCACCCGTATCTTTCCGCGCCGGGCCCAGCACGATGATGCTGCATCCTATGTTGGTGACTCCTATGTTTCTCTTCGGGATAAACTTTTATACGTATGTTTAAATATAAACTTGGCCACGATGCATAACGATAACGATATTGCAACCGAAATGATAACGTTAACGATAGGACAGAATATTTTAGTCAATGACCTTGATAATTGTGTAAATGACTCTTTAATTTACACTGTCTAAGTTTAGAAATTCCTTTCTTCCGCAGTCACTGAATAATGCCGAGTCAACGGAAGAGCAGCAAGGGTACACCTACAACAGTTACTACGCCCCTTCCACGGTGAACTTCCACGACATCTACAGCAACAGCCTGGCGATGCTTGCAGAAGACCCGGTCCTGACAACCGCGAAAGACGATGACTCGTTCCACTTGCACAACATGCCCACCCAATTTGTGGAGTTCCATCCGCAGACGCAAACGATTCCCCCTGTCACATCACCTCCCCCTATGTTTTTGCTGAATTCTTCCTTAATAAAGAATGATACTATTGCCAATGTTACCACAACTTCGAGTTCTTCGACAACCACGGAGGAGCCAGAGGAACCGAATATTAAAGTTATTCCGATAAAGGTTAATTATCAAAGAGGGGTGCTAGACCTCCTTTTCCCCGCTGCTAGAGTGAGGACTTTCAAATCTGTTTTCGATACGTTTAGACGACTTATGTCACACACTTTCCGGTAGATTTTGTTGTTTTGTTTGTTTTTTTTTAAGTAGTTTTCATGTATTTGCAGTTGAATAAAATTTATTGAAAATTTTGTTTTTATTTTATTTTGTATGATAAGCTTTTACAAAAGCTTTTTTACAGCGCAACTAGATAATTTTGGAATGACTGATTTTGAAAGACAAAGTTAAAAAATATCCATCTACAGACTACTTTCAGTGAATTCAAAGATAACGATATTTTTTTTCTACGAAGACAATCAGATAGAAGATAGAACTCTATTGCACAAATCAGATATCTATAGGGATACCTATTTTTATTAAATTACTTCGACTTGCACTTGACCTAGATCATGCCTGATGAAAAGTTGAAAGGAAGAAATTCAAACTTATTTTAGAATATTAAGGTGAAAAACCTGCCTTGGTTTTGAAATAATGGTCTGCTAATGCTACTTAAATGATAAACGAGAAAGTTTGTGAGGTATGTATGTTTGTTACACATTCACGCAAAAACTACTGTTAGGAATTGAATGAAAACTGTTACACACGTACTTTATAACCTAAGTTAAAACATAGGATAATTTTTATCCAGGTGTGCGAAGTAGTTCTCTCAGGAGGCGGGTGAAACCGCGAAAAACAGCTAGTTTATGAATTAAACAGTTCAAAGCTAAACACTTAAAGCTACATAATGAAGCAATAAGGTTTTAAAGTGTTCACAGTTTCGAATTAAATAACATTCGTGTGGTTGTTTTAAGTATTTAAGCCGCGTGACTGAAGTGCTAGTAAAAAGCACAGTAACAGCTCTCCAGCGAATGCTGTTCGTGAAATGGCAGGACTTTCTGCTACCAGGGGTCCATGAATAGTAAGTAATGTTGAATTAAGAAAAAATAGCGTGAGTAATGTTGAATTAAGAAAAAATAGCGTGAGTAATGTTGAATTAAGATCGAAATAAGGTTGAATTTAGATTATTTTAATTTTCGTTAAAATATTTATATCATTTTAATTATGAAAATAGAAAAATAATTAAGTATAAATGGACCTAAAAATTAAAAATATTTCTCAGCACAATTGGCTGACAGGACACAAGACTGAAGCTTAACTTACATAATGTAAAAAAAAGCTCAGCAACTAGCTTTTGGTCATGAAATGCCGTTTCACAGCCTTTAATTATGATTTTGAATATTTTTAAAATCATCACACAATATAATTTATCAAAATTAAACACTAATTATCATTTGGTTTCCACGATTTGGAGATAAATGCAGGTCTTGATTGATCAAGCGTGCACACCCATCCATGCTATGACCTCGGCAACTGAAGCTTAACCTCATCAATGCGGTCTCATGTACTCACACAAAAGTCACCCAATTTACCAAACATAAGCCTATAGTAAGGATTTACTACTCGACACAACAGCACACTTGACTAAAACGTGATTCACACTGATTGCACTAATTACACTCGACACGCTTGCACTTGAGCCTGAGCGCTTTTAAGCGCTAAAAGCGCTGTTGAGCGAACGCTTGTCTCCAATTAATTTTTTGGATTAGCGCCAAACGTTAACGGTAAGGAGGCCATTTCTTAGCTCAGATAAGTTTTAGTGTTAACTTGCGATCGCTGGTAACAGATGTAGTTGTAATTAATTTGTTTTACTTAGGTACTAATTAATTGGGTGGCTAAGTCAATGACGCACGGGTCGTTCGATCAAAGGTTAAGCTACGATTGACACGGTTGGTCCGTGGATGAGTGACCTATGACATACAGAGACTTCTCCGTGCCTCGGAAAGCACGTTAAGCTTATTGGTCCCAGCTGTTATCAGTAGATCTTTGACAGTCGTGAGTCTTAGCCCGTCAAAAGTCAGAAAATCTGACAATCAGTCTTACCAAGAGGTATAGTGCTACCTGGTAACTGGGTTGTGTTTTTCAGCTAGGCAGTCCCTCCATGGAAAACGCTGGTTCTCAGATGCATCTGATTAAACTGAAAGCCGACCCCGACCATTAAATTAAACACGCTCTCTCCCTCAAAGAAAAGAATTCTGAGGCCTAACAATGGGCACATTATGGTTTCCATACAGAATTTCGACCTCAGCAACCAATCTTGTAGGGAACTTCAAAAGTATACAAGAGATTTTACAATGTTGAGGTGTCTGCGTAGATATAAGTGCACTCTCTATTCCTTCACTTTCATTGTCCGATGGAAATTTGAGAACAAATCAAACCCACGAACGACTACTTGACGAGCTCTCCAAGGGAGTTTGGTGTCTCGAATTATGCTAACAGTCAGCCATCCATGGACAGACCCCGCCCCGTGCAGCTTAACTTCGCAGATCTTTAGACCTGACCTGACTAAATTATCATATGATTAAATAATCAGTAACGGTTTTCGTTGCCTAAAATTGAACAAAAACAGAACCATTAAAGCTATCAAAACAATCCAACCTACAATTTAAATTCAAATAAGTCTTTCACAAAAATAAAATCGCTGACGAAAAAAAATATCCATAAAAGTATAGATTGACCCTCCTGAATAATAATCACCTCATTGAAAATCAACCTTTAAACTTAATAACAAGAATCAATTAAGTTTACGAAGATTTGCAACGACGAACAAAAAATGGCGTTCAACATTTAGATTTGGCTGAACACTTTTTTTTTATTAAAATGAAGCAAACGCGCCGACTCAGGTCGCAAGGTGATAATTTTATATTCACGATTTATTCGAAGGGCGCTGACAGACAGACTTTCAAGTCAAAATTATGGTTACAATGTGTCTTTAATAAGGAAAAGTTATCTAATATTATTTCACGGGTGGGTTCGTCGAATTCTCTTTAATAAGGTTTTTTTTGTTTGAAGGATATTTGTGATAAAAGTATTTCTGGTTTCTTCGGTGATATGTATTTCATAATGTGTTTTTTGAGAAACAAACTTATAAAAACATATAAGTAATCATCGAAATAATATCTATCTTCTATCTATATCTATCTTCTATACTTATAATAAATCTGTAGAGAGGTCAATTCTGTACATGAAATATATTTCCAAAATAACTATCAGGGGGTGATTAGGGATCGATACTGATGCCAAAAATGCAATCAGTAAAATTTTTGTCTGTCTGTCTGTCTGTCTGTCTGTCTGTCTGTCTGTATAAACTCTATAGAAACAAAAACTACTCGACGGATTTTAACGAAACTTGGTACAATTATTTGTCATACTCCTGAGATGGTTATAGTATACTTTTCATCACGCTACAATCAATAGGAGCAGAGCAGTGAAGGGAAATGTTGTAATTTTGTTTAAACGCGCTAATCTCAGGAACCGCTGGTCCGATTTAAATAATTCTTTCAGTGTTAAATAGTCCATTTATCGAGGAAGGCTATAGGCTATATATCATCACGCTAAGACCAACAGGAGCGGAGCACCACTTTTCCACGCGGACGAAGTCGCTGGCAGAAGCTAGTAAATAATATAAATCCAAAGTTAACCTCCTTTTTTGAAGTCCGATACGTAAAAAGTATGTTTAGGATTCCATGTGATTATATAAGTTAAAATTATATAGGTACACGTTAATAATTAACCACCAATAAAATAATGGCATTGTAAATGAAAAACATCACAAAAGCATGACTGTATTGAAATATAATTGAAACCAAATTGTTTCATGTTGATATTATGTCTATATGAAATGAACAGTAGCAACTAAACGCTTGTCGAACAATGGCCGCCAAACAAAGAATATGCGGGCTGCACCACAATGAGTTTACATTTGCAACGGTTTATAACCAGCTATTGGTTTTATAACTGACTAACTTTCGTCAGTAGCTTCGTAGGCGAGAATTTTTGGACTTCTTATCGTGTGGGCTGCATGTTCACTTACCCAACCAACCCTAGAGTGAGAGTTTTCTCCAAACCGCCTGATGGCCTCTAATATGGAATTGTAAGTAACAATGACTGCTATCAGGGTAGCAGCCGGGGACGATGGCTCAGACACAGGGTGTAACACCACCTACAGGCTCCGGGTTGCTTTGTGTTTTTTTTTAAAAATCACCATAAATATTTCGGCTCGACCCCGTAATGAAACTTGGGACTTTGTTCATTGTAGTCGCATTTGCTACCACTAGAACAAAAAGGCAGTTTAATCTGCATAAAAAGTTTGCTATTCCTGTGCCATCCTTCAAGGATGGTATATGGTAAAAATGGTAAAAACCGAACCTAAGTTTATTTAAATGGTACAGAAGAAATATCTTCCCTAAATTCCAAAACTACTGGTTGAAGCTGTGTGTTGTCAGTCACTGTTTTTGTATGTAGAAAGTGAAAAAGCTTTTAACGTGAAAATTTATGAAATGCATGATTTAGGGCTATGAAACTAAATAATTCATTGGAACTCTACTAAGCCTGGTTATCACAGAATCTGTTTGTGGATCATAAGATCCAGCTGTTTGTCTGTCTATTACAAGATCTTTGGAACCTTAGTATGTTTTTTTTTACGGATTACTTGTAGCTACGACCTATATAATTTGTGGAACCGTAAGTGCATGAATCTAACTAGCACGTTACTGCTTTCTTCTCTGTTGAGGGAAATGAAAAGGTGGCTCATTCCTGAACACAGTCCATTCAAATATAACATTAGTTCACTAAGCAGCAAAAGCCCCAGGAAATTTAAAATATTTTTGTCTGTAAAAATTGGTAAATATACACGTAATTAATATTCATATATAATTATCATGATTAATGATAATTTTCACAGATATGGTTAATATAAATCATTGTTAATTACCATCAAATTGATTTCAATACATTGTCGTCCAATATTTCATAATTAATGTTTTATTCACTCTGAATACATTTTACACTGACGTGTGTTTTTTAATAAGGCTTATTATCCATTTTTGGATAATCAAATTACGGACAAAAAGTGACGTAATAATTAAAAAAATATTTTTCTGTTTTCGACATTCGTGGGAATTCTACTTTTTGGGCCAGGAACCTTCGTGAGCCTAAGCAGAACTAAGTTAAGTTAAGCACAATCTAATGAATAGTTTAAAAACGCATAATGGACAAACATAGAATCATTATTAAACCGACTTTCGCAGAAAAGAAGGAGGTTCTATGTTCGGCTGTATATATTTATTTATTTTTATTTTGTATATAGGTATATTCACCAATTTCTCCATCAATTTGAACTGTTTTTTTTATCTATATTTAATCATCATCATCATCATCTGCCTAGCCTTTTCCTAACTATTTTGGGGTCAGCTTCCAGTCTAAGCCGGATGCAGCAATGTTTTACATGCTATTAATATTATAAACGCGACAGTTTGTAAGAATGTATGGATGTATGTTTGTTATTCTTTCACGCAAAAACAACTGAATAGATTTAAATGAAACTTGGCACACCAATAGTTTATAGCCTGCATTAACATATAGCCTGCATATAGGATACTTTCAAACGGGTGCGGGAAGTGGGTTTTTCGGGATGCGGGTGAAACCGCGGTAAACAGCTAGTTTTATTTATATATAGGTAGTAAAAACTAAAATTATAGACTACACACACTTAAGTCTAGACATCAGAAGGTAATTCTCATACCAAAAACTGTAAGTCAAACAAAAAGGATTACTTAATCCGAGGACAGCCACAAAACTCAACTAAAACGTTAATTACGCCGAAATAATACCCGCCGAGGTCGGAACATTAGCGAACTTTAGCCCAAAATGAAATTTAAACCTCTGAATACAAATCAAAAGTTAGATTTAATAATCAGTAATAGGATAAACCGATGGCGCGGAAACCAACTCGAAACTTCAATGAATTAAAGAGTTTACGAAACTCGACCATTGTATGGTTTGAAGTTATTCTTCAGATTGGCTGTTTCAGTTTAACATTATCATTTTAATAATTATATTTTATTGTTATTGTTATAGCAGTCGTGGTGGCCTAGTGGTTAAGGCACCTGCCTCTCGTGTACGAGTGTGTGGGTTCGAAACCTGGCGAGTACCAATGTGACTTTTCTGAAGTCATATGTACTTTCTAAGTGTATCTTAGACGTCACTGACTAACGGTGAAAGAAAACATCGTGAGGAAACCTGGACCTAAAATGTCTGAAATCGCCAATCCGCCTTGAGCAAGCGTGATCAATGCTCATGCCTTCTCTGTATGAGAAGAGGCCTGTGCCCAGCAGTGGGACAATATATAGGCTGATGATGATGATGATGATTTTATTGTTATAATAATTGTAGTTGGAAAGTTCGTTCTTAAATCAACAATTCAACGTCCCGTTGGATGGTAAATACCTTTACACTAAAGACTATTAAAATACCAAAGAGATTCCAGATTACCAACTCAAAGTCATAACCGAAATATCTAATGTGCCTGTGATTGTACCGCGTCTCGAGGGAAATACTTAACGCGCCTGGATAAAAAGTAACCTATAACCCCCCCTCCCCTGGATCCCTTCTATTTCCGTACCAAATTTCATCCAAATCGGCTCAGCCGTTTTACCGTGAAAATGTAACAAAAAAAGCAAACAAATAAACTCACCTTCGCGTTTATAATATTGGTTAGGATTCCTCCGCCATGACAAGTCATTTCTATAAATACTCAAAAAGGAAAATCACTACATAGTATTTATAAAACAAAGTCGCTTCCCGCTGTCTGTCTATCCCTATGTATGCTTAGATCTTGAAAACTACGCAACGGACTTTGATGAGGTTTTTTTTAATACATAGAGTGATTCAAGAGGAAGGTTTTACTATATAATTTGTCAAGATTTTGTATACATTGGCTAAAATATAATAATATTTGTTAGAGATGCCCACAGACCCACGCGGGCGAAGCCGCTGGTCGAAAGCTAGTATAATATAAACCTATAATGCGAAAATCCGTAAAAACAAGACTACAACATTTATTTATACGTGTTGAAATTTGAAATTCAGCAGCCGCCCCACGAACGCATACAACCGTTAAATGAATGAACTTTTTAACTTAAGGTCCCAACTTGCCGTTTAATACTTACTTTGAAGCCGCTATGATGAACAGCGCCCTTACTTTTAATGACTTTTTGCTAATATCTAGCGGCTTTCGGCTTTTGAGGGCAAAACTTTAGGGTCTTCGATTTTTTTTTCACGTAGATACGCGCCGTGGTTTGAAATTAGAAGCTGTGGATGGGTTACGAAGTAATATGGTGTGATTTTTTTTTAACTTAGAAATATCTATTGTATTTTTTAATTTTTGTGTTTACTGAAAATGTTTGAAATATATATTTTTATTTTATTATTTATTTCCATTTCTATTTTGTTATTTATTTTTACTGTGGACAAAAATATTTCGTGTCCATTATAAATTATACTGCTCAATGCTCAATATTTCCTAACGAATACGAAAAATCACATTGGATCATATTTCTTATGATTTATCTTATAACTAGGTCTTACCCGTGGTTTCACCCGCATCCTGAAGGAACTACTTCGCTTACCTGGATGAAATGTATCCTATGTGTTAATCCAGGTTATAAACGATGTGTATACCAAGTTTCATCCAAATCCATTCAGTAGTTTTTGCGTGAAAGAGTAACAAACATACATACATCCTAACAAAATTTCGCACTTATAATATAAGTAGGATTAATAGAATGCTTTGGCAATAACTTTTTGTCCATTAAAAAAACAATTAATGAATTCAAAGAAAACAACAGCCAAAGAGCGTATTGTAATGTTAAGCAGACCCGGGGTACTTTGTTATGCAAATTCCGGGACAACTTGTCACGGGATCCGGGATCATTGTCGGCATCCGTCGTCGACACCGAAGCATCTAAGATTGTTTGATTAGATATTTAGTAACTTACTCGTAGTTATATACACGTATGTATACTTCAACATAACTCATGTCTATTTATATAGTACCTACTAATATACATTAAAAATTGTATTAAATAAATAAGTTTGTGAGGGTATCAATGCTCATGCCTTCTCTGTGTGAGAAGAGGCCTGTGCCCAGCAGTGGGACAATATATAGGCTGATGATGATGATGATTGTTAGGGGAAAATCAGAAATGTGGGGGTAAACCGTGGGTTAGTACCGGTTCCATAACACCTTTCACTATCACCGACGTCCCAAAGTAACTACTGAACGCTCCCGGATAAAAAGTATCGTATAATCTTTATACTATATTATCTTATCTATACCCCCAGACAAAAAAACTGCATCAAAGATTTTGTTTAAAAAAAAATTAATGGCCCCTTCCAGTATACAAACATACACTTCGGGATAATGATACTACGCTGTTATGAAGTTAACGAACCAAACTATAGGTTTCAATTTAAATTTGTTTCATAAGTTTGAATACTTGTTTAAAATGTTTTTTTTCAAAGGTAGGTGCGTGTTGAACATTGATGCAGTTTATTAGTCCGTCAGTGTATCTCCATTAATTTTTATTTAAATCGGTTGAGCTGATTTACTGTGAAATCATAACAAACAAACTCACTTTCACATTTTATTATTAGAAGATATAATATGATTCTTCAGTCGGTACTAATTATTATCTACCCATATAAAATAGGTATATTGTCATGTAGTCCTCATCCAAAGATGTGATCACAATAATTCAAAAGTTTACACACAGTTTTATAACACAAAGCTTGCATGAAACGAGAATAGTTATTTTTTTATTTTATCCTCCAACCGAAAGTCGTACGTTGGTATCTCATTTCACAGCTAAAATAAATCTCGGCACGGCCACCGCGAGTGGGGGCGCCACTCGTCTATTTATCGTCATTTGCATACCGGACGCCGCGTCCGCCACACGCTCCTGGGCTCTGGCGCGAACAAAGACATTTTCATATTTAATTTTCTATTTAGTATAATTGCCTACATATTTCGTTCTCTAACCAAAGTTTTTAGTACGTAAATCTCACAATGAGAGCCGCATTTTTGTCGGGACATCGTAACCGATACGTCTCTTCACATGACGTCATTTAAGCATTCTTCCTTGTATTTTCTCCATGGAAGTTTACAAACGTACACTTTGCCTGTAAACATTTCAATCTTTATGTATTCTCGTTTTCAATTTTCTTACACAATCATGTCAAAGGTAGTGAAGACGTCGATCATGTGCGCTTACGCATTCTTTCTCATACAATACTTAAGAATATCTTTATCGCCTGTGATACTAGAAATCGACATTGAATATATTTATCATTCGACACGTATAACTATGAGTAAGCAAGATATGATATCACAAAAATATCACAATATCTCAACCTTTTTACAAAACTACAAAAAACCGGAGAGATTTAAGACTGATCTCAAATTTGTGCTGAAATACACTGCGGCGTTCTTACACTACGGAAGCCCGCTGTATAAAAATGGTCAAAAACCTTTCATCGAAAGTAACTGCACCTACTACAATTGTTATTTGACTACTCGAAGGAATTTGCTTAACGATTATCGAGATTATGATGCAATACTTTTCGATGTCGAAAACAGTTGGGATGGACCTATCGTGGTGAGAGATCCTTATCAAAAATTCGTGTTTATGGCCTCTGAATCAGCGGCGAACTATCCACTTTGCGACGCTTTTTATGATGACTTTTACAATCTGACGTGGACTTACAGACTAGATTCAGACATCCATTGGAGCTACTTAAGCATTATTGACAAAAAAGGCAATAATGTTGGTCCTAAAATTAACATGACCTGGATAGAGCCAATGGATCCTACACCACTGAAAATCAAGAAAAAACTTGGAAGTAAAAATAAGGCTGCTGCATGGTTCGTCTCCAATTGCAATGCAATAAGTGGTCGTCAGAACATATCTAGACATATAGAAAAAGCGATGAAAAAGTATAACTTGACTCTAGACATTTTCGGTTGGTGTGGTAGAAAGAAGTGTCCTAAAGACAGGATAGAAGAGTGCTTGAACTTACTGGAAACTGACTACTATTTCTATTTTTCTTTTGAGAATTCCTTGTGCGAAGACTATGTGACTGAGAAAATTCTGTATCCGTTACAAAATTACGCAGTTCCTGTAGTGTTTGGTGGTGCTGATTATTCCAGGTAAGAAATAAACTTATTTTGTGACATAATATCTAAGCTCAGAAACAAATGAACTACAAACAATCACAAAGCTAAACCTATGCATTTTTTGTTTTTATTAAGCTTGATGAAATATGAAATACAATATTTTTAATAAATACAATATACTAAAGAATTATGTTATAAATAAATAAATTACAATTTCAAGTAGCATTTATTTTGTTACATTTACAATTTCGATGATAAATTCATGATTGTGAAACTGCTCAAACCAAGATTTAAATTAATACTTGAATCTCATTGACGTGTCTGTATAGTTATGTTTTTTTTTATTCTTAAGGTCACATGGTCATAAATCTTTAGGTTTATTTAAATATATTTATACTTGAGCAAAAAACAATCATTTATTTCTCGATATTTAAACATTTCTCTTCGTTGCAGGTTCCTTCCACCCGGTTCGTACATCAACGCCCGAGAATGGAACGCCACGCAAATAGCTGAAGAGATGTACAGAGCTATAAAAAACCCTAATGTGTATGAGAATTACTTCAGGTAATTACAATTGTAAAAATATTGTTTATATCCACTTATTTATCTATAACTTTCTAATACGTTATACCGCACATGCATACATACCCAGATCCTGAATATATTATTTGTTCGCGCGATACACAGTGAAGCAGCCAATCGCTCACCCATTGCGCTAATCAGCAATAAATACTCTGAAAATCAGAATCTTTCTCTCAATGATACCAAGGTTGGTGATAAATACCAGTGACTTCTCTATATGAGAATGAGAAGAGGCGTTTGCGGTACCAGTGGGCCTAGCACGAACGCGCTTGCGTAATCGTAACGTTAATGTAAGCCATTTTCGATAAACATATCAAATCAAAATCTATGTTTAAAATGCATAAATAACAATTGTAAACATCTGAATATATGGTTTAAGTCATCAATTAAAATAAATAGTTCGTAAGAAGCGAGTATATTCCAATCAAAAATCGCTTTTGATAAGAATACTTTTTCGAAAGTAATTCTTGCTAGACCCACAGTTTGCACTTCTACAAATTAATAACCTAAGGACGAGTAAGAGATTTAGCCGTTGGTTTATTTCCTATACTTCCATTTCAGGTGGCATAACTACTACAAATATTTGAAAAACCCACCTGACCCAGACGTCTGCAAACTCTGTCAGATCCTCAATGAAAATGCTGATGATCGTACCACGTACAAGTACTTCAGATACTGGTGGAACCCTGACTTCTTCTCGCTTTGCACTAAGGGGGTTGGCAGGTTCCTCGTCATGAAGCCAGAGTTTGATGGTGTGCTAGAAGTTAATCAGAGGAACGAAAAGGAAGATCAGAAACGACAAGAAAATAAAGATGTTATTCTTTGATTATATACCTACTTTTAATTCAAAAACAAGAGGGAGAAGAAAATAAAGAGACATTTAATTTTTTTTTTTTATTTATCTTCATTTTTTTTTCATATTACATACTTTTAATAAAGTTATTCGAAAAAATATTCATCACGTGTGTACTAATTAGAGCTATACGAATTCAACAAAATGATAGAGTAACATATAAATGTTGCTCCCCTTTTTTACCTCCTTAGGGGTGGCACTTCGAAGAAATCCTTTCTTATCGGATGCCTACATCATATAAAGAACACACCCTCCAAGTTTCAGGTCTCTACGATCAGCGGTTTAGTCTGTGCGTTGATCCGTGTCATTCAGGACAAAGCATTTTCTATGTATAGATTGAGTTTATTTACTATTCATATTTATTACATACTCTTAAATTGGATATAATACTTACATATTTTTTTACTTGTCGTTTACAGAATATAAACTAGTAAAAACATGCTGTACTTGATACTCGTACTCAATGAATTTGTACGTCCCCCGTACACTATTACAACTATTACGCTAACAGTTGTATAAAGCACAGTTTAGGGACGGGGAGAACGCAATCCTCTTAGTGCGCTCGTTATAGGGACTCATTATTCAAAGCCTCAAATTTTCGCCGAGATAATTCCAATTAGACTGCCAATGTAGAGAAAGGACAGAAGTTTAAATCAAACAAGTGGCTCGTTGGGAGACATTTTTTTCCTCAGTAGGTTAAAATAACACACAAATATGAATGTTATCGGAATTAATAATTTGTAGGATAAATAATAACAAATGAAAAATAAATCATTATATAATCATTATAGGATAAATACTATGTTATGATGTGTATATTTACTACATAGTTCATTACATATTGGCATTCAATCGGCACATACAAAATAAAAAAATAGTAGAATGTGTATTTTTTTCGATATCTGTAAAAAATATAGGATGTCTGAAATTGTATAATAGTTTAGTACGTGATAAAAAGCTTTTAACAAAAAAATTAAAACCGACTTCCAAAAAAAAAACTGAAAAGTAAAAAATAATTTTAATTTAAACGCTTTACGACCAAAACATCGCTCTAGAAGTCGGTGTCTTGTATGTTACTATTGTTAGTATTTCGCCACCGACTTCGAAAGCGATGTTTTGGTCGTAAAGCGTTTAAATTAAATTTATTTTGCAAATCATCTTAAGTATTTGGCATATCAGCAAGTAGAGATAAATCGTTATTTTTGATATATTTATAAAACCTGGCTGGCTGAACCGGTAGTGATAAAATTTAAATGGGACCACACGGGAAGCACCAGCTTTCAAATAAAAAAAGAATCCTGAAAATCGGTTCACCCAGTCGCAAGTTATGAGGTAACAAACATAAAAAAAAATACAGTCGAATTGATAACCTCCTCCTTTTTTTGAAGTCGGTTAACGTGTTTATCACGGTCACGTGTTTTTGCAATCACTATTCAAGTTTGAGAGCGTGACACAGCTACTATCGTTGTATAGCTCCGTCTCTTTTTCATAACAAAAATAATCTTTTTTTGGCACGTCATGGTAAGGCCCTTGGCCATGTTTTAAAAAAATCTTTTTTTGTCACCATTTTCAAGCAATCTTCGACACTAATTCGATGCCAAGCAAAAATAAACAGAAAACATACTATGCATGAAAGAAGCCTCCATGATTCTGCCATGGTATTCAGCTCATTCCACTACCACCTTGTTAAATCCTACTAATATTATAAACGCGAAAATTTGTAAGAATGGATGTATGGATGTTTGTTACTCTTTCACGCAAAAACTACTGAACGGATTTGGATGAAATTTGGTACACATATAGCTTTTAACCTAGATTAACATATAGGATACTTTTTACCCGGGTGCGCTAAGTAGTTCCCTCGGGATGCGGGTGAAACCGCGGGAAACAGCTAGTGATTAATATTTTTATCACATGAGCTCATCTTATAGTATTTTCAAATAGTGTAAAGTTCTTCTGTTTCTTCCATGTTATGTGACATCACAGTCATCATCGCCATCGGCATTTTTTCGTGCGACATAATTAAAATTTCCGCTGACACCTTGCAAAGATTAAAGCTATTAAATTTTGATGACTAAAAGCCACCAGCATAAAATGTGATGAAATAAAACATTTTTTTTCTCTTCAATTTAGTCTTGTGTTTCGTCTGCATGTTTTTGGCTCTGTTAAATAGTATTTAAAAGGTTTCTGAAAGGTTTCATTTACCTACAATAAGTTTAGAAAAACTTCCAAAGTCTTTTTGCTGTTTATTCAACCGATTTTGAGTTCTATTTTGTCTAGATAAGGATAACAAATATATTTCTGCGTCTGTTTTTGTCATGTCGAACAAACGGTAAATAGGATGCGTGTAAATGTCTTATCTTATTATAGCTTACTAAAACTTTATGAAATAAAATCGACGTTTATAAAAATATTTTTTTAAATAATTAGGGGCGGACATTATTATTCCAACTTAAAGTTGCTATGAATAAAATATTAACACACAAAAATAAAGTTGTTAAACTTAACTACAACTTGTGCTTACTTAGCACGTAATACGAAAGTATTTGCGTAATCTTCTGAAACCTCATTAAAGTTAAACTTAATTTCAACTTGGTGTTCGCTCGGCGTGTTTAAAATTTAAGTTGTAACCCGGGTCATGACGTCACACATCATTAGTCTATGCGACAAACATATGCGTCTTGAGAAAGTTTGTTAAACTTTGAATAACTCTAAAACGAATGCATCAGAGATGAATGTGCTGACGGTATCATTGTATGGACATTCCATTCCATTTTTTCTATACGTTTAGACTACAAGGACATCATGTTTTGGTAAAATGTATGTATTTATAAATTTTTGTTGTAAACTTGGCTGGCTCAAAGACTTGAAGGGGATCGAGGCCTCCGACACCAGGTTTTGCTATCGTTCCCTTTCTTGCGTAGCTTACTAGCAGGTCTTTTAAAACTTCATCCTCATCAGTCATACCTTGGGAAACCGAACCGATCCAAATAGTATCTGGGGTAACCATCTTCCAATCAGTTTCCCCTGAAATGTTCTGTTTTGATTCGCGTATCTTCTACGTAACGACCTAGTGAAGCTGATTTAATATATTATATCTTTAGGAACGAAATATTTGCTTATTAAAAATGACTGTTTTAGTGAGCAACTCGTAACATTCATATTTCATTCATCGCTTTTCTTATCCATAATATTCTTTCGCATTGCACCTTAAAAGAGGTACGGATCCCAATCATAAGTTAAACACACTTTCAGCAGCAACTTGTTTAAGTAAACTGCAAGTTGACGCTAACTTCGTGAGTTCATCTTAAATATTGCAGTGCAATTTATTTGCTTATTCGCTTGTTTAAGCGGGATATATCCCATAGCTTCTTACACGTAGTTGCACTAAAAAAATCAGGTTACTTATACGTGAAACGGAAGAACTGTCATTCAAGATCTGTCAAAATGGTGGATTAAATTAAATGATTTTGCTATTAATTTTCATTTTATTTATAATACATGCTTACTTAATTATTTTATCCTTATATTGATAACAAAAATAAAAAATAATAAAAGCATGTTAATTATTGGTATCGTATTTTGTTATATTCGGAAAAGTATAAATGATAAAAAGTTTAATGCAACCAACTTTTTAGTGTTTTTAACCTAAGAGGCTCGTAGCTAAGTAACAACCGTGCGGATCGATAGATCTGCTAGTTTAAGCTGCGCTAGTCGCGGTCAGTACGTATATGAGTTTTCTTAACCTAGCGAGACTCCTTCGTGCCTCGAAGACCACATCATCATCATCAGCCTATATATTGTCCCAGTGCTGGGCACAGGCCTCTTCTCACACAGAGAAGGCATGAGCATTGATCACCACGCTTGCTCAAGGCGGATTGGCGATTTCAGACTTTTAAGTCCAGGTTTCCTCACGATGTTTTCCATCACCGTTAGTCTGAGATATACTTAGAAAGTACATAATGACTTTAGGAAAGTCACATTGGTACTTGCCAGGTTTCGAACCCGCAGACTCGTACACGAGAAGCAGGTGCCTTAACCACTAGGCCACCACGACTTTTAACCGTAAAAACGAAGACCACGTAAAGCTCTCGATCCTGCGCCTGATCTCTCTCCGTTCGTGTCAGATTGCCGACCCATCGGACTATGAAAATAAGTGCATCTGTGTCTGCGCAAGCACTTGTACTATAATATCACCTGCTGACCTGGCTAGTCTACATTGAGATTGGCTGTGACCAAAATATAGATAGTGTAGCAGTCTATTATAGTATAGACTGTAATAAAATACTAATAATATAAATGTGAAAGTTTGTGAGAACGGACGTATGGATGTTTGTTACACTATCGCAGAAACTGTTTAAAGTATTTGGATGAAATTTGGTACACACATAGCTTACAACCTGGATTAAAACAAAGGATTTTTATTCGGGTTTGAACAATAGTTCTCTGAAGACGTGAAACTGCAGGAAACAGCACTTTAATAACATGCCATTAAATCAAACTTAAATGTGAAACTTAATAACACTTTAACTGACCTCAAAATCGAACCCAAAACCAGTCGAGCTTGCAACTAGATTTTTAAAAATCTTCTGAGAAAAACAGTCAACATTCATATTAAACCAGATATTCATTAGCTCCGACTTCCACTAACAAAATAAAGTGCGTAAGTACCCCAACTCTTGGAAAGCGAAGTTCGGTACAAAAATAGCTGTTTGGCTAACGAAATCTCCGGGAAACGATGTCGGGTACAACTTGTTAATTAGTTTCTCAGCCACTACTTTATGTTCGGCTTACGAGCAGTTTGGATCATCTAGGTACGTTTTATAGACTGTTGTGTAGGTACATAACAACAGCGTCTGTAGGGAACTGCTTAATGCACAAAAAAAGATCACATGTAACTCCATGCCAAGTTTCACCCAATATAGTCCAACCGTTTTACCGTAAAAATGTTACAAACAAACAAAATCACATTCGCATTTATAATATTAGTTTGTGTTAGACAAACACGGAATTAAATGAATATTTTGAATGTTGCGTTGTCACAGACGAATTGTATCTGTATCATTCAATCGTGATTTTCACTGCATAGATAGCTCTGGGTGAATATGAATTTGTATGTAAGGCTTTGACAATAAAACGACTTATTTGATTTAGATGAAATTTGGTTTACTATATTAAAACCTGAATAAGGACATGGGCTTTATCCAAGTACGTGAATCCCCTTAGAATGCATGAGACTCCGAGAAACAACTAGTATAGCAACTATAGCCAGAATCTAGGCAGAGCTCGTGGCTAAGTAACAGCCGCACAGGTCGATCGATCAAAGGTTAAGTTACGCTTGGCGCAGTCGGCCCGTGGATGGGTGACCATCTATGTCATAGCGAAACTCCTCCGTGCCTCGAAAAGCAAGTGAAGATGTTGGTCCGGGCTGTCATTTGTAGATCTTTAATGTAGGTAATCAGAAGCCAGAAAGTCTGACAACCAGTCTTACCACAGCGTATCGTGTTACCCGGTACCTAACTGGGTTGTGGAGGCCATCAGATAGGCAGTCGCTCCATGTAAAACACTGGTACTCAGCTGCATCTGGTTTAGACTGGAAGCCGACCCCAACATAGTTGAGAAAAGGCTAGGCTGATGATGATGTCCTACGATAGCCAGAATGAATAAATATCTATTAACAGTACCTACAAATATTTACCTAGTAGCGTGCGAGTCGAACCCGCGATATAACATGAAAGCTAAAACAAAAGCTGAACAAGTCGGCGATGAGTTCCGATGACTAGATAAGATAAGCTGATGTATCGCTCAACGTTTTGCAATGAAGAGATACACCCAAACTATTTGTTAGCTTGAACTGTGCTCGACTATACAATCAAGTAGAAGTAAAAATATGTACATTCTTTAGGGTTCCGCAGTCAACAAGATACACTTATATAAATGATGGCCTTCAAGCCGCAAGATCTAGATTCCTCAACATGTGGCCACACGAAACATCCCATGTATGTTCCACAATATTGTTTTTTTGTTTTCGAGTTATAATCAATTTTTATGATTCTCAAGAGTTTTCGTTTTTCGTTTATATGGAGATAGCTTGAACCTTAGATGTTTATGGTGGTTATTGATTATGATTATTACGTCAAGCAGTTCCCCCAAGATGCAGGTGAAACTACGAGAAATAGTAGTCTAATTTAGATAATCCTACAGGTATAATCCCATCCCACTAATATTATAAATACGATAGTTTGTGTGGATGGATGGATGTTTGTTACTCTTTCACGCAAAAAGTACTGAATGGATTTGAATGAAATTTGGTAAACACATAGTTTATAACCTGGATTAACACATAGGATAGTTTTTATCCGGGTGCGCGAAATAGTATCCTCAGGATGCGGGTGAAACCGCGGAAAACAGCTAGTATTATAAATGAGAAAGTTTACGAGGATGTAAATATGTATGTTTGTTATTAATTCACGCAAAAACTACTAAACGGGTTTGGATAAAACTTGGTAAGCACATAGTTTATTACCTGTATTAAGAAATAGGATACTTTTCATCCCGGTATATAAGACCATGCAGACGAAATCCCGGGCAGAACCTAGTTAACAATAAACACAGATCTTGTTATTTCTTCGCCCTAGTCTCCCACAGTTATTGTCAAAGCTTTATGTACTAAATCTAAGTGTGTCTAGCCTTGTCAAATAAGCTTCGTCTAATGCTGAACGTTCCCTGTACCAGACCTGTAGTGATGTGCTGATGTTTAGAAATTTTATCGATAACGAACAACATGCTTCGGACATGTCATGATGTTGTAATGTCATGTATGTAAGCCGGGGCTTAGTTTATTTTTAATTTAGCTCATAGGCCTTTGATGATTTAAGATCATACTGGGACGCAAAATATAGTTGCTTTCATCTTGAAAAGTAAGGAATTTATCAATCTGAATTAAAATTTTATTGTTACTTAGACGACGCTAAAAGAATTTTAGAATAGGCTTTAATAAAATGCTCGTTTATTCATTCCATGTCTCATGTCTTATATAAACATCATCGACAAAAACATAAAAAGCAAGGCAAAAGAATAGCGCACTTCACATATCGATAACAATGCACATCACTAGTTGTTTAGTATGCCAGGTTTCGTATACACATGAAATTCAGTATCGGAGACACTTCAAAGTGAATCTTGGGTTTCAGTTACGCTTTGATGCAATTTGCAGATACACCCATACGGAAAATATAACGAAAAGTAAAATCTTAGTTGAAGATTTTAGTTCTAAAACATATTTTTAATAATAATTTATTTCTAGCTGTTTCCCGCGGTTACACTCGCGACCCGAGGGATCTACTTCACGTACCCGATTAGAAGTAGCCTATAGCTGTCTCAAGGATCTCATCTATATCCGTACCAAATTTTATCCAAATCAGTTCAGCCATTTTACCGTGAAAGAGTAACAAACAAACAAACTCACTTTCGTATATTATAATATTAATTGGGATTTCGACTTAGTTGATTGGGCGCGAGAAGACGACTTCTACGCCGCGCCAGTATAATATCTTCCTACAATGTAATCTAAGATTATACATAGAAATCACGGAATATTCACAGTAGGTAGTCACGAAATTACTATAAACAGTAAGTACTGTAAACAGTGAAATTAAACATCGTAATGACATAGCAATTAATTAATCTGTAATGATGATTTCTTATAAAAAACTAGAAAATTTCTAACTGACACTATACGCAAATAATTGCTTGACGATTACTCATAATATCACACTATCATAACCACCTAAAACTTGGAATAAATAAATAAAGTTGTCTCCTTCAAAGACCAATGTACATTTCGTTCGTTCTTTAAAGTGCTCAGCAAGCGTATCTACTTTATTAGACATTGCGGATTCGAACCCACTGACTCATCGATTCCGTGGTAACGCCCCTTCCATGTCACTGCGGAGGGATGGACTTTTCCAATCCATACGTTTGATGAGAATGGGTTGTGGAAAAACTCAATGCCCCATCTCATGGCGAAACATTTATTTGGGATGGATGATTGTTCCGGGAAAAGAGCACGTTATTTTAAAGGTACAGATTTTTAAATGTGGACATATTTTTAATTACGAAACGTGTTTTGACAATAATATTATAGGCGTGTGACACGTTGTCACCTGCCTACCCATTATTTTGAGTCTGTTTTGACACCATTATTTAATTCAATTCAAATTCAATTCAAAAATCGTTTATTCAAATTAGGCTGAAAATCAGCACTTTTTGAACGTCAAATTTACAAAAGACAGCCCCCAAAATGCCCGCCCTTCACCACTTCCTATGTGTTTTAGCTGGGAAGAAGAAGTGGCGCAACAAACTCCCCAGCAACACATGTCTGTCTGTAAGGTTTGAAGAACCATCTTTATACAACATTAAATAATTGTAAAAAAAATACATTTAATTAGGTAACATTTTTACACATGTTGACTAGCACACTCCATTAGTAGTACCTATATCCAAGAACTCAAGCAATGAATTACTTAAATATTTACTCTTGTTTAAAAATATAACTAAAGCCTCCATTAAGTGAAGAATAGGAAATAAAGGGCGTGCTCACCTACATGTGTAAGGTTGGGTTGTAATCGTGTTTGTACAACATGACCATGGTAAACTAGGACCACACCATTTTTATCTAGAATTTAATGAAATAAACGTTGTCAGCAAGACGACCAGGCACCGCTAGCAGCACCCGTTCACAAGTATAACGCAAGGATCAGCCATCGCCTCCCTCGCCATCTTTGAGGGAAGGTGGCGACCCGACCCCGACGCTACCGCTAGCCATGCAGTCTAAGGGAGCATGACGTGCTTGCTGCAATTTAAACAAAATAACTAATGAGTGTTGAAGTCACTAGTAATCCATATAGCATACTGCAATACAAATCATTATTTAACAAATAATGAGTGTACTATGTCAATAAATTGATTTGATTTTAAGTCCGTGTATGTACCACTACTGTGAGTACATAATATTTAGAAAAAAAAATTTTTATTAATTAAACATTTCATCATTTTCATTTAAAACATTATAATTGCAATACCCTTTCTGATAAAGTTGTATTTTTTAAATAAAACACATCCTACTAATATTAAAAATGCGAAATTTAGTGAGTAACATACAATGTTTCTTACTCTTTTACGCAAAAACTGCTGAATAGATTTTGATGAAATTTGGTACACACGTAGTTTATAACTTGAATTAATACATAGGATTTTTATCCGGTTGCGCGAAGTAGTTTCTACATAATGTGGGCGAAACCGCGGGTAACAGCTTGTAGTAAATATATGTACAAAGTGATTATAATTTTAACAAACATAATCGTTACGGGTAGTCAGAAGCCAGAAAGTCTAACAACCAGTCTTACCAAGGGGTACCCGATAACTGGGTTGGTCAGATAGGCAATCGTTCCATGTAAAACACTGGTACTCAGCTGCATCGGATTTAGACTGGAAGCCGACCCCAACATAATGAGGAAAAGGCTAGGCAGATGATGATGATGAATCTTACGAGCAAAAAGAGTTTTCAAATGCATTACAATTCCCCGTTACATAACCATTTGTCGACCATAGATGAGCAAAGTAGGGATAACAAAAAAACTCGCAGTGCTCCGAAGCAGGTGTTACAATAAATACGCGTAAACCTAGGATTACAAGCGGGTGACGTATTCGCTGATATGGGTGCGAGTACAGTCAGCAGCCTTATTAAAACTCTGCTTGATATATTATTTAAAGCGTACTAGTTGTGTTTGTGTTTTATTATTCAACTACCTGTCTACTTGTTTGGCTGCGTGAAATCTTAGTTTTGTTTTATAATCATAAGCTTTACGGGTGAGGAATTAAATTAATATACATGGACGACCGAGCTACGATCGGTGTTTTTTTTTTCAGGAAATACCGATTGGTCTAATTAAACGTACAAATCAAAACCTTATCTGAATACAAAATTTGGTTTAAATCGATAGAGCTGTTTCCGAGGTAGGTACTAATTTGTTACGTTTTCACGGTAAAACGGCTGAATCGATTTTGATGAAATTTGGTATGGAGATAGATTGAACCTTAGGGAAGGATGTAAAGATAATGAACGTAGGTTTTTATCCGGGTGCGTCAAGGAGTTCCTTTATGCGGATATATAATATAATAACCACGGGATATGTTTAGATAGTGCATAAAGAGGCTTGTTATGAAAATTTAACCTTTGCAATGCCAACGTTACTAATTAATAAAAGTTTAGCTAAACATACTCTATTTAAAACTATGTTATTCACACATCGATTAACCTCACAACTGCAACAAACAGAAATATCCTACTAATATTATAAACGCGAAATTTTGTAACAATGTATGTATGGATGTATGTTTGTCACTCTTTCACGCAAAAACTACTGATTTGATTTGGCAGAAATTTTGTACACAGATAGTTTATAACCTGCATTAACACATAAGATACATTTTTATCCGGACAAGGCAACATAGTTCCTTCGGGACGCGGGTTAATCCGCAGGAAAAAGCTAGTAAATAATAAACAAAACTAGATGAAACCAAAACAAAATATATAAGTAAGCGTACTCCGAAAAACCGGGTAAACAACACAGCCACATCTCGAATTAATGGTCGGTTGTTATTTTTTTGCTGGTACACAGCAAAGCGCATTCGTGCGCGTATCTATTCATCATTTAATTTACATTTGAGCGGCCGCAGCGGCGCTGTGCACTCGTTGGTGACAAGCAAAACCGAGTTACCACCAAAAACAATCTGATAAATTGTATTTATTTTATGAAATATTTTTTTTAATAAAATAAATACAATTTATTAAGAATTTATTCTATAAAATAACATATTTTTTAGGTAGGGAGGTAGGTACCTAGAAGAATGGCCTTAGATAGTACTAGATCAGAACAAATGAAAGGAGTAATGGAGAATACGGGAATGGAGGAAGGGAGGCCTTTGCCCTGCAAATATTTTTTTTTTGCCAAGGATTTCATTCTAAATGTTATCATAATATTGTTATATTACACTCCAAATTGTCGAAAAAGGCTAGTTAATCAAAGTAATTTTTGTCACTAAAACATAAATTGGATTTAGATTTTTTGTTAGATTGTTTATATCGCACAGTCATGTTTGAGTGTGGTGCGGTGCTTACGAACTTGCAATGTGAGTTAATCATGTGATTAAAATTTCTCATATGATTAATCTGATCGCGCGATCTTCAATTAGGACACTCAATAAGGATTAGTAAGCTTGATTACGGGTTCGCGCGTTTGTGCGGGCATTAGTCAAGGCACATAATAATAGTATTTTAACGATGTAGGTAAATTAATTCATAAATTTTATTTTTTTATAAAAATATTGTCTCATTAAATTTTATTGAACAATATACCAATTCAATTTCAACACAAACACAAAAGTACCTACTATAATGTACCTATTGCCAAATATTTGCAATTTGTTCATACTAAATATTCTATTGTTAAAACAAAATGTTATCAATATTTAAATTCATTTACCAGGTTCGTACGCTCCGCAGTAGAATGCTGCGCTCTATACGTTTTTGTTTCAACATGAATGTGTAAAATATTAGTTGGAAATCGATGGGTTCGACTCCCAATTCGCGCCTTTCGCCACCGCTGCACAAAGAACCAACGTAAAGCTTTTGTATTATTATATTGATACCGGACTATTTGGTAGAGCCTTTGTCTTTTTCGTATGTGGAATTCGGGAACTGAAAATAGGATTATTGGCGTGTGATTTTAGAAACAAGGCGGGTATTGAGGTATTGAGACAGGACCTTAGGCAAGTACATACATCTTGTTTACTCGTTTAAGGACTAATTTAGGCTCCAAAATATTAAGCTACCTTTAAAAATAGTTACAAGTATAACCCGTATGTGTGTAGATTTCCTGTGCCTGCCTAAGTGGCTCTTTTTAAAATACTACAGTGTTTTTAATTCCTCCGTTGTCAAGTCAATGTTTTATTTATTTATTTATGTTATAAAAATAGTAGGTATATACTTTACGATTTTTCTATTCCATTTTATTGCTCACTATAAAAACACTGTAAAATAAAAAGCACAATAAATCATAACATAAAATTCCATTTATATATCAAACCCCACATTTGAAGTGTCAACGCATTTTTCTGCATCGCATTTACAAAAAATACCAGTCATTTTTTTTTAAAGAAACTTTTCAAAAAATGATTAAGTATGGAAAAATCACTTGTTTTTATAGGTTTTATATTTGTAGCCAATCATAAAACACAACATGATATCGATTATAGACGAAATGCATTATTAAATTTCACCAACTGTGACCAATTACTGTTTTATGTCGCACTGTTAGTGTTGAAGTATACTCAGAGCCGAAACCACTTGTTTACGAAAAATAATTTAAATAAAAAATGAGCCGCATTGCGTTCTGTTTGTTTATTATCGCGGTAAGTAATGTTTTTTTTTAAGCAATTGAAAAAATTTTAGTTATGTATATTTAAACAGACATTGAAGTACAAACGTACTGTTCAATTTTGAAGGGCGGGCGTTTTGGGGCTGTCTTTTGTAAATTTGACGTTCAAAAAGTGCTGATTTTCAGCCTAATATGAATAAATGACTTTTGAATTTTGAATCGAACTCACATAGGTACATTTTTTTTTTATATAAACAAAAATTATATTCTTTGTAAGTTATAAATATATTATCTAAAAGAATTGGTGATAAGTACCTGGCACCTTACTTGGCATTTAAAATTATAAAGATGACCGGTCGACCTAGCCAAAACGGACTGTTAATGTAATCTGTTTCTGAATAAAATTAAACTCGTTTCTCAAATACAACTTATTGAATATAAAAACTTGAATTCAAATCTTCGGATACTATTATTTACTATTTTAAGATTTTGAATAACTCGTTTGCTTTCAGATAGTTGCATTTTTATTTAAAAAAGGCTAGGATTTTTGGATTATTTAAAAAAGGACTAACGTTACGTTTACATTTGTTTGTTTGTGTTAGGTCTGCAATTCTTTAGTTAGACGCATAACAATTCCCGTGAATGCGCAAGAGTTCCAATAAAGACGTGCGACGACCTATTTTTAGGGTTCTGACCAAAAATAGGTGACCAAAAACCATAAATGGGTTGTTTATCTTGCACGGTTTATTTATTCGAGCCTTAGGTAGTGTAGCCCATTCTATGCGCACTCGAAACCAGATACAAAGATGACTTTTTTAAAGATATTTGTACTTTCTAAGTCTATCTCCGACACCAGAGAAATATTACGCACAGGAATATACATAATTCTGCGATGTCCAATCCGCCTCAAACATGAGTATCATGTAATCTTCTCTGAATGAGAAGAGGCATTTCCCAGCTGTGGGACAATATAGATGCATGTGATGAAGCAATATTTCCCGAAGCTAGACTATGTGACTGCCTGTCACGTACCCTAAGTAAATAATAAAATAATATTTGATTTAACAACGCACCACAATATGGGGCCTCTAAGAAATACATTAAGTTTCTATTTTATGGGAACCATAACAGGGATAATTGCTAGCCGACAGTTAGGACGCAATAATTTAACAAAACATCTAAAGAACAAAGCAAAAGTATCCGATAACAAAATACAGCATTGAATGGAAGTGCCACATGTGCTAACCACTCACAAGGACCCAAAAGCGATCCTTAGAACAATTGAGAAAGTCTACAAAAAGACTAATAAATCTATTGTGCAAAACCCTGGGAACACGATTAGGTCGACGTTGATTGGAGGATCGAAAATACATAGGAAGGGATGGTTTTAGCACATGGGCTGGAGGTAGCTGAAGATCGAGACAGTTGGTGTCCGACTACGAAAGGTGCCAGAGGTTTAGCGACTATAAGAGATAGTCAATGTTAGGATTCTGTTGCTTGATTGGTGTCTGTTATCTAAGTGAGTGAGGGAAGAATGCGAGGTAACAAGCCTGATGTGCTGGTAGGAGTACTGTGAGTAAGTTAAATATAGTTTACTGCTAGAAGCTATCTGGTGAGTGATATTTAAAGTTATACACTTATTCTGAGTATAGTAAGGTTGACTGTGACTGGGATCCCAAGGCGCGTTAGATCCTGAACTTACCTACTGTAATAGTAGAATATTATTTACCGCATAAGCGTAGAATTATAAGCATGTAAGCGTAACGAGCATGTTGGCCAGTAAGCGTAAATACAGAGCAAATCACATAGATATAAGATCGCTGTACATATTATGCTTTTATTTATTATTGTTGTTCTCTCCTAGACTGCGAGGTATCTCAGACCTGCGTTTGGTTATAGGGAAACGGGGAAGGCCTTCTACTACACATTGCACTAATTATACAGTTACACACCCACAACCCTTGCCGTGGCGTAGGGCACATATCTATCGTATGCACAATTGGAAGGCAGAACCGCATTAACAGTCCGCGATGATTGTCAGCAGCTCTTACTATGCTGCTATTGCTAATACTAGCATACTGTATAAACCCGTACCAAACAGAAATAAACCAAACGCTGGTTAAGGCTACTTCTTATGGACTGACAAACCCGGCAGGTTCCTTTATGTTGCATTTGTTGTACGCACTCTTCCAGGGAGCGGGGGTAGGCTTCACCAAGTACCCTAAACTGATTGATAGCCGTTCTGATGGACGCTAGGGAGCGTGTCTCGTCAAATCCCACCCGGCCCTCGAGGCCTCTCACTGATCAAAAAAATAATATTTGGCGAGACATGTAAACTGGACTGCACAAGCGCTGAAACATGCGTACTGCCTCCTCGACATGGGTAGATTAAGGAAGTGTGAAGTGACGAATCAAATATACCACTTCGGCGTATACCAGATGTATTCCTAGAGAAAGCTACCACCGACTGACCATACATTGCGCTTGCGCTGATTTTACATTGTCTTAGTATGGGCGTTAGGTCCGTAAGAAATGGGTATCTAATTTGTACGCGTCCAGTCTAACTGGAAACTTGTCTCGCTCAATGGCAGTTGGACTTCGCAGTACTCTGTCTTAGGATTGGGTAAGACATTTTAGAACTTAGGGAACGTGGCCCGCTAGAATCGTAGCAGTTCCTTAGTGGAACTATGCGTTCAGGTCTAGCCGTACACGTACGACATGTGAGCTGCTCTAAAGTGGCCCCACGTCACTACACTTGGGAATGTAGCTTTTGTGAAGTATAACGTAAAGCAAAATAATACAATCCTAAGCGCAAGCGTTACGTACCTGTTAGGTTAGGTTTGTATTAATCCTCTCTATCTCTTCTAACTTCAATAATTCTATTATAACCCTGTATATAATTAATAATTATTCTATCACGTCCCGTCTTCCCTATCTCTAGCTCTTACAAGTCGGGACGGAACGATTTGTCTAATTAATGCATGTGTCCTCCATTCGGTGGAAGAGTGACCAGTTTGGTGACGAGCTCTACAGGGTTGCGCGGAACTGGCGGGGCGCACCCCCTTCCCCTTCGGGGGAAGCCGAAGTAGTTATAATTTAGAAAAATCGAAAAAAATTTCAGCCAAGGGTTGACCAGGAACAGTCACATTTGGTGCCGTGACCAGGATTCTCGTCATTAAATGTACTGATTTACGTCAGTGCAACGAGAAAGAACTATAAATGGGTTACTACACTAATAACACAACGTAATATTGTATTCTGTACAAAATTGTTTTAGACGAGGCATTAATACGGCAATGATTACGGTTATGGGTTCGATTCCCTGACAGAAGTTATGAATTTGAAGGTTTTCATTTTGTAGTTGTATAATACTACGAAAAAAAAATAGGGCGATATAATTACGGTTACGGGTTGGATTCCCAAACGGAGGTTATTCGGCTTGCGAATTATCCATTCCTAGATTATAAGACGATGAAATAATACTCATTACGGTTAAAATAGAATAGATATACTACGACGACTGTTCGAATATGAATATGGGTTCGATTCCCTAACAGAGGTCATGAAGGAACGTGTATTATCCTTTCCTAGTTGTATAAGACGACGAAATAATACGGCGATAAAATTACAATTATGGGTTCGATTCCCTAATTGAGGTTATGTGTCTGTAGATCATTGTTTCATGTTCTACAACGCGATGTAATAAGACAGCGATAATTATGGTTATGGGTTCGATTCCCTAACTAAGTCTATTGGTCTGCGAACGATCCTTTTCCAGTTACAAAATGATAAGGCAATGGGTAGCAGTTATGGGTTCGATTCCCTAACAGAGATTTTGTGCCCTACAGGTATTTGTAATCTGTGTGATTTTGAGTGTATGAGGTGTGTTTGATGACATTTAAGGCTAGTATGTTTTAAGTTAGAATTAAAGGTACAGTTATATTATGACTTCCGTAAGTCTTATTTAGCTACGCATTTTATGTAACAGAGAGTCTAGGGCTCATAAAGTGTTTAGTTTTCAGTTTGACTGTCAAAATATGATCGAGATGAGATAAGGAAAAATATTTTTTTGTATGTCTGTTTGTTAGCTTAAATAAAAAAATAAAATAATAAAAAAAAAACACCAGAGCGTGTGGCATTTGTAAGAATTGGTACTTGTGCTGTTATGTTTTAAATTCCAGGATACTAAAATAGTCTCGACGTGTTCGCGATGTTAGTGTCTCGACTGTGAACAGCTGCTGAAGCGGTCACCCAAATGAACTTGGGTCAGAGTTTCATCAAAATCATCTTACGTCGGTTGTCATCAGTAGTAGCTGTAGCGTGTTTCCAGTTGCGAAGCTAAGTTCCCAATTTATTTTAGTTTGTTTAATAGGACGGTTTATGACGTATACTATATTCTCATAATGCTAATAATTTGGTTGACGAGCGACTTAGCTGTTCAGTACGCTCAATATATGATTTTATCAATAGATTTATATTTATAATGGTTTATGTCATGGAATGTTGTCTATTTGGCAACATACTTCAAGTCTGAGGGGGGAGTTTGTCTGCATTCAAATCCAGGTGCCCCAAGAAATTACCAATTGATTTATTAAATTCAAAGGATATACTATTTCTATTATACAATTTCTTCTTATTAGATCTACAAAATTGCTCTTTCCTCGTAGGATCAGAGGGGGGTATCCAGTTAGGATGAAATCTATTCTTATTAATTTACAAAGTATTGTGTCCCTTTAGAATTTGATCAACATCCAATTGGAATTAAATACTAATAAGTCTATGTGCGGAATTTTCCAGGACGACAATGATGCAGTAGTTGGTTTGTCAAACTAAAGTGAGGTTGAATTGCGACAACGGAGAGGCCTAAGTCCAACGAAAGCTGCGGTAGGCTGATTTGAGTAAGAGATATATTGCAGCTCGGTTCATAAGTAATTATGTAGAAGAGACCCTGGTATGTACATTTACTCTATAAGCATGCACAGGTTTTCTCTAATTGCTCGAGGCACAGTATTTCATTAAAATCAAGAAGATTTCAATAAAGATCTTATTTTCGTTATTGTCTTATTGGAAAAGATTTTGTCATATTGGACTGAAGTTATATTAAGAATCAGATAGGTTTTAAGTTGTTGTCTGACCTATTGTGAAATCTCATCCGCTGTACTGCGTCACGCGTCTGATTTTCAGAGGGGGGAATGTGACTGCCTGTCACGTACCCTAAGTAAATAATAAAATAATATTTGATTTAACAACGCACCACAATATGGGGCCTCTAAGAAATACATTAAGTTTCTATTTTATGGGAACCATAACAGGGATAATTGCTAGCCGACAGTTAGGACGCAATAATTTAACAAAACATCTAAAGAACAAAGCAAAAGTATCCGATAACAAAATACAGCATTGAATGGAAGTGCCACATGTGCTAACCACTCACAAGGACCCAAAAGCGATCCTTAGAACAATTGAGAAAGTCTACAAAAAGACTAATAAATCTATTGTGCAAAACCCTGGGAACACGATTAGGTCGACGTTGATTGGAGGATCGAAAATACATAGGAAGGGATGGTTTTAGCACATGGGCTGGAGGTAGCTGAAGATCGAGACAGTTGGTGTCCGACTACGAAAGGTGCCAGAGGTTTAGCGACTATAAGAGATAGTCAATGTTAGGATTCTGTTGCTTGATTGGTGTCTGTTATCTAAGTGAGTGAGGGAAGAATGCGAGGTAACAAGCCTGATGTGCTGGTAGGAGTACTGTGAGTAAGTTAAATATAGTTTACTGCTAGAAGCTATCTGGTGAGTGATATTTAAAGTTATACACTTATTCTGAGTATAGTAAGGTTGACTGTGACTGGGATCCCAAGGCGCGTTAGATCCTGAACTTACCTACTGTAATAGTAGAATATTATTTACCGCATAAGCGTAGAATTATAAGCATGTAAGCGTAACGAGCATGTTGGCCAGTAAGCGTAAATACAGAGCAAATCACATAGATATAAGATCGCTGTACATATTATGCTTTTATTTATTATTGTTGTTCTCTCCTAGACTGCGAGGTATCTCAGACCTGCGTTTGGTTATAGGGAAACGGGGAAGGCCTTCTACTACACATTGCACTAATTATACAGTTACACACCCACAACCCTTGCCGTGGCGTAGGGCACATATCTATCGTATGCACAATTGGAAGGCAGAACCGCATTAACAGTCCGCGATGATTGTCAGCAGCTCTTACTATGCTGCTATTGCTAATACTAGCATACTGTATAAACCCGTACCAAACAGAAATAAACCAAACGCTGGTTAAGGCTACTTCTTATGGACTGACAAACCCGGCAGGTTCCTTTATGTTGCATTTGTTGTACGCACTCTTCCAGGGAGCGGGGGTAGGCTTCACCAAGTACCCTAAACTGATTGATAGCCGTTCTGATGGACGCTAGGGAGCGTGTCTCGTCAAATCCCACCCGGCCCTCGAGGCCTCTCACTGATCAAAAAAATAATATTTGGCGAGACATGTAAACTGGACTGCACAAGCGCTGAAACATGCGTACTGCCTCCTCGACATGGGTAGATTAAGGAAGTGTGAAGTGACGAATCAAATATACCACTTCGGCGTATACCAGATGTATTCCTAGAGAAAGCTACCACCGACTGACCATACATTGCGCTTGCGCTGATTTTACATTGTCTTAGTATGGGCGTTAGGTCCGTAAGAAATGGGTATCTAATTTGTACGCGTCCAGTCTAACTGGAAACTTGTCTCGCTCAATGGCAGTTGGACTTCGCAGTACTCTGTCTTAGGATTGGGTAAGACATTTTAGAACTTAGGGAACGTGGCCCGCTAGAATCGTAGCAGTTCCTTAGTGGAACTATGCGTTCAGGTCTAGCCGTACACGTACGACATGTGAGCTGCTCTAAAGTGGCCCCACGTCACTACACTTGGGAATGTAGCTTTTGTGAAGTATAACGTAAAGCAAAATAATACAATCCTAAGCGCAAGCGTTACGTACCTGTTAGGTTAGGTTTGTATTAATCCTCTCTATCTCTTCTAACTTCAATAATTCTATTATAACCCTGTATATAATTAATAATTATTCTATCACGTCCCGTCTTCCCTATCTCTAGCTCTTACAAGTCGGGACGGAACGATTTGTCTAATTAATGCATGTGTCCTCCATTCGGTGGAAGAGTGACCAGTTTGGTGACGAGCTCTACAGGGTTGCGCGGAACTGGCGGGGCGCACCCCCTTCCCCTTCGGGGGAAGCCGAAGTAGTTATAATTTAGAAAAATCGAAAAAATTTTCAGCCTAGGGTTGACCAGGAACAGTCACAACTACACAGACCTATTTCATTAATTAATTGTGGAGTTCATAATATTTTGAATCAAGGATGAAGAATGAATTTGAATAGAACTGAAAAAAGTCATTTCAGCAACGTGCTGGTTTTCGTTTTCAAAGGGACCAGCATTGACATCATCGAACAATTTCATCACGCCAGGAATCAACTAGAGCGAATAAACATTAATCTTTGTGCGTGAAATGCGATTGGCTATTAAACTCGGAATAATATACAAATTTGTTTCTCTTAATAAAAGGTGTTAAATATTGATTTAACACTTCGGACATGAAATTAAATTTAATAACTTATTAACTGATATTAAAGTAGATGAAATACTTTTAATATTAGACTGCCTCGTTGGTCTAGTGGGCGCGAAAGCTACTCTAAAGCAGGAGGTATTCAGTTCGATTCCCAAGTCAGTCAAAACTCTAAGTCTGGATTTGTGCATCCGAGCACATAAGGTCACTCTTTAAAACAGTGGACTAAATCCTAGTCCACTCCAGCTATAGGCAAACCTCCACTTAACCCTTCGAGAAACGATTATGTTATCCTGAGTAAGTTTGTCTGTTTTTTTCGCTTTCACAGTATAACTGTTATGCCGATTGGAATGATCGATTTATAGGCTATTTATCATCCGATTGCATTAAGTCTACCTTCCCATCTGATTCAGACGAATAATGTTTACCTATTTCGCTACTGTGTTGGAGTCGGCTTCCAGTTTAACCGAATGCAGCTGAGAATCAGTTTTTCCCTTAAAGCAACTGCCCATTTGATCTGGTAAGACGACGACAGATTCTGGCTGTTGACTACCCGTAACGACCAACGGCCGCAACCAACGGCCGCGACCAATGTCTTAACGTGCTTTCCAAATATTTCTTACTAAATAGTTCAAAAATAATTTTCTGGCAAATTCCAGATATTTCAAAATGGTATCCAAGCAAATGAAACATCAACAGAAGATTTAACGAAAAATACCGAAAAAGTACTTAAAGTACCGGTTGAAAACCCAATCAAAGAAGAACCCAAAGATGGACTAGCTAAAGATGAATCAGCTAAAGATGAAGCAGATAAAGATGAACCGGCTAAAGCTAAATTGACTAAAGCTGAACCAGCTATAGAAAAATTGGCTCAAGTAAATAATGATGAAGAAAATGAGGCACCACAAAAGATAACCGATAAACCTAACGAATCGAAAACTGCTGAAACTAAAGAAGCTCCTAAAACAGTTACTGAGAATACCAAAGGTTCTGGAGACGCTAGCACTAAAACCACATCAACATCTACAACTGCTCCTTCAAAACCAACTTTGGATTTTTCCGACAATATACTTGGCCCAGTCATGAGTAAGTTAATTTCTGTTTTATTTACTTTTAATAGGACACGGGTTATTATTGGATTAAAGATGACTACAAGGGTCATTAGAGGACTAATCAGTATTCATTTATTAGCTGGTTTTACGAGAATATTTAAAGTGCACATAAGTTTAACGGTGGGTTTTTCTTAATCATTTCTTGATACGTAATAGGAAAGCTATTTATTTAAAGCTATATATTTAAATTACGCATTGCATATATGTTTTTTGTTATCAACATCGTTATCATCCACAATGTCAATTAACTCTTTCTCTCCCCCCTTTTTATCCAAGAGTTTTTGATTGATTCGCATTACTTTTTTTCTTCCACTTCACTATCTTTGCTCGTTCGTACCCAAGAGATTTTTGACTTAGAGATTTTTCTAATTGAAAGATATTTCGATAATAATGTGTAATGGTATTTTATTACTAGTATTAAGTAATTGGAAATATCTAATGCCATATTTTTTTACTGCAGAAGCTCGCGCGACGATTGAAGACGTCGTGCACAAAGGCGTTGATGGAGCGAAGGACATTGCTGATGGTGCCTATACCTTCTTTAAGGATACTGTTACAAAATTATTCTAAATTTCCATTTACCATCAGTCTATTTTAGTTCATTTCATATTGTATTGGCATCTCTGATCGCACGTCATGGATTTTTGCATAGATCTGTTATTTATATTTCTATGGATTTTTGCCTATTCTTGTGCCTGCTACTCTCAAATTATTTTTAGTAAAAACATTAGGTACTTTATTTTCTGATCAGATTTAAATTTCTGTTTGTGTGGTCAAGATTTCTACTTTGAGTGCCTCTTTTTCTTTTACTATGTTCTTTTAAAGAAGCCATTAAATAATTTGTACCGAAAATAAATTATTTGTTATTTTCCATCACGTATCCTCGCGCTACGCTAATAGGTACTATTTATGAAAATATTTCAGTCTAGTATGTATAACATAAGTCACATTTTGTATGTTTGGAATGTATTTCTCACTTTAAACAAGTATATATTATTTCATCCTATATTGTACCACTACTGGGCAAAGGCCTTTCCATAGACTTTCTCCTGATCTTTAGCTTATTTCCACAGTATCGGCGGTAGGTGTCCCAAACAGGAATAGCTGATGTGGTCCGAAAGGCAACAAAATTGAAAGGACTGAGTTAGATATGTTAGGCGAATGTACTCTGGAAGATGGGCCAATATTGTTACCCAATGAAATGAAATGAAACAACGAAGTGAGAGATACATATCTCTCGTTCAATAAAATGTACTCTGTTCGACATCGCTTGAATTTCGAATGAACCAGTTTAGACTGAAACAAACTATTTCCTGGATTCCTAGACATCGTATCGCCTAAATACTATTGTTAATTAAAATTACGATGTTCAAATACATACATTGTTTTCAGAAGTTATGTATGTAACAGCTTCATACGATATAACACAAGAATTAGGATCTTAATTATGCGTAACCCAACGCTTTTGTAGCATCATTATTTTGTGCAATTATCTAAATATATTTATTCTCTATGCTACAATTATCTTCTCACTTTCTTTCTAATTTTGTTGTACTGAGATTATTTGAAATAATAGCAGAACTAACTTGCATGGGGAAACTGAAGATTTTTATAGATGAACGAAATTTTTACGTTTACTTAGGGACTACCCATAGTCAAATTACTCGTCCGGCTGTGGTCTGAACAAGCAGTATCAGACTCTTACTGACTAAAACTCATCCATGTTCCTTCATTCGCCCTTTGCCTTCCAGGGACATGGGTCATGGTCCATGGCCAAACCCCGCAACCCTGGAAGCAACTGGCCCCGTCATACCCGACATGAATTTTTAACTTTATATATAATAGACCTACAAAATCAAACACCATATCATCATCATCAGCCTATATAATGTCCCACTGCTGGGCACAAGCTTCTTCTCATACAGAGAAGGCATGAGCATTAATCACCACGCTTGCTCAAGGCGGATTGGCGATTTCAGACTTTTTTTAAGTCCAGGTTTCCTCACGATGTTTTCCTTCACGGTTAGTCAGTGATGTCTAAGATATACTTAGAAAGTACATATGACTTTAGAAAAGTCACATTGGTACTTGCCAGGTTTCGAACCTGCATACTCGTACACGAGAGGCAGATGCCTTAACCACTAGGCCACCACGACGCCGACGTCAAACACCATATATAATTATTATTTTTAAAGCATTTACTATATTGATACCAAACTATACTTTAAAATATCTAAAAGCCAAAACACATTTCCAGTTCCCTATTTACATGTGAAACCACATTATAATTATGTCTTTTATGTTCAAATTGATTGAAAGTCTGGCACTACTATTGAACACGTAATTGCAATACTAATCACAGAAAACGTCATTTATTTGACCATCCATAATTTACTGGCAGGGTTGGGCAGTATTTGAATTACTTGTAATTAAAATACGTAATTGAAATACAAATACGTATTTAGTATTTGTATTTCAATTACTTCCTTTTAATGTAATTTGTAATTCGTATTTCAAATACTTGACGCTGAGGTATTTTGTAATTTGTATTTCAAATACTTGAGGCTTCAAAATACATTTTAAGGCGGCGATATACGACTTTGCCCCTTTTAAAGCTAATGAATACGCTTTAACGACTTGCTTTCATGATTTGAAAAGTATATATACTAAACTAGAGCATATGCTTGATAATTTCGTATAACGTTTTTTTTAATTATGTATTTATAACATTGTATAAAAAAATCATGAAGTTAGGTCTAACGCAGAAGAAAAACTGAGTTTTACATAGAATTTATCAAGTGGATTTTAATAAAACCTGTACCATTTTATAGAAAAGTTAATTATCTGTCTTTTCGTATACGAATATTTTTTTTAAATCGTACATTTACGTCAATTTTTGTGCTTTTGTCAAAACGTTGAGTTGAAATTACGGAGGGGCTCCACCGGGCGACGGGGGCAGTACGTCCGTGACCACTGTCACGGGTAGACGCTGTCACTCAGAGCGAGCACATTACGATGTAAATAAATTATTATATTTGTGATAAGATGACTGGTGAATTATAATTATTACATTGAAAAGGCACTACATGCGGATAAAATATTTTTTTGATGTGAATAACGTGTTTTCAAACCAAATCATCCATAATCTGTCATAATCTAAAATGTGTGTATCTAAATTTGGCAGGACAAATATATTTTGTTATTAACTTACTAAATAATTAAATGTACTTTATGATTTAAATATGTATTTCTTTTAATACATTGCGTATTCAAAACGAGAATATTGCATACCTCATTTAAATTTTACATGTAGGTCGGAAATAATCGTCAAAATTAAAATTCTTTCATGTTATATTACAATATTTCCTAATAGTTTGGAATTTATAGAAATAGTAGCTATAAGTCAGGGCATGGGATGATATCTTAAAAAAAACTTAATGGTTTGTAAATAAAACGGTTTATCCATGGGTAACAAGGTGGCGCTATTCTAAATTATTACCAATGAAAATATTTTTCTAAACACGTGAATTTGGGTTCGAGTTTCTTTGCTACGAGACGAATTTGAAAAAAAATGCAGAATATGATAAAAAAATAAGCTTACGCTATTCAAAGAGTATTGTAAAATGTAAAATTGTAAAATGTATTGTATTGTCTGACTATTTTAGCTAGACCATTTTTCTGTTTTGGATTGGTTACATTAGTTTTATTTTTAGGGTTCCGTAGTCCGACAAGGAACCCTTATAGTTTCGCAATGTCCGTCTGTCTCTCTGTTCGCGGCATAGCTCAGAGGCTCTTGGTACTAGAAAGCTGAAATTTAGTACAGATATGTGTATTGATCACGCCGAAAAAGTGGTAAAAATGAATAAAAAAAAAATAATAATTTAGTGGAGCTCCCGAACATGTGAAATGAGGATGAATATTTTTTTTGTTGCGTAACCCTTCATGTAGGGTATCGTTAGATAGGTCTTTCAAAAATAAAAAAAACTAACTTTCGAAAACTATCACGGCAAAGTAGGCTTCACCGGTTACATAGTTATAGTTGACTAACTAAGACCTACTACGGAATCCTACTGCGTGTGGCCCGACACGCACTTGGCCGGTTTTTTACTGGTAACATTGGGTAGTGATGCTTTACATAGCAACCATTTTAGAAGTTTAGTAGAAACGCCAAGTAAGCAGTCACATATGATATACATACATATTAATGTATTAGTCAAGGTATCTAATGTGGGATAATATTATATACACACAATCTAAAAGATAAGACGAAGCATAGTGTTTTAGAAATGAAGGTCCTACTTCACTATGCCACTCTTATGTTTTATTTTCAACACCAAATAGTATCCGACAGAACGTCGATTTTTAGCTAGGCCTAAGCCGATTAATAGGCAATCGCTTAATTCTTTGGCTAAAGCCCTGATAAATAAAAAGGACTTGATCTTCTTTAATTTTTGGTCCAGAAGTCAAAGACAGAAGAACTGAAAATGAAAAAAAAAAAGATATATTCAAATAGTATATTTAAGGTTCCGAACCAAAATAGTAAAAAGTAACCCTTATGGGATGCGACTTTCTCTGTCTGTCTGTCAGAGCTGATAATTACTTCAGGAATAACTAACCTTATCGATTTGGAATAATTGTTGAAATATATCGCAAATGGATAAAGTAGAAAAATACTACTTTCGAGGAAAAATGGAATTTAAAATTACAAAGTGTAGTTTCTACGTCATCATAATTATGAAAGGGCTTGATATAAAGGCTTGATGCATATTTTAATATTTTTTATGTTTTCTTCGACATCTTTTAGTATACGAATTAAATTTAAAAAAAAACTCTCCGTAGTTTGTAAAACAAACATTCTGAAATAATTAGACTTCCGTACATTTTTCTCTTAAATGCTTTTCTTAATATGGTATTTCGACCATTTTCCAATTCCAAGGTTATGTTTGAATTCCGATGAATTGTAATAAGAAAACTAAATGAAAATTGAGCTACTGCATGTCAATTTAATAATCTTTTTATAAAAAAATCTGTCAATTTTTGCGGTGAGTTTTTCTGATAAAATAATTATAAAAAACCTTTTATTAGTAATATAAGGTAAAAAGATAAAGATCAAAAATATTTAAATCGGTAATTATAAATGATTTCAAAGTCAAAAATCGATATTGCATCTTTCTAAAAGATTATCGAAATGCCATACAATGGTAGGATTTTTTTCCATTACTTTATTTCTTCAATAATGCATGAAACCGTGGAAAAGGGTCGTACAAATTTGGTGCTTGAAAATGTAACAGCTAATTCTCATTCAGACTAAGTCTATATCCGAATTTAGCACATTTATTTTTGCATTGATTTTTTGCTTTGCGGCACTTTCAAAATTAGGCCCAAAACGGGTGAATTTCCATTGTTCATGATAGGTAAAAATTTTAAAAATCCTGGTCATAATCGGAATCTTTACTATCCCACTTTTGGATATGACATAGACATGCATTAGCATTAATTATCACGCTTTTTCAAGGTGGATTGGTGATTTCAGACCGTGTAGTCCAGGTTTCCTCACGATGTTTTCCTTCACCGTTAGTCAATGGTGTCTAAGTTATACTAAAAAAGTGCATGTAAAACTTTGGAATAGTCAGATTCGTAATTACTAGGTTTCGAAGTCCGAATCTGCATACTCATAAATAAGATGCAGGTGCCTTAGCAAAGAAGCCACAATGACTTTTTACTTAATAATATAAATAAAACTACCTGCAGCTTATTTAAAATATTAACATCATTTGTAATACAGTCTCACTCACTTTTAGGTATTTAAACGTAATAGATTATTCAATTTCGGTTCTGTTGGTGTCAAAACTTAGGCCAATTTTAAGCTAATGGTTTGGCCAAAGCTGATACCAAAGGTTTGGTCGGACACTTTACAGATGGATCAGAAACGTCGGACTAATTAACTGGCTTCCAGGCTCTCCTTACAAAACTAATATGATTTTCCTATACAAGTGAAGATGAGCTGAAGTTATTTGAGAAGCAGCAGATGTCGTAAAATGCAAATATGAAAAAAACTTGCGTGCGAAATGCACTGTTAGAAGAGCTCAAAATGGACACCAATATGGCCTAAAAATTAACTCCTATGGTGCGATTTTATCTGTCTGTCTGTCCATCTTTCACAGCGGATTAATTCAAGAATGCTAGTTTCAGATTTTTTTCTTGAAACTTGTAACAATTCAGATCGATAAATATGTTTTGCAGATTAAAGAAATTGAAAATATTTTTGCTTTTCTAGCAAACGAAGTATGCAGTGGGGGTTGGAAATTTAAAATTAGTGTTTCGAAGTATTACTCAGACAGATGTTATTTGTATTTCTATTTTTATATCTTAGACATGCATATCAAAATACAATATGCGACTGTCCTTAGAATCTCTACATAATATTATGGTCACCCGTCAAAGTTCTTCAAAATATAAAATGACAAGCGTGCGGTGTGCATTGCGGGGTCGCGGGGGGGAAGCTCAAGCTCCGCCCATTTGCTCAAGGTCATTGGCGGTAGTCGTCGTCTTAACAATTAAATACATTTAGCAGGTTTTCTTTAGCAGGTTTTATTCACTCTCCAACGAGAGGCTGTTTGTCATTTAAAAATCTAGTGCTCATGAAAGGAAACTCTGGTTTAGGGATTAATTAATCTTGTTTTCCTCTACTTTCCATCCCGTGCTGGTCTAAATTTACTTATTTTGTATTTTGTAATTTGTATTTTGTATTTCAATTAAAAATAGCTAAAATACTGTATTTTGTATTTTATATTTCAAATACCTTACTTAAAGATATTTTGTATTTCGTATTTTAATTACCTGCGATACAGTATTTTGTAATTTGTATTTCAATTAAAGCAAAGCATGTATTTTGCCCAGCCCTGTTTACTGGGAATAAATGTATTAAAGCATTCCACAATATCAGTCGATTGCACCACAAAAATATGCGGAAACTTACACGTGAAACGGAAGAACTGTCATTCAAGATCTGTCAAAATGGAGGATAAAATTTAATAATTTTGATGTTATTTCATGTTTTTCGTCGAAATATGTTTGATTAATGTTTACTTCATTATGATATCTATGTATAGATATCATAAAAAAAATTAAAAATATGCTAATTATTGATATCTTGTTTAGGGATATTCGTAAAAGTACAAAAGATAAAAAGGTTTGGTGCAATCGGCTATATGTATGTTTCATCGTTTTTATCAATAAGTTTGTTGGTTGCTACTAGAAGTAGTTACCTACAAACTGATCCTTATGTAAGCATTTGTCAGACTATGTAACCACCTTACCTATTTCAGTCTTTAAAACAGAGTTGCTATGTTCCTGTTTAACACTTGGAACGCCACACTGTAGACCAAATACAAAAAAAAAACTTGTTTTGGCCTTATCAAGCCCTAGGGTCAGTTTTCTCAAATCCGCCTAACGGCCTCTGACATAGAAATTGTAACCACGACTGCTATCACGGTGTAACACAGCCAACTACTAGAATCCGAGCTGATTCATGTTTTTTTTTAAAACCCACAAAGCGATGTTGGCCCGACCCGAGATTCAAACTCGACACCACTAGCCCAACGTGGAGTAATGACTATTTACTATTTACTAAAGCAAAAAAGTCATTGTAATAAATGAAATTGGTTTGGCCTTATTTCTTTTAATAATAATAATAATCTTTATTTGCCTTAAAACATGGTAGTAAGTTGTTACAATTAATTATAAAGTCCATATACATGTTTTGCTATTTAGCACTTAGACTTCTAACATGTATATGGATGTAAATAGCAAATCATGTATATGGACTAAGAACAATTTGCATGCTACGTAAATACGTAGCATGCTACGTAAATACGTAGCATGCAAATAATAATAAATATTTGAAGTTTGAAGTTTGAAGTTTGAAATTGTTCTTAGTGATAGACATAGAGTATATTTTAACTCATCATGCTAATTATATTATTTTAATTCAATATACTCCTTAACACTATAAAAGGTCGATTAACTTATCAAAAACGTCATGGTTATCCAAAAACACTAGAACCACCATAAAACGTTAATAAATATCATAAAGTGTGCATGGTGTTGAACGAATATTTTTCACTTAACACTTCCCCTATCTTATCTTGGTCGCCATTTTGGAGCAAGTGCGAATATCTCGCAACACGATCGCGTTGAACAGGGCTGACACACTCTAGGACGTACGACGCAAAAAATGCAGGTGGCAAAAATATTATTTGATATAGAATTCTTGCGGTATTGATCTGCTGTGATTAACCCCTGACACAAGTTAAATTCATTATTTGTATAATCTCAGTATATCCGAGTTTTTCTTTCTTTTCTTATTCGTCAATTACATTCAAGTCATTTACTTCAATTAGGCCTAATAACAAGCAGATTTGGAAGTTGAAAAAATAAGTAAACCGCCCTTACCCTTACTTATGCTTTGGCCTTGTCTTTTCCTCAAAAAAACAACAGTGTAGAGTACAAATATAACCAAAGTACTTCTATACTCATAAATACTGCGATAAAACTAAATAGTTTGACACCCCTGGCATACAGCAAAGGTTATGATGTCAAGTATTCAGCGCGATAGAAAATGTACATGAAAGTGCAAACCTTAAATGGAATCTGAAAAGCTAACGACGTGTTTGTCAATTTCAGTTTAGAAAAGCATATTTTTCATTTAGGTACTGGTTTATCTATTAGTTTAATTACTTTCAGATTTATTTCCTAGTTTTATAATTATTTTGTACGTGTGTTTGTCACCTAACTCCTAATGGCTTGACCGATTTGAATAAAAATGTTATGTGTGTATTTGAGTGGGTCGATTACTATTAGTGGTTTGAAAATACAATTGGACCCGGTAGATATCGTGACTTTCATAAAAACGACAAAGATAGGAGTACAACGTCTGTCAGGTCCGCTAGTATTAAAATACAAACAAGTAGATTAGAATAAGTAATGTTTAATTCTCCTACGTGACGTCATTATATAATTCTACACTACAGAAACTACAGAAACTCTAGATTCCTCGCCAGGACTTTCTATGGCTCTGCTCAGCAATAACGTCTCTGCTTGTCCGGTTGAATTTAGATTTGAACAAATTAATCATATATCGGTTATCAAAGCTTTTAAAGAAATTAAGATTAAATTGACAGAAGACCTTTGGGGTATGTCGATTAAAGTTTGCCAGTCTATTATACTAACCGTAGCGCCCTATTTGGCATTAATTTTCAACTCGTGTGTGGATCAAGGAATCTTTCCTGATCTTATGAAGTATAGTAAAGTTATACCTCTTTTTAAATCCGGGAATACTAAAAACTGTAATAATTATAGGCCTGTTTCTGTACTACCGGCATTCAGTAAAGTGTTTGAAAAGATTATGCTTAATCAAATGCTTCATCATTTTAATACTAATAACATTTTACACGAGGAGCAGTACGGTTTCACCAAAGGACGTTGTACTACCGACGCCGGTGTCACTCTATTAAAACATATTTTTGATGCTTGGGAGGAGGCAAAAGATGCAATTGGAATCTTCTGCGACCTCTCAAAGGCATTTGACTGCGTAAATCATGCAACTTTATTGATGAAGCTACGTTTTACGGACTAAATAAAATGGCACTCAGCTTAGTGAAATCTTACTTGATTGATCGACGGCAGCATGTTCAAATAAACGGTGTAAATTCAGTAGGCTTAGAGATAAAAATGGGGGTACCGCAAGGATCAATATTGGGTCCGTTTTTATTTTTAGTGTATATAAATGATCTACCCCATTTATTGAAAAATCATCCAAAGATGGTGTTATTTGCTGATGACACATCGCTAATATTTAAAGTAGACAGACGTGCTGAAAATCTCAATGAGGTAAATAATGCTATTCTTCAGGTTCATAACTGGTTTACTGCGAATAATTTAGTGTTGAACGGTAATAAAACTAAATGTATTAAATTCTCTCTACCAAATGTTAAAGGTAGTGACTGTGACGTAATACTAAATAATGAAAAGCTTGAATTTATTGATAACACAGTATTTCTAGGGATTACGCTTGACTCAAAGCTTCAATGGAATCCTCACATAACTTCCCTGTCAGGACGGCTTAGTTCGGCTGCTTACGCTGTCAGAAAAGTCCGTCAATTAACAGATGTAGATACCGCGAGACTAGTCTACTTTAGTTACTTTCATAGCATTATGTCTTACGGCATTCTACTGTGGGGGCGAGCTGCAGAAATTGAATCAATTTTTATTCTGCAAAAGCGAGCCATCAGAGCTATTTATAATCTTCGTAGTCGCGAATCTCTTAGGGAATTATTTAAACAAATTAATATCATGACAGTACCATGCCAATATATTTATGAGAACATAATGTACGTTAGGAAAAATCGTCATCTCTTTAGTAAAAGATGTGAAAGACACCATTATAGCACTCGAGATGGTAACAAATTAATTCAACCACGGTTCAGATTGTCGAAAGTCCATTCGTCTTTTATGGGGTACTGTATTAAATGTTACAATAAAATACCTCCAAATGTTCTTCAGTTAGAGGATACAAAATTCAAATTATGTGTAAAACGCACACTATGTAGTCAGGCATATTACAGGTTGGAAGATTATATTGCCGACAAGGATGCTTGGCTTAATGCTGGTCCTGCTCCACAGCCACTTGGTTCTAACTAATGATATCAGTAATTGTGAATATATTATTTGTCGTCTTTTAATTTATTATTTATACTTATTTAATTTATTATTTATATTATTTATACATGTTTGGAATGACATTTTATTTATTTATTTTATTTTACAGATTTTGTCCTCAAGTATGTTTAAAGTTGCAAAATAATTTGCTTTGTAAAACATTCGTTTCATATTGGATTGTCTTAAATTGGATTAACTTCTCTCTCACTGATGTACATGTGAGTACTATGTAACTATTTACAGCTATTATTACAGCAGTTTTAAGCGTTTTTAGTCTGGCAGTTGAGAGTATGTCATGCTCGCTAAAAAGTCTTGCTTGATGGTGGCGCGTGTATTGGATCGCTTGATTCCCTTCAAAATGGTTGAGTTAGGCGGTGCTGATGCACGCGTCATGTTCGTGAACGGGCGCTGTCAGTCGGGACTGGTCATCTCGAAATTGCCATCATTTGCATTTTAAATTGTATTTTAATTATATTAGATACGATTCAGATAACCTGTACATTGTTCTCACATTTTTTCGAAAACAAATGTAAAACAAATATTGTAAACTATAACACGTTGAAAAAGAGTAACCATGGAGTTTCTTGCTCGTTCTTCTCCATAGGAATCTACGCTTTGGAACGGGCAAATAGCTTCAATTTTTCTTTTTTTTGACTAACGGACTGACTCGTAATTATTTATTTATTTGACAATTCAAAAGTGCCTGTAAATGATCTAATTGAAATAAATGTTTTGAATTTTGAATTTTGGATTCGAAGGAATTATCAAGCGATACGAACCTCCTTAAAAAATTGGCAAGTACTATCACTTGCGCACATTTGACTTTGCATCCATCTATCGAAGGTTTTACCGTTTAAGCTATAATGTGAACGAAACCATAGCGCGGTGTAGAAACCAAGTTAGACAGGCGCAACGCCATCTAGGGAGAGAGAAAAAAGTTACTCAAGTTTACTATGGGAACAATAGGAATTGCGCCTATAAAGTGTTTTTTGGAATATAATGTGACAGGTAAATTACTAAAAAATACGCAAAAGCAGCCTTTATCTCAAAAAACTGGCTAAGTGCGTGTCGGGCCACGCGCAGTAGGGTTCCTCATACATTTTAGTTTGTTTAACGGATAAAGTTTATGGGTTCGGCGAAGGACTTATAGAAAATGAGGCACAGAGAAAGTACGTTTAAAAATAATATAATAATAAAACAAAAGTATATACACAAATCACAGGATAGAAAGTTATAAGACAGTCACAAGTTATAATAATATTCACATAAAAGGTTAAAACTAAATATTTCACGCGGCAAGTGCGTCGCGGTATCGCGCGGGAATCGTTCTGCCCCGCCGGGGCCTCGGTTGGCGGTTGTCGCCGCTAACGGACTCACGCGTTCCAGAATGATCTTCTGCACGCGGATTGGGCGATACGGAACGGGGGCGTTCCGTAATAAAAGAATTTGGTACCGCGAGATTAGAGAGGCGCGTTCGAGAATTCGTGGCCGTTATATCCTCCCCCTCCGAGTCACTACAACGCCTCGTTGGTGGCTCGGCAGAAACCAAATGACGGGGCCGTCCACGAAGGCGCCTAGGCGGTACTGGAGCTGAAACCTGACCTGACCGGTTTTGATATATCTTCAAATCTGAAGAATAAAACTTCCCTATGGTTTTCGAATTTAAATCAGTGACTTCAAAGGTATTAGGACTAAAAACTCTGCTTATACGATAGGGTCCATCACGTTTCGGCATGAATTTACGGGTTCTACCTTTAGAAGCATTGTTAAGCAAATGCGTTGTCACGAAAACTAAGTCTCCTACTTTGAAAATAGAAGGTTGCCGGATTTCATCAGCACGCATCTTCTTATCGTCTTGATGACGTTCAGCCCTATCTGTTTTAGTGATAGCGTTCAACTTGCGGTAATCTTGGCAAAAGCGCACGCTATTGTCCTTTTTAGAAACTAAAATAGCTGGAGAAGTCCATGCGGCCTCGCATTCCTCAATGATACCGTCCTTGAGCCTTTTATCAAGTCCGGTCTTTCTCAACTGCTTCTTGGCAGGAGTGAGGCAGTACGGCGGGTCTGAAATAGGTGCATGACCTCCAGTATCAATATGATGCTCAGCATATGGTGTAGGGTCTCCCCCTGGTCTGAAGACATCCTCGTTGTGCTGTATAAGAGAAGCTAGACTCTCACGTTCCTGAGGGCTAAGCATAGTTCCCTCATCTTCTCTTAGAAAATCAGTAGCACAACACGACTCGAGGTTATTGGGGTACTCATACTCCAATGGGTACACTTTTCCACAACCATGGAAGTGCCATGTGGAAGTAGCAAAATTAATCACCAAATCAGCTGCTGTTAAAAAATCTATACCTAACAATGTATCACTATTAATAGCATCAGGAAACACAAAAAAATCTATATTTACACTTTTACCCTGTATTTTTACTTCTACAGTAGTAATTAGCATTTGACGCGTTGTTACTGAACCGTCAGCGAGTTTAATACTCATCGTCCTTGACGTAATCACCTGATTGTGTTGTTTCAGCAACGCGTATAGGGAGGAGCCGGCGATGCTACCTTTAGCCGCAGTGTCTATCAGACCCCTTCCTCTAATGCCTAAAACTTCAATACCTAAGATAGGTCGTCTAGTCACATTGTTGTGAGAAGATTCTATAGACGAACAACTAAAATCAAAATTTTCCATTGCGACACCCGGTATAATATTTCCCGTATTTTGTCCTGAAGAAAACATATTCACCCTACTATTATGACATTTTTCCGGTATTTGTCTCGGTAAAATCATATTCACCCTACTCTGTGATGGACACTGATAAGAGCGCGAGTGTAACCTATTGTTTTCATTTTTACGACATTTTATTTCTTTGTTATTGTCAAAAGGTTTTAACTTGTTTTCGTTCGACAAGTAATTATTATTATTTTGTCGTAACAAAATACGGTCAGGTGCAGCCCCAGTATTAACCACTGAATAATTGTAAGGACTCACCTGTGTGGACAGCTTACCGTCGGCGTCGTCCTTGGGTCCTTTATTTACCGTCGCCGAGCGCTTATGTACGAAATGAATAGCGCTAAAATGTGAATTACATTTCGAACACTCTGAACGCGCGACTCCGCTCTCGCCGCAGCCGTAACACGAAACAATATTATTTACGTTTGCGTTTGGTTTTGCGTTTGAGTTTGCGTTTACGTTAGAGTTATCATTACGCGACTCGATTAACTTTCGACACTGATTACGAGTGTGTCCGTATTTTTTACAATAAACACAGTATCGACGCTTCTCGGCGAGTGTAGTGTTCGAGGCGATGACTGGCGTCGGTACATCCTCCGTCGACGTAAATTGGCGGGAACTCGGTGCTCGCTGCGTTGGTGGCCGCGCCGACCCCGTCGGCGCCGTTGGCGGTGGGGGCGAAACAACTCGTGCGCGGGTCGCAGTGGCGGCGGGATGACCTCGACTCTTTCGTGGACTCCTCTATACTCCGAGCTCTTTGAAGGAGGGTATTAAAATCTGAGAACTCTTCCCTGCGTAACCTTTTACGGATTCTGAGATTTAATAGACCGTATATCATATCCATCTGTACTTTTTCGTTGAGGTCACCGGATGGTAGGCGTGACAGGGGTGCGCGCGCTTTGGCCATGAATAGCTCCGTTTTCTCGTAGTGGGCTTGTGGCTTCGAGAATAGCTCCATATAAATACTATGAGGAGGTCGGTTGTCTCCGAAGGCGCTGCGCAGGTTCTGTAGGGCGCCGTCCCATGTCGTCACGGTAGCCTTGACTCCTTGCCACCACGTGGCTGCGTCGTGCGTCAATAACATCGCTAGACCACGCAACGCGTTTTTCTCACTAACGTTAGCGCAGTCTTTGTACGCTTCTACCGCGTCGATGAAACCGTCGATAGACTCATCCGGCGCTCCGCTGTACCGCACCTTGCACGTAGAGAAGTTGCCGGGTGCAGGTTGTGCGGAGGACGGCGTGGGTGTGACCGGCGCGGCTGTAGCCGGCGCGGGTGATAGAGATGGCGGGCGTGATTCGAGGATTCTCGTGAGCATTCTCTCGAAATTATCGGCCTGCGCCTGCTGTAGGGACGCCATCATGGCGGTCAGGTCGCTTGCCGTAATCGACGCCGGAGTCGCTTCGGTCGCGGGCGCGCGGCGCTTCGCTGACTTGGGCGTCACCATTTCTTCATCAACATCCACGTCATAGTAATCCGTCTGACGACGTTGACTACGTTTCGTAGTACGCGGCATTATAGGTACACGAACACAGTTCTCACACGTTTATATACACTTAAGTTCCTTCGCCCTCTCGTTGGGCAGCCAGTTTAACGGATAAAGTTTATGGGTTCGGCGAAGGACTTATAGAAAATGAGGCACAAAGAAAGTACGTTTAAAAATAATATAATAATAAAACAAAAGTATATACACAAATCACAGGATAGAAAGTTATAAGACAGTCACAAGTTATAATAATATTCACATAAAAGGTTAAAACTAAATATTTCACGCGGCAAGTGCGTCGCGGTATCGCGCGGGAATCGTTCTGCCCCGCCGGGGCCTCGGTTGGCGGTTGTCGCCGCTAACGGACTCACGCGTTCCAGAATGATCTTCTGCACGCGGATTGGGCGATACGGAACGGGGGCGTTCCGTAATAAAAGAATTTGGTACCGCGAGATTAGAGAGGCGCGTTCGAGAATTCGTGGCCGTTATATTTGTCAATTAAAACTCTGTAACCGGTTAAGCCTACTTAGATACTTTATACTACTAAGATACTTATTATATTATACTTAGATAGACTTTCTGATAGTTTCGTTTAAAAGTTCGGTATATAAGCTACATTTGTATTTTTTCCATTTAGGTACAGCCATTCAAAAGTTAGAGGAAGAGGACGCTCGAATCTAACAAAAATTTACAAGCCTGATATTTTTTTTTAAATATGGGTTTCACGCACTTTCTTTATTTTTGAAAGACTTATACAATGATCCTCACACAACGAAAAACATGAGAAAAAAAATATTTATCCCCACTTTACGTATATGGGAGCTACTCTAAAAAAGTATTTTTCATGATTTTATTTTACCACTGTATGTGTAGATGTATGGTCAATTTTCTAGTACCTCTCTGACCTAAGCCGCAGACAGACAGACGGACATGGCGAAACTATAAGGATTCTTTGTCAACCACGGAACCCTAAAAATATACATTTATCCTCACAAACTGCCGCATTTATGATATTGGTAGGATAAATCTTTTTGTCGTAGGTATATCTTTTGTAGCCCTAAAGATACGAAATGGTCGCCTAAACTAGAGGAACGAGGTACACCTAAGTAATTAATCTAAGTATTCCCAAAAGTCACATACCTAGTATATGTACATCCTGCAGTGACTATTGAGGCTTTAGTTGCATTGAAACGTGCCCATTGTACGTATCAAAGGCAAGTAATATCTCTAACAGCTTTCCATTATAGTATTGAGACTAATATTGGCTATACCACCAATACTGTAAACGTAACTGTCAAACGTGATTTGTCGATGAATGCTTATGAATTGTCTATCTGCCTAGCCTTTTCCCAATGATGGACGGGTCGGCTTCCAGTCTTAACTGAATGTAGCTCAGTCATCATCTGCCTAGCCTTTTCCCAACTATATTGGGGACGAATTCCAGTCTAACAGGATGTAGCTGAGTACCAGTGTTTTATATGGAGTGACTGCATATCTGACCTTCACAACCCAGCTACCGGGTAGCACGATACTCCTTGGTAAGACTGGTTGTCAGACAGGATTCTGACTACCCGTAACGACTGTCAATAATCTATAAATAATAGCCGGGACCAAAATTTAACGTACTTTTTGAGGCACGGAGGAGTCTCGGTATGACAAAGTTGGTAACCCATCCACGGTCAAAGCACTACTTAACCTTTGATCGACCAATCGGTTCGGCTGTAACTTAGTCACGAGCTCTTCTCTCTATCGATGTAAATGTATACCTAAATAGCAAGTGCTAATACTATGCAAGAGAACGGGGGTTCGATTCCGTGGACGCGCAAATGTTATTGTGTGTTCTATCTAGAATTACTCAGTAGCACTTTGATGTCTGGATTTTTGCCCATTGCAGTGAGGTTTATGTCTAACAGTGGACCAATATTAAATAGGCTGATTATGATATCTCTATTACAAGCGACTTAACTGATAATATGTAGCTGAAGCTACATTTCTGCCTACCCCTTACAAGAAACAGCCGTGATCTTAAGTCTTACTATCTTAGCTACAATACAAATTTTAACATGTAATCGATTCTACACTTGAACAATGCAATAAGCGATACATTTTGATAATTTGCTCATTCCCAATTTCGACGAAGCTTATCCAGAATATTAGCTAAACATCTAAACTTATATTAATACTATAGATATTGTCTAAATATTTGAAAGTGTACCGCTGCTATCTCTTGGAAGCTTGCCAACGTTTAACTACTGCAAAATCATCTTGCAAATGCAGTTCCAATAACGTACAACTCGATATTACAAGTGAAATGTACGAAATGAGAATATTGAATACAGTTATTATATTTATAAGTAGGTCATAAAATTGAATAAGTGTAAAAGAGATTGTATAGTTATCTTAGCTTTTTGTCTTAAACACAACACCGATCATGTGGAGTTGGTTACGCTATTCATCATCATCATCATCTGCCTAGCCTTTTCCCAACTATGTTGGGATCGGCTTCCAGTCTAAACCGGATGCAGCTGAGTACCAGTGTTTTACATGGAGTGACTGCCTATCTGACCTCCACAACCCAGTTACCGGGTAACACGGTACCCCTTGGTAAGACTGGTTGTCAAACTTTCTGGCTTCTAACTACCCGTAACGACTGTCAAAGATCTACAAATGACAACCGGGACCAACAGCTTAACGTGCTTTCCGAGGCACGGAGGAGTCTCGCTAAGACAAAGATGGTCACCCATCCACGGACCGACCGCGCCAAGCGCAGCTTAACCTTTGATCGGTCGAACCGTGCGGCTGTTACTTAGCCACGAGCTCCTCTTGGTTACGCTATTCTTCCCATTAAAAACCCATAGGAAGTGGATGAACATTTTAGATGCTGTCTTGTTGTAATTTCGATATTAAACATGTTGAGTTTCGTTTTTCATTTAAACAATGTCGCCCAAATAATGTGTCATGTAATGAATTCAATCTTTACTTACTTTTATGACTTAAAAGATATTTAATTTAATTAAAATAAACTTACACACAACAGGATTTCTAAAGCACAAAAACAAAACCAAGCAAAGGAAACGTAATAAAACACAAACATTCTTAAAGCATGTATTTTTTATCAAAGCGAACGGCCGGACAGTCCGGCAGAGCTCTCGTTTGATGACGCGATGCAGCTTATTTTGTCGGACACACTTTAATTAGTTAAAAGCTACTCTCTGAAATTGTTGAGACAGAGACTAATACTGTTAAATATAAAGGAAGCATTAGTAGAAAATGGACATAGTGTAACTCTCACTCGTTTGTGCTTGCCGTCTGATCTTTAAGAGATAGCGGGGATGCTGTAATCATGATCTTTCACGTAGGATTTCTAAACGTTAAGTCAAGTCCTGTAACTAAAGAGGTAGGCAGAATTTAAGGAATGCCGGCTACGATTTTAGATTTTTTTTTTTTGATTTGTACACATAATGTATATTAAGATCATGCATGCATGATCCTAGGCACCTGCACTTCTAGTGTACGAGTGTGCTGGTTTGAAAGCTGGCAAGTACCAATGTGACTTTTCTGAATCATATGTACTTTCTCAGTATATCTTAGAAGTCACTGACTAACGGTGAAGAGAAACATAGTGAGGAAACCTGGGCTTAAAAAGTCTGAAATCGCACATCCACCTTGAGCAAGCGTGGTGATCCTTTCTCATGCCTTCTCTATATAAGAAGAGGCCTGTGCCCAGCATTGGGACCATATTACATAGGCTGATGATGGTGCATGATCATGCAGGTTGCAGGTTATGAGTAGAGGAGTATTGTTCCTTGCAAGGTTAGACAGAGGTTTACACATACCATATTCACGAAAATAATTAATGTTAATGAAAAGCTAAATGTTAAAATAAATTGAGTTAAAAACACGGACGTTTTATTAATGTAACTTGAATTACTATTGTTTAAACGAACATTACATATGTGGCACAGATTTACCCACGGATTAGAGTTCCTTCTGTTTAAATTAATTAGTAAAACCCTGTTATAAATGATATCGGGTATAATTCTGCGATGATTATAATGATGGATAAGGGACGGGATTACGGTGAAATATTAACTAAGTTAATATAATGATCAAACTCTTTGTTTTTCACTAATGCGTGATTACTAAGTTTTATCCGTGAACTAATTTGCCGTATGTTAGGCAATACACGATAGTATATTTTTTTTACTAATTCAGTTAAATGTTTAGTGTGAAAGCGTAACTGACAGAGTTACTTATAGACTTATAATATTAATTAGCAAGTAAGTAAGTAGTAGTGTGGATTCCATGACACAAATATCATATTATCATCTGTTATTTACTAGTAATTTACATGCTATTTAAATATTTTTAGTACCATCCGTTCAGTTGAGTTTTTCAACCCAAGGAGATCTACTGAATACTGCGAATAAAAATCTGGTAAACTGGTGTAACTTTTCAGGGATTCCCACCTGAAACCCTTCATGTTTACTTGGCTACCTTTTCCGGAAATTCTTGCCACATCAAATGGCAAAACAAAATGTGCTAACGAATGCATAAAGTGCTCTTTATGAAGTGGTATTGAAATAGGGGCGCTGGTTATCTGAATCCCGGAGCCTTTTTACGGTATCAAATACTATTAAATTTTTCATTTCTATTTTACGTGTACCTGCAATTTCTTTTTCATATAAAGTTCATTGTTTTGGTAATTCGCAATTAAAAACCAACTTAACTTTGTCAAAAGTATTTATTTGATTTTAAAGATAAAATAAATAGAGAATTCAAACCGATTCGAATCTAAATGATAAATGATAAATGATAAATGATAAATGATAAATGATATTTATTTTGCAAATGGGTTATAAAATAACACTTTTACACGTCAATTATTTTTTAAAGCTAGATGAGGCCGGTATTTCCTATCTGACTGCCTTGAGAAGAAACACCGAAACAAACTCAAGGGTCAAAGTCTCTTTTAAGGTCCAGACATAATGTAATTGCATCATGGATGTACAACATAGGCTCGAGTCTGAAATGACCTTTTGAAGAAAGAATCATACAGATCCGAGTGGGCCTGTCCATTCCGTTGGCACGCAAGTGTCGGTCTTTGTTAGCTCAACAGTAACTTAGGAACTTACAATCCAACGAACAATACCCCCAGAAAGGACATTTGGGTAGGCCACATGAAATACTCGAACCGTCAGACGCAAATGAAACTAAATATTAAGGCAATAAATAAAAGAGAAAAAAAAAGAGAAAGCCCACATTGTACACACATTAACAATCAAATAATTTGAGCTACTTTAAAAAGTAGGTAATAATGTCAATGCTTATAAAATAACAATAAAAATAAACATGTCAATGTGAATAAAATAATCATAAAAAAAACATATTATTACATGTCACACTGTATGCTAACAAATATCAATCAAAGGAAAAAATACCGATAGCCCATACATATAGGTGCAAGAATTGAAACAGCTTATTCCCAAGCCTTTTTGTCATCTAGGTAGTCCTTAACAGAGTAATAAGCTTTGCGACATAATGACTGCTTAATGTATGATTTGAATTTATTAAGGCTTAAATTTTGAATATGGCTAGGAATTTTATTGTAGAAGCGTATACATTGGCATTTAAATGAACCGCTTATCTTCTGGAGCCTGGTAGCGGGAATAACGAATCTGTGTTTATTCCTTGTGTTAATATTATAAACATCACTGTATTTTGTAAAAATATTTGCGTTTTTATGTGCATACAACAAGTTTTCGTAAATGTACTGAGATGGAACAGTCATTATATTTATTTCTTTGAACATTTCTCTGAGTGAGTGTCTGGGACTTAGCTTATAAACTGATCGAACAGCTCTTTTCTGCAAAACAAAAATAGTCTGAATGTCAGCGGCATTCCCCCACAACAGAATGCCGTACGACATCTACTTCCCCTTTTCGTACTTTATACTGCTTGGACTATATCACACTAGATTACTATTGTTATTTTATTACTATGACTTTGATACAAGCTACCATATAATTTTGAATTTTTGAAAGACTTAACACGAAAAATTGTTCCGATTACATTTTGAACAACTTTTTTTTTCAAGACAGTCATATTTAAAATTTAAAAATAGAAAACATTAATGTTGCCAATTCATTACTTTATTCGTGCTAGGTTCACAGGTACTTAACTGAAAAAAAAACCATCCTATCAATCCCTCACATCACAGGTACCATTTCAAAACCAAACAAAAGAGCTTCCGTCCAATAACCTTCACTTAATCCGAACCCACATCCCAACAATCAAAGGAAAGTTTTAGCACAAAAGAAAGTAAACAGGAGTTCTCATTGGAAAGTTAGCTAGTTAGCACCGAAATAGGGGATCGCCGGCCAGCCAATATAACAAAGTTTCTACAACTTGTTATTTATCTAATTCTTGGTGGTCTGTGGACAGCTTTGTTCGCATCGCTTTTGGTGTAATGTGGGCCTAAAAGTGAGAGAGTTTGTTTTTAGAGGAATTTTGTATTAGAAAACTAAATTTGTGGCTATTGTTTTTGTGGATTTGTTTATTTGTTTTATGATTTTGTTTATTTTTACCGGTCAAGCGTTGGTACAAAAACCTTATGGTTTTTCTGGTAAACGGATCATTGCACCAGATATGTTTTTTATAAGATTGTAATAAACCGGGCAAGAATTTGAAATTTAAAGAATTTGAAAAATGGAAAACTGTGACACTTTACCTAACCTAGAAATAAAACCTTACGCGCAAAGCCAGATTTCGACTACTAAACTAATGAAGCAAAGTTTTTTAACATTATTTTTTCATTATAAGCATATTCATATAAAAAAAGTTGAAAATTAAGGTAAAGGACCATGGGCAAAAATGTATGAGCTCCGTCCCCACCTACCAACACAAATGAAACTGGTGCCAATTGTTCCTAAAGTATCCACTATTTGATATAAAAACGTTTTTTTTACATAAATCAATGGGGTTATAAAAATAATTTATTATTAACAAGCCGGCCCGGCGAACTTCGTACCGCCCCATATTTTTATTTTTTGTTATTTTTCCGATGTTTTAATATTTATTCTGTTATTTGGGATGGAGACAAATACAACTAATCAAAAACCATGAAAATCGGTCTAGCCGTTCTGGAGTTATCCTCACAATGCTTATAGTAAGCAAATAAAAATATTCAGTGTATTATTATTGCTCATTAGAGGAGCTCATGGCTAAGTAACAGTCGCGCAAGTCGACCGATCAAATGCACTTGCATATGCATGCAAACGCGTCTTCATGCTGCTTCGATTCTCCAGTGGATTGGAGTGTGGATGACGCTTGGATACATGCGTCGTCCAGGTGAGTTTATGTATAATGGCCTCTGCTTGTTGACTGAACTGTGGGGGCCGTGCCGAGTTGCTTGATGTGACTGAAGGGTGTGACCAGGCTTGCGCGTTAGCTACAGGCTAGGTGGTCATGAACCCGAAGAAACCATGAGTGGTTGCTGGCTGGGTGACACGCTGGTTGCTGCTCGATGATGGTAGGAGGTTGAGGGAGAGTTGACAACGATGTTGAAGCTCTCGACATCAGGAGATTTGGCTGATGTTTATCACGTCGAGGTAACGAATATGGAGTATCACATCACATTATACACCGCCGTCCACACACAGTACACAGTATCAAATTCAGTTATCACCAAGTCCTTTATCGCGTACGAAATATTTGCATAGAAAAGTTAGGATACTAGGAAAACCCAATGCATTTGGGCAACGTCCCCATAGTAAAAAATCATCAGCTTGATAAGATGTATCCATTGAGCTACATTTCATTTCTGTTGATGGGTGGGGACGATTCCGCCCATGGTCCTTTGATGCAAGTTTTCGCGAATATCTAAATTATGATTTTTATACACCTAATAGGGACTATAGGCCTCAGTACCTGGTATAAATTTCCAATTGCTATGTCCACCCGTTCCTGAGAAAACACACGGACAGACAAATGGGCAAGAGAGTGATCTTATAAGTGTTGTTTTTTACCTTTTGAGGTACGGAACCCTAAAAATGTGCAAACACAATCAGAAATTTAACTAAAAGTATTACCAATTATTAATATACTTACTTACCTATAATAATCGGTAACATTTTCACAGTCTATACAATCGATTCTAATTCAAGATCAAAACTGACATTCAAAATCGGATTCACCTTTTGAATCTCGAATCGATGTTTAGAGAACAGCACAACGGGCTACATTGAATGAATGAGGTTCCCTTGTCGGCCTGGCTAAGTCGATCGATCACCGCTGATCCGGGCGTCTCTCCGTTTGTTTTGGGTTCGATTCCGGCTCGATAGCGTGGGGGATCTTTGATGGATTCCCGCTAAGCGACTTTTATTGAAGGTTTCAATTTATTTTTGTTTTAGTTAAAAGATTTCTTGCTTTGATTGTAAAAAAATGCAATTATTTAAGGTTTCGTTTCCTGAACTACATCTCTTGGCGTATTTATAAGGATAATTGTTCTAGTCTAAAATGTTATTGTCTACTAACTACGTAAATATTTAGAGTGATATTTTAGAGTGGTTATCCATACATATAAAAATTAATCCCTATTTTCGTTGGTCACGCTATAACTCAATTACGATTTGGATGAAATTTAGAACGGAGATAGAGGAGACCCAAGAGACGGTTAGAGGTTACTTTTTATCCGGGTGCGTTAAGTAGATCCCTCGTGGGTGAAACCGCGGGAAATACTTAGTTGTACTTATATAAAAAGAAATTCGCTCGCTTGGGCTATACGAATTTAGATTAAAAATTACAGAGTTTCATACATTTTTCATCCCCAACTTACTTTCAGCCTTTAGGGGATGAATTTAGAAAATCCTTTCTTAGTACACTTCCGTCATTTAAAAGACATTTGTGCACAATTTCATACTTCTAGAATCAGTGGTTTCAGCTGTGTTGATCGATCAGTCAGTCAGCTAATCACAATATTAATCCATGAATAGTTATAGAATATGTTTAATATATTAAATTGTAAAATACAAAACACAATAATAATCGAACAGGTGTAAATTTCAATGCATATCGCAAAGCGTAGCAAACGTTGAACCAATATCGTAAACACTGGCTACGATCGGTCTACGATACAGACCTCGGTGCTACGCCGTAGTCTCGTAGGCATTACGTAGAGTAAATTGTTTATTCAATATGTTATTGTTATTATATGGCTCTAAGAAATAATTGTTTGCATTTGAATCTAACTGTTGAACATTATTCTAATGTTATTAGTTTTCTAGGGTCGCCAAAACCCCTTCGGCCGTTTTCGAAACCATTTTTCGAAACCAGTTGCGAAATAAGACAATTAATTCTGTTTTCGAAACTGGTTTCCAAATAAGAAAAATATTTCTGTTTTCGAAACTGGTTGCCAAAAACGAAAAATATTTCTGTTTTCGAAAAAAAAAAAACTCCGTAACTTCCCATGGGCGTTTTAACATTACAAACAACACATTTTTGGACATAACGAGCCAGAAGGATTGGTTTAAAGGAAGAAGAAAGAGAAGTAAATAATTATTTAGTAAGTAAAAGAAAGGGTAAAAGAAAAGTAAGTAAAGAATATGAGTTTTTAGTAGAATTGGAATGATAAAACAAGACATTTACAAGTATGTACAGAAAATAGGTAATTTTTGTTCCTCTTTAATACATTTTTAATTTTTTTCCAAATGAATTTAAATTGCAATTGCGGAGGATTTGGAGCAGAAAGAAAAATTTAATAAATACTTAAAAAAATGGTTTGACCAAAATGATTTTGCCAAAGTATGCTGCTGTTGCGATGAAGCCATCAGGACGAATAACCATCTAGATAGAGGGCTATTGGGCGTCGTAATCCTACGCTTTGACATGTTCAGGGGCCTTACCATGACGTGCCAAAACAAGATTATTTTCGTTGTTAAAAGGGACGGAGCTATACGAAGTTAGTAGCTGTGTCTCGCTCTCAAACTTGAATCGTGAATGCAAAAACACGTGGTGGTACAGCCCCTGGACGTTTTAAAATATGAAATAAAAGTCGCGAACAATATAACAAGAGGAGCAAATAATATTTTCTGTAGTTTTATCATTCCAATTCTACTAAAAACTCATATTTTTATTATTATTTTTATTTAAATTTTAAGCTGTAACAGAAAGATATAAGGTAAGTTTAAACATTTGTAGCAAAATGTATAATTAACGTTTACATAAAATACGAATAAATGCCCATATTATAAATACCCTTTCTTTTACTTACTAAATAATTATTTACTTCTCTTTCTTCTTCCATTAAACCAATCCTTCTGGCTCGTTATGTCCAAAAATGTGTTGTTTGTAATGTTAAAACGCCCATGGGACGTTACGGAGTTTTTGTTTTTCGAAAACAGAAATATTTTTCGTTTTTGGCAACCAGTTTCGAAAACAGAAATATTTTTCTTATTTGGAAACCAGTTTCGAAAACAGAATTAATTGTCTTATTTCGCAACTGGTTTCGAAAAATGGTTTCGAAAACGGCCGAAGGGGCCAAAACGTATCTATACTAGTTTTAGACAAAGGTATTTCTTAATTTCTCCCTCCTTTGTATGTAGGTAAATATTTAAAAAAATACTAAATTTATACTTTAGTCTAAAGTTTCATTAGCCTAAACAAAGTAGACTAATCAGCTGACTATTTTAAGACGGTGTTATTTCCAGGCAAAAGACAGAAGGAAGAAACAAAAGGTACGGATTGAGGCTTGAAAAAGAAGCGTGGAAACTTGGCTTAAAAAAACTTTTAATTCACCAATTAACCTTGAACAAACAATTTCTGTATGACAAGAGACCTTCCCCCAAAAATGACACAATTGCCGATTTTGTATTATAGTTGCATACTAGCTTTCCGCCAGCGACTTCGCCCACGTGGGCTATAGGAATTCAACTTAAAAATAACAGAGTTTCATAAAAACTTTTCCCCCCTTTTTCATCCCCTTAGGGATAGAATTTCGGAAAATCCTTTCTTATCGGAAGCCTACGTCATACAAAGAAGTTTCAGGTCTCTACGATCAGCGGTTTAGGCTGTGCGTTAATCCGTCAGTCATTCAGGACAAAGCATTTTATTTGTATAGATGACCGCATCTTCGATTCCAGCCTACCAAAAAGCGAACATCAATACATTTGTGAATACACAAGCGGTTTTCCAACTACTTTTTTTATCGTTTTCCCCCGTATTTTTCGTCTGTTTTCACGTATTTTTTCGTCGGCGCTTAGCATCGTGAGTCTGACAGTCACTATCTGTGCCCGGTTCACAATATTGGCGCGACAGAGTTGCCAACTTGTCATTTTTTAATGGTGACACGATCCGACTGAGTTTGCAGCGCTGTTTTCGTTTCAAATTTATTGGTTTGTTTGTGTCTTGGCGTTAAAGTATTCGCATTCTAGGTAAGTTAGTTTACATCACAAAGAATTGAAATTGGAGATGAGAATTGTACACATGTTTAAAAAAGTAACCATGGGGTTTCTTGTCCGTTCTTCTCCATAGAAATCTACGCTTTGGAACGGGCAAATAGCTTCAACTATTCCATTATGACTAACTGACAGACTCATCATTCTTTGACAATTCAAAAGTGCGTGTAAATGGTCTAATTGAAATAAATGATTTGAATTTTGAATAGTTTTTTTTTTGAGGAAATGGAAGTATACTTTACAATTCAAATTTTACTACTAATATAAAGAGGTGCGTTGTAGACCTTTGGTAATAATTATAAAAAATAATTTATACATTGATAGCTGGTCCTCGCGCTTTCATGCGAAAAAATACCATACAAATTGATCAATAAGCTGACGACTTTTCTATGTGAAGTGAATATTTTTGTGCGAATTTTACAAACTCGTAGAACAAAAGTTGTTAGTTTTGGTGGTAGTAAGCATCTCCTAAAGCACGTTCATCGTTCATCTATCAGCCAGTATAGTATACTCTGTCCAAATCGGGTCAGTCTCTTTTAGATTTCAGTAAAAATAAGCATACGACTAAAGATGGCTGAGCCGTAACCATTTTTGTGACTCAAATTGAGTGACGTGGAAACAGTATTTATTTACATTCAATTTAGTAGATCGGTGGCATTAAAACCACGCAAACGTTTCCACCAATTGATCTACAAGTCATGGATATTCAACTAACAGTGTTTGCGTGTTCGATACCAGCAATTACAATAATTCAAACGACAGCGCCTGACCTATCTCTGCGAGTACATTAGCTAATACTGGTTATGTTAATGTCGCTGTCCACGTGACGAATAGGGGCCATGGCGTTTGGGACCATTTGTCTGTTATGGGATGGGCATAATAATATAGAGAACTGGCTGTATTCCGCAATTGCGTCAACATCCTGAGAAAGAAAGAAGAAACATTTATTGACACAACAACACAGTATAACAAATAGGGATATCAGTACTAAAAAAATAACAAGAAAACACTATAAGCTGAAGGTACTGCAATGTTAATTCTATATGTTAATCCAGGTTATAAACTATGTGTCAACCAGATTTCATCCAAATCCATTCAGCAGTTTTTACGTGAAATAGTAACAAACATCCATACATCCTCACAAACTTTCGCATTCATAATATTAGTAGAATATGATGTGTGTGAGCGAGACAAAGCTATTAACGTCGTATAGCACTGTCTCTTTCTTACAACAAAATTATTCCTGCTTTCGCTCGTAAATCTTAAGCTTCTTCATTTTGTGTATTTAGTTTCATCATCTTACCGATCATGTCATGTAGATAATATTGTCATTATTGCAATCGAATAAACTAAATCTCTCTAAACTAAATTAGTAGTACCGTCCACCTAGGTCCTAAGCAAGATGTCGATTGTAGATTCACCATTTAGATCTGTGAATGCAAATATTGATTTAAATTGTTAACTGGTCGTCAATCCATATTCAGTGGTTAGTTCCGATACAAGATTTTGATAGGTTTAAGTTTTTATGTAATAGCATATTTAGGCACAAGTTGTAGGTATTTTTATTTATTTTATACTTTACAAGCTTTTCGCCCGCTGCTTCGCCCGCATAGATGTTTTTTTTTCACCTTGGGTTACATTATTCAAGTTTTAGTAGGGATCCCTAATTATTTCTGGAAATAAATATAGCCTATGCCACTTCGTAAAGATGTAGCTTTCTAACGGAGAAAGAATTTTCAAAATCCGTCCAGTAGTTTTTGAGCTAAAACCCTACAAACAAACAAACAAATCCTTCCTCCATATATTAATTACTATATTAGTATAGATTGTACACATACACAAATACATTGACAAGATCGGAGAAAATATGTTCAAACGCGAGCTTCACCCAGATTGGGTTCTCTAACAGCAAACCTTAAAAATATCGAGAGATTTGACAGTATTTTTAGTCAAAATAAGAAAATTTTAAAGTATATTAAATACTTTTTGTTTTCAAAGAACGGTAGTCTGTATAATATTCATGATATTTGTAAATTCGCGTGTTGGTATTTTTTAAGGGATCAGGAACAGGTATGTAATAGTTCTCTTGAGCAGTTCCTCAGAAGAAGGTAATAGTTTTGCGTTCTCTCCAACGATATCATGAGAGAACGGTCACCCATCTATATACTGAACGCAGCAAGTGTTGCTTAACCTAGAAGATCTGTCGAACCATGCGACTGTCACTTCGATACCAGTTTTCTAGTAGACCAATATTTTTCTTCGATGTGCAAAAAAAAATTCGACGTCCTGCCAAAGTAGTTGACGCTAACATATTATATTATTTTACATGTCACAATAATATACATATATTGCGGCAGTGATTCAACAAAACTGTATGTTACGAGGAAAATCACTTAGCTCATGACAAATAGTGGCACAGTGACATGCTTTTAAGATACATAATCATACGGCTCCAACGGTATTGGGGATGGCGTGTTTAAATAATGACGAAGTGGAAAACTATTCATGTTACTCACGACACTTTTGAATTTATTATTTTATTTTAATTGAATATAAAATTGAAAGCAGTTAATCTATTAACATTCTTTACCATTTATTCATTCAAACCATATATTTTATGAATATTAAAAAATGTAACAATAATTATAAAAAAGACACTAAAACATACAGGGATCTACCGGTATCGGAATGTGGATTCGAGATTCTTTATATTATAAAAAATAGATAATTATATGAGTAAAAAAACCGGCCAAGTGCGAGTCGGACTCGCGCACCGAGGGTTCCGACCATTGCAAAGAAAAAATACGCAATAAAGTCGCAATTATCTTGTTTTTTTCCGACCGCATAATTAAGTTTGTTTTTAGAGGAAAATTGCTGATTACTTAAAAACTACCTGCTAGATCTCGTTCAAACCAATTTTCAATGGAAGTTTGCATGGTAATCTACATCATATATTTTTTTTAGTTTTATCATTCTCTTATTTTAGAAGTTACAGGGGGGGGGACACAATTTTTACCACTTTGGAAGTGCCTCTCGCGCAAACTATTCAGTTTAGAAAAAAATGATATTAGAAACCTCAATATAATTTTTGAAGACCTATCCATAGATACCCCACACGCATGGGTTTGACGAAAAAAAAATTTTTGAGTTTCAGTTCTAAGTATGGGGACCCCCAAAATTTATTGCTTTTTTTCTATTTTTGTGTCAAAATCTAAAAGCGGTTCACAGAATACATCTACGTGCCAAATTTCAACAGAATTGTTCTTATAGTTTCTGAAAAAAATGGCTGTGACATACGGACGGACAGACAGACAGACAGACAGACAGACAGACATGACGAATCTATAAGGGTTCCGTTTTTGCCATTTGGCTACGGAACCCTAAAAACTAAGCCTAATTTTGCAATACATAGAAATGTAAATATTTATATTCTTTTTATACAGGTGCGTGTAAAATTTCGCTCAGGACTCAGAAACCGCGGGAAACACCTAGTCTAAGTATATAGATAACACAAAATATCTGTGTCAGTTGGTCAGTTTGCGTCAGCGGACTTGTTTTTAATGCACCTATCTGTATTCTGATGTGATTACACGTGGCGCATGGCTTAAATGTTTCCGCGCTGTCGGGCTATCATACTGGCTATTTAGAAAGACGTGTGTATGCTTGCACTGTGTATTGTCTGAGCACCAATTCTAATATGTACGGTTAGCGTTGCGATGTTTGTTTTTAACGACCACCTACACATAAGGATGATTCTTCAAAAATATGCGGTTGGTTTTTCGACGCTGCTTGATTCGTCACACGAATTTCATCATTACCAGCCGTAATAAATTCAATATTTACCTACATTAAGAGGTATCTTTTTCATTATTAAACATAATAATTTTAAGCTTGTAAATTACACAATTTAAATAACAGTCGGTGATGAGGGTAGTGACAATTCAGAAACCAAACATCAAAATATTGAAGATTCACCCATAAAATGTTTTGTCCTGAATGACTGATCGATCAACGCACAGCCTAAACCGCTGATCGTAGAGACCTAAAACTTGAAAGGTGTGTTCTTTGTATGACATAGGCATCCGATAAGAAAGAATTTTCTGGAATTCTACACCTAATGGGTAAAAAAGGCGCAAAGTTTTTTTGAAACTCTGTCAAATTTTAATAGGCTGATGATGATGTTGAAATAAATAGACATACAGAAGTAAATACTTATCGAAATACCGAGTTACATGATAATTTTCACTGCGATTAACTAGGTAAACAACGAAGACAAGAAGCTAAGCCTATAAATATCTAATAGTCCAAAAAGTATGCTATTGAATAAAGTCGAGCTTTTGAATCGTTCCCAAAGTTTACCTCTGTAAGCCTCCCTCGGCAAAAGTTAGGCATTAACTTGGAATCCTCGACGCGAAACTTTGAGATTTTTTTAAACATTTTTATTTTTTTAAATCGCACCGTTCGGAAACTTAATGTGATAGGGATTTGGCGGGTTTTCAGTGTGACGTCAGGCTGTGATAAACGCAGCCATTGATGGATTAGACACCACAGTACAGGATGTTTGTAAAGTCTCATACTTGCTTTATGTAGTAACTCTCTTTATGAGCTTTTGAGACTTGCTTTCTGCTTTAAAATACTTTTGTGCTAAGTCCGAATTGACGAATTACTGGTTGATAAAAAAATAAATATAAGCTAATGAAAGTTACGATTTATGCAACGTAATTGCGATACCTACTTAATTTAAGGAGATAAATTAAAAAAAAAACAATATTTCTTAAAGGCTTCAAAAAGTTCTTCCTCGTCGTCATCAACTAGAAGCGCACACAAGCGTTTCAATTTCAACTATCCTCACATCTTAATCCTAACTAATATTATGCTAAAGTAAGTTTGTTTGTTGCGTTATCACTCTAAAACGGTTGAACAGATTTTGATGAAATCGGTTACGGAAATAGATGGGACCTTGGAGTCGGCTATAGGAGGGTGAAACTGCGAGAATCAAGTAGTACAAAATATGAACAACTTTTATTTACCAGACCGTTACGCTAACATAACTTTCCTGCTATTCGCGTCAACAACATTAATGATATTCACATAAAAAACTCACTCTGTGACAGTTTTGATGTTCTTCAATGAAAAATTACTAAATACATACTGATACATATGACGCTCCGTTATTTATGTGTCTAGACTTGAAACTCAAGTAGGGTATATAAGTTCAACATTTCAGGTACAATAAATTTTATACATTTGTATAAAAATGTTGCAAAACATTCACATTCATTTCTTTTTTACATACTCAAATACTTTTTTCTTGAGAAACTTTTTTACATTTCATGCAGCAATAATGGTGTTATTTGAATACCTCTGTAAACATCCTTGTCTCCTTTTTTACAGATCTTGTTTAAAACTTTTTCAATAAACCAAAAAACCTGTCATGAACTGGATATTTCAATTTATATAACGCTAGCGATTTCACCCGCGTCCTGAGGTACCTAACTACTTCACGTACCTGGGGGGTTAGACAAGTGGCAAAATGCTAGTAGAATAGAAAACAAAATGTATGGGAATGACATTTGTTTACGACTAGCTATCTGTCATTCCCATACATTTTGTTTTCTATTCTACTAGCGTTTTTGTCACTTGTCTAACGCCCGTGGATACCTAGTTTGTTTGTGAAGATCATCTTCACGCCAAATTTTATCTAATCTGTAAGTTATATTCTGTAGTTAAGTTATATAAGTCTAATCTGTAAGTTAAGTTATACCGTGAAACAATCAATTTTTAGGAATCGTATTTATGAAAGTTAGTTGAAGTAATGAACGCTCAAAGCAGTTCCTAGGAAGCTAGACACTATTGGCTTAATCTGTTGACAAAAAAATAAAACCCCAATAAACAGCACCACAGATAATATTCCCGCCATTCCGGTGCTTAACATGGCGCCAAACAGTCTGTCTTTGAGTTCGCGGGTTTTGACATGGTAATAGGGTTGTGCCCGCTCCGATGCAAATTACTGAATAATCGGCTTATTGAGATGCGTCTACAATGAGCCGTCTGTTGTTCCCGGCTTTACATCGACCCGAGTATTTACGAAAGTAATTCGGATGTATAATTAATTTTGACTTTTGTATGACTAGCTTTTTTCAGTAGTTTCACCTGCATCGCGAGGGAACTATTTCAGGGACATGTGTTAATACAGGTTATAATATAAAATACTAGCTTTCCACCAGCTGCTTCGCCCGCGTTGGCTATATGAATTCAAATTAAAGATGAACCGCTCGACCGATTTTGTGCAAACTTCACATAAACCATCTACTAAATAGTCCGAACAAAGCCTAAACATTTGGTTTGTATAGGTGAGCCCGTTCTTGAGTTATAAAATTACAACGAAAAGTGGCATTGATTTTTATATAAATATATACATATATTGATGTGTTTTTAAGTTTTTACAAAGAGTAATAAAAATACATATATACATCCTCACAAATTTTCACATTTATAATATTTACCTAAATGTGGAATTCATGTGGCATTTTAATATAATATAGTATGTTTACAAATCAGACTATCGATATCTGGTATTAGGTCATCATCAGCCTATGTATTGTCCCACTGCTGGGCACAGACCTCTTCTCATAAAAAGAGATGAGAAGACAATGAATATTGATCACCACGCTACAAACAGAAAAATATATTACTAGAACAGGTCATATTTAAAAATATTATAAACTATCATAATAAACCGTATTATGATAGTTTATACTTTTCTCTCTTATATATTTTGTATTGTAGACGTAAAAACACAGATACTTTGACACAAACCTAAATATCTATTTACAGACGCAGCACAGCTTTTCACACATAAATTTCCCATCATATTAGGATACCTTAAGCGATTAAATACCAAGTTAATTATGGTGTTACGAGACCCGACGTCACTCAGGCGCCCTGATGCGCGTACATCATGGAACACATTGAACTAAGCCCATTAACTGAACCAAATCACGAGTTATGAAGTAACCCATCGGTACCCCAGTAAGTATGCTATATTAGCGTACTGGAGCCAGCTTAGTGGCTGTTCATATTAGACTGCTAAGGACTAATATTTTTTAAAGAGACTGGTATTTACTTTTTTTAAGATTATATTTCAAAGGCGGAACTCTGTGGCGTAGAAGAATTATATGTACTACTCATTTAATGGCAAAGATCTCATCCTCCATTTGAAGTTTAAACAATTATTTTCGAAAAGATAGCATTAGTTTGCACAAAATATCTCAAAACTTAATTGTACTTACTACTATTATTGTAACTACTACCTGAGGTCTTACCATGACGTGCCAAAGCAGGAATAGGTCGTTGTGAAAAAAAGAGGCGGTTATACGACGTTAATAGCTGTCTCGCTCTCACACCTGAATAGCGATTGCAAAATCACGTGGTGGTCTGGCAGGCCCCTGTTATAGCAGATTTTAAAAATATTAATTTCTTTGCTATTTGCCCAAAACAATATCATACGATTTTTTTTAACAAATCCGCTTCAAAACAAAAGAAGTTTATAAGAAAAAAAATAGGCATCAACAACTCTTTAAATAGGAAACCACACAGTAATAAAACCACGTTCGCATAGAAGAAATAGCCAAGTCAGAACACGGCCCCTAACAAAACTTTCGTCGTAAAATTACGTATAACCACAGGAAGATCACTCAAACTTATAAGAGGAATTTATATTTTATGAGGAAAAATGGCGAACCCTCCGTAGCCGCCGACAGCATACCTAATAACTGGGGCCTCTACACTACAGCCTTCTGAAAAATACAATCTTATTTGTCTAGAATATCTTAGGATAAATGTTGCACTTGTTAGGGTAGCGCTTTGATGTTAGAAATGCGAGGATATTTTGATAAGAGTTGCAAGTTTGTGACGACTTACGGATGATTGCCAGTATTAACTGAGGTTGACGGTGCGTTGTTCGTTATTGAGTGTGTGAATGACAATATCACAACTCTAAGCGTCTTACTTATTAAGTCCGATTAAGGTTTAATCTACTGCTTAGCAAGGGATTAGCTAAATTCTCACTCATAAATGATGTTTAGCGTTAATGAGAACTATTAGTAGCTTTATCCTGGATTACAACGCTAAGTAAGGATTAGATGAGATATGGTTAAACTCCAGATAACAGGTTTTTTATATGTACGACGGTAAGTTGGTGTAGTGCATATTTTTTAATTACTAGCACCCTGCACTGCTTTTGCATGGATGGATTAGGCAGTGTGGTTAACCAAAAAACAATGACACCCCATTGGTGTGGTCTAGTGGTCGTCCAGTGGTCGTCGTGGTGATCCCCGTGATACGTAATTAGTTTAATTTAATTCTGTCGCTCAGTTATAAAACAATACCGTGTGTATAATTATAAGATCATTAGAAAGGAGACATAAAAATATCACGACATCAAAATAAATTATTTATATTTTTATTGAGTTTCAAAAAAAAAATTAATTTAATTTAATTTAATTGGAAAATTGTTACTCAACACTATACAATCTTGCATCGAATGCTTTTCTTTATACTTTCCTAATAGAAAATATTTCTGAACAATTATTGCAACGACCAAAAAGGATATATAACTTTTCTTCCCCTATGCGCCACACAAGTCTTCCTGCAACTACAACACACGAACAAATTAATCATTCCATGTGTGCGTAAGTCTCCGTGATAGTTGAAACACGTGAAATATTCAGCGGCGGCGCGTGCAGGATGCATCTAATTAGGGCTATGCTACACAGCAAGCGATAATGAAACATATCTTATTCTCAAAGAGCTATTAGAAACAAGCGACGAGATTGACCGAAAATTGCTCATTGCAATTGAAAATTGCTCTCCAAAAATGCTACTGAACTCCAAGGTTACAAGGGGAGTTCAGTAGCATTTTTGGAATGAATGCACCTCCTCAATCTGTGCTTACGATCTTCAACTACATTTTTAAAAACTAACTGAAACTTTACAAGTGTTATATTATGAATTATCAACAAGGCCTCAACATTATCAACAAGGTCTTTCAGGGCAGGAATTAAAATACTGAGTTCAAAACAAAATTGCCAAATATTTCTAAAAAAAAAGTTTTCAACTGTATGAAACTCGAAAGATATTTTGGTAACCGTCTTTATAACAACAACAACTTTATTATATCACTAGCTGTTTCCCTTTGCGCTCCCGGATAAAAAGTATCTTAATATGTCTTAAATCAAATCCGTTAAGTAGTTTTTGCGTGAGAGTAACAAACATCAATTCATCCATCTATTCCAGTAGGATTGCGTTAAACATTTTGCGTGGTTTCTCCATAGCCTTTAGCACTGTATCACTTGTATCGCTATCAACTCGCGATCTGTGTAGCCAAGCCCTTATTTGAGCCCAAGACTTAAATAGAAGCAGCCATGTTTGATAAAATATTCATAATACTTAACGAAGATAATGATGCACGCTCTGTGAGGAATTTATTGGAAAATTTTGCTGCAGTATAAAGATACTTTGATTAATTTTGATTGAAAAAGTCTAGACAGCATTATTTCCTTAAGAATTTTATAGTTCAGTTTGTTATTGGTTTTATGCTATAACTTTTAATATAAGAACATATTTACCATGGCTTTATAATAGGCAGTATTATTAAGAAAACATCATGATTATTTCCAATGAAAATACTACTACCCATTAACCAAGTAATTTCTAAACTACTTAATGAAACAAACAAGTTCTAGACTACTAACTATTCAATACAAACTTGGCTCCTAAACACTTGCGCCTACGCCACGTAAATCAATTACGAAAAGCAATGTTAAATAGTTGACAATATTGCCTGGAACTATGTGGGGAAATTATATCAGGGCAATAACTGAATATAACTCTGAAATAACGTGGATACCCCGACCGAGCGCTGGAGAGGGCGACGTACCCTACTAAATTAGAGGCAGAAGTTTCGGCAAAGTTATTTCCTGCTAGTCAAGACCTTCAAGCAAAACAGACTTTTTAATTAGAAGAAAATAATGCTTAAATCCTTTAGTAATAAAGTGCGTTTCGCAGCACCATGCCTAGCGTTCACATAAAATACGAATTCACATTCAATCACCTCTAAATACTTTTAAAATATGAGGACCTAGCAAACTATCAGCCAGTTCCACTAAAAAAATAATTGTACTCAATTGTAATTGTATTACCACCATAAAAGTATTAAAAGTATGCTAATTATTAATATAATGTTTTATGACATTCGTAAAAGTTTAAATGATAAAAAGGTTTGTGCAACCGGCTGTATAAGCTTAATAACTAAACCAGCTTCACCAGCTGCCGCAATGTCGCACCTAAAAATAAAGAACATGAGATCCTATGCCTAATAATCAAAAAGATCAAAATCCCATATCGTAAAGTTTCTCAAAAACCACAAAGTATATTGTCATCATTGTATAGAATGACACTTCTGGTTTGTGTATAACGTGGCGTGTGCTGACGATATTGCATATTTCCCCGTTACATTGCCTAATACCTACGTGCGTTGATATCTGCGTTAGATAATAGTATTTACTGGCTTTCGGTTTAATTAGCTTTTGGTGAGTCTGTTTTTTGGGACAATTTTATACATAAAAATATGATTCTTGACTCTTGACTGTAGTCATACTCTGCCTAGCCTTTTCCCAAATATATTGGGGTGTGATCGGCTTCCAGTTTTAGCGGATGCAGTTGAGTACCGGTATTTTACATGAAAAATCGGCCTATCTGATCTCCACAAACTAGTTATCCCGGGCATCATGATACACCGACACCACGATAGTCTTACGAAGAAGCCTGGGCATCAGACTTTCTGGCTTCTGACTCCCCGTCACGGCTGCCAAATATTTACAAATAAAACCCGAGACTAACATCTATCTACTTTAGAATACAAACTCAATTTGACAACATATCTTTCAAAAAATATACGCTAACAACTTTCACGCCCCATTTACTAACAAAAATAAACATTCAATCAACGAATTCATCTCAATCTGTGTTACTCAAAAAAGTCTATCAATAACGTATCCATCTCGGCGACTGAACGACGTGTTTCGTCCATCGATCAGGCGAAAGAGTAGAACTAACTTGTCAGATTGGAGCGTGATCACTCAATGCCCCCATTACACGGGACTATCAGTCAATCTGGGGGGCGATCGCATTTACTCACGTCACGGGATTCATTAAAAAAATATAGAGTGACTGCTGGTGTTTTACGATTTTAAAGGTTATCTTTATTTTATCTGTAGTTTAGGCTTTACGCAAGAACAAAATATGTACATACCACACAGAAATAGTCCGTGAGATTTTTAATCTTGCCTCTCTAACTTCATAAAAACTATATTCTTTTTTATAAGTCCTAAATATGTTTTGACTGGTCCTTTAATAAATTAAACAAATCTTACGCTTAACACATAATTTTCATGTTCTTTTTTTAGGAGCCATCCAACACATCTATTTTTCAGGGCCGACTGCTACATAAAGGGCGAATAAAGGAGGAACTTACGAACAATCCCTTGCAAGTAAATTACCAAAACTACTGTCTCAAGCATTGCAACACCAAAAAATCCCCAAGATATTTTTAACGTGACGTGACTTTTTTTAAAAGGTCTCTAACCTTGTTCTAAACTTCATCGGGTGCTAATATTAACCCAGAAATATAGGTCGACACTGAAGTCATTCGTAAGGATATTTACAATGGACACAGCGCCACACAACTCAGTGCTCAGATGAAGATAGATCGCGACGAGACGCGTGGTCACCCTGTCCGCGCGCAGTTAGTCGTAGTTCCTACAGTGATAGATCTCTTCACTGTTATGCTAGCCTGGTACTTTCATTTGAACTATGATATATTATTTTTGTTTAATTTCAGGATTATTGTCGTTTTCTCTTATTCAGTTTTAAATGTTGTTTCCTAGATTTGTTTTGATTTCCAGTTATTTAGGAATTAATTACCTATCGGTTACCAACATAGATCATACCACGTCATATGATATAATATTTGATATTAAGAAAATAATAACTTCAAAAAATCTTCTGAAAATCTAGAATTAATGACCAAAAATAAAACTTTACTTCTTTAAAATACTAGTAAAGATGTAGGTATATTTATAGTGCAATCACAATGAATTATAAATTGTAAACCATCCTATGCTCTTCACCAGGTTTCCATCTATCTCTATGCCAAATTTTATTTCAATCAGTTAATAGTTTTGTCATGAAAGCCTAACAGACAAACAGAGTTACGCATTTGTTACATTAGTAAGAACATTTCAAAGAACTCTTACTTATTCATAATTGAAATTCTTTGAACATTATCTTAGGATAAATTCAGTTATCATTTACACATATTTGAAACGTAATCTCGTTACCAATAGATTTATTCAGAGCACGGTCTCTTTGAGGCGTGATTTAATTCTACTGTACTGTTATGTAGTTATAACCGTAGGACTGTGTGAGCATACCAACATGTTAATTTTAATTATTTGTTAACTCATGTTTTGTTCTACAATATCCTGGTAGGGCATGAACAACATACTACAGGTGTTTATTTTTTGCTTTTTAAACTATTTCTTTATTACTATTTTCCCGCTGTTTCACGCAAATTCTGAAGTAAATACTTGGCACACCCGGATAAAAGTATATTAAGAGTTAATCTAGGTTATAAACTATGCGTTTACCAAATTTCATCCAAATCTGTACAGTAGTTTTTGCATGAAAGAGTAACAAACATACATCCTTATATTCTTACAAACTTTCGCATATACTTATGTTAGTAAGATACTTTGTTGTGGCGTATGCTGTAAGTTAACATTAATTATACAGATACTGTAAACCCCTTGAGAATTCATCCTCATTAGCTGTAATAAATTGTCAAATTATTCCTATATACTTATACTAATCGCGAGCCCAGAAGACTCGCATTTTTAACGTCACACAGATGAAATTTGGTAAGGAGATAGTTTGAACCCTGGAAAAGGACGAAGGATAGTTTTTATCGGGATGAAGGAAATAGTTACCCCGGAATGCGGGTGAAACCGCGGGAAACAAATAGTCACACGAGTAACCGATTTATTATGTCATCAATCAGCTATTACTAACGACTTAATGGAGAAAAATAAATTATATACTTCCCTTATATCTGATTATGAAAGGCTTTGCAAAGGCCTTATAGCTATAGTGGTTCTGATTGATCGATCTGCTAGGAAAAGCAGAACTATTCGCGATTAATCGATGGACCGAGTGATCAATCTGACCATACATTAAGAATCAAAATCATAGGCAACTCTTTACATAGCAGCGGTTTTCAAATAAATAATTTTATCCTAGAAATCATTACGTCAGAAGAGTTTAGATATTTAACCCTTTTTTGGATGGGTAATCATCAAATGACTCTAACAGCTTGTTGCATCAAAAAATATGCGGTACTTATGCTTGAAACGGAAGAACTGTCATTCAAGATCTGTCAAAATGGAAGATAAAATTGATTTTTTTGACTATTATTTTATGTTTTTCGTCAAAATATTTCTGATATATGTTTACTTAATTGTTATAATTATCTATGTATCGATATCATAAAAAATATTAAAAGTATGCTAATTATTGATATAATGTTTTGTGATATTCGTAAAAGTATAAAGTTTATATGATAAAAAATTTGGTGCAGCCGGCTCTAAGTGATTGACCTTCTTTGGTTGTTACTAACTTATTGCCTTTTCCATAACCTTTCGTTCATTCGGTTTCACTTATAATCCCACCGCATCACTACAACCGCAAAAACTTTTTGAAACTTTGTTTTACAAAAGCATTTATTAATTTGGAATCCAATTAAAACTGTCCGCTATAATGATCTATTATTTTATTTATGATTTAAATTAAAAAAATGGCTCTCTTTTTTCTATTTATGCCTACGGAGTTCGAATTTCAATTATTTATATATTTCAATTAGTCTACAAACATTTTTGAATGCATACATAGGTATGCACGATAAAATAATATTTTTATTTAAAATCAACTTACTTTATGAAATGGTGATTGACACTGAGAGCCTAAACATAAACCTAAAAAAAATAGGACCATTCTCATCCGAAGGTATGAAGTAAAAAGTCCGTATATCTATCTATCTGTTATGCTTTCACAGTAAAAGGGCTGAACCGATTTCGATGGAATGGTAATGGTATGGAAATAGCTTAAACTTAGGGATGGACATAGAACAGGAATCCTTAGGATGCGGGAGACCCCGCGTGGATTAGCTAGTAGTGTAATAAAAAACAAAAAAAGTTATGTAGGGCCGTATTTCAAAAGAATGTAATATGAATTGTTTAGTTCCATACATTGTAACATTTGCAATATCACAAAGTCCTATTACTCGGAATAAAACAAACGAAATACCGAATAGGAAAGCAAAAATGCATAAAATATTCAAAAAAAAATCCATCGGAACATACACAAAAAACCTTTTCGAAATATAATGTGTGAAAAACTATTGGTACTACGCATATGGTGACAAAAGGCAACATCTCATATACGATGAGCAAATGTATTCAAGGGGCCCATTTTAGAGGCAGTCCCACACATATGTCATAGGCAGTGGGCCCCAGGGGACAAGGTAGAAAAAACTGAATGTTGCAGATATGTTCGCATTATTGCTGCCAGTATCCATGACAGAGACGATACGGTATTTTGTGATTTATTTCAGTAGATATTAAAATAAGGTATCCTGTAAGTAGACTTACTACTTATGTAGGTGACAGATAAAGCTATTTGAATGTACCCGACAACATAATATTGTCATTTAAATTAAGACTAGCTTCTATCCCCGATTTCGTCTACGTAGAAGAATTGAGTCCAGATACTTGGATAAAAAGAATCCTAAGATAATTCAGGTTATAGACTACGTGTATACAAAATTTCCTCCAAATCCGGCTAGTAGTTTTTGCGTGATTAACTAACAAACATCCATACGTACTTACAAATGTTAACTTTTATAATATTACTAGCTTTCCGCCAGTGGCTTCGCCCGCGTCATCTATACGAATTAAAAATGACAGAGTTTTATATAAACTTTACCCCCTTTAAAGGATTTTCCGAAATTCTACTCCTAAGGGGTGTACCTTAGGAGTAGAATTTCGGAAAATCCTTTCTTAAACGTCACGATGCCTACGTCATACAAAGAACACACCCTCCAAGCTTCAGGTCTCTACAATCAACGGTTTAGGCTGTGCGTTGATCCATCCGTCCTTCAGGGTAAAGCTTTTTATATGTATAAAAGATTACGATAGTGCCGTTGCCGTCAGACGGATTTGAGAGAACACTGACGCTATGGCTATTTGTGAGTTAGTAAAACTTGCAGCTCTCACGATTAGAAGAAGAATTAGGATACAATGCCGTCTGATAGTGGACACGTCACCCCAAGTACCTAATACATAATGGATAACGGGCCCAGCTAGTTTCAATAAAAGGATTTTTTGTATGCTCCTCCTACACTGTCGACGATATTGTTACATTTCTACGCCAATTTATTCCTCTTTTTACTCAAATCATATTTTTAAAAGACATTATTCGTGATATGAATTGAATATTATGCGACCTTTTATGCTTAGGTGGACTTATGGACCGTTGTAAAGTGGGCACTTGCTATTCGTAGTCTGTAACTGACCGTTTTTATTAGATAAAAAATGGTAGATATTATTATTTTAGTGAAAGATCGTTGAATAATTGATTTGTAGTCTATCGGAATGGCACATAAGGATATATCTTTCGCATATAAAGTAATATATTAAGTTTATATTAAGTTAAGGTTTATATTAAGACTAACTTCCCACCAGTAGCTTTGCCCGCGTAGGCTATACGAATTCATATTAAAAATGACAGAGTTCCATACAAACTGCCCCCTTTTTCACCCGCTTAGGGGTATAATTTCGAAAAATCCTTTTTTTAATTAGATAATTATTTTAGTATGTATTAGCAATTAGTCTATACCATATTGTTATTGGAAATTATGTACAAAAGAAGTTTTTATTACAAATACGCATATTTTAAGAAACATTTTTACTAACTTTTCACAATAATTAAAATCAATCTGCATTCTTAACAGTCGATCTAATAGACGTTTTCCTGAAAAATCCCAGCGCCAGGATCCCATCCTGAAGCTAAACCACCAAAGTATTGGAGTAAACAATGCAAAAAAAAAAAAACCAGTTCACCCGTTTTCTAGTTTTTGTGTTTTTTAAATAATGAATAAAACAAATTATGCACAGTAAATAAATAATTCAATTTGGATGAATTGTCTGCCATTATGAAAATTTTTAGAGACATTGTTTTTTTCTTCCTTTTTTTTAATAAAAACTTTTTAGTTTTTTTTTAAGAACAAGGAAGAAAGAAAAATGTCTCTAAAAATTTAATAAACTTTTAAGGGTTTTTTTAAAGAAGGAATAAAGAAAAATAATGTCTAAAAATTTTCATAATGGCAGACAATTAATTCAAATTATTTTTAAACAAATAAATATAAATCTTAACTGCAAAATTGCATCGGGCACATTACTAGAGCATGAGTTCAGTAGAACAAGGCTGGGTACTTCAGAGTCGACGTCGAGACAGCCTGATCTGAAATGCAAACCGCGACCCAAAGAATCTCATTAGCAGACGGGACCACGCTACCTTTCTACGGGAGTATTCTGGATATGCGACTTTATAGCAATTGTTTTGCTTGAATGAAGAGACATCTTGTAATCAATAATTACGGAATAATCCTCAAGCATGGATCTTGTCTTGAACGTATATTTGACCGGTTTTATATAATTTTGAATAGTACTTGAGTCTTCAGCTTCAACTTCCGTCATACGGAACCAAGATTTATCAAAATTGGAAATCATTCCATTTATCCTCACTTGACAAGTCGCTAAATATGGAAATAGTTTTTTTTTTGTTGTTCAAGAACCAGTTAGCAAATGAACACTTCTATGTTGCTAATTCAAACGTAGACATATTTCTAAATAGCTACCGAAATATATCTCACGAATAATCGAATTATCTAATTCAGAATAGGTCTCCGTTGTCCGCGGCACAGTGAAGACATCGCGTCTTTGCATTCGTACCAGCCCGCTCATTGGAAAATCACTCCCACCGACTGAATACTGAACAACTGGCACAATATCTGCGAATCTCTGTATTAAATCTCATACAGCCACTGACATACTGTGCATATCGACTGGGATTGTGAATATTGGATAGTATTCTATGCAGGGGAATATGTACATATGTATTTATTGAATGGTTTAATATTGGAAATTTGAATTTCTTTCGAAACGTTTTTGCTAGTGTTGCGACTAGTATGATATTAAATATTGTTATAATAAAATGGAATGGAACAATTGAAGCCGTATATCGGATAGCATTGAATATTATTCCAGTTAAAGTTGGTAACACACTGGTAATAACTTATTAACTTTTCAAAAGGCGTTTATAATTACTTACACTTAACAATAACTAGCCAATTAAGGCAAGACCACTTACTCTGACTGATTACTATCATTAAAACTAGTGGTCTAGGTACCTTACCCAAATAAATATTGCAATAATTAGAACTAGGTACCTACTTAAAAACATAGTAAATTACATTTTTGCCAAAAATCTCAGGCAACGGCAAAGTCCTTTGGAAATCCGAATTTTATTCTCCCCATTCATACATCACATTTGTAGCACAAAAAAAATGTTTTCTAAAGCGTCCATCAAAATGATTTCCTTGTAACAACATTAATCGGACAAGCCATTCAAAAAACACGGACAATTTTGTACAGAGCCTGTCCGTCCGAACCCACATCATGTGCACAATAAGCGCGCGAAGCATTGTCGCCATTTTGGAAAAAAGCGCGCCAAATCGTATTGTAACAATCAAAAATATATTTCGAATTCATATAATTGTAAGACCGCATCGTAGTTTTTTTTTCGGCATTATATTTATTTTAAATGTTTACTTTAACCCTAGGAAAATTAAAAATATTGCTAAGTTAGATTGTCTAGAGGAAGAGAATAGACTAAGCTACAAAGTTATGCAATGCCTCTTAAATATTTACAAATATAATATGTATCTTTCAGGAGGTTTCCATTGTAATTCTGGAAATTATCTTGACGCAAATACACGAGAAAAAATGCAAACAAGAAGAGTGTTAGCTAGAAATCTATGTATCAGCTTACTTCATCATCGTTTGCGTCAGAACAATGAAAGCCTTCTTAGTCGACTCGGTGTGCAGTCATTCTTTGACTTCGGCTGCATTAAATCGCCAACAAATTGCAGTTTGCTCATCATACTTAGTTGCATTATGGCTCGAGTGTCGAAATACATAAAATTCATCTTCCACGTCTTAATTTTGACTCTCATCAGCTATTTTATCAAGAATCAAAAACCTGTTAAAATCGTGAAGAAAATTGAACGATACATACCAGACATAAAGCATATATTAATGTGGACCAAAGTCCATGGCGTAGAAGAAGAAGGACAAGGATACTTCATAAGCCACAGATGTGAAGATATAAACTGCTACTTCACGTCGAACAGAAGTTTTTTTCCAGATCTTAGGTACTTTGATGCGATTGTTTTCAATGTCCAAGATGTAAGTCGACAAACTAAAGACCTACCCAACGTGAGGAGTATGATTCAGAAGTATATATTTGCAGCAAACGATTCTTCGGATAACTATCCAGTTTGCAGTCCTGTGTATGAAAATTATTTCAATTGGACGTGGACATACAAGTAAGATGTTTCTTTATTTTAATGTCTTCAAAAAGCTAGTCAGTTTTTTTTTACAAAATAACTTGCTGTTTAGTCCTTTGTAACAAATATGAATCAGTTATCCAATTTTGTATTAACTTAGGTTTTATCCCGAAAGACAATTTATCAATCCTCCAATCGTTGTGCAAATAGAAGGTTTGTCACATTAGGTATTATTTTTTGGAATAAGTATGATCATGCCGTTAAAAAGAACCACTAGAAAGTCTCTATAAGTAGCACTAGCTTCTGCCAGCGACTTCGTCCGCGTGGAATAGTGGTGCTCCGCTCCTATTGGTCTCAGCGTGATGATATATAGCCTACAGCCTTCCTCGATAAATGGACTATCTAACACTGAAAGAATTATTTAAATCGGACCAGCGGTTCCTGAGATTAGGGCGTTTAAACAAAATGACAACATTTCCCTTCACTGCTCTGCTCCTATTGATTGTAGCGTGATGAAAAGTATACTATAACCATCTCAGGAGTATGACAAATAATTGTACCAAGTTTCGTTAAAATCCGTCGAGTAGTTTTTGTTTCTATAGAGTTTATACAGACAGACAGACAGACAGACGGACAGACAGACAGACAGACAAAAAATTTACTGATTGCATTTTTGGCATCAGTATCGATCCCTAATCACCCCCTGATAGTTATTTTGGAAATATATTTCATGTACAGAATTGACCTCTCTACAGATTTATTATAAGTATAGAAGATAGATAGATAGAAGATATATGGTATAGGTTTATGAAAAAAATAAGCATATTTTTGGTATATCACCATATTATTGAAAGTTCAAACTACACCCACAATTAAAACGTAAATCTCTTCTCTCTTCTTCAGACCCGACTCCTCGATACCTTACAAATTCATCAGCGTCTACAACATACACGATGAGGAGCTTGGCAATGATCTCCACTGGAACTACAACATGCAACCAGTCAGCAGACAGTTCAAAAGCTCCCTGTCTTCCAAGTCCCTGGCTGCTGCAATATACCTGGACAAATGCACAACCACCAGCAAGAGAGAGTACTTCCTGGCAAACTTGAAATATCATCTAAAAACATACAATCTCAGTATTGACATTTTTGGTCCTTGTGGTGACTTAAAGTGCGGAAGGACCAGTTTAAAACCATGCTTCTATAGAATACGAACGACATACTACTTTTATCTTGCTCTAGAAGATTCTATAGCGACTGATTTTATTACTAAGTCTGTGTTGTTTGCATATGATAATAATGCTGTGCCGGTCGTGCTTGGCGGGGCTCAATATCATAGGTATTTGATTTTTTATCGCGCTAATTTCACAAATGTCTTTGTTTCAATTTGTACCCAGGCTTCTAGTATCGTCTACCTCTGTCTCGATAAAATGTTTTAGTCAGGAAGTTTGTTGCACTATTTCTTCTTCTCAATAAAAAATCTTTTTCCGTTTTACATTAAAAAGTGTTGAGTTCTGATTGAAAAACTAATTAGTACTTAATTTTCACAGATATCTGCCTCCAGATTCCTACTTAGACGGCACACAACTTGGTGAAGAGATTCTAGCCAAAGTCATGTACGAAGCCATTCAAAACAAGACCAAGTACTACGATTTCTTCAAATGGAAGAACTACTATACCATCAAAGAATCTACAGTCCTAAACCCATGTCCTCTCTGTGAATTCCTGAACAATGAAGGCTGGCTCAAAACAGGAGCCAGTTATTTATATTTCAGAAAATGGTGGAATCCTTTTTTTGCTGAACGTTGTGGTCTTGATAAAAGATTTATAGTACTATAAATTAACCTTATGATGATTACATAATGATACCTATTGTTGAATGCTTTTCGTTATTATATAATTTTTAAAGAGTTATTTTGTTTTCGTTGGCAACCCTTTGATTAAAGAAAACATATAGCTGAGTCATCATCAGCCTATATATTGTCCCACTGCTGGCCACAGGCCTCTTCTCATACAGAGTAGGCATGAGCATTGATCACCACGTTTGCTCAAGGCGGATTGGCGATTTCAGACTTTTTAAAGTCCAGGTTTCCTTCACGATGTTTTCCTTCACCGTTAGTCAGTGACGCCTTAGATATACTTAGAAAGTGTGTATGATTTTAGAAAAGTCACATTGATACTTGCCAGGTTTCGAACCCGCACACTCGTATACGAGAGGCAGGTGCCTTAACCACTAGGCCACCACGACTTTTTTTTTCTTTTTTTTTTTATAGCTGAATACGGCTACAAATATTCGACCGATTGAGGTACTTAAGTGGTGTAATTCCAATTAACAAGTTTTCACACAGATTACTTGAGTAGTGGTACTATAAACCCAGCGTATATATGTAGGCAGAATGCTGTGGAGTTTGTAACTAATTCATTACCTAATCTCAGGCCAGCTGGACCGTCGCAGCGCTGAATCCAGCTTACATGGAATCCAGCTACATCTCTGACTACAATAATAAATCATAGCACAATATGAAAACAATAAAATTTTACAAACTCGACCCTTACTGGCCCAAATAAAATCGGGATGACCCCTTTTTAGGGTTCCGTAGTCGACAAGGAACCCTTATAGTATCACCATGTACGTCCGCCTGTCTGTCTGTCCGCGGCATAGCAGCATTGGTACTAGAAAGCTGAAATTTAGTATAGATATGTGCATAAATTGATCACGCCGATATATGTAAAGTGGGGATGAATAGTTTTTTCTCGCGTATCCCTTCATGTGGGCGGTATCGTTAGATAGGTCTTTCAAAAATATTATGGGTGTGTGAAAATCATTCTTCGGTTAAGTGAGCCATTGACGACATATATTTGAAGTGCAAATTTTTGTTCGAGACGCCCCCCTCCCCCTCTAACTTTTAAATGGCTGTCCCTAGAAATGTGAAAAAAAATCGCAGATGTAGCACATAATGAACTTGCAAGGAAAACTATAACGGCTAAGTAGGCTTAACCGGTTACAGAGTTATAGTCGACCAACTAAACGTACAACGGAACCCTACAGCGCGTGGTCCGACACGCACTTGGCCGGTTTTTATAACAGTACGAGAAATTATCACCAATAACGACATCGAAAGCCGGCCGGCCAAATTCACATACACAAACAAGGATTAAAGAGTTTAAATTATTTTAAGAGATTAAAACGCATGATAAAACAGTGTATCCGTTGTCGACACTCCGGTCCAATGTTAATTTAACTTTAAATCCTGTTTTTAAGCAGATTGCTTTCGCACCCATATTGTGTTTATTGTTCTTAACACATTAAACAGGATCCCAGTTTTGTACGTAAATTGTGTTTTGGACATGTTTGTGTTCTGTGGATTAAATAGTTAGGGATGTTTTGATTGGACTTTCATTTTAATTGCAAGGGGAGTTATAACTAACTAGATGTCTACGTACTCTGTAGTACTATGAGGCGCTGTATCGCTTTTCAATAAATTTGATTTACTGCTTAATGTATGGGCTAATCTAAATTTTCGCAACTATGATAATAGTTGCAAAAATTACGATTAGTTGCCTGACTAAATACTATAGGTTATTTATCCAAAGGCAAACCGTATCCTAAAAGCCTAAGAATTAGAACCACGAATAAATGCGTACTTCATTACTTAAACATACACTCATTCTCAAAACATTTCATATAATAGATAGATAGGTATCCCATCTCACCAAACGAAAACAAAACCACTCACTCCAATTCTCTCACGAACGACAATGTACCAGACCGTAAAATCACATCAACAGAATAGCTTGAAACTAACCTGTAAATAACTAACAGGAATCCAAAGCCGTCGGCAGACTTTATATTAAGTCTATAAGTCAGAAAAGTTGCCAGTTTAGTTGAGCCACCCAGTCCTAAGCCGCTGCCGGGAATACCACCACATTTTTAATGAACCGTCCGACTCTTTGGCACTAAGAAATTGTTTCCTGAACGCTTTAGAAGTAGTTGCTATTTTGTTGGTGGGGTTTAAAAAGTTTGGTTTTTCCTTGGAGCTTGGTGTTTTGAGATTCAAAAGGCAATTTATTTAGGATCGATTTGTGACTTTGAAGTGGAAGGTATAGATATCTAGAACAAATAGTATCTTCATAATGTCTATGTATTTACTTCAATCATACTCTATCATACATTCAATCCTCGAGGCTTATGGAAATGTAAAATTGAAGTGCATTGAGATATTGGGAAGTTTAAAATATATCATTTAAGTAGATTCAGTGAGTGAGATTGTCTCCTTCTATCGATTTAGGGCAAAGCTCTGCTCACCCTATCTATACCTACGCATAATAAAGCCAACGCATCCACATTATTAATTCCCGCACATCCAAAACACTTAATTACTATGCTAAACGCTTCCTCGGTCTACAGAGAGGAGTTTTTGTCCCCCACAATCTACATTTCTAATCACAGTGCACACCCGAAGCGCTAATAAATTCAACTATAGAGCATATTAAAGCGGTTAAGACGTTCCATAAGATGGAGATAATGTAGCATTTGAAATTATCCTAATTGGTTTTAATAACTTTGTGTATGTAGAACATGATTAAGGGCCTATCTCACCACTTCTGGATATTAAATATCTGCCAGATTAATTCAAAATTGGGACGTATTTCGTAGAGTTATTAGCACATGCCGCCTATGAGACCTGCTGGTGCTCTGTCCGGCGCAGCTCAATATACCGAAAATTACAGACAGACAGATTTAAGTTCACTTTTATAAACAGTCCAAAAACGCTAAAAATATATTTGGACCATGCCAATAATTGGTACCTATATTTGTGCCGAGTGACACATTGTAAGAGTACAAAGCCCTCAAAACAAAGAAGTTTCACGAATAATATCGATAAAGACCGAATCGATCGAGTCACGAGTGACATCATTTTCATTGTGTTACGTTCGATACGGATCAAATAAAAGGACCTTCACGTGAGGCCAATGAAACAAGATTACCCATCCTTTGTGTAAACTTATCCTATGTATTAAAAATTGAAATAAGCTAAGTACAAAACTCTTAAAATTTGACTTTAAAACTCTGAAATCGTCAACCCACTTTGAGCAAGCGTGGTGAGTGGTAATTTCTGATAAATAAAAATCAAATGCAAGGACATCTTGTCATATCAATTCTCTGTGATCACCACGCTTACTCAAAACGAAATGGCAATTTCAGACTTTTTAAATCCAGGTTTCTTCAAGATGGTTTCCCTCACCGTTAGTCAGTGGTTTCTAAGCTATACTTAAAAAGTACATAAAACTTTAAAAAGGCTGAATGAAATACTTATTTACACAATATTCTTGGCCAAAAGAGATCATACCCACGAGCAGAGAAACAGTTGACCATTCCTCACCAACGCATTATCTATGTTATCTATGCATGCATCCACTTAACACAATGCAATTGCAAACTGTTTAACTTCCTAACAAATGCACTAAACTCCCCAGTTAAGCCAACACCAACTATAAGTAAATTCACCGAGTTAATTCAACTGAATCGGATTGGAACGACCGACGATCATAAGTCCACAGCTCCACACTCTATTAGTTAAATATTGTGGATAACAATTAAACCGGTCGTGTTTCCACTGCATCTGAATACGTAATTTGTGTTATTGAAGTTTGTTTATAAAATCTGATATTTCAACTTAGTTTGAGAAGGAAAATTATTCAAAACCACTTTACATCAAAAGTTGTCAAATAATAATAAATAATAGGTGAGTTTCTTTCTACATACCTTTATGAATGTAGAAAGAAACTCACCAGTACAGTCTAGGCATTTAGCCCCGCTACTAAATCACAAATTGAAATTCTGTAAAGGCCATGGCAGAAAGTAAAGTTTCAATTAATGACTTTTAAAATACGAGCTCAATAAATATATAGATAGATATTTAGGACTCTAAAAAGAAGTTTGTACTGAATAAATCCTAGGTATCAATATAGTGTTACGCTTCGTACGCACTTCGTGTTACGCTATCGCTCACTGAAAATACTAATACTAATAAGTACTTTATCCATCTTAAATACCTTCTTATACTGAAAGAATACTTATTGCACATTATATTCTTTTTACTAAGTTGATATTTTTATAAATACCGAGCTCGTACTTTCGATAAATTCCTGTTTAGCTAAAAGCAATTTCAAATAACCGACGCAAAAACTTGCAATCCGACTACTAAGTATATTTCAGAGAAAAATTAAAGAGCCGTACAAAGTCAAGGAGGCAATCTAACTTGCTCACAGACAGAACTGGCAACTAATTTACCTAGGCAAACGTAGCCTTGCCGTTAGCGAAGCGGATTGCTTTTTCACAACTATTTCATTTTAAACTTGAGAAAATTTACCCACGCTCATTCCTTTGCTTTTATCTTCAACAAAATAATAGGATTGATTTAGTTTAGCTATCTTATGTCTTTATTTATTTTAGTTTAATAATTTGAGTAATAAAGTAAGTTAAGGTATGATTTTCGTGTTTTTTCAGAACACTTTGCTTAACTCTGCCAGCAAGCGTAACTTAATCCTGGAGAAACTACGTTTGCAGCGGTTGGTCTGCGGATGGGTGACCGATAGCATAATTACCAAATTTCCTCGAATCCGTGCCTCGGAAAGTATGCTAAGCCGTTGGCGCCGGCTGTAAATTTCTCTTTGACAGTCTTTACAGAAGTCGAAGCCAAAAAGTCTGACGACCAGTTGCCAAGGGGTAGGTATCGTGTAAACCCAGTGACAGGGTTGTGGAGGTCAGATTAGGCAGTCTAAAACACTGTTACTCTGCTTCATCCGGTTAGAATGGAAGCCGACCCTTACTTAATTGGGATAAGGCTAGGCAGATGATGGTTAGTTATTTCCGTATTTTTATTTATAATTTATAGCTTTAATTAGCTCAATTATTTAAATAAACGTGTTAATCCCTTGAATAATGTTGATGATTGCGCCAGTTCTTCTGTAATTTGTCAGTATACAGACTTCTAAAACCTAACTACCCATAAAGTTTTTCTTTTCTTACTGTTTACGACTATTACCAATTTGAAACTTCACAGGCAATAAGGTAGGGAAATCGAAAAGAGGAGCAATTATTACCTGAATTTTCTCAAACAGTTTTGTAACATTTTGTACCTGGGCACCTATTTGTTTTAGTTTAAATTAAAAAGTTTTTATATAAGTGAAGTTATACCTACAGCTTGGCAATAAAGAGTAGAAATTAATAGGGGCGCCACTTTACCGTTCGTGTGGCAACCCGCTGCGACCGTATAGCGTACCATCCTATCGTCTTGATACTAAGCTGTATTTTTATAAGTAATTAAAATCAGTAAGTATCATAAAATGTAATAACAATGTATTCACGTCATGTAACTGAATACAAATTACTTACAAGCACTAATAATGCAGCAAAGCACTCCTGTGTTTTCAATTTTTTTTGGGGTAAAAAAAAGGCGTATGAATATAGCATTATTATAATTGATTTCAATAAATCTTCCTCTAAATGTTCCACGCCCGCCACATCCATGTCTTGGCTAGAGCTAGCCATAAACTCATCTGAGTCACACTCAGATTCAAAGGCACTGCGCTATCATGTTGGAGATTGATTCCTAAACGTTTTATGTCCAAGTACGAGCCCTCTCATAAATTCATAATACTCCTTTTCTATTTTGTTAACATGTTCTTTTGAACACCTACTCGGTTATAGATTGAAATGCACGTTCGGTGCTTCCTACAAAGATAAAAAAAATGATTAAACCTCTATCAATATTAAACGTAAAAAGTTTACGGTACCTACAGCTTGGCAAAAAAGAGTAGAAATTAATAGGGGCGCCACTTTACCGTTCGTGTGGCAACCCGCTGCGACCGTATAGCGTACCATGCTATCGTCTTGATACTAAGCTGTATTTTTATAATTAATTAAAATCAGTAAGTATTATAAAATGTAATAACAAGTATTCACGTCATGTAACTGAATACAAATTACTTATAAGCACTAATAATGTAAGCACTCCTGTGTTTACAATTTTTTTTGGGTATAAAAAAAAGGCGTATGAATATAGCGTTATTATATTTGATTTCAATAAATCTTCCTCTAAATATTCCACGCCCGCCACATCCATGTCTTGGCTAGAGCTAGCCATAAACTCATCTGAGTCACACTCAGATTCAAAGGCACTGCGCTATCATGTTGGAGATTGATTCCTAAACGTTTTATGTCCAAGTACGAGCCCTCTCATAAATTCATAATATGTACTCCTTTTCTATTTTGTTAACATGCTGGCATGAATTCTTTTGAACTCCTACTCGGTTATAGATTGAAATGCACGTTCGGTGCTTCCTATAAAGATAAAACAAAATGATTAAAGCTCTATCAATAATTAATGTAAAAAGTTTACGGTACCTATCTAGTTTTTTTTGTGATTTTTAAATGCTAGTTATAACAAGTATTATATTATCTTGTGATCACACTCATAGATAAGGTTATGTAGAAATCGAATTTACATATTGCAGAGTATCAAGGCTCAAGCCACTCAAGTATCAAAATAATCTAGTCGCGCTATACCAAAGTGTCAAAGACAAAACGTAAACATAACCTATATGCTCGATGTTTATTGTTCAAAATTTCACTTATTTCGTATTCAAGCAATTCAAAACCAAATAGAGATCATAAATTAACACTTGATACAACTAAATACATCAAAACAAACTCTTACATACCTGTCATAATGGCGGTACTTTGGTAAATATCGTCGAGATCGGAAAGAAGAGTTTAAGCCTCATGTTCGACCAGATATCGCCTATAAACATTATAAATTGTTTCCTTGCTAGTACTCCGAATGGTTTTATTTATTATAACGTGGTTTTATTAACGTTTTGATGGTCGAAATAAAAAAATAAGTAACTCGCGAACTTTGTTTACATCGAACGACACAGAACGACATTAATTGCCAATGGCTGCCAGCAATAAAAAAAATTAGTTCCGTTTCTAGACTTTCTTGCCAAGCTGTATCTATTTTGTTTTTGTGATTTTTAAATGCTAGTTATAACAAGTATTATATTATCTTGTGATCACACTCATAGATAAAGTTATGTAGAAATCGAATTTACATATTGCAGAGTGTCAAGGCTCAAGCCACTCAAGTATCAATAGTAATCTAGTCGCGCTATACCAAAGTGTCAAAGACAAAACGTAAACATAACCTATATGCTCGATGTTTATTGTTCAAAATTTCCTTTATTTCGTATTCAAGCAATTCAAAACCAAATAGAGATCATAAATTAACACTTGATACAACTAAATACAACAAAACAAGCTCTTACATACCTGTCATAATGGCGGTACTTTGGTAAATATCGTCGAGATCGTAAAGAAGAGTTTAAGCCTCATGTTCGACCAGATATCGCATATAAACATTATAAATTGTTTCCTTGCTAGTACTCCGAATGGTTTTATTTATTATAACGTGGTTTTATTAACGTTTTGATGGTCGAAATAAAAAAATAAGTAACTCGCGAGCTTTGTTTACATCGAACGACACAGAACCACAGAGTATATAAACAGAACGACATTAATTGCCAGGGACTGCCAGCAATAAAAAAAATTAGTTCCGTTTCTAGACTTTTTTGCCAAGCTGTAGATATCTAAATGTTTAAAAAGTCGCTCCATGTAAAATATGGAATTCAGTTTCATTCGTTTAGACTGTCAGCAACAAGTCTAAAAATTAGGTATTTAGGACAAAGCCTAGGCAGATGTAGATTGACATGGAGCTGGTGAATGACCGTGGGAGTGTCTGTCCTAGCGCTGAGGCCTTTTTACTATACTGAGAGACGTTTTTACTACACTAGATAATATTAACTAGTGGCTAAATGCCATCATCATCTGCCTAGCCTTTTCCCAACTATACAATAGAGGTTAGTTTTCAGTATAACCGGATGCAGCTGAAAATTCACACCTCACCTGCATGAAGATATTGACTGTCTGACCTCCATTACCCAGATATTGGGATACCTACTTGTCCCACTGCTGGGCACAGGCCTCTTTTCATACAGAGAAGGCATGAGCATTGATCGCCACTCTTGCTCAAGGCGGATTGGCGATTTCAGACTTTTAAAACCAGGTTTCCTCACGATATTTTCCTTCACCGTTAGTCAGTGACATCTAATATATACTTAGAAAGTACATAAATATGACTTTAGAAAAGTCACATTGGTACTTGCCAGGTTTCGAACCCGCATTCTCGTACATGAGAGGCAGGTGCCTTAACCACTAGGCCATCAGGACTTCTTATGCCTTAGTAATATTAAAATAGTACATCATTTGATACTTAGGATGGTTCGGTGCTAGTAGTCAGACTTTCTAGCGTCTACAAATGTATGCCAAGACCTTAGCTTGACTCGCTTTCCAAGATATAGAGTAGTCTCAGCATGATATAAATGGTCTACGACATTCCGCTTGTAGACTTGTAAACGTAGTCAGCCAAACATACCTATATACTCGTATATCGACGTTGATGTTGCAGGCAGAGAATTAATTTTGAATTTTGAAGTTACAAATCGTTTTTAATAAACATAAACATTACGTTTAATGTTTATGCGTTAGGAGTAACGAAACGTTTTTAAAAAACCGATTTTGACAACCACTAAATTGACAAGTAAATGAAAACATCTGTTGAATTTCCTAAAAAATAAACGAAAACATCGCAAAAAGTCGTACAAAATAATCACAACTAATATAAAAAACCTGATGCGTAGTTTTCGTTTAAAATATTCGCGTAGAAAATCGAAAATATTGACGTGTCTTTGTTATAAAAGTTAGGTTATGTGTTGTTATGACTCAAAGTGATTGTGTTCAATGATTTGACCGTTTTTCATGCCGAGCCTTTGAGTGGGTAGCCTTATATGGGTTAGTGAGATTACTGGTTTTTGCCTCAGTCAGTTTGAGTTGAGATTTCGCCATGGGAGACCGCGAGGGACCTAGTAGCTCGGGGTCGCAGGGTTCTGATAAAGGAGAGAATACTCGGACCTCGTCACAACCAATGCCTGCTGCTTCAAGGTTTGAGGCTTTTTTTATTATTAACTCATATCATATTTATATCCACATAATTTTATTCATATTTTTTATCCTTATTGATTCCTGTTAGATTCTATATTCAGATAAACAAACATTGTTTTTAAAGCAATATTTGTTACTGATACTTAAATATCATTTAGAACTTATTGCTTTGTCACAACGTTATATGAAACAAGAAGAACAACCCCCAATTAATATTATAAATATAATAATTTCTATTTGTAATGAAAATTTCATCCTATGACTCATTAAAGATGACAACATAATCACAAATAGATATTTCAATTTTTCATTATATAATTGTTTACTTACTAAAGTTCCACAAACCATGGGCAAGGCCAATAAAAGGATTAATAATAAAAATAAGGCCAAGGAAAGTTATTGAACTTGAAAACACCTTTTTAATTTTTCTTTGTTTGATAAAACATACATGCATAACTCTACTTAAAACAAAGGATTATTCTTAACTTTAACTAAAAAAAACTTTAACTACATTGTTGTTAATTTATATTACAAAATGTGAAAGAACCTGCTGTCTGTTACACCCTGACAGAAAAATAGCTGAACAGATTTAGATGAAATTTGGTATTGAGATAGCTGGAAGCCTGGGGAAGTACATAGGACTTTTTGGCTGGGTACACAAAGTAGTTCCTTCAGAATGTGCAGGAACAGCTAGTAGAATGTATTAAATAACTATTCATTGCTAAATTATTAACTCATACAAAAAACATTGCATAGTACATAACATTAAATTCACTCACTTATTTTGAAACTTTGAACATCTGACCTTACTCAGGTTTTAATAATATTTTAAACAAAGTGTTAGCACTAAAAAAATTATCAACCATAAACAAACAAAAAAAAATATTAGTCTAATTAAAACCTAGTATGTAAATCACTTACCAAAGAGTTTTGAACAAAAATGGAGCACAAACTCCATAGTGAATGTTTTATCAATACTTTTTACAGTTACTATGCCAGCGAACCAATACAGTTTAGAGTGAGGGGTTCTACTATTACTGGAGCCTCTCCACCCAAGTTTGTGACCCTGGAAGACATCATGAAGGCAGCTCATGGCATGCAGAACATGGCTTTGGCCCATGAGATTGCAGTTGACCAGGACTTTAAATTGGAACCTTTTGAACCACCAGACAATAGGTAAGCAACCTTTTTTGTAAATTTTCAAAAACTGCGTCCATGAGTGTATATTATTGTATTGTGAGATATTGGTCATCATCATCAGCCTATATATTGTCCCACTGCTGGGCACAGGCCTCTTCTCATACAGAGAAGGCATGAGCATTGATCACCACGCTTGCTCAAGGCGGATTGGCGATTTCAGACTTAAGTCCAGGTTTCCTCACGATGTTTTCCTTCACCGTAAGTCAGTAGTGTCTAAGATATACTTAGAAAGTACATATGACTTTAGAAAAGTCACATTGGTACTTGCCAGGTTTCGAACCCACACACTCGTACACGAGAGGCAGCTGCTTTAACCACTAGGCCACCACGACTCTTATTACAATTATACTTATGTATTGTGATGATATTGGTAAATGTATGAATTTAAATTCAATACTCATTTTCGCCATTCTAGTACCAAAAAGGGACAGTACTAATAATTCTATTTAAGTTGATCAATCTTGCACTGGAATTTGGAACACTTTCATCATCATCAATATAAGCCTGTTTAATATTCATCCACTGTTGGACATCTGCCTCGGCCTCTCTCTTACATGTGCCATATCACTTGGTCTTCAAGTCTATCACTTTAACTTGGCATAAGACTGTCACAGCTTTAATCCCTTTTCTCCAGAAATTTATAAAATCTATGATTATTGTAATAATTATTTATGCATTACGTACATATAATCATTATATTTTTCTTCCAAATATTTAAAACAAACTTATTAGTTAGATACCTACTTCTTTTACAACTCAAGAATGACTACCCGTTTTTTATGATCTTTGATTTGTTGGATTTGTATCTGCCACAAATAGCAAAAACAACACTCTTTGTGGGGATTTGTGCAAAAAAATAATAATATAGTTGTACAATATAGATAGAGTTGCATGACATACAGACATGTGTAGTAACTTCCTGGTTTGTAAGACTTGCACTTTGTTTACTACCTAATATGTATGTGCAAATACTTGATTGGGAGGTCATCTTCTACTCTACTCTACTCGCCTGGGAAGTAACCTTTTTGCCGTTTCCATAAATAATGTGTATTTAAACATAATTTGAAAAAATATTCTTTCTTATTACATTAGCAATTGTATATGCCACAGTATTAGCTGTTTCTATTTTATTTATATGACATAATTTAGAAGTTTGCAACACTAACACTGATATTCCAGAATAATAGCATAACTATTATGGGTGTTAGGATCTTCAATACTTAAAGTAGAGAAAGTGATAATAATATCTAGAGCAGTTATCCTCCTAAATGAAAAGTGAAAATGGCTTAACCGATTTAGATGAATTTTAGTACTGAGATAGTTGGAATCCTGGAGACGATTATAGGCAATTTTTTATCCTGGTGTGTTAAGTAGTTCCCTCTGTACACGGATGAAACCGCTGGAAACAGCAAAAATCATCTTAATATTCTAGTAGGCTAGGTCTATGGGCTATTTCAGACCCAATTTAATTTCTCATGAAAGTATAATATTCGACTCTTATTTCAGCTATCAGAAACTAGTCAAGGAGACAATGCACAAGGCTTATTTCGATATATTAAGGGAGCAGCTCAACTCCGACCCACCTGAGTACAAGCAGGCTCTTGTACTATTAGAAGATGTTAAACAGGTATGTTCATAATATGGCCTTTGGAATAACAATGCAGGTGGTACATTAAATGGCAAACCCTTTGAGGCCCTCACCCAGGGCCTTAGCTGGCCGGGGCTGTGGGATGTTCGAAAGAGTTACCGTGCCCCCGGAATATTTATTTATTTGATTTACACGGCTTTAGAAACCAATTACATAAACCAAAGTATTATATAATAAATAAACTAATAACTATAATTAAATAATATTAGCCTCACAAAATTGCAGGCACTTAACCATTAATTTGGCGAAATTATCCATCAATAGATCGCAGTCTGGGTTGGCTTCCACGAGTTTAATAAAAAGGCCTGTGGAAGGAACATGAATGGGTTTTAGTCAGTAAGAATCTGACTCATCCTGCCCCGCCCACGGCGGGAGGAGTACCCATCCAAAAAAAAAAGATGGCAAATCCTTACTAATATTGTAATGTGACAGTAACTGCCTGTCTATTACACTATCGCGGTAAAACCGAACCTATTTAGATGGAATTTAATATGGTATGGATATATATAATTGAAACCTGGAATAGGACCGAAGATTATTTTTAACCTAGTGTCTGAAGTTTTTCCCTCAGCAAGCAGGTGAAACTGCGCGAAATAGCAAGTACAATATAAATCAACATCCGCCTGCCCTTATCCCAATTTATTTGGGGTCAGCGCAGCATATTTTCTTCTTCCATAGTCCTCTATCTGCCGTCATCTCACTAGTAACACCGTTTCTAGCCATACCATCTCACACAATCCATCCATCCAATCCAGCCAGTAGAAATAAAGATAAGAAAAATGTAACACAACAATTATGTAACTGTTACAATATTCTTAATTATTTCATGCTCTGAAATCCAAATGACCGCCTTATGTAATTCTTGGCTCACATCCAGTGCATAACAGTTATATGTGTATATAACAGTTATTTTTGTTAGTGTATTCATATTTAAATGAACTCATTTCGTAACATTCTTGGAATCTTGATTGATGGGAGCAAGAATTAGCTCAAGATTTGACCCGGATCCTATGGGAACTTTTTACATGCACATAAAAAATATAGTTATTGTATTATCCGAACTAAAATTATAAATGCGAAAGGGAGCTTATTTGTTTTTTACGCTTTCGCGGTAAAACGGCTGAATCAATTTGGGTGGAATTTGATATGGATATAGAAGGGACCCAAGAGACTACATAGGCTACGTATGTCCTTTGCGCGACTTATAAGCCTCAAGCCTCATGAAAATTTGTTTACCAGTGGTTGTTGCATACCAAAATTCATCAAAATGTTTGAACGGTCACTTATGAACTATAATATTAATTTAGATATATAATCGTTTCGAAAAAGCAAAATGTGTCTTAGTACAAGCATAAAAACTTCACACATAGAAAAGTACTAACACCATACTAAAACTGCATAACAATTCACACTTTACAGCTCTACAAATAAAGTTCAATTTACAGGGTCTATTCGCAATCCTGCTGCCCCGCCACACACGCATTCGAGAGATGATCGAAGAAGTTTTGGACTCCGATTTCATAAAACAACAGGCTGAAAACAATAGCTTGGACTTCCATAAGTATGCTAGCTTCGTCATCGACCTGATGGCGAAGTTGGCCGCGCCGGCGAGAGATGAGATGATTCAGAATATCACTACACTTACTGATACTGTAAGTTATTAAGTTACCTTAATTTTTCTTAGGCAATTAGTCCCTCTGTTAGATCAAATGTAGCAAAGAAACCATTATTCTGTTCTTCGTTTTAAATGTGGGCTGCAGGCTTACTAACTTAGCAAGCCTTATCTTACTCTATTCTATTTATCATGCTCTTAATGTATATAAAAAGGTATGATAAGGAATAGGTTAAGTATATTATAAGGTGTTACCTTCACTCCAAGGAATTAAGTAAAAAACATCCAGAGTTTTAATCCCAAGATTCAAAAATCTCAAATTCAAAGAAAAACAATATTGTTGCATTATGCCATCTAAAGTTTTTTTTTTTTTTTTCATAAAAATAAAATCATGCTGGATTTTAAGTAGTATGGTCTTAAGCTCTTCAGTTGTGTATTGAATCTCTACCAGGTGGATGTATTCCGTGCTATATTGGAAACGCTGGAAATCTTAAAGCTGGACCTGGCAAACACGCTGATCGCGATGATCAGACCGCATGTGCAGCAGGAGAGCGTTCAATACGAGCGGGCCAAGTTCGATGAGATGCTCAAAGTCTCTGAAGGTTAGAATTTTTGTATGAAGTATCAAATAATTTGATGATTTCTCAACCCAACCCCTCAGAAAGTAAATGAAATATATTTCAACCTGTATGTTTCTACCCCCCCCCCCCTCTTCGTACTCTCTTTATCTTTAATCTATTCTTACAGCCGCTTGCATCAAAAAAGTATACGGTTACTTATACGTGAAACGGAAAAACTGTCATCCAAGATCTGTCAAAATGGAGGATAAAATTTAACTATTTCGCTTTTATTTCATGTGTTTCGTCTAAATATTTATGCTAAATGTTTATTAATTATTAAAAAATATTAAAAGTATGCTAATTATTGATATCATGTTTTGTAATATTCGTAAAAGTATAAATGATAAACTAAGTTTTATGCAACCGGCTGTGAGTTTGACTTGCCACATCACACTACGTCAAACTTATGGTCCTATTAATTCATCCTCTCCCAAGAAAATTTATCAAAACAGTCCAATTTATTTTCAATTTGTTCATCTAGATGGTCTCCAATACACCAGGGAATGGCTGAAGCGCCACATAGACTTGGAAGGACTTGGTCTGCCAGTAACAGACAAAAATATCATCAGGAATGTGACCGCCCAGACGCTAGCAAAGGCCTACCTAGAGTTACTGGAGTGGGATACTTCTAAAAACTATCCAGAGGTAAGGACGAGTTCAGAAGACCAATTCTCTTGCAATTCCGTGCCTTAAACGCTTATACGTCAAGCTCGACAAGTTTACAAGCTAAGTTTTGATGACGTGAGTGGTTTAGTGGAATACCACGCAAGAGGTACCGGAAGAAATTGAAATGATGAAATTTAGTTTCTGTGACGGGTCTGATTGTTACTATGTATAATATGTATGTATTTATAAAAGTAGTATATCCGTTAAGCTGGCACCCATAACACAAGCAGATTAGTTGCTTACTTTGGGGCTAGATGGCGCTGTGTCAAATTGTCCAAAGATATTTATTTAAGTAAATGCCGCACGGGTCGGTCGATCAAAGGTTAAGCTACGCTTGGCTCGGTCGGTCCGTGGATGGGTCATCATCTATTCATCATATCGAGACTCATCCCTGCGTCGGAAAGTACGTGAAGCCGTTGGTCCCGGCTGTCATTTATTGATCTTTGACAGTCGTTACGATACTGTTATCCTACAGAATTCTAATATACGTCACATGATCTTCAATAGACCTAAAATTTGTTTTTCCAGACAGTATCCCTAGACGCTCCCCGCTTCGCCGAGCTCGGCACCCAAGTATACCGACTGATATGCGTCGCGTCGATCATGTTGGCCAGCCCAGCGTGTGGCAGCGACCAGAACACTGCGGCTGCTCACAAACAGACCCTGAAGGAGAAGATACACATCCTCATTGACGACACTAGCAATGATATGTGAGTCAGAATTCGTAAAGCTTTTTAGGGTTCCATAGTCCGACAAGGAAACCTTATAGTTTCGCCATGTCATGTTTTTTGGTTAAGTGAGCCATTTGCGAAATATCTAGTTTCGATACGAGCATCGGGGAGGATGCCTCTAACTTTTGAATGTCTATCCCTAGAAATGTGAAAAAAATCACAGACGTAGCACATATAATGAACTTATAAGCTTAACCGGTTGCGGAGTTATAGTCGACTAACTAAGACCTACTACGGAGACCTACTGCGCGTGGCCCGACACGCACTTGGCCGATTTTTAAGTAACGTTTTTTGAAACAGTAGCATAGTGGAAGCAAAATATATAAAAAAATGACATAAACTACAACCGATTTCCAAAAATTTTTGAGAAAATAATTTAGTTGCTGCCGAAAAACTTGTGGATCAATACATTGCTGTAGAAGTTGGTGACAAAAATTAAAGACACCGACTTCTAGAACAATGAAACTGACAACACCCTGACTTATTTCCAAGTAGTCAATTAATTATTTCTATTACAGAGAACTAAAGTCCGTCCTACCATCGTTGGCCGAGGAGATAATTCTGGTGACAGAACAACTCCTGGAAAACCTCAATCAGTCGCCACTTACAGCTGAAACTAAGGAGCTCATCCGAACTCAGATCCTGTCTCTCGGTGACCCTGAGCATAGGGTTCGAGAGATTGTTCGTAAGTATTCGAGATATCTATTTTCCTTGTATTTTGGTCACCCTACAGTTTTGAAGTAAGAACAAGGTGTCAATAGCCACGGGGCTGCAGTTTTTGAAATATTTACTGTGGTCCTGGAACGGTAAAGGCAATTGAACAAGCAGGGATGAGTTTCAGTCAGTAAGAGTCTGACACTCCCTCCTCCAAGAAAACTTGTGAGAATAGCATGAGAATTTACTGGTAAAAAAATATATTTAAATATAACAAAATAAAAAATACTTGAATTTTAACTACACTCCATTTATAATAAAATTAGACATTTTAAAGCACCCTATTTACCGTTTGTTCAAACGATTTAAAGCTCTATTATTAAGGTGACATGACAAAAACAGATGCAGTATATATTTGTTATTGTAAACAATATTTTGCTTTCAACGTCATCCTTATCAGTAGGAAATAGAACTCAAAATCGGTTGAGTAAGCTGCAAAAAGAGTTTGGAAGTTTTTCTAATCTTATTGTTAATGAAGTATACAATTTAAATGCTTATTTGACAGGGCATATGGCTAGAGACAAAAAGGTCCGAACAATTTATTGTTAATCTACAAAATAAATGACATCTTAATCCTCTCCACAGGCCAACGAGTGCTCGAATTCCTGAAAACCATCCTAGTATGCGGAGGAGGCTCCCGACAGATTCCCGTCGGTCTATCAGCCTTAGCTCGCGAACTGACATCCGTATCCGGCACCCTTCTCCGTTACGTCATGCACAACAAAGCAGTCTTCACTTCACACTATATGGACATTGTTGCAGAAGAGCTAAGTAGAAGTTAAGCGATATTCCCTTAAGTTTTTATGATGATAATGGTGAAAAAAATCTACTAAATGTTTTTGGTCTCTGTCCGCGCCATGTAGCGCCCTTAAAACTATTTCTTAGAAGACATATGTACCTTGTGTACGGATCTTAATGATGAGGCCACTACAAACAAGGATCTCTAAAAACATAAGCCTTAAGTTCTTCCGGTCTATCACAGGAAAATAGAAGACTTGAATTTATTTTCCAATATAAGTAATACGTCATCTTAAATCCTTATTTCGTCACTTGGTTCAAACAAACAGTATGACAGACTTAATATTTGATATAAATAATTTAAAAAAAATGACGTGTGAAAGTTTTAATTTATGATCTATGTGCAAAATAAATATCATTTATCAAACGCAATTTAATTTTGCAATATATTTTATCTGAGTAACCGACGTATTTAATTACATAATGAAATTCGATGATAGTGGGGAGGCAACCATCCAAAAATGTTACCCCAAACATAAAATATTAGCTAGTGATGTACCAATTAGTTTGATAATCAATTTTATAATCGATTTTATAATCGACTCTATTAATGCATTTTAACCAACCATTAACGTGCTTCCTAATACTTTGTATAGGATAATGTTATTGTATTATTTAAAATAGGACGTAATATGAAACAAGATTGTTTTTATTTATATATTTTCTTATATCTCTCGATATAATTCTTTCAATATGATACATTTGTACTTCAAAATTAATAAAGTAAAACTCGGACCAAAAACTCGATGTAAGAACGCATGGAAACACGATGCCGCATATATCGCGCTCTCTTTCACACAATGGTTTCTATGGAAGACATAGTGAAGCGTATGCTTTTATCGATAATTAATTTTCTTAGTGGCAATGAAGCACTCTCGTCCGTGCTTGCAACGAGTTTTTAGTCAGAGTGTAGTATTTTTGTATAACCTAGGTACAAAATAACTTTATACAACGTGTAAAAAGAATAAGCAATAAAATTTAAGCGGGCTACACATACGGTGATAACACATCTTTTGCGCCGTATTAGGAACTGGAAATCTTATGGGATCTTATAGTTTTAGAACAAAAAGAATTAACAGTTTTTGTTAAAAAAAATAGGTTACAGCCCTAAAAATGGGTTAATAAACTCAAATTTGAAGATCAATAATGCCGATTTTGCAAATAAGTTACCCCTTATTTTCTACCTATTCGTCAACTAGCCTAATAAGCCTATTAAAATTTAGTGAAAAAAAAAATATGAAAAAAAAAGTTAACAGATTTAATAATAAGATTTTGTCAGTAGCATCTATACTTGATATATGTACATACCCTTGAATATTATTGCTTATTTTTTTTACACGTTGTATAGCTTTGTACACATAGTAAAGTATAGCGTCAGAAGACAATACGTGGTCATGTACTATATGTATGTATACACCCTTGTAATAACGATTATCCATTCCCAAGATTTTATACTATTTAATCTGAAATATTGAGGTCGGCTTGTAACATTGTTCACTAGATACATATAGAATGTTATTAAATATATTTCAAACATACTGTCTCTTTCAATTGTTTGAAGCAGACAAATTTATATTTTAACCACCTTATTCATAATAACGTCAGTCGTCTTTTAAGTAATAAAAAAATTTTGATTTGAGCTCTATCGAACTTTTTTGTCCTTATCTGTCAAGTTTAAATGAAGTTTGACTAAAAGGGACAAAACATTCGATAGCTAAAACAAGCTTTTAAGGCATAAGGTGTAATTATGAAGGGTAAGCATATAGCAAGCAGTTTTGCAAGTCGGCAAAGGTTAAAATACTCTTTTAACCTGACTAGAATAAAAAAATAAACATGACTGGTTTCCGCCTATATCACATATTACAATGGAATGTAATAGCAAATTCATTAAATAAATCAATTGTTAAATTTTCGCCTAGTCATTGTAACGGTGCTTAACATTTATCTACCAAATTGTATACATTTGGAAAGTTAACAGACTTTCATTGTGTATTTTAGATTACTAGATGCAATAGAATTTTAGCCTTCATAATAAATCAATCGATTAATCAATAGTTTTTCTTATAATCTTATTCACTGTTAATATAAAAATATTTTATGGGCTGTGCACTTCACTATTTGTTTTATCGTTCAGACAATGGCCGCGATTCTCTTGACACCATCTAGATTAAATTTAGTCTATAATTCTCTCTTTCCATCAACAAATATAAGAAAGGGATAGCAAACTTTTAACACCTTTCAAATTAGAAAAAAATAGTTTTCCATACAAAATTAAACATCACGACATAACATCTCGACTAAATTAACAAACCTGTACGAACATAATGTCATCTGTCATTTAATTTGACAGCACTGAATTACTTGCTATCCTCTTCTTGTATTTCGCAATAGAAAAAGAGCATGATATTTTAAAATTAGTTTAGTCATGTGTACGTCAGAATCGGCACCAATATTCAACTTTATTAATATTGAATTAAAAGTTCACACTTTCACGCATGAGAGCAAAAGGGTGGACGCGAAATACAAAAAGAGTACAACGCATTTTATAATTATATGTATTAATTCTGTAATTTTTAAGCAATATTTTTCCTCCATAGTTAAAAACAAAATTAAAATCTATCCGGGGAAGGTAGGGAGGGTTAAATGCGATTAATTAAAAACCGGCCAAGTACGCCTCGGACCACTCGCAAAAGGGTTCGGTAAAACTTTTAAGTTGGTAGTCTATAACTCTGTAACCGGTAAAGCATATTTAGCCGTGATAGTTTTCCTTTTAACATGCTACGTCACGTACGTACGTCGTACGTTAAGGTGAAACATACGGTCTGTTCCCGGCCACTTTCCCGCTAGATGGCGTTGAAGTCAATGTTTTTAGTTTATTTGAGTTTATTGTGTAATTCGAACATATTAAGTCGTAGGAGTAGCTGTGGCGGTTCGCGGATTTTACACTTCATTGAACTGGGTCATTTCCTTGCCTCAAAATCCACCCAATTCGACAAAAAAGTTCCAAAATAACATTGTCCTTGAATATAGTATTTTTTACACACACAGACGTGGGCGAGTGCCTAGTCCTTACGTTTACGAAAATTGAGCACTAGATGGCGCTTTTTCTGTATGTGTAGGCACAACTACAGAACGCCACCTTCTACGATATTTATTATGTACGATGTACGATTATGTGATAAAAATAAAAGTTATATTTGTAGGCATAAACTATTTAATTGATTTATAATTTTAGGAAATAAATAATGACAAAATTATGTAAAATAAAACGCAGTTTACTTTATTATCTCACACTATTGAAATTATTTTTCAAATCACAAGTAATTGAAGTAACACATGCCTATTCAATCAAAACTAATAACACTGATGAGTTGTAACATAACCAATTATTACAAAGACAACATAACTCGTAAGAAATTACAATTCATAAACAAGAGATAACAACAAATCTAAGACACGATTTAGTATGAAATATACAACTATGATGTAGATTCTAAACAAACTACTACAAAAATACAATTAAAACAAATCATTGGACTTGTTGATTTCCCCCTCTTCTGAGTCTTCTTGTCTTGAAACCACTGCTACACGGCTGCTGCAAAGAAAAATTACTTTATTTAGAATACTAGTTACTTTTTGATGAATATTATTTACCATTCACTTCAAAATGTTATTTACCATCCATCTCCAAAGCTGCTCAAAAATCAACTTTACTTTTCTTGCTTGAATTTCCAACTGATGATGAAAGACGATTTTTCACTAGAATAACATAATAATATATTTTAGACATTGAAATTGATAATTTATAAAGTAAATAAAAAGTAATAACCTTTGTACATACTGGTACATTGAAATCTATACTTCTCCCATTTTTTTGAACATGTCTCAATGTTTTCTAGCAGAATAGTTTTCAAAAAAGTCTAAATCATTTTGTCATCATATTGCGGATACATTCATTATCTTGAAAAACTTCTATCACAGTCAAAGGTGCCTGAACCTGAAATAGTTTTTGATTATAGAAAGAAAAAAGACACTAAAATAAATTATAATGTGGAGATCCACTGATCTTGAGATAACTAAACAAATTTGAATTGTTCATATAATATTATACCTTGCAAAGTGCACTGCTATAGTTTTTTACTACATGATTCATGCATTATTGCACTTTCTATTTCAAGTTTGCAAACGCAGAGGAGTCTCCGTCTCCAATAAAACTCAAATAGCGACATTGATGTAATTCTTCAGTCTTTTGAAAGGGCTTCCACAATACTTTCTGATTCCATAACTGTAGACGGTCCAGTGAATTTTTTGCAGCAATTATGTGCTTTCATATCCATGTTTCTCCTCTCATAATATTGACATGTATAACAATATTTGTTTTTAACACCAAGAAATAGATACTTCCTACTATCTTTACCAATAATGCAGGCCTAGAAATGAAAAACGACACTTGTAAATATTGCACAAAATAAGAAATAACACACAAAATAATATAAAGAACCTTTTTTAGATTAACCTACCATACCAGATGATAAATCAAAGTCATACCCGATCTTTTCAACCATCCTCCATCTACATATAAGTACAGTAAACAAATGGAACACCATCTGAAGACACATGACCTTTTTGAATAGCAATTGATCTTTCTTGTTCACTAGCAGTTTTAATTTCCTCTATCAAATGTTCAAACCACACACTGCCCAAGATTTTTACAACACGTCGAAATTTATTAGTTGACAGTGTTGGAACATCCTTATGACTTGTTATGTGTGCTGCTTCAGTATACTAGAGCTACCAGAATTGACAGTTGCCCAAACAAATGCAGTGTTTATTTTATCAATGCTCTCCGTACAATGCCTCCAAGCTTTATGACTTATCGCACATACTGCACGTGAAAATTAATTCACTTCGAAACCCATCAAGTCTTTCACTAACAAATTCAATTTGCGAAGATTCACACATATTTCGATGTCTTTTCAAAAGGAATGCTCACTCAATTACATGCTTCAAGTCCAAAATGCGATACCCAGATGTCTTAGATAAACATTTATTTGGAGCAGTTTCGACAATCAATTTGAAATGAATCAGTTTCAGTATCAGCTTGCGGCCAATGAATCTCAAAAGAACAACAAAAGCGCATGTTACTTTTAAACACTCAATATTTGAATAAAATTTAATAGTATTGTAATTCACAACCATGTAATGAAAGTGATCGCAGATCACAAGAGAATACAATACAATACTGCACAATACTACTGCAGGTCATCTGTGGTCATCTGAATTCTGATCTGCTGAGAGATAATCCAGATCATAGATAATACAATAATTCTTATTTGAATTTTAGGTTTCGTTCGAAAATTAAAAAGTCTAGAACAACAAAATGTAACAGTAAAATTTTAGTTATCTTTTACATCAATGTTGTCTTTATATTCCTGGTAGACGACGCATAAGAAAAAAAAACTGTATTATAAACAATAAACTACAATAACTATAAAAATAATTATACGTTTATTTGATTGAACCTTCGTTCGGAAGCCTGTGTTGCTCGAAGGATTGAACGCACCAGACAAATTTTAGGACGCGACCTTGAGCTTCTTGGTACTACAAAATAATAATAATGTGCGTCTGTCTGAAACTTTTTGCAAAATTCGTAAAAAGTGTTTTTTACGTAACCCGGCAAAACCATATTTTGAAAATGTTTATTAATTTTCTTTTGTGACTAGGTACCTACTTTGGTAGCTTACCGATTTATAATAATTTTATCCAAAAAAATAAAAATACATTAAAATAACATGAAACACTGACTTAGTACTCAACACCGACTCATACGGCATAGGTAATTAGTATTGTGACGAGATTTCAGCAAATCACGGGCCAACTTAATTAATTACTATATCTACCATAAATTACGATATATTCTATTAAATTGAAATCAAAAACATACTAGAAATATTCCAATTTGAATCAATGAAAATGCATAACATACAAAATATAACACGCAAGAAATTCCGCGCGCAAATCCTATCGCGGGACAATTGAGAATGAGGATCAGTAATGTAATAGCAAATTCAATAAAACTAGTATCTATGTTATTCTTTATGACATAAGAATGATATATCTTTTTGAATTATCGAAATCGGACCATTACTTATGAAGATATTAAGTAATAAACATTTGCCGTTCCGGCCGCTAAAAATTAATGTCCGCGGGAGCGTGTGACGTCACTCCTACGGAACCGAGCGCAGTCTGCATTCATATTTCACTATTCGGCGGAGCTGCGACGCGGTTGGTCACTATATTTGGCAATTTATTTTACGTAAAGTGTTGTTAGAGTGTGTTTTGTGATATTTGAGTATAAAACGTCCTAAAATATGAGTATTAATAAAGTAGAGGCTGGTTTTGTGCGAGCTCAGTCAGATAATCTTCCAAAGGTGGATTCTTTCGTGACATTTGATTATCTCAGTAATCTAGTTCTAAGTTAATCTACGTTATTATTCTATATAATGTACACGTTACAATGGTGTATAATTCTCATACTATTTTATTCTCCCAAGTTGATAAATTTAGCAAAAGAAATGGTCGAGTGCCGTTTGTTTGTTTACGATCGGTTTCTGGTTTGTGTACGTTTTTTAATTTTTTTAAGTATGAAAATGTAGGTTTAAAGCATATATATTATTTAAGTTTATTCTCTATACGCTAACGTAACCAATGGTGTTTTTTATTTTGAAATTGCTATAATACTTTTCTTTTGGCAAACGTTTTTATCGGGAAAGATCCGCGGCATTTTAGACGCGCTGACAATCGGCTGCGCTGCGACGTAAGTCCCACATCACGGCTCGCGAACGCCTTCGTGCAAGTGGTTAAGATATTGATTTAAAATCTTTAGGCCTCCACACAATCGGCTATTATCGCGGTGAATCGCTGTACATTGCTGTGAACTCTCAAAAACTCTTGAGAGTTTTTCATCCAACGCAGCAATGTATAGCAAATCACCGCGATCATCGGTGATTGTGTGGAGGCAGCAGTAGGTAGGTGTAAAAAATAATGAATATAATGTATTGGTACAGAAATCTTGATAAACAAATGTTGTTTTCGTTCATTCCTATGCGGATCATTTCGCGGATGGCTATTTAACCAACTTGCGCTTTATTTAGTTCATAGTTCCCTATATACTTGTCGATCTATAACGGAAACCTTAATATTGGTTTTCAATGGCTATTTTTTGCCACCTCGTTCATTGTTACAAATAATTCATTCAGTATGTACCTACTTAGGATGGCTTGAAAAAATCATCATCAATCATCTCTTTACAACAGGATACCATTTTGAAGAAGTTTTGCGTTTTTCGGCACGTTAAAAATAATTTTTCTAAGGTAATAATAGAAGTATTTGTACATTTTGGCACTATACAATATTAATACATGTTTGAAAAGGTGAATTAGACACAAATCGGACACTTAATTTGTTTGAAAGTCACAATTAATCAAACAAAACACTGCGCGCCATACTGCTGCCAACGGCTAACCGTAGGAGTGACGTCACAGCTATCGCGGCGACCGCTCGGTGAACTTCGCTAGTAATTTGGTCATAACTTCGTCAATTTTTATCGTAGATCAAAAATTTTTGCACTGTATGTTAAGGATTACTTAGCTCTACAAATCTGCATTGTCAACTAAAAACGTTACGGATCCTCATTACTTCAGAATGTATTTTATAACAGTCAAACAAGTGATAGACGTTTGGCAACGCTGTTTCTTCGTCAATGTTTGAAGGTCAGGTCTAAGTTTGCAAGAGTGGCAGCGTCGCTTATATTACCTACCTACGCAAAATGGTTTATGTCGCCAGACAACAATAATTATGATGTAATAAAATAAAATTGTAAAATTTGTCATCTAGGGTCTACAGTTTTATGTTATTTTATTGTTTTTTTGTTTATGAATTGCAGAAAAGGAAATAAATAAATATTGTACATAAGAAATTGATTCATCATCTGTCGCCATCTAGCGTGCTAATGTCTAAACTACGCTTTTGGTTTGCTTGTCTATTCTATCCTATTCTATTTTTGTTTATGGCAAAAGACACTCACACTAATAAACAAAATGTCAATTTTTGCGTGAATTTTACTATTATTTTTCTTAGTAAATAATGTAAGTTATTCTCTAAAAAGTTGATAGGCGTACACATTTCATTGTAGAAAGTGATGAAATTATTAGTTTGAAACAAATAGTGGCTGTGTTTAGGATAAAGCTCAATCCCAAAATGTATGGACGGACTATCGGAACATCCACCTTAAGTTCTTTATACATGCTACGTCTATGATTTTTTCACACATCTAGGTACAGCCATTCAAAAGTTAGAGATGAGGGGACACTCGTATGAATCTGACATAAATTAGCACTTCAAAGCTTGATACTTCGCAAACGACTCCTTGAATCGGAAAATTGACATCACACAACTACAATAATTTTGAAAAACCTATCTGACGACGTCCCACACGACGGGATACATGAGAAAAAATAATAATTCCCACTTTACGTGTATGGGACGTTCAAAATACAATAAATGGGCAGAGTCTACCGATGCCTGACAAAGGCTGTGACAAAGGTGAAATCAAATTTGGGATGTCCCAACATAAAATATACAAAATGACGGTATTTTTGCACGCGATTTTTAGGTAACAAAATTCATCACATTTTTCTTGATTTTGTGTATTTAATAGTATTCAAGATTATGTGTTTTATTTCTATAAGCGTTTGTTCATGATGTTATGAGTATCATCGCTTTTGATAATTTAAAATTTAAGTATGAACTAATATTATTAATTAAATTTTATGCTAAACTGTAATAATGATATGATGATATATAAATGTCGATTATCGAATGAAATTTATTTATTTCTTTATCTTTGTTTAATGCCACAATTTCCTGATATAATTATTCTAATTATCAATTATTTTAGTTTTTTCAACGATAATTAGTTACATTAAACATATTCAGAAGACTAAATACATTTCAAAAAAAACATACAACCTTTTTAATACAGACTGCAAGAATTGTGTTGTCAAAAGAAACTCGGAATCTGTTGTTCCGAGATATTTGTTTGTTGTATTTATATATGTAATCAAGTGAATGTTGCACTAATAAAAATAATGAAATAAGGTTTTCTTTGTTTTACCACCTATACACATACATAATCATCAATCAAATCTGGGGGCAAAAAGAGCTCTATTATAAAAGGCAGAAACAAATGCAAAAAAATAGGATGCTAATCTTCCTATTTACTTATTCTCTCTCGCGCTGGAATCTCGAACTCTACAACATGACATTCGGTGCTTAAGTTTTTTTGCGCTTACTACAGATTTGCGCAATATTTTGCGCAACTGCAGCATTTGTGTGGATTGAATATGAAAAAAAAAAACAATATAATATATATTTTTCGGTTTATTCAAATTACACTTTACAGATGGTCAAACTGAAGCAACTTATATATTCAACATGTGAACACAATATAGTCAGAGGTTTTTTCGGTTTAGTCAGAGCCGCTATGACGTGAAGACGCGCTGGATGCCGATCCACTGCGGCTGCGTGAACCCTGTAATCATATTTTATTAGTTAATCCCTAATAATAATATGAGAAATATTCGAATGAAAATTATGTTTCAGTGAGATCAAAGTTTGATGCAGAACGCAATGCCGCGATTTTAAGGATTAAAACTTAATTGGTGAAGACGAGCTATGTGAAATCTAACCGAACTATCACTTTATTATTCATCATCATCATCATCATCATCATCAGCCTATCTAACACTAGTCCACTGCTGGACATAGGCCTCCCCTTTATTATTAGAGACGTTAAATTGTTAGCACGTGCCAAAAGTCGGCAGAACATTACTTTGAATTTATGACAGATAAGTTTCTCCTACTTAATTATCTGGTACTTATCTGGAGGTGGTTCAAATGGCTTATATAAATAAAAAATATATAAAGAAAACATTCTTAAAGGTCGCTACGGCCTCTACTATGTATAACCAAGTGAAAATCTTAGAGTTAGTTTTAAATTCTAGTCATTGGGGCTATTTAACTCACCCGTCTAGATCCACTGCCGGACCTACTCCTAGACCTATCAGATCCGCTACCAGACGCAGAGTTCCTTCTAGAACTAGCACGAGAAGATGCTTTAGAGCCTGATGCTTTGGATTTGGACGACGCCCGCGAGGCTCTTGACGATGCCCTTGAGGAACGCTTGCTGCCTCGAGATGAGGCTCGCGAACTCGCCCTAGAACTAGCTCTGGAACCCTGAAAAAGATAATCATGGTAATTATTTATATGGCAAGGGAAAAATCCAGTATTTTTTTCGTGTCTTGCCCCCACAACGTGGGGGCAAGATAGACTCGTGTGCCGTGACTACAAACGGTATAACGCTCATATATGCCGTCAGACCCCACTGCTTTCTAGTCCCTTGTGTGGTGCGTATACTATACACTTCGTAACTTCTCTGTGTATACTGTGAGTGCCTCTAGACGTCTTAATTTATTTTATTGCTGACAACATTCTTTTTTTTTTGTCAACTGTGTTTGACTGTTCTGTGTGTGTTGTCAATTTTGTGGTTTCCGTCGTATTATATTTTAGTTCAAAAAGCTGCACTATAAGATATAAATTGGCATACGCTTACGTTATCAATTTTCATTTGAATTCCGAGTTTATACACAAATAGTTTGTATTTTTACAGAATTCCATCAATTAAAAAAAATCTAAAATTATATTGCAATACGTACCTTGCCACTTGCTTTCGAGCTAGCTCTAGACCCTCGACCACTAGCAGAACTGGCGCGGGAACCCTTCCCACTCCTAGAACTAGCGCGGGATGAGGCTCGGGATGACGCACGCGATCCCGACTTAGAGCGAGAGCGGGATCGGGACCGTCCTGAGCCGGATCTGTTAATGAACATTAATTGTTTTGTTACTCATGGACTACATAACAATTTATTTAGAATGAACTAAGAACTATTATAACTCCCACAGTTTCGATCTACGATAATGTTGTGTTCTCCACATGTTCTTCCCGTTATATATCTATCTTCTATCTATCTATCCTTACTTCCTTACTAATATTATAAATGCGAAAGTAACTCTGTCTGTCTGTCTGTCTGTTACGCTTTCACGCCAAAACTACTGGACCGATATAAATGAAATTTGGTACAGAGATAGAATAGACCCTGAGGAACAACATAGGCTACTTTTTACCCGGGTGCGCTAAGTAGTTCCCTCGGGATGCGGGTGAAACCGCGGGAAACAGCTAGTCTATATAAATATATAAAACATAGTCGGGTTTGTTCGTACACTTATAACTCGAGAACGGCTGGACCGATTATCATGGTTATTGATTTGTTGTATTTGTCTCTACCCCGAATAGCAGAATAACTATTAAAACATCCGGAAAATTCACGAAAACAATATGATGGGGCGGTACGAAGCTCGGTGGGCCAGTTAGTACAATATAATTACTAATCATTTCTCGCGGCTGTTTCATGCATCCGAATAATGACTCCTTATGTCTTTGGCCAAGGTTCTCCATACCAAATTTCGCACGGTGTTACCATACAAGTGTAACATACCGACGGACAGAATTACTTTCGCATTTATAATATGAGTAGAAAGACTAAGGAAGGTTTACCTCGCTGAACCCGACCGTGCAGAACCGGAACGTGATCTGGACTTTCTGGAGCCGGATCCAGATCGGGAGCGACTTCTGGATTTGGACTTCGACTTTGACTTCGACCTGGAGCGAGACCCGGATCTTGATCTCGACTTGGATCCCTTTGACCGGTCTGAGCCCTGTGGCGATTTTGAGCCCGATTTGGAGCGAGAACGAGATCTGAAAATTTATAATAATAAAAATATTACTATGAGAATTCTCTCAAGAAAAATACGCGACTTATCGTGGAGTTGCGGAAAACAGCCCGTCTAAACTAAACCTACTATGTGACTTAATGCTGAATAAGTTAATAGGCCTTATGCCTTTCGAAATTCAAATTATATTTATACTTAAAAGTTTTTTTCTCTCCTTCTTGATAATTGTGAAGTCTGCGAAGAAATTAAATACAATGTAAATTGAAAACAACATGTTTTACGAATCAACATGCTGTATGTGTGGTATGAACCAGGGCAAAAGTGGCCTGTGTCTTACAAATATTAATTATTATATTCATACCTTTCTTTTTCTCCATTCTGTTCCTGTTTATCTTCTTCATCATCGTCATCATCTTCCTCTTCTTCTTCATCTTCCTCCTATAACAGAATATTAATTTAAAAGGTTTCCATTGTACTTATGAAAGGATGATAAAAACAGTTATCAACAAACCATGTTCTCATCAGAAAATTTTCCACCAATACAATCAAAAATAAAAGAATTAGAACTTTACGGTAATATTCTTAAAAAATAATTTTCACCTGCGGCGGTTCAAGCTGCTTCTCCCTGAGCCTGAGCATGCGATGTTCAGCCGCGCTGAGAGGTCGGTGAGTGACTACCAGGCGGGTCAGCGCCTGCGCAGCCACACCGGCGCGTGCGCGACGTTTGGATAGACGCACGCGAGTCTCCAACTCGTTGTAATACACGCAGTGGTTGCGGACAACCTGTCCAAGATTTCGGATTATTATTAGGAAATTAAAAGAAAAATTGTGAAGTAGTCTTAAAGTTATGATAAGTAAAAATTGAATTATTTTTTAACATTAAATTTTATTTTTGAAATATTTTACTTTCGTTAATTATAGATTTTGTGCACTGACATCTTACATATCATATCCCAATTGTACTGCTACAGCATTTTTTATAAAACTTGTAAAAAAAATTAGCATTTCAGACTTACCAAGAAATAGTTCTCTTCATAACCCTTAGAAGCCTTACTTTTGACATTCCAGTTATACTCTCTAGCCATCTTATATTCGTAAGTATCCCCATCCATGTACAAAATGCTCTCCGTTATGTCACGGCGACGCTTCTGTATAGTTTCCTCAGTGGGCAGGCAGTAAGCCACAAACTGTTCTCCACTTTCATCCATCACACCTCTGGAAAAGTAAATAATATGTTAATCTGTCCCGTGTTTGCATTGTTAACTAGTAGAATTACGAAATTCATGACAAAAGTTGACAACATACAAAAGTAGAGTAACAATAAATTGTTCAAAATCCATATGAGCATAATGTTGCTAGAAAAGTTATATTTTAGCTTTAATATTCATTCGATTAAACCACATATCTATTGGTCTAAACTTTTTTGAATTATTAACTAATTAATTTAGAAGAAAATCTCAATACTGTGTGATTTTTTTTCAGTATCAAAAGTATATTCTTACTACAACAACAAAAGGAGCAAACCTCACATAGATGTAACAATAATGGTTTATTACCAAAAGCACTCAACCTCAAGTAAAAATCTGGACCATAAGTCATACAATAAAGTTGAAACCTTTTTCATGCATTTTTTCCAGTCAACACGAAATACTACCATCCATAGGACTGTCTGACAGTCTGAATACTCACCGGATCATAGCCTGAGACATAGCTTCAATCTGGCCAGCAATATTCTTATCCGTAGGCGCAGGGTCTGAGTCGAATATGACCTGAGCACACGGGTACTTCCACATATCAAAATCGGGGAACACTTCCATGACCTCCACAGGTGTAACTCCTGGTTTGCTGTAGTGCTTCTCTATAGGCTTCTTGTTGTCCTCAAATGTCTTTTCAATAGCCTTGATTTGACTTTCTCGGTCCATGTAAAGTGTTTCTTCACTGAAGATTTTCTTAACATTGTAACCCACTTTCGCTTCAACCTGAAATATTCATTGAGATTAATTTATGTTATCCCTTTGTAGATTCAACATATATAGCTATCAAAAATCATGGAGACTGTAAGTTGCCAGGTGAACTTATTCCATAAATGATAACTACAAATTCATATTTTTAATGGATGGTCCATTAGTAGATTGGACTTACAGCTAAGCCGTATTATATAGAATTAATAATACTAAGTATACAGTACACACATTGAATAGCTAGCAAGTTACGGTCATCAATCATTTTTTTTAAGATAGGTACTTAAAATGTGTTAGCATCTCAATGCAATAATAGACTGTTGATACAAACCTTCTCCATAGACTGGGGCTGGAACCTCGTCTGTTCAGTAGAGATATACTCGGAGCGACGTAACCATGATACGTTTTTAGCATGGTGCCGCGACCTTTTCGAATCTTGGGGCGTGAGAATGTCATCTTCAAGTAATTTCTCGTCTGCCGGGTCTAATAGTGCATTGCCATCACCCTGGTATATATCCCGGTTTATAAGGTCTATGTGAACTCCCAAATCGTGCTCAGTAAGCACTTCGTACCTATAATTCTTTTCCAAAGAGGTCGGATTATATTGAATGAATCGCGTCGAGGGAAACGGATATGTTATAAATTTTAAGTCGAACGGTATGTCTGGAAGCGTGTTGCAGTACTTCACACGTGTCACAAGCTCCGATCTATAATTAATTTGAGGATTTAAATTAATATTCAGCCTACAAAAGTACAAACCTCTTTTATTTACTTGTGAAATGTTAACGCACTAACCTCCTTTCTCCCGTCCGTTGTGGACGTTTTTCTCTTTCCGGCTCATTTGTTTGAACGGTAGGTGGCATTTTCACAACCTAATTATTCACTTAATTACTATAACATTTCAGAAACATTGGATTATCAAAAATATTAAAAATCCCAAGCTATTCCAACTAAATTACAACATTACAACAAACAACGCGACTAATTTATTTTCCCGTAATGACAGGTGATTGACTGAGTTGACAGACTGACTGAATGAATGAAATGTATTGACAATGACAATTTCACAGAGTATTTAAATACTACTTTTGGACAATTTGTAAAGGTCGACCTTACAATTTATTTTCATATTTTGCAAAACCAAACCGTTTTACTACTTCTCCGCTTCTGACATAGGCAGACCTGTCGTCATCGGCATACCTCGCCAATCTATATATCTATTTATATATAAAACAAAGTCGGATTTATTTGAACACTTCTATTTCGAGAACGGCTGGACCGAGTTTCATGGTTTTTTAATTGTTGTATTTGTCTCTCTCCGAATAGCAGAATAACTATTAAAACATGGGGCGAACAAAAAAGATGGGTCGGTACGAAGTTCGTTGGGCCGGTTTGTAATAAATAAAGAAGACGAAGAGATTAATAATCCGTAGTCATTAATAAATCCTAAATAGTAGAAAATTATTTACTTAATAACTGACTCCAGACAGTATAATGCAGAATTATACAAAAGAAGAATTAACAAAATCAGTAATACCTAACATAACACTATAGTAATACCTAGCATGCCTATAACGAAAGCGTTATTAACATTTGCGCAGTGCAAATGCAGTGTTCCACCGATTGCTGGTATTCAATTGACAAATTTGAAAAGTGGCACCACGTAGTAGCGATGCCCGATACTTCGTTTTGTATCGATACATGATATAATGATACCGTATTCTATAGTGACTTGATTTGATTGTATCGATTCACGATTTATAGTATTTCGTATGTCTTGGTATCATCGTGTGAATTTATAACTACCGATACGTGTCGTTAGTTTTCTTTATTAATCAACTAGCTGCCCCGCGCGACTTCGTTCGCGTGGTATGCAACCTCTACCCTATACTCCTACCCACCTCCTACCCAACACCTACCCATCCTATGTCCGTCTCCTGGTTCTAAGCTGCCTCCCCTCCAATTTTCAGTCAAATCGGTTCAGCCGTTCTCGAGTTATAAGTGGTGTAACTAACACGACTTTCTTTTATACATATAAGAAGATAATGGTTAACCGAATTAGATAAAGATAAAGATAAATTTATTTGTAAAAAACATATGTTATATAAGGTGGTACAATGTTATTTACAGTTTCAATATGTTTTGCCATATCAGGCGTACAAATATACATTTATTAAACTTAAAACCTACATTCGGATAATTAATTAATTAGAGAGAGATGAGAAGTAAGAGACCCCTTCCAAGTCCAAATATTTAATTATCTATAACTATTAAGTACGGAACCCTAACCTGCGCGTGGTCCTGACATGCACTTGGCCGGTTTTTCTTCTCATTATATTCCTTAATTCCTTTGTCTATGGCATTTATCAGTATGAGCAGCAAAGCAACGGATTAGTTATATTTCTTTAAATTTTACAGGAATAACTTAAGAAGCTAATTTTAAAAGATTTTTGAAGTGAAATTTAATGCCGCAGTCATTTTTCTCCCGTTTTTATGAAAATATTTTACGACGCATGAAAAAAAAATCCGGAAGTGGTAAACTTCAACTTGCCAGTTTCATTCGGTTTCGTTCATCTTTACTTCATTTCATTCGCCGTCATTTCAAGTCACTGTGGTCACTCATTCGCCGTATTCCGTCGCCATCTTTCTTTTCACAACTTTTGTCGGCAGTAAGGTACGTTATTGTATTGGAATATTTCGCTAAATAAAACGAAATTGTGATAAAAAAGTCGTTATACCTTCACCGCATCGTTTTTGCGAATCTTTTCATATTCCGTAAGTGGTAATAATTTTTAAAATGTGCAAGAACAAAGTCGGCCATGTGGTCGGCCAAAATGGTTTTTCAACGTACTACGCATTATGTTTTACATAGAAAATCATGAAGTATGCTTGGTAGATAGGTTATTTGAGTAGTTTAATGTTATTTGGTGCGCTAGTGATGTATTAGATTATAGATTGTTGAAGTATTTGTCGGAAGCCGGTATGGTAACCAACGTGGCGCGAACGCCGTTGTGCTAACACAGTGCTCTTGTTTTAGATATAAACATGGGTACAGTGGAGCGCGCTGGTGATGACCACACTTCTGAGGTGGAGTCTGGAGAGGAGGAGGAGATTGTTGGGGGCGGTGAGCTGGCCCAGCACCTCATGAAAAGGTAAGTCTATGTATAGGTTAGCCTTGTCCTCACTGCTTGTCAATGACAGCCACATGTTGTCATTATAAACGTTTTCAGCCTTGCTATAGAAACTATCTACTTTTATTCCATAGGTACTATTTCAATTCCACACCAAACTTATTTTAAATATGATTAAAACTAGAAAATTGAGACACAATTTTTGTTTAACATTAGGTTCTAAGTCTGTCACTTTACAGAAGTTAAGCGGGCATGTAGTTTTTTAGTTATAAAATCTGACACATTGACAAGGACTCTGTCATACTAGGGGTGTGTTCCTAAAAAAAATTCAAACATGGAATTGACAAACCTGTTAACATAAGTAGATAGCTCCTTTTTAAAATACTTTAATTAACGCACAATATTTTCTTGCTTTATAAGATCTTATTTAGGCTCCATTCAATTTTCTCTGCTTCTACGAAGTTCCAACATGCCATGTCCCATAATAGTTTAATTCCCATTAAAAATGATTACATCACATGGTAGGTCCTAAATTCATGTAAGATGAATCACCATGCTCGGTTAGAACATTAATAAATGTTGAAACAGCTCATCGGTTTGATTAAAGTTATTTTAAAATGAAGCAATTATATTTAAGATGTTATTTAATTATTCCTTGAGAATTTTGAATTAAATCTGGATTTACATATTATTTGTTAATATTTTTTTGGTACTTTTATGTACATTTTAAAATTATTTACCCGGCTAGAAAAAAAATTTAATAGATGTACATTTTTTTCATTTTATGACTTAAAAATTAACATGGCACACTGGCACTATTTTAAAGCTAAAAAAACCTTATATGCAAAGGAATAGAGAATTTATCCAGGTGCTTGTAGTAGTTCCCTCAGGATGCGGGTGAAACCACGGGAAATATCTAGTTCACAAATAAAATAAAATTGGCTATAAATTTTAAAAAGTGCCTGTATAATGCAAAAAGTTAAATAGGACCTCTTTCGAATCATTCCAACTAACCACAACTATTATCTATGATTACTTTGACTCAGATCTGCTAAGGAGTACGATAAAAAAAGGCGCGATTTGAGATTACGGGTCATTGAACTAATGAGTCATTTCATGCTCTACTTGGTCGATAAATGTTGTCTAGCTGACTGAATTTATAGGCACCACGCGGTAAAGTTAAACGGACCATAAATCTTAGTGCATCTTCGAAAGTAAATACTGCACGTGCATTAAAATCGGCTCCACAAGTGGGGATGTTTTATTGTAAGACCGACGCACCCTGGACAGTCGACTGAGACGGGAGACCCTCTAGCCTCTGACAGGCAATTTTACATTATTGGTACATCTATGTCATGTCCCTAAAAGAAGACTGACAGGCTATCCTAACTAATATTTTAAATGCGAAAGTGAGCTTGATCATTTGTTACACTTTCACGGTAAAACAGTTAAGTCGAAATTTGAGATGAGAGGAAGATTTGGATGCAATTTGGTACTGAGATAGATGAGACAATTAGACATAATTATAGGCTACTTTTATTTCGTTGCGTGAAGTTGTTCCTTCGGTACGCGGATAAATAAAACCGCAGGAAACATAGTTTTTTTTATATAAATTAGGTCAAGAATTTGTACATCTGTCCGAAAACGACTTAACGCGATTTCCTCTTATCACCACATAATTAACAATTGTGCGAGAATATTACCATATTTCACATACAATGATGAGAAGCGTACACGTGTAAAAACGTCAAAAGATAATATTACGAAGAAGCATTAATGTACATTGTTGCCATGCACCCTGCCGAAGGATTCTTTTAATACATTATGTTGTCACACGTTGAAAATTATAATAAAAATATTGTTCACGGCTCACGAATAAGTTTTGAACAAAAGAGGTTTTATTTCATTACAGTTATTTTATGAATATTACTAACCTCTAGTTCATTAGTTAAAGAAGAGTCTAGACTTTTTTTTATATACTATTTAGTTCTTTTATCAGCAAAATATCGTTTCATTCAATCATAAAAAAATAATCGACCGGCCTAGTACAATAGTTTCTTCAGTTAATTCGTCCATTAAACAAGGTATTGTTAAAGTCAAATGAAAGACTTTTTGTAGGCACTAAGACTTCTTGGCCTCAGTAATATCGCCGTCGTTAGTTTGCCAATTTTGCACCCTTTTTGTATGAACACTTCCATTATAGACAGACCTTCATTCCGAAGGGCGAGTTACAAGGCAAATGGCAAGTAACTCGGGTCTTTTAATGGCTATAACGCAATACGAGTCATGTTCCGACGAATACATTGCATTAATATGTTATGCGATGCGCACTTAATAAGCCATTTCCCTCTGTCCCTACGACGCGGGATGCTGGACAGCTGTTACTTGTGTTCTTCCTTTATTTTCTCAACAGGATCCAATTAAAGTAATTTTATCCAATTATCTTTACGAATTCTAACACAGTTAAAATAGAAACTGAAAACCTTACGGCCTTATAGTAAAGCTTAATTACCAAACGCCAAGTCGAATATTGATTAAAATGCCAAAAGCAAGTCACAAAATGAAGTCCAAATATTTGAATAAATTTTCTGACAATCCGAAATCTATCCTTGAGGTGATTTTGAACTGACGACGGAAGTTAAATCTAACCTGCGTCGAATGTATCGATGTACGCAGGAAGCCGACTCATAGCTATGAATATGTAAAAAGCCGGTTATTCCCTGCTCTCCGGTCCTTCACACTGGCTCAATAAAAAGGTTTATAAAAACAGAAATAACTGCCTCTTGCTGGCTTCCGTGTAATCAATGTAGATAGGTATGCATCCGACGACTATGTTTCTAGAATTAAATTCTTCCATTACAAACTTTTTGTTAGACAATATTATGCTCACAAATCTTGTATATTTTCTAAACAGAAGACGAGTTTAATATTTTCAATTACACCAATTATAATAAAACCACGCTATAACATAGGAAGCAGATATTTAATCGTCTGATCTTAATGTCTAATTAATTTCTATTTGCGCTCACATGAAGCAATCGCTACACGAAGATATTTTGCGAGATAACATCAATTGTAACGCCAAATATGTCTGTTTTTACAACAACAAAAAACTGCAATCATGACTGCTGTGCAAAAAATATCGGCATATAAAATGGCTACCGTAGCGAAAGTCTGTCTGCAAAGCGAAAGCTTTTAAACTTTATAGTTTAATTGTTCTACGTATTAGTATTCGATATCATTAATAGTTTTATGAAGAAAATATACATAATAATGTAGTTTATGCTCGATCAATATCGAGTATAATCTGAGCCAACAAGGGATTTGTGGATAAGGTTTTATAGTGTAGAATCCATAATACTGTTTCGTTTGATGGTGACGAACACTTTGTGATCTTTACAAGTCGAGTATCCCCGAGGTGGGTGGCTAATCGGCCTTCTTGGACGCCTCCGACCGGTTTTTCTTTTCACGCGGAATTATCACGGCATTATTATCATTTGTAAGGTTTGAATTCCAGGCTGTGGGATGTTCGAAAGAAGAAGAATTGAAAGGGCTGAGGTAGGGATATCTGAAACTCCCTCTCCTGGGTCACGGGAGGAGTCATTTGAAGGTTTCCCATTTCGAAAAAAATAAGCTTGTAATTCAAAACCAGGCTAAATACTATCAAAGAGCGTGATCTACAATAACAGATCCAATGGCCTAGCATTTTAATTGCTTCTCCGAAACATTATCAATATATTACCGTCTAACATAGATCGAGTGAAACGTGTTCGTGTTTTCTTTTCAATTAAACATGACCAAACAATTTTCTCATAGGCTGGAATAGATTTATGGTGAGAGACGTGGTATGGTTCATTTTTGAGTATCGTTGTATTTTAGATTGAAGTCTTATTACTATACAAGAATTTGTCGTCACCTCATTATCTACTAGCTCTTTGCCGCAGTGTCACCCGCATCCTAAATAAAAAGTATTCTGTGTTAATCCAGGTTTAACTACGGGTGTGCCAAGTTTCATCCAAATCCAATCAGTAGTTTTTGCGTGAACAGTAACTATCATACACACATTCCCGCAGACTTTCGCATTTATAATTTTAGCAGGACTTAACCATGTGATAAGCTCTTCAATTTTACTATTATTGTCAAAGAAGATGCGATCATGCTAGCTATACCTCCTTTACTAGCAGTAAAGAACTTAGTCGAGGTAATGATTTATAGATTTATGTAAAGCGTGTTTATATTATCGCTGTCGGTGATAGTCGATTAATTGATTTCTAGATTGTATTTAAACGACGACCTTTAGTGACAGATGGAGATTTATCAGATTAATTGTGAGTCGAGGCGATTAATTATACTTACAATACTGAATTGTGGTAGTTGAAGACACCATTTACACGGAGAGGTTATCGCACGAGGCGTTAGGCGAGAAATAGTACCTATGTAGGATGCCTCGATTACGTAAATGTCGACCGCGTGGTTGTTGGGCGACGATCGCGAATGTTTACACGAACATATTTCATTTTTATTTCATCTAGCCTAGCTTTTCCCAACTATGTTGGGGCGGCTTCCAGTCTAAACCGGATGCAGCTAAGTACCAGTGTTTTACATGGAGCGACTGCCTATCTGACCTCCACAACCCAGTTACCGGGTAACACGGTACCCCTTGGTAAGACTGGTTGTCAGGCTTTCTGGGTTCTGACTACCTACCCGTAACGGCTGTCAAAGATCTACAAATAACAACCGGGACCAACAGCTTATACGAGCTTTCCGAGGCACGGAGGAGTCTCGCTATGACAAAGATGGTCACCCATCTACGAACCGACCGCGCCAAGCGCAGCTTAATCTTTGATCAGCCGAACCGTGCGGCTGTTATTTAGCCACGAGCTCCTCATATTCGTATATCCGAGACAAGAAAATAATCTAATGCAAATGCTTGTTTGTGCACACGAACGGCGTCGAAAACAGCAATAAAGCTTATAAAACCAGCAGTAACAAGCGAAGGTCGCTCCTCTCGTATAAACTAATAACCGATGGAACAGGTAGCAGTCTACATCGTTGGGATATGCTGGCATACTGATGTTTACAATACTGTTTATTTTGTTACGCAACGGGACTATTTCAGGAAATTTGGAGCGCTTCTGTAAATCTATTGCGCGTATACATATACTGGAATAAAGAGCTCTCGTGTTTTTATGTCGTGAAACGTAAATTCGTAAATTGGGTTGTTGCGTACGTAAACTACGAGTGACTTATTTCCTTGTTGGTGTAAAGAAACTGATATTTTCACATCTATACTTATAATAAATCTGTAGAGAGGTCAATTCTGTACATGAAATATATTTCCAAAATAACTATCAGGGGGTGATTAGGGATCGATACTGATGCCAAAAATGCAATCAGTAAAAAATTTGTCTGTCTGTATAAACGTTATACACATACAAAAACTACTCCACGGATTTTAACGAAACTTGGTACAATTATTTTTCATACTCCTGAGCTGGTTATAGTATACTTTTCATCACGCTACAATCAATAGGAGCAGAGCAGTGAAGGGATTTTTTTTTGTTGGGAAAACGGGAGAAGGTACTCCATTTTGTTTAAATGCGCTAATCTCAGGAACCGCTGGTCCGATTTGAAAAAATATTTTAGTGTTAGATAGTCCATTTATGGAGGAAGGCTATAGGCTATATATTATCACGCTAAAACCAATAGGAGCGGAGCACCACTATTCCACGCGGACGAAGTCGCTGGCAGAAGCTAGTCAAAAATAATAGCGTATTTTTTATTGAATGTGCGTTCTTTACCTTTGACTAAATTAACCGTGATGCGGAGTCTTTGTAAAAGCAATGTAGGTCAATCAATTATTTTATGACTATTCACTAGTCGGTTTCCACGAACTTGCCAACTGAAGGATTTCCAATGTTTATGTACTTTAAACTGCATCAAGTTTATTGTGCAATAGCTTCTCAGAATAACGTGCTACTATAGGTATCTGGATTTTGTGCTTTCCGTATAAATTTCGAAATATGTAGTTCTTGATACTTACTTCATTCAAAGCTTTGTGAATTCGTCCATACTCTACATGAAAAACAGATACATGGCATTATCATGATCAAGTTGAGCTTCAGAATAAAAATAATTAATAATTAATGAAAATAATAAAATATTTTATCCTCTAATAACAATTTTCCATCTTTGTTAACAGCGGCATCACCCGCAACGAGATGCTGGCGGCTATCACAAACCGCATCCACGTAGAGGCAATGGCATCTCTGCCACCGAACGTGCGCCGGCGCATCCGCGCTCTGCGCACCCTGCAGAAGGAGTTCGTCGACATTGAGGCCAAGTTCTACAGCGAAGTGCACGCACTCGAGTGCAAATACGAGAAGCTCTACAAGCCTCTGTTTGAAAAGGTAACAAGGAATCTATAAACTCTTAAATTCTATGAGCTACTAGAAATTTGATGTTACTGTCGACTACTTTCAATGGCGCATCAATAGCTACTAAAGAGCTGACTGCCTTCGTACGGTGTTCGCCTTGTTATCTTACGTCCACATCATCTGCCCAGCCTTTTCCCAACTTCGGTCGGCTTCCAGTCTAACCCGATGCAACTGAGTACCAGTGGTTTACATGGAGCAACTGCCTTTATTATTTTTTTCGGATGGGAAATCATCAAATGACTGACTGACAAAAACCTATCCATATTCCTTCGTCAGCCCTTTTTATTCCGGGGGCGCGGTAACTTTATCGAACTTCCCGCAGCCCCGGCAGGCTATGGCCCTGGGGGAGGGCCCCGGCACTTCTATGGAGGAACTGCCTATCTGACCTCCACAACCCAGTAACCGGGTAACACTATACCTCCTTGTAAGACGGTTTGTCAGACTTTCTGACTTCTGATTCCCGTAACGACTGCCAATTTACGTCCACATTGCGTGTTGACCATGTTTGATATGTTTGTGCGTACATGCCTTAGCACATTTCAGCAAGTTTACTGCAAATGTCGAGGGAATATTAGAAATTAAATAGAACGAGACACTTGAACCATATCCATACATCGCAATTTATATTATAAATTGAAGTACGCGATATCTCGATGGTAATTTGATTATGATTGGTGATAAGGAAAATTCATTATGAAGAGTGTTCAAATAATATCCTCCTAAATCAATATCTCAGTAGGTCTACTTTCCGGTATATGTAGTAATATTATCACTGAAAACAATACAAGCTTTTATTGAGTGATATGCTTGAGAGATTTTCAGTTTCGAATCCAGATAATATTAATTTTTCGAATTATTCGAACTGGACGGCTGCTGAATCAATATTTAACATGGTGTAACTGCCATCAAACCTGACATTCCATCTCTAAGAGAGACCCTACTCTAGCTGACTGTGGCCAGCACAGATAATTTAGCTACTCCACTCAAAGCATTAGCCCGAACCATTAATCTTTAAGCTAACTCCACTTAACAATGAATATTTTGCACGCAGCGCGCCTCGGTCGTCAATGGTGGCTATGAGCCGACCGATGAGGAGTGCTTGAACCCGTGGCGCGATGAGAATGAAGAGGAAGAGCTGGCACGCGCGGTACAGAGCGCTGCTATCACCGACGGTACAGAGGATAAGAAGCCGGCTGACGAGAAACCTGCCGAGTAAGTATGCTTTTGACGATTACTGTGCACTATGTTTAGGAAAAATCTTATTTTAGATAGTACATTTTCCCAAGCTAATTTGCAATGTTTTTAATGATGACATTCAACACCAATTACTGACAAAATCATGATAAGATTTGTTTAACATGCATCACCAACTGAGGACTAGCAAAAAATTCTACCATCACAACCCATGTTCCAACACACTTCTAAACTGTAGGACGTTTTCAGACCACCAATGGACCCCAATGTCAAGGGCATCCCAGACTTCTGGTACACTATATTCAAGAATGTTTCAATGCTGTGTGAGATGATGCAAGAACATGATGAGCCTATTCTCAAGTGCTTGCAGGATATCAAAGGTAAGATGAGCAATTTCTGCCTCCAAATCATTTTTATGTGAAGATATAAAAAAAAAGAAAAAAAAAAACTATCTTTAATCTGTTATTTAATGATGACATTCAACACCCAATCGCTGAAGAAATCATGATTGATTTGTTTTAACATGCATCACCAACTGAGGAACTCTTCACAATATCACAAAATAACTATCTTTCGAGCACACATCTAACTTATTGATGTTTCCAGTCCAAATGCACGAGGATCCCATCGGTTTCACGCTGGAATTCCACTTCGCGCCTAACGACTACTTCACAAACACCATCCTGACCAAGGAGTATTCGATGAAGTGCAAGCCTGATGATGAGAACCCACTGGAGTTCGAGGGACCAGAGATCTACTCATGCAAGGTAAGCATGATAGTTAAATGATTTTTTTTATACATTTCTCACCATGTAAAAAAGCTTGATAGTTTTTCTAAAAAATCTCTTGGGCACTGTAAGTATGTTTATATAAGGTCGAAATTCTCTTGTTCCCCATTATCATTATATTCTGTTTCACATGAAAAAGTCCTAAGCGTGGCGAGCATGAGTTTTCCCTGGCAAGGCTAAATGCAGGTCTGTCTGGCCCTGGAGTCAGACAAATAGGGATGTTACTAAATATAACAGCAAAAATGACTCAGTTTTTAAGATAGACCTGCTTATTGTAAACTCTCTCAGAGAGTGCTGAACAAAAACATCACAAGGAATTATTTATTCTGAACACAAAATTCTTCTTCATAAAAAAACATTCTTCTAACTCAAGCCTGATTATAGCCTTCTCTCTTTTATAAGAGTAACAAATATTGCGTCAATACACTCTCAGGACGTATTTTACGTGAAATAGAATGTAAATAACTTCACCCCTAACATGAACTAAGAATACTTTATTCACCATCATCAAGAGTATGTAAGCTTGAGGAGACGTTAGTGCGAACCAGCTGGTCTGTTCAAGTTAGGGGTAAGCTTAATAGCTAAATAGAAACCGCTTTGTCCCGCTGCTCACTATTCGCGCTGGATCAGTACCGCCAGCGCCGGCGCCGCATGCTCGTCATGATGCAGGTATGCACACGATAGGCACATTCTCATGCTAAATATAGCTAAATGATATCATGCATTTTATGCAATTTGACATTTTTTATATTTTGCACTAGTTTTAAATTTGAAAGATTTTTTTATTTAATAAAATAATAATTGCACATCTAGTGCCTAAGCGCCGTTAAAGTAATCTCTTATCTCGATTACTTGAAATTATTTTATGCCACTAAGCTTCAAGCAAAGGATTCTCTATTATATCCCCTACTAGCTTCTGCCCGCGACTTCGTCCGCGTGGAATAGTGGTGCTCCGCTCCTATTGGTTTTAGTGTGATGATATATAGCCTCCCTCAATAAATGGGCTATCTAACACTGAAAGAATTTTTCAAATCGTGCCAGTAGTTCCTGAGATTAGCGCATTTAAACAAAATGGAGTAACTTCTCCCGTTTTCCCAACAAAAAAAAATCCCTTCACTGCTCTGCTCCTATTGATTGTAGCGTGATGAAAAGTATACTGTAACCAGCTCAGGAGTATGAAAAATAATTGAACCAAGTTTCGTTAAAATCCGTGGAGTAGTTTTTGTTTCTATAACGTTTATACAAACTCTTCAGCTTTTTATTATATTAGTATTGATTTTCGTCTGTACTTTGCCACTGATCCAGCTAATGTCACTGTTATTCATTCTATATCTGTATACCATTTTATGTTCAAAGGGTTGCGAGATCAACTGGAAGAAGGGCAAGAACGTGACAGTGAAGACGATAAAGAAGAAGCAGAAGCACAAGTCCCGCGGTTCTGTGCGCACCGTCACCAAGTCGGTGCAGGCCGACTCCTTCTTCAACTTCTTCTCCCCGCCCACCATGCCTGATGACCCCAACTCTACCCTCGCCTCTGACATTCAGGTAACTGCCATAGTTATTGCTAGTCTAGCTGCAAAATCTCATACTCACTGGTACTGTAAACTTGCATGTTGAAATCTGTTCAATGGTGCCACACAAACACTATTTGCATAGGCATAATGATTTTGTAGTCTTTACTTATGGTTTCTTATAATATGAGCCACAACGGTGTCCCAATTTCTGGTATTATACAAGCATACATTTTATTTATTCAACAAAAACAAAAGCCCATTTGAATTTTTTCTGACATATTGTTGAGAATAAAAATTCTTGAAAACCTGGATAGTTAATTGATTCACTAGTTATTGCTTTGTTTACGATACTTAACTACTTTCACTCTCTTTACTTTTCTATCTTGAAATATTCCACTATAATAACGAAGTAACGTCCACCAGGCGCTGCTAACAGCTGACTTCGAGATCGGCCACTACATCCGCGAGCGCGTGGTATCCCGCGCCGTGCTGCTGTACACGGGCGAGGGGCTCGACGACGATGATGATGATGACTACGAGGAGGAGGTCAGTACCACTAGCCTGCAAACAGCGTCACCTAAAACTAACCTGCTGTAACGACATTTCATTTCAATCACAATTGACTTTGTTTTGCCTATAAACGTTGGTATAAATGTTAATGAGTTTTTTTTTCGTGAGGGGCAAAATGATATCTGTTGTAATTGCAGTGTGTTACGGTATTAGGATGCTGGTCTTTTGCGGAAGTACCACGCTAGAGGGCTGGAGATTTTGATGATAGTACCCAATACCACCAGGGGTCATAAAACATTCTATGCCTATTGAAAAATGGTCTGAATTGAGGAGATTTGGCTATTTGAGTGACAATGTTTAAAATTCAGCAGTTATTTGATATAATAATGACTAGAACTCCAAAATGCACATGATGTGGCTTCTTTTTACTTTAATTTGCTTGTTCTGAAAACGAGTAAATGTGAGAATTTGTCTCTCACATTTCACATGGAATAATTCGAATATAACTTGCTTGATTCCCAATTAAAAATGTTAAAGTTAAAGACATGATTTTTATTGTTTTAGGTGCAAGGCCATATATTCAATATCTTCTTGCAAGCATGCTATGGGTTACATGCGACCATGTTGTAATGGTTCTACATTGCTACCCAATAACATGACAATTTTATGTAATAAGTCTATAGGTTGTATTCCATTTTTTATACTTTGTTTGTTGGGGTGTCATGTGGAATTGAGTGCCCTGATATTCTAGCATCGTGCTTCCGTGATAGACCTTTTTGTATTTCGATGTCTCGTGAAATACGCTTGAAACAAGGCAGTTTAGTAGATAGAGAAATTAATCTCATAGTGGATGCTGTTTGAGAAAGTTTCCAAAACAGTAGATGATGTCAAATTGTTCAGTCAGAAGTATGCCGCAAGTTACTAATAGAAAGAACACGTGAACATTGATTTAAACTAACCATTTCTTTTGAGTAAAATACAATCTCATTATTGGCTACTTATTATGTATTTCTGATTGAACTATGGCCGCAACAAACATGACGATGATCAATAAACTCGTCAGAACTCAACGCGCTTATCTGCATAACTTCAGGAACAGTGAATTCTACAGCCATCTAGCATTTCCACAAGGTGTTAGTTTGAACATACTTGCATGGTAGAACCTTTTTTATTGCTTGCTTAGCTAAATTTAGCACCGGGTGTGCTAAACGTTGATTGTTGCCTCCCCCCACTCCCCGCATATCAGACGAAGGTACAGTATGTATTCTATACCCCGCTCCCCGAATGTATAGTTGTAGTAGTGCGTCTGCATAAATCTTCCACGGGTAACAGAGTATACAGTATCTACGTCTGGTGGGTGTTGGCTGGTGGCTGCACAAACAAAAGCGGTATATTTGGTTTCAGGAGGATTCTTCGTACTTTGACGAAGACTCGGGGACGGAGGAAGTGTCCGACGTGGAGGATTGATGCAAGTCGATTGTCCGACCGCCCCCTAGCGTTATATAATACGTCACTCGGCAGCTCGCTACGTGCCCACGCTCGACGCCGCTCGTCGACGTGGGCCCCTAGCGGCTCGTGCACACGAGCTCTGCGTGCTTTAGTCTTTATCGCGCCCATATCAGCCCATATCTCTTTTAAATTGTACCAAAAATCGATTCGCCAAGCGAAACGTGATAACGAATACTCCTGCGCCGCGTCGGGTTATTGTCCTATAAATCGGTAGTATTTGTACGCTAGAATATTGTTATAATGATTAACTTCTCGCTCGTTCACATCCGTTCTATGCATGGTTTATCCCTTGGCCAGATAAATATGTTTTAGAGTAGATTTTGTACAGAGCTCCAGAGGGGCTCCCGTAGTCTGACGCGAGAAGTGTGAGGTGCCTTCATTATCGATGTATAATGCATGTTAACTTGTTAGATGTCTGTTGCGACAACTATTTTGCATTTCTAGTTTAGTTATACATTACTCGTTTTTATTTATTATACAGTAATTATAGTGTGTATTTTTGTTTACGAATTTTACATATTCGTTTGAGTACTTTGAAATTTCATGTGATATTACTATTCTCTAAGGCTATATTTAATGTTTCCTATTGAATGAAATTGAAGTACTGTCATTCCATTGAGACGCTAGTAGATCCCTCGCACCGTGCGTAACGCCAGTCTGCCCAGGAATTGAATTCGCTGAATCTCTTTTTAGTGCCAAAATGCATTTTTTACATCATCACTTGAACATCGCCAGCTGTGATCTATCCGATATTTAAATATGTATTTTAATAATGATTTGACAATAGTTAGGTCGGATAATAGATGTATATTTTTTATTTATGTAACCTTCTATTGAAGTTAGCATAATAATGTCAATGTATAGCAGCTCGTCAGGTAGTTTTTATATATCGGTAATGGCTTTATGTTTTTGGCATGATGTCGTAATGATGACATTAAAATTGTATGCTTTTTACTCGAGTGTGTTTTATTTATCTTATCCTTATTATTTGCATGCAAATTGTGCGAGTTTGTCGAGAATGCAGATGGTTGCAGAATTCACGTTCAATGTTATGTAAGGTAATGAGGACGAGGCTGGTGTTTAGTAATGTGTGTTGACGTTGTGTTGGCGTTGTCAGGAGGAGGAGGAATGCTCCACGGAAGAGAGCGAAGACGAGGAGCCGGCGCCGCGGAGACGAGGCAAGAAGCCCATCAAGGGGGGGCCCATGGAGGACCCCGCCGAGTGCAAGCAGCAGTAGTGCGCCCTCCCGCGCCGCCCGCGTCATACTGTAGAGGTCTGTGCATACGCATAGTATGTTTGGTGCTGAATATCTACTTACCCTTCACTACATTCGACCGCTGTAGCTATTTAACTTGGTTCTCGCGAGAACACTGAGAAGGTTTTGATTAGGTAATGTTTTATCCCACAATAAGTTTTGTTTTGAAATGAATTGGGTCTTTTGTAGTGAGCGGCAATGTTCCTTAATCAGTTCTATACTAAGGTGGATTGTATTAAATATACCTTCATAATCAATTTCGTATACGTGTTCGTTACTTCGTTGAGAGGCAAACAGGTGTTTAAAATGTGTCGTTATTACTTTGATGAATTGATAAACTGATTTGTGTGATGTTGTACTGCTTTATCTCCGAAGATATACTGCCGTAAACATAATCAAAGAAGAAATACAGTCACCACCGACCTCGCCGTACACGAATGCACTAAATTATAAAGCAGTGACTGATATCTAGTATAGGATGCTTTTAGAAAAAGGAACATATTAAAAAGTTGGACTGAGTAACCTCGCAAGCCGTATTACCCTTAACATTCCTTATTTCGTGTCAAAACACATCAAAAGTAAAGGAATGTATCTCGAGGCAGCTTTCGAAACGGCGACGATAACTTCGTTTTAGCCTTCATAAAGCAATTTCACTTCCAGCGCTGTTAGTGAATTTAGAGCGCTCTGTTAATTAATTGTGTAGTTCGCTGTTGTCGCCCCCGCTTCGAAGCTAGAGCCCATTGTAATCCGCCTTGAGTTCACTGTCGTTTATTATTAATTTGTCAATTGTTTTAGTATCTTAATCTGTTGGTGCTTGAGGCACGATAGCTAGGCTAGTACGAGACTTGTGATGTAGTTAACATTACCTGTTAACACCTGTTGGAATTAACGGTCTATGAGACGGTAATTAATCTTAAATAATGTTATTTTGTACTTGTATAATGCGCCGAAAAGCGGCGGTGTTGCCAGTTTAATAAGCATCTTTAGATGGTAACAGGACTTCACAATGCAAATTATTATGTTATAGGCGTAATTGTTATGTTGTTACAATTAACTTTGGTGTGATTGTAAAGCTATTTGAAACAAGTGGTTATTTTTTATGATGAACGGTATAGCGTTATGCTCGCATCGCGTACACCAGCTATAGGGTATTTGTACACATAACATTTTTAAATAAATTTCGTAAAGAAACTTTTGTTGTATTTATTTATCTTAATCCCTTCCCGTTCTAGAGAGCTGACCCACAAGTCTGCTTAAATTTCTGACAAGGTCTTAATTGACGAAAGCATTATTTATAATCGACTAGATGTCCCGGCGACCTTCGTACCGCCTTAACAATTTACAACTAAAAATAAAATAAAAAAACCGTTTCTAGATTTTGTGATAGTGAGAAACCAATTTCCATAACCTTGACACCAAGTTTTCCCTCTTCTATGCACAAAACAATAATCGACCGGTAACTTGACAATATAAACAAATAAAAGCTCGATGATTTTTCCAATATCGCCTGTTATAAATTGATATGTAAATATTTTGTCGTAAGTACATTATATACCGTTCGAATCCGTTTTTTTGGCGCAGTCTTTCTATATATTAAACATTGATTTAAAAACTAAAGATACGGTGGTGGACTTTTGCCTGTCGCGTTTTCTGTACAACAAACACTAACGCCATCTATTAGAACTACGCTTAACTACGATGTGGCCTGCTCGACGTAACCTTGTAAGAGCGGAGCTTGTATTTCGCGAGGTACAAATAAATTAAATAAGAAAAAACAATCTATATTTAAAAGGATTATTAAAGAAAAGTAAATTTTAATTATTTAAAAAAAAATAACGCCTTCTCTTATGGGTTGGTAGAATTGTTCCGTGAGGACTTCTGCAACATTATGAAACCCTGGTATGATAAATGGTATTATTAAAAAGTAACTGGAGGGTAGTTGAAACATCACAGCGGTGTCTCTTTTATTTTAGGAATATCTACGTTGCGGCGTCTCTTTCATTTTATGATGTCCTAGTACTTTTCGTATACTACAAAAAGAAAAAGGTACGGTATGCTACCCCATCTAACTGGTGGGTAGTTGAAACATCACAGCGGTGTCTCTTTTATTTTATGATGTCCTAATACCTACTTTTCGTGATCAAAATTATATTCCGTGATTTCAACGATAAATGTTGAATGAATATTATTGTGTTATTTTTATATATCTCTCAATACGGACTGAACTTCTGCAATATTATGAAGCCCTGGTATGTTACATGTCAATATCAGAGTAACGGTGGGACATTAATTATCTACGGAGTTGAAAAATAACAGTGGTCTCTTTCATTTTATGATGTCCTAGTACTTTCGTGACGCAACAACACACGGGAACGCGGATATGTTGAATATTATTGTGCTGTATCTCTCTCAATGCGGACGGAACTTCTGCAATATTATGAAGCCCTGGTATGTTACATGGCATTAACAGAGTAACGGATGGGTAAAGATAGCTGTTATATTTACTTACGGCTTGGTAGTTGAAAAATAACAGCGGTGTCTCTTTCATTTTATGATGTCCTAGTACTTTTCATGACGCAACATTTCAATGTCCATAGTAAGCGTTCATTTACCAGGACGACATGACAGCCTGGTACGGCGATCTTCTTTAAACCCCATTTGTCACGTCACACGGGGACGCGTGACACGGTAGTAAAAGTAAGTAAGCAAAAGTATGCTCCTGGTTCTAAGCTACCTCCCCACCAATTTTCAGCCAAATCGGTTCAGCCGTTCTCGATTTATAAATGGTGTAACTAACACGACTTTCTTTTATATATATTGATTGATAGATGATGTGTTTCCTTCGGGTACAAGAATAAAAAACAACTTTGTAATATCAATTTATTAACTTTCAATGATTGTAACAATTTATTTATCACGATTTGTCTTTACAACGCGATCAGATCTGGGGTCTACAAAATATACATTTCGTGAAAAATTTATCTATTTTATGGCTTCAAACTTTATTGTAACTGTGTATGCATGCAAGTTTGTGACCTAATTAAAACCCATAGGTAGAGATGAAGCTGCCTTGCTTTTTCACGTAAGAAGTACACAGTATTTACCCAAAAAAGGCAAAAACAGGATTCCTTCGTCATAAAATTTAAAGCCATAAAATAAATCTCGAAAATTAACTAAGTAGGTAAAATTAAAATATGTCTAAAATTCATGTCGACAACAAGTGTACCTAGGCGTTTCTGGTTTACACTTGATAAATACTCAACTTTTGTACTCAACATCTGCATTACACAATTAATTTCATTAAGTACGAATTTCTTAACATTCTCTATTGGAGACAACTGGGACATTTCTCTACAATATTTACGTATAGCCTTAGTGATTTTAACTTGAACAATGATACTGATTTGTTGACTGACATTGGCGTTAAAAATTGAGCCTGAAATAGTAGTATTAACAAATTTATAAATAACTGCATTAGACGATTCGATAGAAATAGATAGCACTAGAAAACGCAAGTGTCAATTCAGCAAAAACGCAAAACACTACATACTGCGACTGTGATATTGCAAAAACTCGATCAATTTGTTTCTTAATAGAAATAGTCCTTGTGACGTAATTTTTTTCAAAGCAGCCTTTTTCCTTGAGAAAACGATACTTGCGTTCACTACGGCTATATATGTATATGAGAAGAAGAAGATTTAACTAATGTGGGGCTACAGAATTTACGCCCAACTTTTTACTCATTTTACTAAAACGGCAGGAGCTAAACGCAACATCACGTTAACAATTTTGTACAAGACCACATAGAAACGAACAGATAATCAAAAATTCATACAAAAATTTGAGCCATGCGGTGATCAGTCTGAGAACGTTCATTTAGCACCAAGTTGCCTTACAAATAATTCTATACGTACAGCTAAAGGTCGATAATATCGCTATCATAATTACGCAAAAAAGGGAATGATGCGATATGGTAAACTCGTGTTAATAGTAACTTATACTGCGATTAGTTTATTTATACTAGCAAATGATTTACAAAAGCAGCATTTCGGAAAAAAAACGCAGTTTATTAATTCGTAAATTCCTCATATCTTTTAGTATTTGAACTGGAAGTTCATTTAAATGGTTATACATCAACGTACTTTCTATTAAATAAATAATAAAATTTCCTTCTCATAAATTTCATAAAATAAAACTCGTAATTTTCCGAAACGCCGTAAACATTACAATAATCACAACATAACTGAGCGCTCATCTTTCTAGTCGACAGTCCAACTATATTGTAAGACAAAACATAAATAATACGTAAAACATTACTAGCGTGTAAATGTAAATGTAATTCAGTATTAACAAATACATATACAATATCGCGATGAGTGAAAAGAAAACATGTTCATGAGACTGGTAATTGTAAAAACGTCTAATTCATAATTTTATCTAGTCACGGGATTAAAAAGCAAATTAAAACACACATTAGGCAGTCATCAGTTAAAAAATAAATAATTTAATATGAAAACAATATAAAAATAAAGTGAACTAATATTAAAAATCAATGATCTTTTTAATTAAAAAAGTAACTAAAATACGTTTGCACAAAATTCGGGTTCCCAGCCTGCCTGACCCTTAAATGTTAAAAATAAAATAAACGGTTATTTACAACCCATACTCGTAAATCGAGAAAATATAAATAAAAACTTGGGACTGGAGATTTCAAAAGGAGAACTGGATTGTGGAAGACAACATTCCAAAAAACGGACAAAAATATTTTTAAATGTATACACAATAAAAAATAATTAAAAAAAACAATTATGAAACAATCTCATAGTCTATAATTATCTAGATATGCATTGTCGTAGATATAAATAAATAATCTAGATGTACAAAATAAATGTCTTTCTTACTTTTGTATTATGACGAATTAAACACGCAAAATGGGGACACAAAATAAACTAGGCTAAAAGCTTTTAAGACTGAAGACATGAATGACCTAGCTTGATTAATATTTCTTCTCAAATAAAAAAAAACAGTTAATTTATCTGGACTTGGTAAATCAGCTAATATAAAATATTATTGTAGGGTGTATGATGTGTGTTTAGTGTACTCAATAATGAGATTTAAACATATATGTAGCGCATAAAATTTTAGCAGACCATACTTTTATTGCAATATTATCAATTAATGTTAATAAATGTTGCAGCTACATTATTTGATCTATGTATATAGATATGGGCAATACTGAAAATACTGTATTTAATTGCAGACAACACCATTGCACTAAAAATATTGCCTGTTGCAAATTGACATTCCAAGTTCCATATAAAAACATAATTAGATAATATCATTCAATCGAATTGTATTGTACAAAGGGTTGAAAAATAAATTTAAGTACATACATAAATAGTATACAAAACTCCTGTTCGAATAAAAACTACTACTAACTGTGTAGCCAAACTGTGACAAACGTGCAAAAAACAATATTTTAGGGGGAAAATCAAACTAAATTTAATGACGCTCAGTCAAATTACAACCGAGTTTTATTCACAGCTGTGACGAAGCGCGTTGTCACTATAATTTAAACATGGATGCCACAGATATAGGACAAACCTAGACGGGGACACTTATTAAATGCCCTAATTGACATGCAATAAATAGCTAAAACTAATATTTCCATTTGATTTTGCTTTTCAAATCATGCGTGTGACGTCATATTTGATGTCTAGAGCTATCTATATCTGCTATAGTCACTGCATGAGGTAATTATATTACATCATACTGGCATTTACCGTGCTTTTGGCTTTACAATTGACTTCTTGTTAAGAGTAACTTTTTATTAGGCCGACCAATTTATTACATTTCTACTAAAATAAGCTAACTTTATCGTGGCAACATCTTACAAAAGTAGTACAAAACATGATTTAAAGATGCATAATTTGCCGCGACTATTTCATGAGACTTGCAACACTCGGCGTGTAGAATGGCCAGTCGCGTAAATCTTGTAATGTTGCCACAATGTGAAGCCCGTTTTTTAATTAATTTTAGGAAGCCCAACTTATATTGTAATTTATTGCCAAAATAGTTATATTTTTCGACATTTCGCCGGGGATAGTGCAAATGACCATTACTAGCTTGGAATACTTCCGCGCAACTGTAAATTGTATGCAATTTGAAAAAAAAAAAGAATAGTTGGTAGCGTTTCCTCTAAAACGAGATTTAACATAGATACGCACTCTTTACCTATGGTACCTATTATATCACGGTATATTTACAGTATTCCGGTGATTATTTTTTTATAACACAAAACAATAATAAAAGTTTAATTTAATTTAGCATAAGGCAAGGTGTCTTCTAGAGCAATAGATCATTTTTAATGGCCTTCCTTGTAATTTTATCGCTATTTCCATCCTTTTCAGTTTCACCTTGAAAAAAAAAGACAGACCAGATACGGTGACTCTGTCATGATAGATTATATATTGCTTGCGATACTTGAACATTTTGTACTAAAACTTTAATAAAATCACGTAACACGCTTCGTCTTGTTCAGCCGTGGCTAGCTGAGTGGTGCCGGTGACAGCGACGGCGGGGTCACGCGGGGGTCTTCGCTTTCTTACCGAATGGAAGGTGGATGCGACGTTTTCGAGGTTTGGGTAGTCCCTCGTCGTCCATGAGGGAGGAGTCTGTTGACTCTTCCTCGGGTGGTGTGTTGCTTGAGGGAGTTGGGGCATCTGGAATTGAGATTTTTTTATAGTCCTTCCGACTGTTATTTGGTGTTTACTTTGCTTTATGGAGAGAATTTAGCAGTAACGAAGAATAGATGTAAGGATACAACTTAGATACATTGAATGAAATAAAATCATTGGGGCCTATTTCACCATTTATGGATGGAGAAGAAGGAAAAATTTACTACCAAATTGCAGCATCGTGATAATAGGGGGCAAAGGCCTTTTCTTATACAGAGAAGGTAAGAGCATTTATCACCATGCTTGCTCAAGGTAGATAAGCACTTACAGACTATAAGTCCAGGTTTCCTCGCGATGTTTTCGTTAGTCAGTGGTGTCCAAGATACATTTAGTACCCAAACAAAGTACATAATAGTTACCTTCAGCAAGTGTCTTTTGTTTGGCGAAGGTGTTCCTAGGCGGCGGCCGCGGGTCGTCGGCAGCCAGCGCCACCACGTCGGTGCTGCGCGAGCGCACCATGGGCAGCGCGCCCGCGCGCCGCGGCGGGGGGAGGGGGGCGCCGCGCAGGGACGCCCGCAGCTGCGGCTGCGACAGTGACGTCACCGCGCGCGGGAACTCCGTAGGACGCGTCGGTTCATTCTCGCCGGACCAATTCACACTGGAAATTAGTTAACAATACCATTTATAATTTGTTTTTTTTTTTTTTATGAGCTATCAAAATAAGTTTCTCCCATAAATCTCGTATCGTCTCTTTTTTTAAAGAATTTTTAATAATTGGTCCTTTCCAGCAAAAACACCTAGGGAAGTTATGGGCATCATCATCAAGGGCGGCCGTTCCAGGAGTGATCTTTTATATTTCTTTGACGTTCAAAAAGTTCAGGTTTTCAGTCTAGTTTGAATAAATGATTTCTTATTTGCCACTCACTTGTCCCCTCCCAGTATGAACTGCACCTGGTCCTTGCCCCGCTCGTCGGCGGGGCTCTTGCGCAGGTCGTTGTACGAGGCCCGGGCGCGGAGCTCCTCGAGGGCGGCGCGCTTGTCCTCGTGACGTCGCTCGATGCGCTCGTCCTGACGTCGCTCGCGAGCCTCCTGGGCTAGACGCTCCTCTAACTGCAACCTGGACAAATCAAATATATTTTGATTTCATAAACAAGAAAACTGCTAAAAAAAAGCCTGTGACAATTATTGCGAAATTCAAGGTCAAGACATTTCAAAATTCTTGTAAGAAGCAATTGCTGAAGGTACAATTAAACTAGAAAAAAAAACAGTTACATCTACATGGTTTATTGCAAACGGACTAGCTATGATAGTGACGACCTATTATAAATAGATGAGACCGAACTTTATGCGCTAATTAGAACGGGATCACTAATTAATTTAAATTATTTAGGTTAGACAAAAAATAATTTTAATTTTCTACGGTTCAACATAAAATTTTCAATATCGAACTGAAGTAGGAACACAGGAACTTTCCGTCACTGCATTATCAACGCAGTCTGCAATAAAACTCATAATATTACTTTAAGGTAAATAACTCACCTGGCTTCAGCGAGTCTAAGATCTAGGGGATAGTGTGGGGCGTCTGCTTCGCTGCCAGAGGAATCCTCACGCCACATGAAGTTATCAGCTACTGAAACCATTAAACGACCCATGAAAATGTTCCTAATAATGTCATGAAGCAAGCAAATATTCCCCCGCTCGCCAATTCTTATCATACATCTTTGTAAAAAAGCGTGTAATCTCGTTGAAAGCATGTATGAAATAATATAACCAAATAATAAATTCTACATTATAAAGCATATAATATTGATACATAATCTCTTACCTGTAAAGTGCCAAAGAAAAAAATGTTGCCATATGAAAAACACTGATAAAGCATAACTAATATAATCTATACTGGAAAATCCTTGCAACACTGATGGAAGCCGGGAAGGGTATGGCGGCAAAATAAAACAAAATCACAATCGTCAAAAGCTTTCAAACGTGCATAGAGTATCATGTCATTTGTTTAAAATCGACTAAATAATCTACTAAATTTAAAGCTGGGGTACGTTACAAGCGGTATTACGTTTAAGCCAATCATTACTAATATTTTGACAACACTAAGCATTTCAGATATTGATTGCTGTCACTTAAGCCTGTTTATTTAGTTCATTTATTTTTTACTTGCGTGCGAAGAAAAGTTGCTGCAAGCAATTATCTAAAATGATACTACTTTATAATTTACGTGATATTAGTTAACAAACATGCATAGGAATAGAAAAGTGAAAGAAAAACCCACACCGATAGTAGAATATTATGTACAACAATAACTTATTACTTCATACATGCTTTACTTATCTGCGGGACCTCTAGAGATAAAATACCTTCATTATATTCAGCCTGAAAGCTTCCTACCGATTGTGACGGAATATATTTTTAAAATACGATTTATTAAATCAAATACATACATGAAACTCTGTTGCTTAGAAACTAAGAATAATAAATAACAATGTTTTTTAAACTTATTATTAATGTCATCGTCTATGAAACATTTAAGATCTACAATCAGGAACTCGACTAACAGTTCGATTGTCTATAATGATTTTTCGTATAAACATATCGATATAGAATGAAATAAAGTATATCGATTATTAAATGAATCATTAGTTGGATGAAATATTTTGTATAGTAATTAACCTGTCTACGGTATATTATAATAAACAATTCGATGGGAAATCGATGTTCATAATAAGTTAGTTTTTTATATAATATTATATTATTAATTTAAGTAAATTACTAAACGATATATTTATTACATTTCAAAATCGACTAAAGTATCTGTATCGATACATCAATCGTTTCGTTTAAGTACAACACTAACAATGTTTCTTTATTAAACAGGTATATAATTTGAGCACAGTTTTAGCTACTTCAATGTTAGGTAACTTCAAAGTTATCACTTTATAAGCTCTTAGTTACTTGTATTTAACTAGTTAATATTATCACATCGCTTCAAAGATTTATTTTTATAAAACGAAGATTTTGAGAAAAAAAACTTAATAAAAATAGCAGGAAGTTGTAGAATTGCATTTTTTTTTACTTCAAATATTTCTTTAATCTTTATATTAAAATGAAAACGTTATAAATTTCATGATTTTCTAAATTTGAATTTCGGATCAAAAAAATGATCCTGCAAATTTTAAGTAGATTTATTATACTTTATTTTTATTAACATAAATGCATTTTAATAAGAAATGCGACAAACTTGCATTTTGTTAATAAACAAAACAGGCAATATAAGTTAAAATTTGCTGCCGCCTAAGCCGTTAAATAAATACTCTAGTCTATTCTACTACCATCAAATGTCGCTCTTACAAGTAATAGCCGCTTTTGAAGGGAGTACTGGCAACCCTCACTTTACTTAATTAAAAATACAATCAAAATTTTGCCAATCATTAAGATTGTCAATCTATTAAAAAAAAATGTTATTTGTATAATTACGAATCATAAGATTTACTACCCATCCCGAAGATCTCGCTTTCAAAGGCCGCTATTTCTTAAAGACTTGTTAAGGATGCTAAGAAAAAAAAAGAAAACTTTGAGATTCAATCAGAACTACTTATACATTTGTCAAATTTAGCTAAATTAGTATTATTAAAAAAAAGTCTTCATAAAAAACATTTCATAGCAAGATTTCTAAAATAAATTTTGCTAAACTAAATAGTGCAAAACTAAAAAAAATCTATAGAAAATGTATTTTGGCAACTTTATACAAAAGTGTACGTTCTACGTTACAGCTGGCTCGATACAATTATTCCTATTCCCAGCGACATCAATTAAATTAAATAGAGAATCGATAACAATGCCTTCTTAAGGGATACATTCCAATTTTTTTTTGTGGGTAACTTTCTTTTGGAAGCAGAGCGATTATGGGAAGCCAAAAACATCAAATAGATGCATTTATAGTGTTATTTCAAAATGTGATTTTTTCTTATTAATTTTTGAAAATAGAATTTATTTTTGAGCCCAAAAAGGTTTCATGTTGTTTTTGTGTCGATGTAGCAGTAAGATGAAATATCGATATGTTTGCTGTGAGCGACTCGACTACGACATATTACCAAACAATTTATCGTATGGCTAAGATAATATTAAACACGTAACAATATAAATGCACCTACTTGGGAACGTTTAGGTCGGTCACTCGACGTGTTCGTGGAAGAGGGACATCTCATCATAGTTCTTACCTGAGCCGCAAATGGACGCGTCGTCGCCGATACTCAAGTCGTCCTGAGAACTGCTGATACGACCTGCAATTGGAAGAAAGAGATTTTTTTAGTATTTTTTTTATACTAATATGCCTAGAGGTGTGAACATCGAGCACGGAACATCTCATATGATGTGATGGCCGTTCGAAAGAGATATCGTCTGACACTCCCATCCACGGCGGGATTTTGATGATTTCTTTGACATCATGATACCTTGCCGTCGGTCCGTGTGTGCGTGACTCGTTTACTTTTACTTCATTGTATATGTGTGAGTGTATGTGCTCGATTTATCATCTGCCAGACGTCCCAGAACGGGTTAATTTTTTATCGATATTAAGGTAATTACCTCGTCCGGTAGGTCGTCCGTTAGCGTTCCTGTAGAGCGCGGTCTCGAGGTACTGCAGACCGTTGTTGTTGATGATGTTGAAGCCGCACATACGTTCGATCTGTTTCCACCTGTGCATGCGCTCCTAAAAATCGATAGGATTATTTTATTACGATGGCAACACTGTGAAAAATTATTATTATTAGTTAATTTGTTGCCAGCAAAAAGAAAATTTATTGTTTTTTTTCTTGTGTTCCTTTTATGACCTGGTTATTCTGTTTTAAACTATATACATATATAATATTTTTTTTATTTATATATGCAATATAGAACCAGCTTTTGTAATAATTTTCATATCAAATAAAATACTATCATATTCATTTGAAAACAGTAAAAATATATAAATAGTAGCCTCATTGGGTAATTGATAGTTAGTTTTCCAAATTAATCATAAACCAATATACTTTTATTCATTTACAGCGACGAAGCTAAATTATATTACGTCAATTATTTTATAAATGTACATTACCGGTTGCCTGGAAGAAATCGCAGTTAGCGATAAGGCCGCCCATTGTACCTTTACCTGAATGAACTTGTTTTTTTGTTGTTGTTTTCATGTATGGTGTATAATAAAGCATATAATAAATAAATTACCTGTAACTCCTGCGTGACCTCGTTGAGTGCCGTACGCGCCTCTACAATGGACCGGTCGACGTCATCGATAGACTTGCCGTGAGTCGATACAAACGCGCCCACTAAACTCGAACGCTTCTTACGTAGTTTTTCGCACTGAAATTATTAATTATAATATAATAAATATAATCTGATCAACAAAAAAATATTTTGGTAGTGTTTGTTTTCGTAATAAAATACTGAGATTAAGCCCTAATAAGACCTGTTCACAAATCGTATTTATTTTCTATTCGACTGACCATGACAGAAAATGGAAACAGGTCCAGGTTATTTTGAAGATTTAAATTAAAAAAAAAATACAAAGTATACAAGATGACTTTCATGCCTTTATAATTAACTTCTGTATATATAATACACAAGTTTACATTTTATTTAAGCTTTATATTGCCTTTTTTATTAATTCCCTTTCCAATATGTAGCCGCCGTAAAAAAAAAATCAATAACTTTGTACCTGTGCTTTGACAAAATACTGTCACTGTAGTTTATTTTTTACAACTTGTTAACTTATCACAAGCTGTATGAGCTCGAAAATATACTCACAGCATCTCTCGCCTGCTGCAGCTGCATGTCCGCCTGCTGCTTCTTGCGCAGGTACGCTCTGTTCTCGACCTCGTGCGTGAGCTGCAGCCACTGCTGCAGGCCGGGCGGGGGCGCCCAGCACCTGTCCTCTAGCTCGCCCTCGGCGCGACGGAGCTCGGCGCGTAACATCTGAAAATGGAAAAAAACATGTTAATTTTCAATTTTTTAAGTCAATATTTTGGTGGTTAGCGTTCTTGGGAGAGGGGGGGTGTACAGGCTGGGGGTGAATCTTCAATATTTTTCTGTTTAGTTGTCGAATCGTCATTACCCTCATCACTGACTGTCGTTTAAATTGTATAATTTACAGGCTTAAACTTTTATGTTAAATAATGAAATAGATAAAGCCTCTTAATGTAGGTAAATATTGGATTTTATACAGTTACACGTAATGATGAAATTCGTGTGAGGAAGCGAACAGCGTCAGTTTGGCCAACAAAACCTGTTGAACACCTAGACCCAATCGATACAAAAATCTAGAGTTGTGGTAGTCAATTGCAGAATTTAAACCTATACTTAATATATTTAATTGAATGCGACGTAAAAACATGTTTGTTTAGCAAAACAAAATAAAATGTTCAAGTCATCACATTAGCGCAATTGCCGCAATAATTGTACACCGTTTTGCGCAAAAATTACACATAATGGTTGTACTTCTTAACAGTAATACAACCTTTAGTTTTTTATGTTCAGAGTGTTATTTTATATCGCTGTCTTGAAAATTTACTTTAAAGTGTTAAAATATAATATAATAGTTTCTATGTGAAAAAAAGGTCGGAGTTATTTGTCTCTCAAATTGGTGTGATGTTAGCTATCTTATCCATCTTGCATTAGAACAATTATGGTTATAGAACATCATAAAGCGACTAAAGCTTTGCGAATGCGCAGACTGGTAAGAGCACAGAAGAAAGACGAGCTATAAGGTATTTAACTGATGGAATAACTGACTGTTATTGGGTTGTGTGTGTGGCTTGATACATACCTAATGAAAAAAATATAAATTTATGACAATGACGAAAACATCGTGTGATATAAATTCACTTATAACACATTGCCGAGGAAAAGCAACACAGAAAAAGATAGGGGGAGAGGGGATTTTCCAGACGCGACATACACAGCCGATTCCACCAAAAATATGCGGTTACACGTGAAACCGAAGAACTGTCAGTCAAGATATGTGCTTGATTTTTCAAGCATAAAATTTAATAAAATTGCTATTATTTTATGTTTTTCGTTTAAATATTTATAAATAATATATGGTTACTTAATTATTATATCTATGTATCATAAAAAAATTAAAAGTAATTATTGAGATCATGTTTTGTGATATTCGTAAAAGTATAAAGTATACATGATAAAATGTTTGGTGCAACCGGCTGATAGGTTACAAAAGCTTTGACTTACCTCAATCTCAGCCTTCAGCTGCGTCACCTCAAGGTCAGATGACGCAGAATTTAGAAGCGGCGTGTCACCTGCCTCTCTTAGTTTCTTCTCCAAATTCTTCTTCTCTGTTGTCACGTTCTCCTGGAAATTGTAAGAAGGTTGTATTTAAATTCCCTGCCCTTCAACCAAAATATAACACTTGGGGCCTTACCATGACGTGCCAAAACAAGATTATTTTCGTTATGAAAAAGAGACGGAGCTCTACGACGTTAGTAGCTGTGTCACGCTCTCAAACTTGAATAGTGATTGCAAAAACCCGTGGTGGTACAGCCCCTGAATTTTTTAATACACAAAACGAAGTTCAACAAAAAATGGTAAATGATAATAAAAACATTACTTGAAACATCGTTTGTAATTACGTGAATTATTCAGAAAATTACTTTTAAAATTATACTAAAGGATTTACTTAGTAATATAAATTAGGTACCTGGTATACGTTGTTAACGCACTGACATGTTGCCGTAAATTAGTAATTTCGATGAGACACAACTAAGGTCGTTTAAAAAGATTAGTTAGCGGCATGACGTCAACTCATTTTTAGGGAAGCGCTAACTAAGTGTCTAAATTGCTGTGACTGGAGCGGTCAACTGAGCGCCCCCGTACTAATGTTCTAGGCATTCGATTGACGATGCATCGCTAGTCGTATGTATACCTAGGTAGGTAGAGGGGGGACATTTTTACTTGGATAAAAGTACTTCATTTCAGGCGGCATAACTAGACTACTTGACGAACCTGTCATGTTCCAGTCGGTTATTTGACTGGGAGAGAGGGGAAGTTGATAGTTTATTATTGTATTAAATATTTAAAAATTGTATTGTAATAGATGTCAGGAATAAACAATTTTCATACTTGATGCTTATCTACGTTAGATTCACATATAAGCTACAGTCTTGGTTCTAAAGTTGAAGATTTGCTAACGTCGTCATGAAAAAAGGGTCGTTAATATCTCAAGAGAGTGACGATCTGCGAAAGGTGACTGTCAAAAGTTGGAGGCGTCAAGCTGTGAGACCGGGCAATACGTCAGACATTAGGGAAAGGCCTATATCCATCAGTAGACCAGTATAAAATAGGCTGATGATTTAAAGCATATAATCTAGGCATTCTAACCGACCTGTTCCAAACGTGCTTTTTCTAGTTCCTTCTGCATATCGTTGAGCGCCATCTCCGCTTTCCGCAGCTGCTCCATATCGCGCAACATGCGTTGGACCTGATGACGGCTGGCGCGGCCCGCGCGCAGTGCCGCCCATCCGCCCACCACGGCGCCCAGCAGCAGAGACGCGAGGAGCCAGTCCTTCCATCTACTGCCTTCTGGAAAAACAGCAATGGGATTTAGAACAATGTTATGGTATAGTAGACTGAATAAATGGCCTCTGGTCTCACTAGACGGAGACTTATGGAAGGAAGGGAGGCCTTACAGTGGGCCATGATAGGTTTTAAATAAAATAAAGTGGTCACTTGATGATGATGGGGTCCTGGGGTACCTCATCAGGGACAGGCTCTAAGAAGAGATTTCCATTTTTTGCGATCTGTGCGGCAACTTCGAAGTCCTTCCAGCCGAGACCAGTGGTCACTTAATACCAATAATTTAATTATACCTTGTAGTTTCTATCCTGTTCTTTACAAAAAGAACCTAGGTTTTGGACCGTCAAATTTTAGGCTAACTAATCGAACAATTCAAAAATGTTTGTAAAAAGTCATAATAAAATACATAATGTGTCTTTCATTAATTTAAAAGGTCGATACCCTTTCTTTTAAATACTATGAAAAAAAAGGCAGTATTCACTTAATTTTTGTCCAGAAAACTAAAACCGTAAAAAATACGAGAATGAACCTGTATTGCGTTACGGTTGATACGGTCATAATCGTATAACATCCGAACTTCTGGAATTGGATGAGTGTAACTGATATACGGTAACCTTATACTATCTAGACTAGTAAACGAATTAACTTGTTAAGCTATTATCTAGTACAATCTAGGTTTTATGGGCTAATTGAGACAATTGGAGTTCTTTTTAGGGTTCCGTAGTCCGACAAGGAACCCTTATAGTTTCGCTCTGTCCGTCTGTCTGTCTGTCTGTCTGTCTGTCTGTCCGCGGCATAGCTCCGTGGTTTTTGTTATTAGAAAGCTCAAATTTGGTATGAATATGTATATTGATTACGCGGAAAAAGTGGTAAAATAAAATTTTGAAAAATATTTTCTTTTAGGGTAGCTCCCAAACATGTAAAGTAGGGATGAATATTTTTTTTCTCGCGTACCCCTTCGTGTGGGGTATCGTTAGATAGGTCTTTCAAAAATATTATGGATGTGTGAAGATCATTTTTCGGTTAAGCGCGCCATTTGCGAAATATCTAGATTTTAAGTGAATTTTTTTGTTCGAGACGAGTTACCCCCCCCTCTAACTTTTGAATGGCTGTACCTAGAAATGTGAAAAAAATCACAGACGTAGCACATGTAATGAACTTACAAGGAAAACTATCACGGCTAAGTAGGCTTAACCGGTTACAGAGTTATAGTCGACTAACTGAGACCTACTACGGAACCCTACTGCGCGTGGCCCGACACGCACTTGGCCGGTTTTTAGTCTGTAAAATTCTTGTGTATAAGGTTTTTCTTTCGATGGGAGCGTCACAGACGAGCCAAATATCGTTTTTATTAGAGATCTATAATCAATTAATCTTATTTTTTTATTAAAAGCGTCTAGTAAGAGTACGTTGTCGTTAGAAAAAGATAGTACCTTTAACATACTGACGTTATAATTCTAAAAGCCTTGGTAGCAACATAGTCTACAGTGCAATGGCCGTTTTGCACGACAAGACATAAAGCAATAGAATAGTACCAGCATTTTTTACCTTATTATCTTTTTGAGCTCTTTTTAAAATAGGTCTAATTCGTATACTTACATTTCGATTCAACAAATACGCTACTGACTGGTGATCAGTGATTTGGGGAGACGAGAAAATTAAACCAGAAAAATAAGCTCCTTAATTAAGCAGGGGCCGTACCACCACGTGTTTTAGCAACCACAATACAGGTGTGAGAGCGAGACACAGCTACTAACGCCGTATAGCACCGTCTCTATTTCACAACGAAACTATTCCTGCTATGGTACGTCATGGTAAGGCCCCAGGGGCCCTACCACCACATGTTTTAGCAATCACTATTCAGTTTGAGAGCGAGACACAGCTATTCACGTCGTATAGCACCGTCTCTTTTTCACAACGAAACTCCAAACACCAAAAACTGGACTGACTCAGTGTCTTCTCGTGTAACCCTATTAAATGCGCCCATGATGCAAGCTACAAATTAATCAACACGATTGGTGATGACATGTGACATTTTTAACACTAGTTGCCTTACCTAGAAATCATGAGTAATTAACTAGAAGTGACTATTATGTGCGCGTGTGTTACCAGTACAGATTTTTTATGTCTTTCTATACTTTTTTAAAGGATTACAACAAAGTTTTTTTATTTGAATACGAAGATTCCATTTTTAGGGTTCCATACCTTAGAAAGAATAAAATACTTTAGTTTAAATCGGCATTTTTCGTGTAAAAGGTGTTCTATGATTAGTTAAATCTTAAGTTTCTTGTCGTAATTGATAGTCATGTACAAATAGATATACAACACCTACTCCTAAAAAAGTGGATTGTATGGTTGATGCTGTCGATAGTCTAATAAATACGTCTTTTTTTTCGGATGGGAAATCATCAAATGACCCCTACCGCCGTGGTTGAGGCGGGTGGGAGTGTCAGACTCTTACTGACTAAAACCCATCCATGTTCCTTTCTCAGCCCCTAGCATTGCGGGGGCGCGGTATCTCTTTCGAACGTCCCGCAGCCCCGGCAGGCTAAATAAATACGTCTGCATAATAATTTAGCCACGGTTCGGTTGAGTCGATCAGGGTGATTCTCAGCAGTTAGACACGTGAATTGAGCCTATTGGTTGATTATATTTACGTGCTTATCTGTTGAGATTGATCCTGATCGGTTCTGGAATTACGCAATAATTGGGGTACAAGTACTAATTAAGACTTAAGTTTCTAAACTGAAAACCTCTAAGTGTTAAAAATCCCATGAATACCTGTGAAAATACTTTAAAGATATTATTAAATGGGGTCATACTTATCATTCGTCAGATGTCTGTGTTATCAATGCTATGATGATTACAGGACAAAGGTCACCAGTTAATCTGAAGGTGATCAGAACATAAAACCGTCAACATTATTTTCCTGCTAAGCCAAACTGCGAAAATTGTTGAAATAAAGTAAATTATCCACAATTTCAAAACAGTAAAAAACAATAATGCTTCACGCTTTATGCCCCGCATCGAAGGTAAGTTTTTTATATGCATTAAATAGTGTTATAATAATACTATTTTTCCGCCAGCCGCTTCGCCCGCGTTGTCATACAAGCTTTGCCCCCTTTTTCACCCCTTAAGGGTAGAATTTCTGAACATCCTATCTTATCGGATGCCTACGTCATACAACGAACACACCCTCCAAGTTTCAGGTCTCTAAAATCAGCAGTTTAGGCTGTGCCTTGATCCGTCAGTCATTCAGAACAAAGCATTTTATAGATATTCTACTAGCACTTCGCCTGCATGTGGGTATTTAGATGGGAGCTTTAGGGGATGAATTTAGAAAAATTCGCGTACCAATCCAGGTTCTAACATCGTGTATTCCAAATTTCTATCTAAATTCATTCAGTAGTTTTTAAAAGAGTAACAAACAAATTCTCATACACTAGCATTTATAATATTAGTAAGATAGAGACATAAATTGCATTGTTTGTGTGTGTATGTGTGTACTAACATAATTTCCACTGTGGCTATAGCTAGTAGACATGAGTACAAAAGGTTTAAAAAAAGTTTATGACTGAAACATGCCAATTATCAAACCATTATAGCGATTCGAACAAGTAAATATGTATAACTTTGCACGCCTGACTCAACCTAGCAATTACCTACGACCGACGACCGTATGCCTAAACAACACAGTAATACCTACCCAAGTCCTACTTTTATATTAGAAGTGCGAAAGTATGTGTATTTCCGTATGTTTAATACTATTTCAGGCAAAAACTACTGAATGGATTTGAATAAAATTTGGTACACACGTAGTTTATAACCTGGATTAACACATAGGACAGTTTTAATCTAGGTGCGCGAAGACGAGTGTCAAACCAATCTATACATATAAAATGCTTTGTCATGAATGACCTGAGTGACTGACGGATCAACGCACAGCCTAAACAGCTGATTGTAAAGACCTGAAACTTGGAGGATGTGTTCTTTGTATGACGAAGGCATTCGATAAGAAAGGATTTTCCGAAATTCTTCCCCTAAGGGGTTGAAAAAAGGGGGCAATGTTTGTACGAAACTGTTATTTTTAATTTGATTCGTATAGATAGACCATGCGTGTGCATTCCTAAAATAAATAAAAAAACTATAACGGACAGACGCTCGAAGCCACACCACTGACGTACACATTCTACCTTCAAGTTCGGTACCCTAATAAAATCGAATATAATTATTTTTTCTTGGGCATTGACCTCTTGGCCTTGAGTGATATTGCAATACTTTGGTAGTTTTAATGCACGTATTATTTTCTACACAAACAAAAGCCTTCCAGTGTAACAGATATGAGATACGGTTGACTGCTAATGTTTTAAATGTAAATATAATCCATTTGCAGCACAATTGTCGCCTTTGAAAAACTTCTTTTATATTTTCGAATAAATACAGAGTACAGACAAAAGTCGATGCTTCTTATTATAAAGTATATAACATACTTCTGTTTTTGCCATCTTTTTATGACGTAAAATTCCTGCATATAATTTATGTCTAGCGATACTAATTAGGCGGACAGGCTATAGTTCTGCAGGCCTAGGTTGAGGGGTGGGGGTTCGTCTCCATGTTCTATAAATATTCGATAAACAAAGAGTGGAGAAAAATCGCCTGTCCAGTTCCGTGTTAAGCTTGCTGTGGAATACCGTATTATGAAACCTTAGATATCCAGATTCTGGTGTGTGAGAGAGACGGAGCTGTAAAGGATGAAAGCACTGTCCTTTTCCAAATTGAATCTAGGTAGCTATTGCTTGTCATTATTATTGTCACTGTTGCTTCCTATCAGTGCAAAAATTTACACAATCGGCTCAGTAGTTTTAGAGATCACTCATGTTTACAAACAAATGATGACTAGTTTGCAATAATCCTATCTCCTGATAACTATCCACATTATATAAAGGCATGTACGTTTTACCATCATCATTTAAATCCACATAACGCCCACTGAACGCCAAGTATACAGCATACGATGCACACACTGCGATCCAGGTCTCAAACATTTATTATCACATACTAATAGCAATCACATCACTCTGTATCGTAAATATACCATCACTGTTAAGTTCCACTACTTATAAAAAAATAATCACGATATTTACTTATGAATATCACTTGAAAATGCAGCAAAAAAGTAACAGGTACTTTTTCACGTGCCTGTGATTAAATATTAAAATAAAACTGTTCCACTATGTCACAGCTACCGATCACAAAAGTCAAGTTTGAATGAAGCTAAATCGTTCTCGTAAGCTGTGATGTAACGCTAATGACACCATCATTTCATTAAACGTGAGACACACCTATATAATCAACTAAAAATATATGGGTATGCTACTTGACTCGAACTCATAAGTATTTCTGGTTTTCCCACAACGTGAATTTTGTAGAAACCCGCCCCGTTACGGTTGCCGTTTAGTTTGACAAACAAATGATATCATGGAAATTCATACGACTAAATACGATAAAGTCATAGCATGAAATATTAAATTTTCACACTTCCCACATATTTTAGATTTTTAAACAATGCTGTGCTATATAAGTGTCCATATAACTATTTTGCTAATGAGACAAATTTCTTTTATTACTTCTGTTTATCGAAAAATATAATTAACAGATAGTTAATTTGTAAACGTAAGTAGTCAATAAGCCACTCCGTGATAAACTTTAAAGTAATATTTAACATATTATTCTACGCATGGATTTTAACTGGTTTCTATTTTATAAAATAACATAATATTAGATACACACACATCATAGTCTAGCCTAGTCTTTTCCCAATTATGTTGTTCAGGTCGGCTTCCAGTCTAAACCGGACGCAGCTGAGTACCAGTGTTTTACATGGAGCGACTGCCTATCTGACCTCCACAACCCAGTTACCGGGTAACACGGTACCCCTTGGTAAGACTGGTTGTCAGACTTTCTGGCTTCTGACTACCCGTAACGACTGTCAAAGATGTACAAATGACAACCGGGACCAACAGCTTTACGTGATTTAAGAGGCAGGGATAGCAATATATTGGATACACAACGTGCAAAAATATAATACGACGCTATTCATAGACGAGTGGGCAGCAATCAAGGATACGAGGAGGGCAAAGCTCAACATAATTTAGGCCGTCAGTTATGAGACAGTCTCAAGCAAACAGTGGAGGTTGGTCACTATACTAATAACACGTTATAAGGAGTAATAACTTGCGGTCTAATATTACGTTCCATGCATTCTAGCGACAAACTATAGGATGGCGTTTAATCTAGTTTTATTGTTATGCTCAGTAACAAAAGTGGTGTATTAGATATTACCGGAATTGCTTTTGTTGATAAATTGACTGGTATCATCGCTAATTTAGAGTTTACATAGCATTTCCGTGACATTAATCTATAGAAGTTTTTTAAGTCTAGTTTTCGTTTGTGTATCTGATTCGTCTTAGAAAACTTATGGATTGGTCTAATTTGGAGGTTTGAGAAATGTTAAGGTGAGGAAATAAATGATAGGTTTTTCAATTATGATATTTTTAGTTACAACTTATGGTTAGGATATATTCAAATATTCTATATAATAATAGGTACTTCAAATTCAAAAGTTTATGAGGATGTGTTTGTTGTTCTTTCACACATGAACTACAGAATGGATTTGTATGAAACTTTGGTGCAAACAGTATATTTATATAAACTGAATTTCAACATAGAATACTTTTTATTCGGGTATTTCATTAGAATTCTGGTAAAAACACGAAAACCTGCTAGTTATTTATAAATCACACACACGTATTACAAAACTGTGCTAATTCAAATTCATGGTCACATTACACTACAAAATAAGGAAAATTATTATTGTAACTAATTGCGGCTGGTAAATTGCTAAATAAACTGCTAATTGCATACGATAACAATTTTGAACCATAAAAAAGTTTTCATAATAACTAATATCAACCAAAAATAACACATGAGGCAACCCACAGTAAAAACTTCAAAAGTTTTAAGGAAGTTTTCGAATATAAAAAAAAAATTGAAAGTCGAACATTGTTTTTTTTTTAAATATCCAATACTGGGCGCGTTTCTTTTGTTAAGTATAAATCATTTACTAGACTTTGATTAACTAAACTGTTCGAAAGACTTGTCGTCTGAGGGATTAATTTGCATTGTTGTCACAACTTTCTTTTGAACAAACTAATCATATTTAAAACACAACGTTATTATCAATATTTATTTTAACAAAACAAAAGTCCTACCTCAGACACTGAAGCCACGTCTTTAGAGCGACCATGGCATTGACAAATAAGATTCTACACCACCAAAATATATCACTTAGCACAGCAAAAATACCACAAACAACTTGTAAATTTACATAAACGCTTCGTCTATCGTCAAGCGAATGCGACAGCTCATTGGAAATTTCAAAGGAAACCAACAAAAAGAACAAACAATAGTAATGATTTTCAAAGAACAATACGTTACGTGCCCACGCTTTATACATTGCCACGTTATAATTTGATAGCTTAGCGAGTTGTCTTAGAAATTAATTATGTTTTCAGGGTTCCTTTTGGTGACGGCGCGTTCGTTTTTCACGCGCGCCTCAAAGAATGTCAGTAAAAGAGACGGGGGCCTCCCCCAAGGCCTGCCCTAGGGCCTGCCGGGGCTGCGGGAAGTTCGAAAGAGATACCGCGCCCCCAGAATACAAAGGGCTGAGGAAGGAACATGGATGGGTTTTAGTCAGTAATAGTCTACGGTGTCATTTGATGATTTTCCATCCAAAAAAAAGGGTTTCTTTTGCTATATCTTTATCTATGTTTTTTTCTGTCGACCTCATCTCGAAACTAATATTATAAAACCGAAAATAACTCAGTACCTATGTCTGTTACGTTTCGGATATAATTTGATTTGGAGATAGATTGAATCTGGGGAAAGACATAGTTTTTATCCGGGTAATAACTGCGGGAAAAGCTAATATTCATAATGCGTGTTATGTTAATTTTAAAGCTAAAATACCTCTCACGGCTCTCAATATCTTATTAGAATAAATAGGAAAGTCCTGTAGGTTCCGGCAAGATTAGGTCACCCTATTCGCTGTCATTATGATGAAAGTATGTCCTATAAAACGGCAACAATTCAAGCTTCTATGAGACTCCAATCGCACACACTATCATCAGTAGATTCAATCCAACTGGAGATAACATCCAACTAATATTAAAAAGCGAAAGTTTGTGAGGATGTATATATTTGTAACTCTTTCACGCAAAAAGTACTGAATGTATTTGGATAAAATTTGGTACAGACATTTTTTTTTAATATTAGCTTACTAGCTTCTGCCAGCGACTTCGTCCGCGTGAAATAGTGGTGCTCCGCTCCTATTGGTCTTAGCGTGATGATATATAGCCTATAGCCTTGATTTCTGTGTAGCTTTTACCATTAAGGTTGCACACGCGACGAAGCTTAAAAAATGGAGTAACTTCTCCCGTTTTCCCAACATTTTTCTTCACTGCTCTGCTCCTATTGATTGTAGCGTGATGAAAAGTATACTATAACCAGCACAGGGGTAAGAAAAATAATTGTTCCAAGTTTCGTTAAAATCCGTCGAGTAGTTTTTGTTTCTATAACGTTTATACAGACACACAGTGTACGGCGTGGAACAAGCCAGGTGGACAAAAGTCATTATCAAATTCCCGGAAATTTGTACTTTCTACCTGTAAACAACACCCTTAAACCTCTGATTCCAAGATTTTTTTACGTCTAACATTCCACACTGATGAGCCATCGTTTATCAAAGTAAGGTAATGAGGTAAATGTAATTAAACAAATAGGTCACTTGCATTTTTGCGACACTTGCACTAACATCTCATGGTGGTAGTTCTAATTTTGTGGAAAATTTTTGTGATGGATTTTACTTCTGAAGGTATGTACTATATTATTTTCTTATTAGAATCTTTTAATATGTCATGAACGTTCATAAAGTAGACTATTTGTGAATGACATAAAAAAAGCCATGTTTTTGTTTGTTTTCGAACTTATCAGGCTTGGAAAAGCCATGTATCCTCTTGTATCCAGTCTGAATTTTTGATATGTCTTAGCTACATGGCTATAGATAATTATGTGACATACTTTATGTAGCACACTTGAGTATAACACTTTTTTTTCCTTTTGTTTTAGGAACGCTTTACTCTATTAGTAAAATAGAGTTTTTCGAAGAGTGGCTTAAGCATGACAAAAACGAAAGAAATGACTGTCTATTTGAATTTATTTTGCTAAGTGTGGTTTCTCTGACATCACTGAAGATAGTAAAAGGGAAATTAAGATAAAATTTGCCAGCATTTCTTCAAAAATTGCTACCAAATGGGTGTCTTCAGGAAAGTCAAAAGAGCGATTCCTGAATAAGAATAAGTTGTGGCTGGAAGGCGACAAGATAGAATTCTGCTTGCGATCGACTCTACCACAACCTTCTACTTCATTCGCTGACCTTTCTCGACCCGGAAGACCTAAAAAAGTGTTTGAAGATTCATCTTTTAAAACTAAGAAACGTAGAGTTGCTGATGTAGTTGAATCATGGAGTGTTGGAGAATTAATGACTGCTGCAGAGGTAGCTGCACGATCAACTGGACATGCCTGCCACTGTGCATACATTGATATTCACAGTACAGAGGTGATTAAGACGGCAATAGTTCCAATAGGGCAGCTTTCAGAAGAAGCCCAAGAAGCGAGAAACAAAGATTGCCGGAGGTTTAGAGAGCACAATACCAGAAAGTACTCTCGTGTTGCCACGAATAAAGACTTGCTCAATATGTTAATTATAACGTCTGATCCTCTGATCAACAGCCTCCGGGAAGTACCGAAAAAAAAGTCTAATAAATTGTGCGCGGAGGTCTTAAAGCTCATCATAGCTCCCACTATAGAGCCTCGACTCCAACTGCAACCAAGGCCTCCACAAACTCAGGAAGACTATCTTCTATCGGATTCATCGGAATCAGAATCCGATGAATCTGATATTGAGAATTAGTTTTAATGCAAATAGATAGGTCTAATGTTAGATTTAAAAATTTTGTATTTAATATGTTTATATAAGGTAGTATAATCATATTTACTTAATTAGCATTGATACTCGTAGCGACTAGGATATTTTTTTTTTTCTGTATATTCATGAAATATTTTTTTATACACAATTCCTATGCATTTTCTTTAAATAAATGATTTATAGTACTATATAAATAATTAATTTATACATATTGTTCCAAAACCATGAAAAAATATTTTTGTCCACCTGGCTTGTTCTACGTCGTACACTGTGAGACAGACAGACAGACAAAAATTTTACTGATTGCATTTTTGGCATCAGTATCGATCCCTTATCACCCCCTGATAGTTATTTTGGAAATATATTTCATGTACAGAATTGACCTCTCTACAGATTTATTATAAGTATAGATAACCTGGATTAACACATACGATACTTTTTATCCGGGTGCACGAAGTAGTTTTCAGAATGTGGGTGGCGCGAAAAACAGCTAGTTGCAACTAAACCGAAACATCTTCACAAAATTTTGCAGGTCTAGAGATCACGAAGGTAAACTGTCGACCTTAAAGCCTAGTTCACACACACTCATACGAACAATACCCTCGAAGAGCGCGATTGTAAACAGGATTCTAAGACAAGGCTCATGTTTTTCAATAGTATGCGGAAAAGAACGGTTATTTCTATAATACATACATGCTATTGCTATTAATACCATGTTTTATTGATAACTAACTTCTGCATGCGAATCCGTTTACGCCTTCGGATTAAGTCCGTTACCGATAAGTTATCTGTGTGCACAATTTTATATCCAAATCGTCAGCCGTTTTTGCGTGATTGAGTAACAAACATCGAAACATTTGTTTAACAAACTTTTTATTTATTCATTTATTTTTAGCGTAGTGTCTCACTGCAGGGCAAATGCCTCCCTTCTCTCCTTTCATTTGAGAGCAGCTGAATTTATTACGAATTCGATACTTTTAACGGCTAGTGCTCAATGCAATTATTCGACAAGTCGTCACGTGTGAACAAAACGTTAGTATCAGCCTTGTAACAATGGCGTGGCAGTACTTAGAACAGTTCATTTCAGAGTTTTTGACAAGGCTGGATAAGATGAACTCTCATTAATACAAGATTAATATTTTGACCCACACCCACATGGGCAGTTTGTTGCGCCATTTATTCTTCCCAGCAAAAATACATATAGAAGTGGTGCAGGATGGGCTTTTTGGGGACTGTCTTTGCAATGTTAACCTCCTTGATTTCATTTCTGTTCCAAAGGCACTTCATTCTTACTTCCCCACTAATTATGCTAATATTATGAACATAAAAGTAACTCTATCTGCGTGTAACGATGTCAAAAACGGCTGAACCGAATTGAATGATATTCGGAATAGATGAGATTGAAGCCTGGGGAAGTTTTTATCCGGGTGCTGGAAGTAGTTCCCTCGAGACGCAGGTGCAACCGCGGGAAATAGCTAGTTAATACTTTTTGACGTGATAACATCTTATATTGATATCGATGAACGCCGTCTGCACGAAAAAGTATGACTCATTGTCACGTTCCACATGAACCGAACGTTATCATGTAAAATTATCGTCCGTAAAGCGACTTAATTACAGACAAGTATTTTTTCGGATAATAAGTTAAGCACAATACTGTCAATGCCCCATTAACTTTATTCAGAAACCGTATAACGATATAAATTGTCGTACGAACAGACATAAACACATCGCAGCTGTCTAGCCATCAATCGTCACGTATGAACAAAACCTTATCAGTCCCATAACAATGGCCATAGATCTATTATCGGGCACATAATGAAACGTTTTTTGCACTACAGTGACCTTCAACAAGCCATGGTGTTGGTGAGATCTAATTTATTTTTATTGTGCATGGATATATTGGTGGTGTGGGTTTGTATTTCGAATTGTCAGGTTGTTGGATTAAAGGTTTGTGTAACCTTTTAGTTCAAGCCAAGTTCACCGACAGATAGTTACGTAATAGGCCCGTTAAATAAAAACGTTTTTTAAACGGCTGACACGAAAATTCCAGCTTCTAGTTCAACCCTGGTTTGGTAATCGACCGTTTCAGGAATAAAAATCTCTAATAATACATTACTCATCGAAAGTTGGAAGTTTGAATTTTAGGGTTAAGTTAATCGGACAGCTACCTAAAAAGTCTTAATTCGCCAATCCGCCTCGAGCAAGCGTGGTGATCAATGCGCATGCCTTCTCTGTGTGAGAAGAGGCCTGTGCCCAGTAGTGCGACAATATGTAGGCCGATGATGATGATGAAATATAATTATATTCTTATTAGGACTATTGCATTGCTTCTGTTCGGTTCACATAAAAATATTTTATACAATGTAACCTACACAATTCAAAATGTATTACAATACAATGCTTTGGGCTATTGGATTTTGATTTTCCAGTAGTGTTGGATCCATACAACATCTATGAGTATGGTGTGTAGATGGTGCTGTTAAATCTTTTTAACCGACTTCAAAAAAAGGAGGAGGTTATCAATTCGACTGTATTTTTTTTTTTATGTTTGTTGCCTCATAACTTGTTTAATATATATCCGAATTATACAGAGTTTTGAAAGGTAAAAAAGTGTTCATTTCGTACATCTGTCATACCCCAAATTAAACCTTGTATCATAGTACAAACTACCTATTATGTGCGATCATTCTTTTGCTATTTCACCATTAAAAAGCCATTACGCAGAATCATTGCCAGTAATAAAAAAGCTCGAAGAGGAAAATCTGTTTGTTGTATAAACATTGTCTGGCTAAATATTAATTTTGTTTTTACGAGTTCGTCGTTACTAGAATTAAGTGGCGTAAGTAAACATGACGGTAAAGTAGGTACTTACTACCTACGCTCAAATTAATACGTTTTAATCATTTTTTTTGAGTGTTAGGTTGTAATAAGCGTAAATAACCAAATCATCCAAGTATTTGGCATATCAGCAAGTAGAGATAAATCGTTATTTTTGATATATTTATAAAACGGCTGAACCGGTAGTGATAAAATTTATATAGGACCACTTCGGAAGTATCATCTTTTCGAACAAAAAAATAATTTTCAAAATCGGTCCACAATTGGCGGAGTAATCGCGTAACAAATATACAAAAAAAAAACAAAAAAACCGTCGAATTGAGAACCTCCTCCTTTTTGAAGTCGGTTAAAAATAATTGTTGCCATGTTTGTGAGGTGTATTTCAATGTGAAAAGTATAAAATTAAGTTATATTCGATATAACATTTGTAAACTAGAACTTTGCATCCGAGCCGATGTCTGGCCGGCACTCAGGCTCCTGAGTGATCTCCTTAAAAGCTAAATTCCTAGTTCTTTTTCTATCGTGTGAGTCGCAGGTTTTATAACCTAACAAGCCCTGTCAGTTTTCACAAATCTGCTTGATGCCTCTAAAATTGAATTGTAGCAAAGACTAGTCAAAGTAGCAGCCGGGGACAACGGCCTTATGTGGCTACCTAGGTACGGTACCACACCCAACAACCTGACACCGTTTTGCGTTTTTTTTTAAATCCTTCAAAGCAATTTCGGCCCTTCCCGAAAAACACCAGAGTCTCTGTTCATTCATAGCGTTCGCGTTTTAGACCAATACGAAGCAGTCAGGCTACATTCCTCATAATCGTTTAATGAAATACCCAGTGTAAAAGATGACATAATTAAACTTGTTTTTTAGGACAAGTTTTTTTTAAGTTCGTCCTGTTTTTATAACGGTTTTTACTAATTATTTTTCACTCAAGACCAAGCTGAACTTAAGTAATACTGATTAAACTGCGGAGAACGAAATGTTAACTAATCACTAAATTATATTACAAATATGCGAAAATGAGTTTGTAAAACTGCTTTCGGACTACGCTATAATATAACAGCATATAGTATATAGCTCATAGCACAACAATATTGCGCACCATACATTGTTATGGACACAACGATATCGTTGTGCTATGAGCTATATATTATAGCGTAGTCTGAAAGCAGCTTAAAATAGTTGAACCGAATTTGGATGCAACTTAGTACGGAGATGGAGACGATCATAGGCTACTTTATATACAGGTGCGTTAAGAAGTTCCATCGGGAGGCGGGTAGAGCCGCGGGAAACAGCTAGCCAATTATACATCGTTACTAAACTTTTTAAATGCATTATTCCTACATAAGCCTAAGTAATAGCCGCATGGGTCGACCGATCTAAAAGTTAAGTTACGCTTGGCGCAGTCGGTCTGTGGATGGGTAACTATTTATGATATAACGAAACTCCTCCGTGCCTCGAAAAGCACGTTAAGCTGTAGGTGCCGGCTGCCATTTGTAAATCTTTAACAGTCGTTACGGGTAGTTAGAAGCCAGTCTGACAATCAGTCTTACCAAGGGGTATCCTGTTACCCGGTAAAACTGGGTTGTGGATGTCAGATAGGCAGTCGCTCCATATAAAACACTGGTACTCAGCTGTATCCGGTTTGACTGGAAGCTGAACCCAACATAGTCGGGAAAAGGCTAGGCAAATGATAATATTCCTATACCTACCCATGAGAATGTTACGGAAAAACTATATTTCTAAGAAGTTCCCACGCGAACTGGAAATATCGGTCTAAACGACAGCGAAACATGACCGGTATTGGCTGGTAGACATAAAAAATTAAACGCACATCATAATATAAGTCAAGCTCAACGGGTCTTAGAACTAAGAAATGAAATAAATTAAGATGAGGCTACTAGTACAACCGGTTTTCATGATATCTAGTTTAAGCGATTTGTCTGCGATAAGATATAACCGGTTTTCATATAAACATTGCTTAAGGGCTGTGTAGTGTCCTTATTGTACTTGCATACATGTAGACTGCTTCATTGCCTTTCAGAAATAAATTTTACGAGAGCGAATAATGTGGAAGACTACGTGTTTCATCTCTTGTGTACAGGAATTATCTACTTAGGATCAAGTGTCGTCATTCGTGTTGTAATCTGGCACATAAAATTAGCCGATACTTATCCGGAGATGGTGAAACTGCCTATGAGACATATTATTATACATAGTGCAAAATATCTCGATGAGGTTTATTTTTTAAAATTACTATTCGACACACATGATTGACAGTTTTGGCGTTACGTCAAATACTCTGGATAAGTACCACTAAATTTAAATAACAGATAATTTCATACAAATCTTGTAGATTTATTCCTATCCCTAAGCTGGCCTATAAACTGCCTATTTTTCGGCCACATACCAACTACAATTGCAATGCACAAGAACTATAGGTGCTCAAAATCTAGCATACCCTTCAACCAACTCTAGCAAGAGAGAGTAATCTCGTACCTTCATACACGAGGTAGATTGCTATAAAAAGCGAAAAGGGCTATCAATACTTATGAAATATACTTAGTATAAAATATACATTATTTAGCCAAGTGAAATACGCATACGATTTATCTTAACAAGTATCATTGAAAGCGATTTTTCAGTCTAAGAGCCAAGTTCTTCGACAGACGGTTATATAATCGGCCCGTTAAACGGAAAAGTTCATAACCACGAAGCTGGAATTTTTGTGTTGTCAACTTCTTGTTCGACTCCGGCTTGGTAATCGACCGTTTTAGGAATAAAAAACCCAAATGATAGGTTATCCATCGTATGGTAGAAGTTTAAATTTATGGTAAACGGCTGTTTTCAGTTGATCGGACCGTTATCTTGTCGGTGAACTTGGGCCTTAGCTTTGCGAAACACGATGTACCGATGTTTTTCTTGTACGAGAACTTGCTTTTATCCGGTATTTGAGATAATAAATATACTATGGTTCTTTCATGAACATAACATACTGTTCCTGGTTTGTTTGCGGGGCATATGTGTAACTCAGAGCGTTCAAGTGTCAGATATCCATTGAGCTCTTTAAATAATTTAGAAATTTTGACCTTTAATATATCCATAACCATTTATTTCCCAGCTATGGTGTGATACAAGAAAATTATCCCTATTACGGGTAGGTAATGTGGCTTAAATTTTTTTAGTGGGTTTTTTACACCCCTGTATATTTTTATATTCAGGAGTTGCACGTTACCTTTGGGGGGTCCGAAAAGTACGACATCCATCGCTTTGAGTGCTAGTTTCTGCTTGTGGATCGGGTCTTTGATGCCCAACACGTTGCTGAGGTATTGCATGTTGTTCACAGCCAATCTGTTGGAGATAGAACAATATATTAGTTCTACAATGGATTTAAGACAAGCTTTATTTGGGAGTTCTGTAGGTACACATTCTTCTTATCATGTGGGTTGAAGGTTCTACCAACCTAACAAGCCCTAGTGTCAGAGTTTTCTCAAATCCGCCTGACGGCCGCTGACATGGAATTGTAACAACAACTACTATCAAGAGAACAGTCGAGGACGACGGCTTAACGTACCAGGCACGGGTGTATAACACCACCAACCTCCTGACTTTGGGCTGCTTTGTGAAATTTTCTGAAACCCACAAAGCGATTTCAGCCAGCCAGCTTGAGTCAGCCCAGGAACGAACACGAGACATTGTTTTCAGCAGTCGCGCTATGTGACCACTGGACCAACGAGGCACATTTGACTAACCCTTTTTGGAAAAACCCGTGATTTTTGGGTCCGTTTTTGTGTTCAATTAGGCAACACATTCGCCCACTATTATATAGGTTTTCAAAATAATTGGCGTAATGAGTGTTTTATTATAGGTACATCTCTGTCTCACCGCTTTAGGAACTGCAGGCGTTATGTTTCATTGGTACTACTACTTCACGAAAGGAAATATGGCAATGCGGTGGTAGTGGTTTGTTTCTAGAATTCTAGACGAACCTGCAATTTCCTCACGATGTTTTCTTTCACCGTTGGTCAGTGATATCTTAGACACTTTTAGAAAAGTCGCATTGGTAATTGCTAGGTTTCAAAACCACACACTTGTAGACGAAATGCGGGTGCTTTAACCACTAGGCCACCACGACTTGTTGTACTCTTATCGTTTAGTCAATGAATCATATTTCGTCTCTAAGTATTTTAATTCGTATTCGATACAACTCGATAACGTTTAAAGCCGCTCGGTTAACAACACTAGTACCAATAGACACTTGAGCGAGATTTGTTTCAAGTGTGTAGTTTCATGAATCGCACTTCAGTACTCTGAGTCATTCCCACTAACTATACTTCATTATACAATCCGATAAGGCAAAAGTACAAACTCTTTTTGCAGCTTATTCAACCGATTTTGAGTTCTATTCCGTACAGATAAGGATGGTGTTGAAAGCAAACTAATAACAATTTATATATTCTGCATCTGTTTTTCTCATGTCACCTTAGCAAAGGAGCTCAACATCGTTTGAGCAAACGGTAAATAGGGTGCATTTAAATTTCGGACTGTTTTTATTTAATGCATTTACAGCTGTGTAAGAGTACATTTTGGCGACTATGTGTATAACTATTCTTAGTCTATTCCTTGTCATATGAGAGGATCACACCTACGACAGGAGGACACCTATGACTGCATCCATAGTCTAGTGAGCGCAAGCATGGCTGAGCACGAAGGGGTCTATTTTCACATAATATGGCTAAGTATTAGTGAATTTTGTCATCATAATATCTCAGTAGCAGCCCGAAATCCCGAATCATGGTTTTCGACTGGTAGATGTTAATAAGCTCGTCCCATATAGTATTGGACTTCAAAAATCTCCTGTAACATTCAGTGCACCAAATATCGCCAAAGGCCTGTTGGAGTAGTTAGAATAGAATATGCTCTATTGTACACCAAAAGAAATTAAGACAGATACAATTTAAAACTTAAATATGGGCACAACGACGGTGTTATCGCTAAAAGCGAAAGTTAATTAGTCTCCTTAAGTTGTTACCTGGGCAGGGTAGCGCCGGTGACTTTGTGCTGCAGAAACAGGGTCTTGTATTGAGGTAGGTCGACTGACTGCGACAGCCATTCCACTGTCTGCTCTACTGTCCAGTTGTGCACCTGTTAAAATATTTTGAAACTCTGTACGGTACTTCTAACGACGGCAAGATGGATTTGGAATAATTTGGTTGTGACTTAGGGCGGATTCGACCAAACTGGAATAAATTTTATTCTCGGCGTAGATCGCTTATCACTCGAGAATAAATCAATTTCACGTTTAACCAACTACAAAAGAATAACGAGGAATAACGAGTCTATTCGGGAATAGTAACTATACCACCATTTTGCGTGGAATAAGAAGTTTATTCAAGGAATAATAAAATGGCGTCCTATTGACTTATGCTGTCATTTTAATTCACTGACATTTTTATTTTATTTTTTTTAATTTATTTAAAGGGCTTTGTCGCTTGGCAGCTACTTTTCCACGCTATAATACGACAAATTAGAGTTGACATGAGTTATGCTACCGCACCCACCCGTTTGTAGAGCAATTTTTTTTGGCCGCGTTTTACATTCGTTCACATTCACTTCGCTATTCGTGAGTAGCTTATCCAAGTAAAGCTATACGCTAGATTGCATGGAAAAACGACTAATGATTTACTCAAGAATAAAATCGTGGTATATATTATTTTCCGCATAGTTATTCTTGTATAAATTCAGGTTTGGTCGAATCTACCCTTAGTTGTCAGTAACTTTGTTTTAGTAAAGTGATTGTCTGAGATACAATTTTTGGAGCAAATGGAGAAAATATGAGAGCGATATGAAGCTTTTACTTATTACTATATATTAATAACTACTTTTCGCTAATCTGAGAGTATTTTGTTGCCATAAAGAAAAAAAAATTCTAACAAAGATTTCAAAATTACTTTGACCTTTTAAAGTTGTACGATTTAATCTGTTTTTTTTTTCAGATTGGCTTCAATCTAATGCAATGGTCTCTAATGCAGTTCAGGTAATTCTAGACCTTCTAGAACTATCAACTGACCTCAGATCGCAGCCACGCTTCCCACAGCTCCTTGACAGAGATGTGCATGTCATCATTGTGATGGAAGGCGCGCTGACGCTTCTCATACCCGCTGTCGTATTGCAACTCCTCGCGAAGGAACTGGAATAAGGAATAACATGTTTCAAAATAGTGCTAATTAAACCATAATATTTGAAATCCCACTTGGAATAAGGTTAGGTTTTCAAAATAAATAAAATTAGTATTGAACTTTTTGGTTTAAACATCCGTCTACTAAGTGTAGGCTATGTCACCTACTGCGGAATGTTCGAAAGAATTACCACGGAATATAAAGGGCTGAGAAAGCAACTTGGATGGGATTTAGTCAGTAAGAGTCTTGACACTCACGGCGGGAGGAGTCGTATGATGATTTTCCATCCAAAAAATAAATAAAAAAAGGGATATTCATCTTTATGCATCAATAGCACGTATCGTTGGATTATATGTACCTATTCAAGTAGCTGTTTCTTGTGGTTTCACCCAAATCCTGAGGGAACTTCTTAGCGCATCCGAGTAATAAATATCCAATGTGTTAATCAAGGTTCTAAACTATGTGTGTACCAAATCTATGTGAATACATTCATCCCGCATTTACAATAGTAGAAGAATTAGCAGAAATGTTGATATCACCTGATATCAACATTTCTGCTAATTCTTCTACCCGGCTAATTCTTCTTCTTCTTTCAAACCCGGATCCTCAGCTATTTATAAACAAGGATATAACCTTGTCCCACAGTCGTAAAAAAATAATATATGATTAGTTTTCCTTGTTGCATTTGGGAAAGACAACGCCTTCCCAAATTTAGGTTAAAAAAAAACAAGAAAGGGCACAGGAACTCTTTCGAACATCCCGCAGATGATCCCATCTAACAGAGTAAGGCAAGGATATTCTATCTATCTCACGTCCAATAGAGCAAACTGACAAAGTTTATCAACTTACATCATCACTCTCGCTGAGGTCAACGTTCCCGTTCGCATCGTCATCAAGCTGCCTGTGCAGCTGCGTGATGGCTTCGAGCCCGGCACGGTCCTGGAGGCACGTGGGCTCATTGTGGCACGCCTCGAACAGAACTGGAAACAAAATATGGTGCTGTTAGTATTAACAAATGTTCTAGAAGTCGACGGTGGGTTCTATGTGATAAAAATAAAAGCGATAAATGGAACCATTGTAGTGGAAAATATCGTAAGGGTCTTGTTTAATTCATTATTTAAGCGATCATTGTGGTTTTTTTTTAAAAAAACTTTGCCACTATAATTGTTCCTGTGTCGTGAGTGCGTTTACAAACATTGCACACATGCACATGCACCCAGGCCCGGAACAATTTTAGTTGTCCCGTGCGGGAATCGCACCCGCGACATGCAGCGCAGCAGCCAATTGCTCAGCCACTACGCCAAACGTGGTTTATACTCTTTCCTTTCCAGCATGACAAGGGTCTTGCCTTTCACCGAGACGGACATTTTATTTCGACAAAAAATCGCTAGACAAATGCCCACCCCAATCCGCGAACATCGGACATTAAAACCTCTCTAACAGGACACGTGAAGACGTGACTTGATCAGCCTTTGTAGATAAAATAACAGTATACAGTTTGTCAAGGAAAATTTAGATATTTACATAACGTTACAATAAACGACAGCGCCTGCGTATTCTTTCGAATATCTCTACATAGTATAAAACAAAGTCGCTTCCCGCCGTGTGTATGGTTAGATCTTTTAAACTACGCAACGGATTTTAATGCGGTTTTCATCAATAAAAGGGGGGGATTAAATATGTATTTAAACACAATATGCATATTATTCTGAATCGATATAATACCTACATTGCACCTTTGCCTCTTATATTTAGGTTCTGAAGAGCATGAGGTGCGGTGAATGGTTCATCCAGCGAATTTACTGGTTCTCTCATAGCTCAGACGGTGCCAGTTAATTATTATGTATAAATGACTACGATCAAATGTGACAAAAACAAAGCTATATGTATAACACGTTCATGATTAAAAAAAAGATTTGTCTTGTCATATCTACACAGTAAAATTGCCAGTTGCGAGACCAAAAATAAGGGCCCTATTCTTGACCGTATTAATTGTTGGTAAGAAAACGCATTCGCGATTCACCTTTCAATATAAATCTAAATCTATGTGTAGGAAAGTAACATAATCATGACGCAGACTAAGAGACTTTAAATCACATTATATCGACGCTTATCATAGATGTTTTAAATGATATCAAATATAAATTCAAGTTCAATATTACCGAATTCTTGTCAATTGACATTACTTCTGGCCAATGACCTCCAAATATCGAATGCCGAACTACCAACTAACCATATTGCTAGGAATTTCCCCGCTTGACGATCGCCAAATATTCTGGCAGGGTTAGCACTTACACGATTTCACGAATAGGTATTTAAATAATGATCAGATAAAATAGAAAAAACTAGGATATAAATATCGATAAGTAAGCAATGACATCATTACATTGCATTCTAGACAATACTGTACCTATGTATATTTGTGAAGACTGGTAGGTACCTGATATTTTTATTGTTGAATAACTATTGATACTAAGAAAAGGGTTAAAATCTGATAGGCACATTACAAAAGCTATTGTAGATTTATGTCTACAATAGCCGCCAGCAGCTTCGTCCGCGTGGAATTTTTTTTTACACCTCGGGTTACATTATTCAAGTTTTAGTAGGGATCCCTAATTATTTCTGAAAATAAATATAGCCTATGACACTTCGTAAAGATGTAGCTTTCTAACGGTGAAAGAGTTTTTAAAATCGGTCCAGTAGTTTTTGAGTAAAAACCCTACAAACAAACAAATCTTTCCTCTTATATTAATATAATATTAGTATAGTATTCTATCGGTCTACCTTCGTATAGCACTCATAAAATATTATAATATACCAAACAAACTATGTAGTTATAATTAAAATTATCATCATCATAATTATTTTTTCATACCAGCAGTGCTTAGAAAAAAGGATAATTTAAAATGTAAGGAGTAAATCATCGCTCCCGTTATTTTATAATACATATATCAATATTTCAGAATATTCTGTATGCAAAGATATTTTACAAGATCATTAGAAGTCTATGTATACAATGATAAGAATCTAGGTTAATTAAAATATCAATTTTACTAATACTTACTTAAATATTTATTAAGACACAATACAAAATCAGTTTTAAAGAAGATACTTGTTTATCTAATCTACTAAATTAAATAAACTTGCAGGCAAAGAAATAATAAGATAACCACGGGTTTGAGCTATTTAATTTTGTGAGTATAATAAGCATTTCTTCCCACTGGAGCTCGACATAAACATTTTGCAGTCGGCTAAGCACAAAACATTGATTCCATGTAAGTGTAGTCCATGCATGCAGGCTTCTGTTCTTTTTGGAATGGTATCTCGCAGGTCAACCTAGAAGGTTGTCGACTGCTTAACCGGGCTTGCCTGTGAAGTGCCTTAAATGAATTTAGGGCCTCCAACTAGGGCTTAACTTACAAAACTAAGTGACTACTCGCTAAGGGCACCTCCTAGTGGGGTACGGGCCTCGGCTTAGGGCGTCGCTGGGGGAGGACAGCAAGGGACATGCTGGATCAGAATATATTATGATTATTATAAATCGGGAATTTTAAAGCTATTAGCTCAGCTCGCGGGCTGGCTCGTCGAGCTAGGGTCGGGAGGGCATGGACAAGGTCATGCAGTCTTCTGAAGGCCCGGAATAGCTAGACACCATCCACTGCTTAACGCAGGCATCCGGGCTCGGTGCACGGCTCACCTTTTTGGACGAGTTGTACTAAGTTCCCTTGTTAGAAATAAGCTGACAAGACATGATGATGATATTTTTTCGATTTTTATATGAAATCAAAGACTGGTTTATCTGTAAGTACAGGCAGTAAACCAGTTAAGTGATGTATTATTTAGATTATCATTATAATACATTTAGTCCATAAATATACAGTTAGAGCTTGGATAACAAAGTAGCGACGATAACACAGCTACAATATAATCAGCTTGCCGTGAATAATTTGAACCGACTCGTTTTAAATGCTCGTGCAACTATGCCCAAAACTATGACATTATAAACGCGTTAGACAACATAGTATACGATTACCCAGCAATGATAGTCGGTGTAAAAGAGCAAAAAGACGAAATTAGCAACGCACTGTAGGTAACAACAAGCCAAGTTACTGTGAGTGCAAAATAATTGCGGCAAAAATCGTGACCCGAAACCAGTTATTTCCAAGATATGAATGTCCTAGTAAAGCAAAACATCTGAAGTGAATCTTGGTGCTTTTAAAAAGAATCGTCTTGAAATAAAAATTCCGTATTAAAGATGACTGAAAAGCATATGAAAATGTATTGATGTTGTAAGTCTCGATAAAACTCGAGAACGGGCCTATTTAGCTGATTTTGGTTTTGAAACAGCAAAAGCAAAGACCAATATCCCACCAATAAGATACTCTAAAACAAAATTGAACAAAATTTATTCAGTAGCGATAAAAAAGGAAATGTGTTTAAATGTAGCCGTTTTATCAGTCAACGCGTAGGTTACGTTTATTCAATTATCTAGACCAAAGCCAGCCAGGGTCGTAAGCGATGGCTTCATCGTTGAACAGTAAACGTGATAAAACACGAACTACATATTTGATCGACCCGAATGTTGAACTACACGGAACAAAATGAGAATTGGAATTTTCAACAAAATTGTAATTAGTTTTAATAATCATATAACAAACAATAAACTAGTTCATTTCAGACGTATAAGCGCATGTAGAGCTATATAAACAGTTAAATGTCCGACTTACAGACAACTTAAAGCCTAAAACACTGAAGATAAGAATCTACATATAAAATCCTTTGTCCTGAATGACTGACAGATCAACGCACAGCCTAAACCGCTGATCGTAGAGACCTGAAACTTGGAGGGTGTGTTCTTTGTAGTATGACGTAGGTATCCAATAAGAAAGGATTTCCCGAAATTCTACCCCGAAGGCGTGAAAAAGGGGGCAAAACATGTATGTAACTGGCATTGTTAATTTGAATTCGGATAGCCCACTGCCCACGCGAGGGAAGCCGCTTGCGGAAAGCTAGTACATATAAAATATTGGTCGTGTTTCGTCGTGAAATTATTGCACTAAGAATGACTTACCCTGAGCTGATCAAATACCACAATATGAATTCGAAAAGAAACGAAGTCACAGACAAGCCTTAGTCAACAAACGCAATAATAGTGTCAGATTTACCAGATTGGAATGAACAGATTTTGCTTGAAAGAATTAACATAAAAACATTATTTAAAAATCATATTAATATTCATGACCGCTACAAAACACACTAAAGATACAATAATAGTATTACAACTTGTTATTATAATAAAGCTGTAAGAAATGTTTCCGTCAACATCAATGGAAGCGATTTAGATCATTTAGTTCGCGTCATCATCTTTACTATCGACATCAATCGGCAATTTGACGACACCACGTGGTTTGGCTAAGAATAGTCCACTCCATTTCCCATCACGAGTGTCGTAACAGCTGTTTATTAATGAGATCAGGAGCACTTCTTACGTAAACTGGACCATGCCAGTAGGTCGGGAAACCATATAAGCGAAAATGATGACAGGGTCTCTCTTCATTCGACCACAGGTTGGTGGATAATGTTTCATTTAACTGAGTAACAAGTCAGGCTTAGAAAAATACACACAAGTTGCTCTGACATTTGATTCCGGAAATTCGGAATCTATTCCATTTGGATTAGATTACAAATTGCTGCTAGTTTATTAATTTATCGCATCATTACCAGTCTCGCTTATGATTGGGTCTAGCTATAACATGACAGAATCAACGTTAAACCAACATGAACAAATCTTATTTAATTTAATTGCTCATAATGTCTCACTGCACGGTTAATGCCTCTTTACTCCTCTCAAGCACATTCTTGCAATCTTGCACCACCTTAAACCAAAATATACTAAGTACATAAAAGGCGTCAAGTTCATACATTGTACTTACTTAAACAGTTAGTACTTATTTTAACGGCATTACGTCAGCAACATTTAGCTAACAATTTGGCCACTTATAAGTACCTGACGACCGTTAAATGTACCATAAACATTAGCATTGTTGTAACACTAGTAGCAGATACGAAGCTGTAAAACAGATAATGAAGACTTTATAGCTGAAATGATTGCTGTAGCCAAACAATGAGAACTGGGAACATTTCTGTTAAACGTTAATATGAGTATAATGTCTGCTTTAGTATCTTCTACTCAAATACCTACATACGCAATCGTCGAGAGTTTTTAATGCACGAATGTGATTCAATTCTTTTCATAAAAAAAAACATCGTTAACCTTTGAAACATTAGTTGGTTTCAAACAAACTTGGCATTGAAAAAAATCTCTAGTTAAAACATCTAAGCTATCACGAAATCCAATTAGAACCTTGAAAGAAGGCCGATTGAAGTTAATATTCATGTCACAATAATTCGGCGAAGACCAGGAAAATGCCAAAACCATAATCATTGTAAAAACCCAAAACAGATCAGTGTTTTTTGAGCTTTTTGTTGAGTTGTCGTATCAAAGTCCAATCACTGACTAGGAACTACTACTGGTAAGTGAGGTGTGCAGGTGTCGTAACAATATATTACAAAGAAACTCGCTTTACTATTGATACCATTACGTGCCTGACAATATCACTAGCAAAACTAGTTTCTTCTATTAAAGTGTTCTTGATAAATATTTCTTTCTTTTTTTTTGGAAATATGTAACAATTATGAAGCTGCTTGATGTTAATACTTAGCAACTCGGGCACTCGGATAAAAAATACCCTATGTCCTTCGGGTTCAAACTATCTAAATATTCTCAATACCAAATTTCATTCAAATCGATTAAGCCGTTTACCCGTGAAAGCGTAACAGACAGACAGAGTTACTTTCAAATTCATATTGTTAGGAAGAATGTTTAGGATTAGTTAGGAATAGTTAGGAAGAGGTATTAGGAAGCATACAAAATCTTCCAGCACATTCCATTTACTTATTGAACTTGGAGCACCTATCTAGACGCACCCAGCGAGATGCTATTTGATAGCGTAGCTTACCATAATGAAAATGTTATCCCTTACATCTTAGTATAAAAGTCATTTATATTACGATGTCATAACAATAGAAGACATGAATGAAGCAATCAATTCTACTGGTCGTGTTCAACAAAGCAACACATCCAGCCATTTAACTCCCCTTTTATTAAGATCAATTGATGTTGTGACGCAAACAGATCTTGTGCAAACATTCAATTGTAAGCAATAGGAAAGGATTTAAAATGTAGTCACGGCTAGGGAAATTCCGATGCACAAAGTTGATGTGCATTGATTTCTGGATAATTCGATGCTCACAATTCAGTTTTTTTCCGTATTCTGAGATTAAGGCGGAATAAAAATAGTTTTGTTGATGTTTTAAAGGTTTTGCGTTTTTGGATGTTTTGCTAAATTCAGGTCTCAGCTCTATGAATTTTTCGGAATTTACAAAATATGACGCGTTTAGCTACATGCATGCAATTATCGTTACGCTACGTTAAGGACGGCACCGAACGGTTAATAAAACTTAGAATGCTTTACACAACAAACCAATACAAAAAAAAACATATTTTTTTTATCTCTTTTTAGATGTGTCCAAATTGATCACGTCACGTCGCTGACTCATGCATGTCAAGTACAGTCTATACTCTATAGCAGGGATAGCCTACCGGTTGATCGCGCTCGACTGGTTGATGACGGCTATTGATCCAGTCAATCGTGGCAAAGTGAAGAAGTAAAAGTTTAATAGGATAATAAATTTATGTAAAAATATCGCCAATAGCGGGTAGATTGCACAGGATTCCCACAGTAAATAGTAGATCTTGGGTCTAATAAAGCTGGCTACCCCTGCTTTACAGGATCATGAGAAACATAAGGGCTTCGAGACAGGTCTGCCGTATAGTTAAATAAATAAAAAATATTAAGACATTGACGGCATGCCGTGTTACTGCAATATGCCTGTAAAGAGAATCTAGGTTGCATCTGTTGCAGTAAAGGTTGGCAGGTTATAAGAAAACATCAGTGCCGCTTATAATATTTTACAGAATCGAATATATCGATTGATGGAATAAATTCATTATGGACGGTGTCGTCAAACGTGACCTGTGACTTGACACGAGACGCAAGGAAATATAGGATATCCAAATGGACTTTAGATCCATCCTACACGAAGAGGTTTGTTCAAAAGTTCAAAGGACAAATTAATGTTTAGAAGTCTGTATTTTCTGAATACTGCTCGTGGCACGAGTAATAAAGACGAGAATGGCAGAGTTTTATGTTGGTTCGATGGCTTCGTTAGTAACTCAGGTTACAATTATATTAGGAAAATTCAATCCAATTAAAGAAGATTAAAACAACACATCTTGTTATATTGAAAGTTAAGACTATGCTAAAGAAGGGCATCTTCTATCTACATAAAACACAGTGACATTTTTGAAAAAAAAAAGGTCAATTGAAGTAGCAGGACCGGCTTGTTGCTATCGTAAACATGGCATTATTTATCAATTTCTGTCTACATGATCAGTATGATAAAGCACATAATAAACAATCAGGTCACAGTCCGTGACGTTTTTGACTAGGTGGTGAAAGACGGGCTAAATGAAGCTATGTATTAGCTGTTAATAGATTTTGCTATCTACGTTCTACGCGGTATAAACAACGTTAAAAGCCGAAGTAAAATTTATTAAAGTGTTAAGCTTCTCTCTATTCTTAAGATAAATCCGTCTATCTTCAATCAAGTGCACTCGTAATATCATAAACATGAATGATTTAATGGATATCTATTTTCATGGATTGTTTATTTTCAGAGTAATCTTGATTTATGATCATTACCATATTGATGTGTTGAGTATTCTTTATCTGACTTTCAGCCTCATATCTGCATAGAAACACGACTGTGTAATGATGATGTACCTAATTAAAATTCATATTTTCTTTTGTGGTCTGTATCTAAGTATATGTGACCTTCATGCCTTGTAAGTGTCGTTGGCAAGGATAACCTTATACCAAGTCGATGTCATTCACCTATCTGTTCATTAGTAGAAACTCAACAATCAAATTTTTTTTAAGGTCTTCTTCTTTTTCTTTCTTTTTACCTAAGATATCGATCACTTTAGGATCCATAAAATTGCAAATTCCGTTATTATATTACGTCATTCTGTATGCCCTTACTCTCGAAAGTCAGATAAATCAATGCAATTTGTGAGTCAAGCTCAATGCAATGGTGTTCATGATAAAACACTATAATACTTATAGGTAAATAGAAACAATCGCGTATTAACATTGATGACTGCGAGAGTATCTACCAATCAATAGGTACTTGCTTATATGTACACGATTATAGTCAGCCATTGTTTTTAATACCTTTTCATTTCCTTTACAGGATGAAATAGGAGATCATGCTGTATCTAGTAGATGTTAAAATTCAGTATCAATGGTAGAAATATCCAAGACTACTCCTTGGTAGTAATCAATATCTTCTAGGGTCAGTGTGAGACGATTCGAGCATCAGGCATCCATTAGTTATGGTTTATGGTCATAAAAATGATTTAGGTGGATGAGTCAGGCACTGGTCATAGTCCACCATAGTATTTATGCACCAGTTTTTTTCGCGATTCGTGATCAGTATATTAATGTTTGACCTTCAAACTTCAGGATATTAACTGACGCTAGTTCGAAGACAAATTTAAAAAAATAGACGTCTCCGGAAAGAATCATACGCAAACATTGCGGTGATGATCAGCATTTACATTTACGAGAATAGGATACATCTTCTTTGTAAACAACGAATCCATATCACTTGGCACAATTCTAGCTGCTATGCCAATAAAATAAACAAGGTGGGTAATTCAAACACGTACGGAGTTCAACAAACCGCTTCAATAAACGTTTACACTGGAATATTATGATTTATTTATAGGATCCATTTTCGCGAATGATCAACGATTTTCGTCGAGATCATTTTGAGAGGCTCAAATTGATTTATCCAATACTTCAGAATTCAAATCTGTTTGTTAATCCAGGTAAAGTATTGCCGTCGTAAACTGTCTGTGTACCAAATTTGGGGGCCTACTCTAACTCACCGAAACGAAACTTTAGAAAGATCGAGAATAGACGATAACTTTTTTTTGTGCTGTGGTAAGGTGTGATCTGATGCTCTGTACACAGAGGGATATACTTTTACTATCCATACTTCACCTTACCTCCCTAAAATCCATTAGGAAAAGTACGAAACTTCAATCGAATCTTCCGTTTTCGTTGAGTTGTTGAGTAAGCCCCCTTTTAAAATTTAAATCTGTTTAACCGTTTTTGGGTTATTGAATAACAAATAGCAGCACAGAAGGATTGCATTTTTAATATTATAATATAGCTCGAAGTTATCATGGACAGGAATGTAACGGACATTGACATTGTTTAGAAAGTCTTTACGAAGCACACAATCTGAGTCATGAGTTTTATCTCGTAACCATCACTCGCCTGCTACAGGCGAAAGCGCGAATAGAATATATGCAATCCTCAAACCGATGGATAAATTAAACATTATGCTATACTTTCAGTTTCGACAGAACATAACTTCAATCAAGGGCGGTCCAAGGGATCATGACCCTTCAAAATCGTACACAACAAATTTACAAGCTTCCTAAAAATAAACAATTTCCAAAAATTTTAAGCCAAATACTAACTTCCTACTTAAAATAAAATAGGTTTGCCCGAATTGGCTGAAGCTAATGCTAAAATTTTCGCCTGACTCATCGCCTGACTTCAATAAACCTTCCTCCAATGACCTATCTCATCAAGGTAGCACTTAACGGCTTAAATAACCAACAAGCAAGCTTTTCATTTAACGTGCGAGGTAATGGAACTACAATTAACAAGTCCTACCAACTGGCAACATGATTATGAAACCACATTGTGTGATCGTAAATTCAAACAATGTACGTTGAAATGAAACATGACACACGAGGAATCTATGGATTTTGAATTGGAAAATACCAATATAGCTTTCAGAATTTTAATAGCCAAGTCAAAGGTTTTTGTTTAGACCAATTACAAAAAAACTAAAGACTTCAAAGACTAGAGGTTTCAAAAAGTGGGTCCTATGACGAAGGACCGGCAAGATATACCATGGATACCCATTTTAAATAAATTGAATGTATTTTACTTAATTTACTGATACAGCAGAAGTACAAGAAAGCCTAAATTAATTGCCTAGAAGCTGACCATCCATGACAGACGACACCCATTCATGAGCATGACGACATCAGCATCACTTAGCTCAACCATATTAAAGGGAACTTAACGAGCCGATACACATCGCCACCATCACCAGGCAGTTTTTTGAGAATATTAAAATTTCTTCTCTTGTACCGGTACGATCAACACGAGATCACCGATGACGTCATATGCCATTATTGGAATTAATAACAAATTATTACAGAGCAGTTAAATTGAAATGACTTGTTTACTAACAATAACGTAACGACTACAGTTTAGACATTAATTAAAATATTATTGATTATGTGAAGGACATGTCACAAGAAATGTTCTGAATGTGAATATGGAATTAAGTTTAGATGAAGACCAAGACACGATGGATGGAATTAAAAAGGAAGCGACGACATCTTATTGAAATGTTTGGCAAAAAACACATATAGGCAATACAACAAATTGGTTTAAGGGCAGGAGAATAACCTCATGAAGTTACACTCAACAAAATGTTCTCCGACGTACTATTACGAATGTTGCGTCAACAAACAGGTGTGGCGACGTATCGGAACTTGTCTGGTCAAGGTTAGGTCATACAATGGGTTCGGCCGCTGATTTGACTTTTTGAAAAAAAAAAACCTGCTGATCACTGAGAAATCGATGCACAATCAATTATCACAAATATTTTTAGCCGGGTGATCAATAACACAAAATACCCTTGAGAGAAATGGTTAATGAAGAGTTGAGCATAATTAATGACCAACACTATATTTTTTTATCGACTTTATTGACCACGGCTAAATTAATCGCTATTTCAGTAGAACAATAGATCAGATATGTACGGCAACACTATTATTTTTAATAAGCGATGGTCGGTACGCGATAAGTATGAGGAAAAACCTATTTTACGGAATTAAAAAAAATATATTATTTGTTTCAATTGTTATGTACTAACAGGTTTTTCATATAGCTCATCCATTCTCACGCAAAATACGCGCCTTGTCTTGGGGTTGCGGAAAACAGTCGGCCTAAACCTAACCTAGGTCATCCATCCAACCACACCCAAGGCTGAATCGCAAAATAAATACAAAATCTCTCTAATTTGTTTAAGATTGAATAAGGAAGATCTAAAACAATACACCACGAATTATTAACAAATAATTTCAACGATTTGTTACTTTTCAGCTTTTTCAAAAGTAATATTACTCAAAGAAACTAATTGACTATTTTATTAAAGAGTACATAGTGATGTGGCCAACTAACTCCCCAAGCATATGGTGTTTTATAGAACTACTTTGTTATAAAATAATACTTTATTGATATTATGAAATTGAATAGTATAAAATTTGATGAATTTAATCATATAACGGAAATGGAAGTAAACATAGAAAAACATTTTTATTACATAGCAAACTAATAATTAACATCATAAAACGAGCTTCAACCTCGAGCTGCTCGTAGAATATTGACTATTTTTTCTCATCGCTAAAATACTGAGAAGCCTTCAATGAATTTTGCAGACAGTCTTCCGTCTACACAATGAAAAGTAGCAAAAACATATTATCTTTCTATAAAAACACCTGGAAAATCCCCAAAAGACTAACAAACTTTTCTCTAAGCCAACATCTATAAACGAGAACCTGCGTGTACAGAAAATACGTCAGAAAAAGTACTAATAGCATCGCAGTCGTAAGTTGTAATGGGTAGACGGCACGTTACTGATTTAGCCATGGAATTAATCAAGCGATCGGCCGTCCCGTGCCAACAGATGTTTACGTTCATGTCATACTAGTAGACGCCCTTAAAACGTTATTAATTTTCGCTTCTACTTCCTAATGAGCTGGGCAGAGAAACAAATGAATGTGGCCTTTTCTGCAAATCTATTTTGGAGGGTTTGGAGAGCATTAAAATTTCAAAAGAATACAGGCCATTCAAGATGAAACTATCAATTAATTTTCATTGGTATTGGGTATTCGATAAAGAATCTGTAATAGACGATTGGAATACATCTAACAGACCGCAGGAGTGGAATATTTAACGATACTCGCTCCGCTTCGTGTTAAACATGAACCTCAATTTGGAAACATAGGTTTATCAGTAGTTCCTGCTTCCTGCCGCTGTTGGTAGCCTATACGAGTTCTTTCAATTGCCCTTTGCGATCCAGGGTTGTAGTTACTTTTTCGCTTAATAGATTTTAGCGAGTATTATACACGTGCTTCTGACTGCATAATGAAGCATGTGGCAACACCACAATCGGTTTTTTACTTAGACGGAGAAATAACGACCAATTACAAGGAACAATCCATAAAAGCAATGTTAGGATTAAGCCATTATCATTATCTAGTTCATGGCTGATATAAAGCCTATGACTCAATAATAGGAATAAGGACGTACTGCAGACCTATACGACCTTTAATTACTGATAGCAAACCATGTATTGCTGATACTATAGTCGGTATCAATCCATTTTATGAAAAATTTAAACAAAATCGTAAGCCATTTTGTTATAATTCTGCCACGTACGGATGGCGCATTTATGTCAATTTCATGATCTAAACATCATCATTCGTCATTTAATGTCTTGTTAATTTATCTATGTGGGAAAATTAGAACAAAATAGGTTATGATTTTTTTTTATTTTTCGGAAAATCAATTGGTACAGACTTTAGAAAACCATAGAATTATTTTTTCGGATTACTTTGAATTTTCGATGTATAATTAATATATCAAATGCGATTAGCTATCAAACTGGATAAATAAATAAAGTAGATCGCGGAAATATTTTTCAGTATGGTTATTAGTCGATTACTATTTCCATTAGCGAGTCATTAACGTCGCATTATTTATCTGTCTGGTATAAATTTAGATTGATTAGTCTTTTGTTTGATAAAAGGGTTACTCTATCTACTAGTTCCGCGAATTTCTGTCTTTACGTGAAAGGTTCAAGGTAGTTTATTAATTATGGCCATTATAGCTTATTAATTTGAATTAAAAAGTGTCCTATTTTCAGGCAAATTAAAAAACGCAAATCGTCAATATTTTTCACTTTTCCAATCCGATAAGCGACACATCGCGAACAACTTTTTACAAAATAGTCAGACATCAATAATATTTTTTTCTATTGGTACATCAATTGTCCTATAAAATGTATGTTCTTTTTTCCCTGCATGCCCTAACTAGCAATTAACAAAATCTTTATTACCTTCCTTAAGACTCAAAAAAATATTTTCTAACATCAAAAATATGTGCCAAAATCATGTCACCTGGGGACTGTACCTAGTGTCGTATCATTTCGTAAGTCAGGTACAATCGATGCCACGTCGTGCACGCTGCTGAGTTCTAAAATAAGATGAAAACACGCATCGACCGCTCGTTCGTCTGCCATTGATATAAGAGTATTTTGATGAGTCATACACCGTCTGTTAGTAACACTGTCTAGTCTCACGTGCTAAACAGTTTCAGATGACTTCTCAACTGATTTATGTACTTGGCTCCATAGAAGATAGAATCTATATATCTAAACGTATTAAAATTGTCATGGGGAAAATTTGTATATTACACTTCTCATCAAAAAAATCGAAACACCTCGCAGTTTATGATTTGATAAGGATTATCAGAAAAATGTGTATATTTAGGAATAAATGTAAAATGTCATTTAATAGTGAGTAGTATGAGGTTTTTAAATCCTAATGTTATTGTTCTAAATTCAAATTAAGTCTTCATAGATTTCGTATTTTGTATAATGAGTAATTTTTACCCTGTATGGAATATGAAGGAAATGGGTAAAACAACACGCGTAAATGAAAAAAAAAATTAAGAAACGTTTATTTAATAACTTGTATTCCCTCCGCGAGCTCTTATTACTGCTTCCATACGGTTCTTCATCGATCGGATGAGAGTCACGATCACATGTTGTGGTATATTATCCCATTCCTCTTGGATTGCATTTTGCAGCTGGCTAAGTGTTTCTGGGGCTGGATCTCTTGCTCGAATTCGTCTCTTTAATTCATCCCATAGATGTTCAATGGGATTCATGTCCGGGCTTCTTGCTGGCCATACCATAATGGAGATACCGACTTCGGTAAGATAATCTCGTACGACGCCCGCGGTGTGAGCTCTAGCATTGTCGTGCATGAATATGAAGTCGTTGCCAATAAAATGTGCATAGGGCATCACATGAGGTTCAAGACACTGTTCGATGTACCGATGAGAGTTTAGTGCAGGCAGCCGTGGCCCAGACACAAAGGCAAGTTCTGTCTTACCGTCGGCGCTGATTCCTCCCCAAACCGTCCACGAACCGCCACCATAGCTGACCTTTTCTTCAATGCAGCATTGTGCAAAGCGTTCTCCATCTCTTCTGTAGACCTTGTTCCTTCCGTCGTTACCATACAGCATAATTTTACACTCATCAGAAAACAGTACTTTGCTCCACTGAAGGTATGACCAAGTTAGGTGCTCGCGTGCAAAGTTAAGGCGCGCTCTTCGATGGTCTGCAGTTAATTTCGGCCCATTCGCTGGCTTATGCGGTGCCAATCCGCGTTCCTTCAACCTTCTTCTTATTGTAGAGTCACTTACAGCTACTCTTCGTACAACGCGAAGCTGCTGCTGCAGTTGAAAAGCGTTAAGGCGTCGATTTCGTAAAGAAGTTGTTACAATAAATCGATCATCTCGCTCAGAAGTGACCCGATTCCTGCCAGATCCTGAACGGCGCGTGAACGAACCAGTCTCCCGATAGCGTTTGTAGACTCTATGAACAGATGATAAGCTTAGATGCAATCTTGCAGCCACAACACGCTGACTAAGTCCAGAATCCAGCAATGCCACCACTTGGGCGGCTTCTGCGGGCGAAGTATCCATATGTTTTAGAAAAAAAAGTTTTTTCAGACGTCCCAAAGTCACAGTAAATGAAATAAGAAACAAAAAGTTTAAAGACAAGCGCTAATTTTTAGTTTTTAAACGAGAAACGTACTCCAACCCTAAATACACATTTGTCTCAAAACAGTGATTAATTTTATTTATAGGATAAACAAATGAAATTCTAATTTCGATTTTTGATTTTTTTCTTCTTACTGTAATGACCAAACTGCCAGCTACACAATAATGTTTTTTTTTTCATGGAATTAATTCTCTTTTGTAAAAAATTAGGACAAAAACAATAAAAACGAAAGTGTTTCGATTTTTTTGATGAGAAGTGTATATTGAATATTTTTATGCCGATTTTTATACCAAATATGTATGTGATTTTGAATTTGGTGAAGGGTGGGCATTTTGGGGGCTGTCTTTTGTAAATTTGACGTTCAAAAAGTGCTGATTTTCAGCCTAATATGAATAAACGATTTTTGAATTTTGTCTGGTTGGATGTTTATCTGTTCGAGATTCACGCCAAAACTACTGCACAGATTTACTTAAAATTTACCAAAACTACTCTACTGTCAAGCCGGGTCAAGCTTTATGTTCATGAGGCATTTAATGGGAAAGTCCAACACTGGACGATGTCGGAAACAAAATTCTAGTAGGAAATTAAACATGCATGAAACAGCGGTTTTTCAAAATACCATACACAGGTGAAATTTCTAATGGCATGGGACACAAGAAAAAACTTTTTTACGACTTTCAAAAAAAGTTTTTTAAGCTGCTTCTCCCAAAAATACTAATTTGAAGATTAATACCATGCTAGAATACATCATATTTTTTTTTAAAGTATCGTAAAAAACAGAAGCACCTAACCACGGTCATAGTAAAAAATAATTGACCATAATAAGGAAAACTTTTGATATCGTAATGTTTTCCTCTTTATCTCATAGTTCATGTGGTTCAACAAATAATGATACTGGCATGTTATCTGATAAGCAAACATAGATGTTTACCTTTGGCAGTCAGATTATTAAAGTATTAAAATAATGTCCTTTAGACCAAATCTCGGTCATGGTAGCCATTCTCAATGAGGACTAACCATCTATGCATTGCACAATTTAGAGTGAGCAATCTGACTCGACTGGAGAGGGAGTAGGTCCAGGACCGACGGTTTTACGAGCTCTCTGAGGGACTGTCTTAGAAAGGACACCCATTCATGGACTGACCACAGCAAGTACAGCTTAATCTTGCAGCTACTTTGCTTATGAATATTGTTAGTCTACTTTTGACATGGTTGATGCTCTGACATGGAAACATGTAGGTATCCATCACAACATATTTAAAATTTCAGTACATTCATATAATTTAGAAAATCTTTATATTAGTCTATTATTTGAAGCAGTTTTTTATTTAAATTAGACACTATCCCTCTATGTTTCATTGATGATGATTTTGTTGATGATGACTCATTGCTATATTAAGCCATGTTTGAAGACATCTACAGCACCTACTTATGATTTAATAAAATTATTGATTAAACACCAAGGTCAGTTACACACAAAACTATTAATTTATGATTATTTCATTGATTCATAGCTGGCATTTCAATTAGACATTACATGATTGTTGATTCTCATGTTCAATTTAAAAAAACTTTTCCTTTATTAATAATGTATATTTCTAGATAATATCCTTTTATAAAATTAAAAACTGACATGACACAAATGAGGAAAAAAAATATTTTTCTATTTCTGGAGTTCTGAGAATCTGACTTATTAGCGCATATTACGCAGATTCTCACCAAAAGAAACATCTTTATAAATAGTCTAACCTAGATGACTTTCTCCATACTTGTTCTTAAAACAAACATTAAATTATCACTGTCAGGCAGGCCTATCTCTAATTGCATCCATATTAAAATAATTGCAGGCAAGCATAGCTTTTGAAAAAACCTAAAAATAGGTTGAGATCTGACATCCAAACAAACAAATTTTACCTTCACATGTTTAATGTGTAAAATTATGTGTTTCCCTATCTCCAAAATTTTATGATTTCTATTAAAATAGTTATTTAATGCAATGCAAGCTATTCCTTGTACACCTTGTTACATTGTCAATGTTTGATATTGTGCCAAATTTTATTTACAGATTAAAGTGAGCTATTATTTTTGCAATTATAGTAGAAATACCATGATTGGTTGCAGTTGTGTTGATTGATACTGACTATAATTTGTTAGTTGATTTGCAACATCCTACTGATATTACAAATGCGAAAGTATGTGTTGCTTTCATGCGAAAAACTACTGCTACTTCGGTATACACATAGTTTATAACCTGGATTAACCTATAGGATACTTTTTATTGGGCGCACAAAGTAGAGTTCTCTCATTTTTTCGATAACAAATGTAAAACAAATATTGTAAACTATAACACGTTGAAAAAGAGTAACCATGGAGTTTCTTGCTCATTCTTCTCCATAGGAATCTACACTTTGGAACGGGCAAATAGCTTCAATTTTTTTTTTTTTTACTAACGGACTGACTCATAAGTATTTATTTATTTGACAATTCAAAAGTGCCTGTAAATGGTCTAATTGAAATAAATGTTTTGAATTTTGAATTTTTGAGAGTAGATCCCTCAGGAAGTGGGTAAAACCAAGGGAAAGATTTAGTGTTGAATAAAATAATATAATGTTACAAATATGGAAATGTAATCACTTGCTGCTTCTAATCTTATTTTAGGATTTAAGAGTAATGGTTTTGTTTTTTTCAGTCCTAAATATGCTTAGCAACCAATAATGTAAAAAAAAAACACTTTTGATATAAAGTTTTCTAAATGTGGAATATTAATTATGAGTCAAACAAATTTCAATCTTTAAAATTGCTTTGTTTTTGTTGGAACTATTGGTATAAATTATATTCTAAATACATGAAAATGAAATCTATAGCTAGAAGTGATAACACTTTAATTTAATTATTATCTTGTATTTTCTAGAAAAACAAAATACATTTATCAACTACTAACTACAAGTCCCTCACAGCAACAAGTATAGAAAACAATTTGTAATAATTTATTTCACGTTATTACCTAAACATTCAAACATGTGGTCAGACATTACTCTTACGTCCACCATAACTGCCAGACAGTATAACATTAAGTGTGCACTATAATAAAAAGCACAATACCAGTGGTCCATGAAAAACATCTGGTGTGTTCTCGGTACAGCCAGAGAAAATTATACTTTAATTCAGAGGGTTACAGTTTAAATTATTTTCTTCCATGTTGAGATTTCGTATTTGGTAAAATAAACACGTAGACAAGGATCCTAAATTAATTAATTTATGGTTACAGTATGGGTGAGGCTGTTAATTTTGTAATTAATGTAGAATTTTGTTAAAATAATTTACTGTAATTAAGTTTGTTTTTTTAAGTTATAACAATACAAAATATTTAAGATAAAAATCTTATTTTCACAAAATTATTGTGGTAGCTTTGGCAAACATTGTATGCAATAGCCGATTCTTTCATTGTCATCATTAGCAGCCTATTTACTGCACCACTGGTGGGCTAGAGCCCCCTTTTCATACATGGGCACAGGCATAGAATAGTTTGCCTAAATTAAATTCTAGAAAAGTCTAAAGACTCATAATTTGGTCTGACATTCTTGTAATTAAATACTGGTTTATTTATTAAATTTAAAAAATGGTTAATGTAGTTTATTAGAGATATTATGTTACATTAAACCATGATATAATATAAATTTTAATTAATAACAGCTTTATTTTTGTAATGGGAGTTAATTACTAGATTTTTTAAGTTGTGTTTTAATAATTCATCAATTTGGAAACTAATCTAAAATTATTTACCTTTTACTACCTCAGAAAAGTTGTAGCTCTACTAAAACAACAATCATCTCAAATATCCTAATACGAGCTACAAATTGTGCCGCGAAGTGCTACTAAATTATGAATTACTATGTTTTGTAACAACAAATGCATAAAAATGAATAATTGGCATGTATTCTTGTAATTACGAATTGTTTCAGACACGACTCAGCTGAAGGACGTCAACAGGTGTCATGAGAAGTCGGAAAAAATGATCGCATTCAGGGTCGTCAGTACTTACTCTGTTCATTGGATGCTGTGACCGCGGAGTCGCTCATGAACGACCCGCTCCGCACCACAGGGCCCCACTGCTGCCTTCTGCCACTATCTCTGGTCTCTGTCCTCTCCACATCATCCGCTTTACACAGATGAAAAGCAAATACGCACCAATATAACACGAAACCGATACGCATCGTGATCTCACAATGACACTAATGCATTAACCGCACATAAAAATACAAAACCACTTCAGTAACACCGCACTCTATACACATTCTAAAATAATATGCAGACAAAATGGTTTATAGTTTTTAAGGCCACATCACAAGTTCAATGAAAAAACATAAAAGCTAAGCTACGATTTTTTTATCACAGAAAGAAAAACTAGCGAGGTCGAAAAACTTTGACGTTTATTTTTAGTGTGTGGCAACATTTGTAGGAAACTATTTGTTTATGTCACATTGATAGTCGATTATTCTACTATTGTCAGTGATTTTGCACAGATCGACATAAAAAATGAACGCACCCATATTATTTACCAAAATATGTCAAATGACCTTGCCAGTTTGTAAACAATACCTTGAAGAGCAAGTTTTGATACTAATTATCTAATTTCCTTGTTATTTATTTCGCTTATCTTCATAGCATAATATTGTAAGCGCGTTTTAATTGAATAAAGTGCAAAAATTGTAAACATGAACATCGATTTTGAAGCCATGGCTGTTTTGGAGGAGGAATCACAGAATGTAAGTCACTAATATTTTCCTTTGTTACGCTTGTTTATTACGTTATTATGTTCTATTTATGATCTCTGTTCATGTTATACTCTAGATCAAAGTGGTATTTGTGCCAGTATGGTTGTAATTGGCAAATGTTATGAATGTTTTATTTCCGTACATAATGATGTTCTAGTATTTTGACATGACAAGAATGTATAAAATCAATTTTCTATAAGATTCTATGGATTGCACAACAAGATGTAGAGTTTCGTCATGTGTGTGATGGCTATCATGGTTGAAAATGGCTGGTGTCAGTATTGGATACTAAAAGCTGTGAAAATCAAACAAGTGGAAATGGAAAACAGAAATATCTGTTCTTATCAGCTGTGTTTACTTCTAACATGTGGAGTGGTTTATTATGACATGTAACATGTCTACCACATAGCTGGCATTGTTACTTTTGTAATATAGTACCAAGGTCACCACTCAATTATAAAGAATACATTGATACTAAGACATAACTCAAAATTTTCTTTACTGTCTTAGGTGCCTATAAAACTCATTTTTAAATATTGTAATTGATTCTCACTATTCTTCTACAAGAAAAGAAAAACCTTAATGTAATGTTCCCATTTTATTTCATCTGGATAGTAAAAATAGTTATCAGCATTTATTATCATACAATTGGCATTTGACCTCAAATGTCTGACACACTTAGATTATATTTGCACATGAAACAATTGGTATTTAACTTTACTACACAGTTCACAAGATTTAAAATATCTAAAAAGATTAATTTCCAATTTACACATTTATGTTTCTATATCCGTTATAATGTATTCAGAGTCTTCTTAAATTAAAATTTTGCTGTAGTATGAGAGAATAATCAATAGGGAAATATTCTTCTTCTAAATTGCAGATAAGAATAAAAATTACAAATATCACTATATCTTAGAAAATACGTAACAGTTTTCATAGCATACTTTTACTAGAAATATTATCATGTACACATTTTCTGATTAGGTTAAAAATGTGATAACAAAGAAAACAACAACTTCTATTAGATAATTTTGCAACTAGTAGCTCCATCTAGTATAGTTTTGTGTAATCTTGAGAATGTTATGTCAGTTGTATAATTCGCCCTCTTTGCTATAGATGGCGCTGTACGTAATTTTAATCTGTCGTGTTTTGTATTTATTTTTCGTTATACTCGCAAATCTAATCTAAAAGAAGGGTGGGCACGTGGACAGGGATCCCGGTCACGCTATAAAAGCTGAACCGATTTTGATAAAATTTGCTATGGATATAGGTTTACCCGAGGAAAAGTATACCTACATAGGAGACATTTTATCGGTGTGCGGGAAGTAAAGATAAAAAAATACTTCGATCGTAGTGACTTGAATAGACTACTGGACTGCAATGGTTGCTATGTTGCAACGCACATTCAGCAGATTTTGTTTTACTTCGTATGAGCTTCTTGCTCTTATTCTTTACTTCGACGTAAAAGCCGACTCACTTACTTTCATGAGAGTGTGTACTTATGAATGGCTAATGTATATTATACATACAATACACATATTCTCCAAAAATACACTGAAATTATGAAGCTCAAGTAAGTATGGAAAATATTTTTCCATAAACATCTTTTTGGGAGCACATAGAATGCCTGCACCGATAGGATAAAGTTAAGTTGCTACGGATATTGTCCTATTGTAATGATACTATTTAAACCAGCTTATAAATGGCGTCCTAGTTATTTTGAAGTTTATCTTCTACACACCTTTTGAGTCAGCCTAGTGTGGGTGATATAGATGCATTAGGCAAGGAACACAATACATAAATTCAAACCAATACCAGCACCATAATTACGTAAAGAAAATTGTCATACCTTTCAAAAGCACTTAGCTAAACATCGCTGCATAAGTTTAAATTAAGAAGACTACGCAATGTATATCACTGGTCTGTCAAAGAAATTGAAGGATCTACGTAATTAGGGAGATTTTTAGGCAATGATATAGTAGCTGATTATTGTAGTGATCAGTCTACTGGTTAGCGACTTACCTTCCCGTGTCTCATGACCTCCACTATTTCACTTCAGCGTTTTTTGTTCTACGGCGCAACGGGCTCATTCCTCGCAGAGAAGGCATGAGCATTGATCAATACGTTTTCTTAAGTCAAATTGGCGCTTTCTGTCAAGTCCAGGTTTCTAAATAATGGCTGCCGGATGTTCGAAAGAGTTACCGTGCCCTGAAATAGAAAGGGCTGAGTAAGAGTCTGACAATCCCTCCCGCCCCACCCACGGCGGGAGGAGTGATAAAATGATTTAATGGCAAAAGAAACCCTTCTACATGATATTTTCGTGTTTTATAAACGTGATCCATGACGTGATGAATGGGTTAATTTTACCTACTATTAATTATTATCAAAGGTTCTTTATCGAATTTACATAAGGTCCATCAAGTACGTAGCGCTAATGCCCAGGGGTTCGCTCGTCATACCCCTCTCCGAGCCAACGCACCTAACCAAACAGTGTCCTGCGAAACATGTTGTTTGTCTAGTACTTTATACGCCTTGTCTGTCTGTGTGTCCCCTACTTAACGTCAACGGCCTACAAGATAAGATAACGTAATCACTTCGCACTGTGCTGCACATTGCTAACCTATCTCTCTGCACTTAAATGTCGTAGCTTGCATGTTATCCTTGTATTCTTTCTGGAGCCTGGATTTCTAAGCCACTGCAGGATCTGCAGGTCGTTCAAACACAGTAATCCTGAAGACGATATCAGTAAGTGTTAAAATGTGACTGCAGCGTAGGGGAGTTGTTCTAGTAACTTGTATTTCCCTTTAGTTTTTTGGTTAAACGTTTCTTTTTGGGACTGTTCCGTTCAGTTTATTCTTGATGTTTTGTCATCGAAAAAGTGTCTCAAACCCCTATTTATATGATAATTTTCCAGGGAAATTTATTCTGATAATGCTTGGTTGTTATTGTCTGAACAGAAACTAGTCCCGGTCCTCCACATCTGTGTAGAGGACAACCTTCTTATTTCTATACGTGTCTACTCAGTAAGACAGTGGTTGGGAGCTGTTCAAGGGCTGTTCCAAACCGCTTTTACTATAATGTGTTTAATAAACTATAATTTGTATTAGTTCTATACATAAGTGGGCATTTCATGCGGTATTCAGGGCCTTGTGATGTTCGAGTTTTTTTACCTATATTGAAGGAATAGAGAGCTTCTCTACAATTTTGTAAAATAAAATGTATACTTTTAAAAATATAGTTAAACTGCGTAGATGCAGCTTCAAGCATGTATCGTGCATTACGTAGGTCTGGCTAGACTCGTCCAAGGCAATCAACTGGCTAGCAGATTACACTTATATAATCAGAAATGCGTGTTTATTCGGTACCGATGTTACCACTTTAAAAATGAAATTATTTCAGCACCCTCGTTGGTGTTACTTAAAAAAAACACTCAGGAGTATAGTTAAAATTTTAAGGACCAGTTTTTCCGTTCACAGTTAAGTACACTAGTTAAATTTATCTGCCAGATATGAATAAATTTTGTAAATCTACTATTCAGGCGTGTCCATGAGCAAAATTTAAATTGCGTGACACGCTCGTCAGCTTTTTTATGAGCTTTAAAAAAACAACAAACTACAATGTCATCAACAAAAACTAGCATATTTCCTCCAGGTGATTTTTTCAAATTAAATCGTTTCAGCCTTCAGCAGTTCATGAAAAAGGAATTGTTAGTTAAATAAACTGTTAAGAAGTTATTAAGATAATTTATGACAAAAAACGGAAGAAATACGCTATATAAGTTAGTCTAATACACTCTTTATTTTATTAGATATGTAAAGAAATTTCATGGAGGCCTATTGTCCCCATTAACTGGGCATTTATCGACACTCTAGGATGCTAATGAGAATTTTCACATAGACAAACCAAAAACACTGCCCAAACTGACGATCAAACCCGTCTTATTCATCATTCGCTTCGTTCGCAGTTTTGTTTAAACGTAAAAGAGCAACCAGGGGCCTTACCATGACATGCTAATATTTTCGTTGTGAAAAAAAGACGGAGCTATACGAAGTTAGTAGCTGTGTCACGCTCTCAAACTGGAATAGTAATTGCAAAAACACGTGGTGGTACAGCCCCTGTATCCTTAAACAGGTACATAAATCGAAAGAAAAAATAAATTGCATGCACGTGGTTTGCGTTTCTCACTGTCCTTCACGGTTGACCTAGGTTAGTTTCTACGTAATTACGTTCAAGAAACGCAGTACTCTTACTACGCAGCAACGTATTCTCAAGTCGCAGCGAACCAATATAACTTTCTTTAGGTGTTATTGGTACGGTAGGAATTTGGGATTTCTGTAAAATGTCTAGAAGCAAAAATAGATAGTCCATTCTCGCTTCCGGGATTGCCCAAAATATTCACGGATGGATTAATGTGGGATAAGTTTGAGATGTTAAATATTAGCTTGATTTTCATGATTATGTAACGGGATAGGGTGTCATTGAAGAAAATGTGGAAGATGGAAGAGCAATGGCGCTCTGCGTGTAGGATGCATTATTTTTTATGTTTGTAATTATATTGATCTGTATGCGAGACATTAAATATTTCGTATTCAGTCCTACTTCTAGAATAGAGTAGTTCGATATTCAAGCGCATGTCTGATGGAAATGGGTCTCCAATTAGTGCACTGCGTTGTTGAATCCTGCCTCGATGCACCTAGCCCCGCCAGTTCCCCTGCGACCACCGATGTAACTGCTTGTCAAAATGTCTAAATTCCTAGTGTGTTTGCTAGATTATTCATTTTTCGGTTAATATCAATTCTTTGAATGAGAGAACGTAAAGAAGAGCGGCTCAGGAAAAAAACTGTAAGTTTTTTTGTGATAACTTGTTTATAACAGCTTATGTCATGCATGGACATGGACAATTACGTTTTTCGAGAATGCAAACTCAGCAGCCTGCAGTATTATTGGAAGAAGCATTAATCTCTATTAGTGTCGTGACATAGCGCTGTACTAGGTAAGTACGTCTTTATATTGCACTCACTGTTACCGAGTGCAGCCAAACGATAAGGTCACTTTGTCCAAGGTGGGGAGGGCTACAATACGAGCCATTGCGACACGTCTCGTCCGCTGCTTGTGCGACTCGCTGTAGTCTGTCTGTCTGTACCGATACATTGCCGATTTAAAAAGTTATTTTTTAAAAATAAGAAGAGTGAACGCGAGCGGTCGTTCCCACTGCGCAACGCGACGCGGCGCAGCCAGTGTGCGTTGAGGCAGTCGCTAGGGCGGACACCGACACTCCGACATTCACTCCAAATCGTGAGTAGCGATACTATTCTTTACAGATTGATGTGAGAAAAATTATGTAGATTCGTTTTTTATTTATACCGGTATGTTAAAATTGTGTGTATGCAGTGTTTAGAGTGGTTGGTGACGAAGTATTTTAGGTTAGGATCTGACAGTTACTACGCCGCATAAAATGAACATCGTTTGACGCGAACGAACGACGCAGTTCGCTTGGTATCGGCCGGCCTTTTGTTGCTAACGGAGAAACAAAACTAACTGCGTATTATACATTATGTGCAATTTAGTTGCCGATAACTCGGAACATGTTAATTTTATTACTAATTGTTTATCTCTGTATCCTAATACGTTAGGTCATGGTATGTTTTTATGTATGTAAAAGATGACAAGTTGGTACCAAAGTTTCAAGTGCGTGTTAATTGAAAGTTAACAATATTCACTATACTATACAGCATAAAGTTGTCCAAATTATAGTAATGTTTGTTTCGCTAAATGTACAAAATATTTATGCAATCATTTACATTTGTTTATCAACATTGTATAAATGAGATAACAAAACAAGCGGAGTAGTAACATTGACCAACTTTAATCTATAGCCCCACACAAAGATATGTAGTAAATAGATTTTTATTTATATTATTATATTCGCTGTTATTTAGTACGGTCACAAATTAATTAATTATCAAAGAACTTTCGCCAATTAGAAATGATTGGTGTAACTTTTTTAAGATCTTTTTCGGAAAAATATAGTAAAACTTATCTTAATGAAAATCCACATTAAACAAAAGATTTCAAGAGTTACATTGATTGCTCCCGTTCCTTGATCGCAGTCTTAAAACATGTGTTACAAATTGTTTGACCACATTGATTTTTAAAACGCAATAAGTCCAACATGCTGTTACTAATAATAGCAGGCAGTTAAGATTACTGGTATAGATTACTTAGTGTAACGCTGCGATGGGCAATACTTAAGTACCATACCTACTTATCACCATTTGCAGAATTAATAAAATGTTATACTATTATTGGAAAGTGTGAGTCCTTCTTTGTGATAAGTAAGAATAAAATAAGTTTTTAATAGAGCTGTGTGTAGGAGTTTTTCCGGGGAAATACCTATTACTTTTGTACCTATTTCTGCCACCAAGCAGCTTTATTCCTGTTAGAAAGGCATGGGGCTTGACAGGAACATGAAAATAAAAATGTTTATTTCAATTACAAGGGGCAATTTGATACATATTATTGAAGATCACCTTTTAACCAAGGAATTGTATTAGGAACATGAGAGCTTTATCTCTAGGATGTTACCATCCATTACTGCAGGTTTATAGGCGGTTCCTATTTACGATTAGCTGGATGGCTGATTGCCCCTCGCTTCTCTTCTTCAGAGCAAAGGGCTCGTGTTTCTTCTAGACGTTTCTATATTATGTGTTTTTCTGGCCACGTAAACTTGTCTAGATCGCCATAATATTGCAATGTAGTGACATAAAAAAACTCATCTGCGAATGATTTGATTACGGGACGTGCTGGGATTCTGCGCAGATGTTGAAAACTCGCTGGGAATAACATGTTACAATATTCTCACTTAGCAACAATCTGTTGTTATGTCAGTTCACGCGGGCACACTCGTAATCTATTGCCCTTTATGCACATATGTTTAATTATAACACACAAATATGTATTGTAATAATATGTCACTCTACGTAACTTCTCGCGTATACTTTTCTCGATGTAGACTAAAGTTTGGTTAGTCAAATAAATCTATGCTCTTTTCTCAGGTAGTAAAAATGTTTCTACAAAAACCAACAATTATTTTTTTAAATTTACAAAAAAACAAATCTTAAAAAATTCTCGGTCTCGTAACATTTTCAAATAATCAGTCAAACTTTGAAAGGGCCGGTTGCGATTTTTACCACGACATAAAATTAATATCTTTATTTGCATATATGCCTCTACTTTGTAACCGATACAATATAAGTACACAACAATGTCTTTTGTTGTGTATTATGTAAGAGTTTTATGTATTGTTCATACAATGGTATTACTATGTACATTCATGTTTTTATGCATTCCGAGAAAGTAGTTAATAATTAAGCTTAGCTTTTTAATAACTTAATCTTTTAAAGACAGTTCAGTTAAGGTAAGGTACTTGTTTGCTTTAATGATTGGTTTCTAAATTAATGAATACGTCGTCTATAGAGAAAATAAACGATATTTTTTTATTTACACTTCTATGACTTTTTTTACATACTGCCGTCATAAGAAGAAAGCGCGTAAATAAATTATTTTTTCGATACTGAGAGAGATATTTGGTATCGGGATAAGATTCTGATTAAAAATATGTATTTAACTCAATTAAAAAAAAATGTTCTATGATGCCAATATAGCATTGTTTGAGAATTGAGACTGATTCAGCAACCTTCTTTGATATTATATTATCTAATATTTATTTTATACAGCATTACAAAAACTTCCCCTATGCAAAATAATAATTCAGATGACCTTGGAACACCCTATTTGTAACGTTTTTATTTAATTCGCCCTTGAATCGTGTTTGGTGAGTCATCTAACGTCCGAGGGAATGTCCTTTTGTGAGGGTTCGCAACGCAATAAAGTTCGAAACTTCGAGTTTTTACGTTTTCGCGGTCACGTTCGGTTAAGGGTAACTGTTGGGATGAAATCACCATCGAATCGCAGTTTTAAAAAATAGTCACCCTTTGTTAGGACTTAGAATCAGGGGTCATGCCACCACGTGTTTTTGCAGTCACTATTCAGGTGTTAGAACGAGACACAGTTACTAACGTCGTATTGTACCGTTTCTTTTTCATAACGAAATTAAGCCTGCGTTGACACGTCATGGTAAGGCCCCAGGTTATTATAATGTGACTATAGTTTAGAAAATTGCATGAATTTCATCCAGTGCCTTTTAGAAGTACATACTATTTTTACTATTATTTTCATACCATAAATCGTAAACCTTTATTTCTTAGTACTGCTCATTGACACTAGAAGAAGAATTTTCTTATTGCTTTGGACCTCTTTTATTAACAAAAGGACATCACAGTATCCCTTTGTAACTGCAAGTGTTACTTTTTCTGGGCTGTAATAATGAGTACATTAAACATCTCATTTTACACTGAAAGTCTAGGTTTCTATTATAGCTAGTTTTTTGTACTTGAAAAGTTAAAACCTATACATAATTAAAGTATTACACCAACAAAATCAACACTAGCTTGGCGCCAGTCTACCTGCGAGACGAATGTAAGATGTATGGCGTCCGTGACAGTATCGATTTCCAATTTTGAAAATGGTTGCGACGTTCCATCGTTAAATATAAATGCGCGTAATTTGCGACCTAAAAGCTCAATGCACCGATGCACGTAATATATCGCGCACGAAACGTCGTTTAGTTTAATTTCCATTGCGTTTTTTGGTTGATAATTAAATGAAAATGAGCTGCGAAAAATGCGATGGATGGTGATCGTTTTGGAACTGTCGTAGTTTATATGATTTAATACCTGGAGCGTTGCGATTGAGATCAGCGCGCCGACTACGCAGTTTAAATATTTTCAATCTAGATGACGTCATCGATCTTTTCACAACTGCGACATTTGTGGGCTGTAGTATTTTATTTACTTAATCATGCATTAAAAACATGTGGATTATTTTTCGAGGTAATAACAGAGCAAGAGCAATTATTTATAATGATTCTTTTTGTAAACCAGGGGCTGTACCACCACGTGTTTTTGCAATCACTATTCAAGTTTGAGAGCGTGACACAGCTACTAACTTCGTATAGCTCCGTCTCTTTTTCATAACGAAAATAATCTTGTTTTGGCACGTCATGGTAAGGCTCCTGGTTGGAATATTCTTGATCACTTAGTTTTTGGATAAGGATATTCGGAATACTTGCCAACAATATTATCGTATCTAGCTTCGCCTTACAACGAAGGTGCAGAATGCGTTGTACGATAGCTGATAAGTAAGCAATCAATTGTCAGCCTATCACATTCCACCGTTGGTCGAGGACCTCTCCTAATTCACATTTATTAACTTAGTGACATTGCACATTTATTTTTGTTTTGTATTTAGCTATCCATGTCGCAGTAACGTGTGGAAATCAGGTTTTTTTTTAAATGTTTTTAAAATGAAGTCACAAGACTAAATTAGTACCTCTAGTTTTTTATAAAAGAGTATTCATTTGAAAATGTTATTGCTTGAAGATGTATACTCTTAATTGTATTTAGGTATTGTAAACGGTTAGCTGCTTCCTTTAATGCCTAACAAAGAATGTCAAACGAATCTGATCTTTATTTTCATCTGTATTATATCTCTATTGCTGAGATGATATTCTCCCCTATTGAAAAGACACCCCTGTCTAGACATCAAAAATATTTAATAATCTACCCATCTGCCGATCTGACCCTACCTTCGCTGATGTACCTACAAACCCGTATAGGTAACCGGTTTGTGCCAGACGTCTAGGCTACGCCCCATCCCCTCTCAGTCCGAAATAGCATTTCAGGATGCAGTATTGATCGTCTGCACGGACCGGGCGAGTGTCGGGTGGCTGCAGCGGGGGGGTTACATTCGTCCGGGGATCTGAGATGACAAAAAGTAGTGCAGCCCCCATTAAATTTTTAGTTTGATTTGAGCTGTGGTGCTGGCAAGATGTGTGGTTTATTTTAAAGTTTCCTTCTGTTTTCATGTAGGTAAGTGCGTTCTTAATTTGATATATCGAGTGTATTTATTATATCTTTTGTTTATTTTAATGCGTTGCCTTGTTCTATGGTGTCCTTTTAAAGTTCGGGAGCCTACGATTTATACTGACTCCTAAATTTGATTCCGACTTTCATCGACGACAATGATTTTTCTTATACGTGCTTCTTATGTTATTAGGAAAAGTTATCTCTTTTGTAACGACAAATAGTACAAAATCAACTATGTTACCTATAAGCAAATGAATATTGGTCTTCGCGTCATAAATTCGCATGTTACAGAACATTGCACTTATGTTCGTTATATTTTATGATCAATAACATCAAATGCACTTATCCTCGTAGTCTTCAGTGGTTATTCGTGTTCTACCAACTTCAGTTACATTTTGTACTACCTACTTCCCACGGCTTCGCTGGGTATTGCTCACAAAGCAAGCAATGTAGCTTTCTATTAGGAAAATTGTTCTATAGGAATTCAGAAGTTCTTGAGATTGCCGTCAACATGCAATCTTACAAATACATTGTTATAAGTATTGGCATCTTTTAATTATTTCAGTACGCTACTTCAATTTGCATTGGTCTAAGATTATCTTGGTAGTAGGAGAATTTTAATTAGAAATTACACTTTCGTGTTAAATTCGAGAATCCGTGGAATTCCAAAAAACTTTAACATGATTCGTCTTTAGGCCCAGCGGCGACGGCCTCGTCGTATGGTGCGTAGTTCGTCGGTTCGGACTACGACGCACAAAATACTATTGCGCAATTTGCGAGTGCATTATGCACTCCATAGTCATTACTTTCCGGTGAAGGAAAACATCGTAGGGATCTGGAATATTCTAGAAAAACTCGAAGACAAAGTGACGCATATTGGGCCCACGTTGTAGATTACTGCCCCCCACCCCTCTCTCCCGAATCCCTTATATGGGAGGATTAGAAAAATAAACTTGATTTTGTACTTTAATGAATGCTCTTAATTTTTTTGTGTGTTAATTCATATAGAATAGATAGTGTTTGACAAAAAATATTTTAGTTTGAATAAAAAGAAAATGCGTCAGACAGAACGCAGTTGTGTTATGGACTTATGGCGCTGATTATGAGATGAAGTTTCTGGATGGTTTTAAGAGATGTGATGATGAAATCTATAGTACCTAGGTACTGGCTTTGTAGTTTTTTTTATTTTGCGTATTAAACATTTTGGGCGCGCGTTGTTGGTTACGCCTACTCCCCACAAATTCCAGCGTAAGCATTAAAATAAAAGAAAATTATTTTTAGTTTCATGAATGCTAGTCAATTATTATTTTTGTAGATATTTTATTTAATTCTTATAGGTAGTTATGGAGAAAAAAATGCGCCAGACAGTACGCAGTTGTGTTATGACGCCGTTCATGGGATGAAGTTTCTGGATTGTTTAAGTCCATTTTATTTTTTATGGGTAGCCATGTCTGTGGTTGAAGGTTTTTTATATTGCGTACTTAATATAAATTAAGACAGCAGTTTCATACGTACCCCTGATGAAATACGTTCTTCATGTTACCTCAATTGAAATTGTTTGTGTCCTTTTAATGATTTTTTTAAAGTTTTAAATTATATCATCGAAATAGTTTCAGCAGTTTTGCCATAACGGCGGCATGGTTAAGTTTTCTTTAATAATATTTTATATGAGCAAGGATTTGTTCTATTAGGTCTTCGTTGCGACTCATCGCTGACCTCTCGAACCCCAGCCCCCTTCTAGAATGTTCGATCTCAAATGCAAACTGCACACACATCCTCATTAACGATGATACTAGATAACATACTCGTAAGGTAAGTAGGTGCGAGATGAGTCTTAGGTTTTTAGTTTGGACAATGTGTGGATAAATAATTTAAATATCGAACATAATTTTATTAGCTTTGACTGCTGGGTTGGCCTTTTTTCTCAAACAGTGAAGCTGAAGGTACGGATTAATTGCTTTTGCTCTCAATTTTTCTGTTTTTGGCGATTTTTGTCCAATTTCTTCACAAAGTTTTCCTTCGCTTGGAACGGATATTTGATTTTGTTTTTTTTTTATGAGAACTTAGTTACTTTACTGGTTATGAACCTGCATTTTCGAGCTCGGGTAACAAAAATATTTTACAATTGCTGAATACCAGTATTTTTTTAAAAGGCCTACTTGTGAGACCTGCATACTGAAAGTCAGCTTCTGGTGAACGTGATATCCCTCCGTAAGGCCAGTTGTCAGACTTCTGACTACTCCTAACGACTGTCAGAGATCCTCAAATGACAGCTAGACCAAGCTTAGAGCTTTTATCCGGGTGCGTGACGTACCTAGTTCCCTCAGTATGCGATTGGTGGATTGGGAAACAGCAAGAACCTACAAGCTGTTTCACTTTTTTTGTCGCACGGGAAATCATCTAATGGCTCCCGCAGTGGGTGGGGCGAGTGTAAGTGTCAGCCTCTTACTGACTAAAACCCATCCATGTTCCTTCCTCAGCCCTTTGTATTCCGGGGGCGCGGTATCTCTTTCGAACTTCCCACAGCCCCGGCAGGCTTATAGCCCTGGGGGAGAGCCCCGTCATCGATGCTGACAGCTCTTTGAGGCGCGCGTGGAACACGAACGCGCCGTCGACGGGTCCTTGCCGGACGGCGAGCCACCCATAGCTTACCGTCCGCAGCCCCGCACAAGCTGTTTCCCTGCGGTTCATTTCTATATTTGACAAACAATCAAAAATATCTTAACATAAACTGTTTTCTGTGCACTAAATTGTGTTTATCCACTTGAACGTCGCTGGGTACTGTAGTACCAAAAAAATTTTTAGGGACTTACGTCTTGGGTACTACAGTACCCACTAGGAGGACGGTTCGGAAACATGTGTTTATGCTTGAACAACGACTCCTTCATACGTTATCTGTGCTTTTTAATACTCGGAACAAAATAGAGATGGCTCTAAAACCAATTGCAGTACATTCTTCAATACTCCGTGGATGTAACAACGAATTGAAGTTAGGCGTGTTTCGTGAGTGAGTACGTGAAAAATGTCGCCGTAATTATGTCGTAAATACATTTGTTTTAATGCATACTTATAATAATGTTATATTTTACATTATTCTATATAATGTACACGTTACAATGGTGTATAATTCTCATACTATTTTATTCTCCCAAGTTGATAAATTTAGCAAAAGAAATGGTCGAGTGCCGTTTGTTTGTTTGCGATCGGTTTCTGGTTTGTGTACGTTTTTTAATTTTTTTAAGTATGAAAATGTAGGTTTGAAGCTTATATTTTTATTTAAGTTTATTCTCTATACGCTAACGTAACCAATGGTGTTTTTTATTTTGAAATTGCTATAATACTTTTCTTTTGGCAAACGTTTTTATCGGGAAAGATCCGCGGCATTTTAGACGCGCTGACAATCGGCTGCGCTGCGACGTAAGTCCCACATCACGGCTCGCGAACGCCTTCGTGCCAGTGGTTATGGCACCGCATCTCCCTGCACGCAGTGGAAACGTGCTTCTTAAAACAATTACCCCCATTCAGGACTGTCACGGTACTAAACAGTAAGGTTATTGTTACCGCATTCATACAAATTTGAGCCTTATCTCATTACAATACGACCTACATTAGTGTCCCCTGTAGCAATGAAGTATGTGTTTCCAATGAGGTTTTAGTGTCAACGAACCGACAGACATTGTGTATAGACGTTTGCCTTGGTTTTTTCTTCTTGTTGTGTACAAAAGTTATGCGAATTTGTTCGATACTACGCAGTTATGTCAGGATTTCACGAACTGTTTACAATTTGTGTGAACGCGTGTCACTTGCATTTCTTTACTATACAAATAAAAAGTTTACGATAAAAGTAAAGGGCTTCATCAAGGTCTTTGTTCACGTGCGTCGTAATTACACTTACAATCAACGAATCCGGGTCGAATCTTAATTGCGGAATAAAAAATGAATTTGTAACATTAAAATAGAGAAGTCTTTTTGCCGCTGTTTAATTGGTTCAATTGTATTACGGAAATATATATTTTTTTTAATTTGTTAGGTTTCATATAATTACTAGTCAGAGTATCAACATAGGTTCTTTTATTACTTGCTCGTTTTATATGCGTTGAAAATGTGAAATGAAAAGCCTTTATAATTAGTTTGGCTATGACTGAGTAGTTCCAGGACAAATGGTTCCAACTACAATTCGATTAGTTTTAGTAACAGCCGGTTGCACCAAAATAATTTGGGTTACATACGTGAACACAGTCTTTCGGTAACTTTATCTGTTACGGAAACGAGAGTTGTCATTCCGAAGCCTGTAAAGATTTCGAGATGTGTGCGGTCTGATTATTAATTCGGATGTTTCTGAACGATTCGGATCAGGTGTAATGCGCAAATACGTATCTGCGGTTTCGCCCGCGATATTTTAGCCAATGGATACAAAAACTTAACAAATTATAGACTTAAATACCTTCCTCTTAAATCACTATATCTATTAAGAAACCGCATCAAAATCCGTTACGTAGTAGACAGACAGCGGGATGCGACTTTGTTTTATACTATGTAGAGATTTTGGACGAAATTTCTGACAGCTCTTCGTAAGAACTCAAATTAAAGGTGACCTTTTTGAGAGTGTTGGAAGAGCCATTTACTTAGGCGTTAATTCTAAGTAGCATGTTTCATTTCCATAGAGACGTTTACAAACAAAACGTCGTATGCTTGTAGCTGTCATTAGCCCGAATGACCCGCCAAGCAAATTACGTACTCGTACAATTTACCCGTGAAATTATTATTTAAACATCCGTTCAGCTGTTGTTAACCACACGGACGTGCACACCGAAATGTGAATGGTGTGTTGGAATTTTTAATGAGGCTTTTTTGTAAAGAAATGTATGTAATTTCTTTGCACTACACTGTACACAAAAGTGTCAGTTTAAAAAATATTTTTTTAAGATATTTGTTTACTGTTCAATGAAATGCGTGATAACTTTAAATAAGTTTAATAAAAATAAAAAATGGAGCACAAGTGCAACATAGAAAAATTCTTAAAAGAAAATAAAGGAAACGGAAATGTGCCCAGTGTTGCCAGTTTATAATTTTGGTGTTACGATTACAATAAAAATACTGGCAACACACTATATGTTCATTTAGTATTGAACATTTACCTATTATATGATAAAAGTTAATAGAATAATTAAAGTATTTTTGGAATTATTTCTACCAACATTTTTTTAGAGCAAAAAATAGAAACAAGTTGAGACAGATTCTTATTAGATCCGCTAAAACAAGATTTTAGCTACATGTAATTTTGTCACTATAATATAAAAAATACATGCCTAAAACGATTCCCTTTAAATATATTTATCACTAAGACAAACGAATTCTGTGGCACATGTGATGTCTCGTCACTGCAGAGTTAGACCAAATTATTCAAACTTCGAATAGTAAAATTTGAGCAATCGCTATAATTAGTATTAGTGTATGAATGAGACATATTTAGATGTCGTATTGCGACTTGTCTTACTGTCGTGAACTCGTGAGCTCATTGTCGCAGTCAATGCCAACTCGTATAAGTTTAACGCGTAGTATATCTGTCAGCGATTGTTTTGAAATCGATTTGATCTCATTATCGATATTGATTGATTGAATTGTACGTTGAAATGTTTTATTAATTTCGGACGAAAATGTTAACAGCCTTTTTATCATTTATACTTTTCCGAATATCACAAAACATGATATTAAAATAATAATTAATTACTTTTTGATATCAATACATAGATATAGGTAATAATTAAGTAAATATTTATGATAAATATTTCGACGAAAAACAAAATAATAGCAAAATTATTTACAGTTCTTCCGTTTCCATATAAGTAACTGCATATTTTTTTATGCAACCGGCTGTTAGTCTTGTGAAGTTATGAAAGGATACACCAAAGAAAGGATGAAAAAAGTAGATAAAACCTTTTTTTTTCTTCATAATCGCTTATCTCTATAGATGATTGTCAAAAGTCAAGGGAATAATTAGTACGAAATATACACACTCAGTCCTACTGAAATTCCACGATAAACTTTTTCGTTAATAACAATTTATGCAAAACCTAAGAAATTCCGGACTCGTGCTTTATTTAAAAGCATTACCTAGACGTAGGGCTGCCATCCGTCCGGGTTTCCTCGGATTTGTCCTAGTTTAAAGGGCGTCCGGTGTGTGTCCGGGCGGCTTTCAAAGAGCGTCCGTAGAAAACCCGGGACTTTCTACCTGATATCCGATCCCGATTGATTGATAAATTAAAACAAATAATAAAAAAAGTGTCCGAGGAAAAAATCTAACTCGTTCAAAATGTCCGGGGTTTTTATAGTTTTAGTCCACAATCGACGATTTGGGTGATGGCAGCCCTACCTAGACGTAACACGACTTTGTCATGCTATTTACGAATTCCTCAAAACCATCATCTCATATTACATTTTCGTTATTTTCAGGAGTCGCTGGGTGGCGGGGTGTACGGCTCGGTGGGGGCGTCCGGCGCGGAGGGTGGGGAACGGAGGGAGGGGGGCAAGCGCGGGCGCAGGCCTGGCCGCAAGGCGCAGATCGACAAACAGGACATGAAGGCCAAGCTAGGTAAGGATCATAGACACAGTTTAGTAGATGTCGTAGTAAAGGACATTCTTTAGATTCATTTAATCGAATGTAAGAGATAAAAGACATGGACATGTACCCAGCATATTATGCCTCATATTGGGTTCAAAGTGGAACCCTCATCTGCTTAGCCTTTTTCTTAACTCTTTTGGGGTCGGTTCCCTGCCTTTCCAGATGCATGTAATTTTGTCATTTAATCCGTAAATATTATGGAGTTTTTACGGTTGCTTATACAAATAAATTACAAGCTTTCAGGCGTTCATGAAAATATCAATGGGCTGTTTAAAGATAAAGCTGTATATTTAATTTGTAGATACATTTGACCTGACATTAAAGAAAAAAATAAGAATTTGAAAATTGCGGGCCGGTATAATTGAACAATATTGCGTTTGTTTTTGTCCGCTCATTTCTCAACACGCCTAAAGCGGTTTTCATATCCACCCACTTGACTATGGGATTCGTATAGCGCACTTGAATACCATTGTGTAGCGTCATATTTCGAAATTATTACACGCCAACTTAATGGGCATCATTATTTGTTTGATTCATATCATCATTGTGCGTGTTTTGATGTGATTTTAAAAAGAGTGCCGTTTTTACGAACTTGAATTCCATGTTTGGTGGATAAACTAATACATTATGGCTAGTTTTGCTACAATGGATTAGTACCAGTTGAAATTTATGGTGGGTTCATAAAAATGGCGTTCCAATGATTAAATCTAGATGATCCTCCCGTCTAAAAGTGATGAAACCGGCCCTTACACCATCCCCCTTTTTTAGGGATAAAATTACTCCCCTCGCTGTGGGCAGAATGGGAGGACGTGTTAGACTCTTACTGCTGACTTAAACCCATTCATACTCCTTCGTCTGCCTTTTGCAGTAATTTATTTCAACACTCACGCCCCTTATTATTAAAAGTTACTTACTGATAGTCTCCTAAATAAATTTAAACTATCGCTTAACGAGTTTTTGTGTAAGGAGACTGATTTTTCTTGACCCAAAAAACATGAGAAATCTGCAAATTCGTTTAGATGCCACTGTACTCAGGCGGATAACAGCATCATGGGTATATCCAAACAAAACAAATGATATCGGAACAACAAGTCATTCATTATATCATTAAGCATTTCTTTATTGATGTGTGACTATCTTATATTTACTATCATCTATCTTTAGTATTAAAGAAAGATTAGTGAAATCGCCTTAGTAGAGTAGCAATGAATGATTGTGATTACCAACCAATTACGGCGCAAAATTGTTACACAAATAAAAAAATTTCGGCCGCCTTAAGCATGATTATGGCCAGTCCGAAATTACACTATGTCAAGACGCGATTCTCCTATTTTTTTTAGATTTTGCAGGGTAGCCTAGACAATCGACTATTTATTGATTTTTAAGCAAACTAAAATTCTTTATTTTACAATTTTAGAGTAAAGTTTTTAATATATTTACTTTAGAGTATTTTGAATTACGAGTACTGTTAACCTTACCATGAGCTGCCATGACCGGACCATGAATAGTTTTGTTGTGAAAAAGAGACGGTGCTATACGACAATATTAGCTGTGTCTCGCTCTCACACACGTGGTGCTAGAGTCCCCTGGTCGTGAATTCTCATTTTCGTTGTGAGTGTCCTTAATCTCAAGCCTAACGTAGATCTCCTGCGTTGTTTAAGCAGAGCGCAGCAGGCAGTCAGCGCGGGAGTGTCGCGCTCGCAAGAAGCTCCGCTACCAATACCTTGAGGAGCTGGTGGCCGACCGGGAGCGGTCTGTGCTGGCGCTGAGGAAGGAACTGGATAAGGTTTGTACGTGATGCCTTTTTTATTATTTGTACTGGATACTGCTACACGTTTATTAACCAAAAAAGCCCTAGTGTCAGAGTTTTGTCGAATCTGCCTGATGGCCTCTGACTTGGAATGCAGAAAAATAAATGTTACTGCCTTGGTTTTAGGGTCCCGTACCTCATAAGGAAAAAACGGAACCCTAATTATAATTTTGGAACCCCTTGCTAATAGAGTCAGGTTTTTTAACATACTTCATGAATGCCCCCTGTACTTCGAAAAGCGCGTTGACAGACGGCACAGGTTGTCACACGAATGTCAGATAGAAAGTGTAACCTTTCTCTCATTCGAATATCTACTGAACTGTTCTGGCATGGAGGTCAGATAGTTGCTCCGTGTGAATAATCGATATTTTTCTGGTCAGCGAAAAACAATCGATCGATCTTCAAGTTAAAAAAGGTAGTGTTTGACAAGCCTGCCCGACGCAGATACCTTTGAAGAAATCTGCCTTATGCATATGTCGAGAATGCAAAAGATCTAAATTTAATTTGATCTGGCTAAGATCTAGCTTAACACTGACTGTTGCCGTTTTTATAAAACACTACGTTAAAGTTCTGTTCAAAGTTATTCCATTTATGTCAGTTAGTATCATCAGCCTTTTAAATTCCTATGATTTTATTAATAATGTTTATTTGATTTTAATGTGAGCCTAACTATAAATATCAGACGCTAAAACATATTTGTTTCTTCTTTTCTAGTATTACAAGTGGAATTTGGAGCTAGACCAGGGCAGGATGCCGGAAGGTCTGGAAGCCGTGCTCCAGGAGATGGGGATTGTCAAACAGGAGGAGAGTAAATCCTTTTTATCATAGCTTTTTGGTGAATGAGTATTAATTATACCATGTAACTAATATGTAAGGAATGAAGAATCGAAGATTCACATTGTTCTGGTGTTCATCGTACGTTTTGGTTAATCAACTCACAAAAATGGATTTCAAATCTTCAAGAAATGCTAGACTATCTATGCACAACCCATCAGTATATGTAGACGAATTCAAAACACATTGTAAGGTGCCAGGAAAACACTTTAAAAAAATACGCCCAACTGCATCATTTAAAATGTCGATGGAAATTCAAATTTAGAATCAGAAAGTCATGAAGCAAGCAGTTGGGATTAGGGATCGGCATAACGAGGACAAGACGCATTATTTTCTATAAAGGCGTGGAGCTTAGTCTACTTTGCTGAGCTAAGCTGTGATACACTCACATCCAACTTCTATTACCATTTGTAGCGGTACACAGAATGAGATGAAATAAAGTCCGTATTCTTCTGTGAAAAGTAAAATTTAAAACCAGTATGACACTAGTTTCATTTCATCTTTGTACCGCTCGACTTAAGGTCCAAAATCGAAAAGACTCGGCAGCTCAACTTTGCTCAGTTAGACTCTGATCTGCTCCTGGTTTCGCTACTACAACCCGCTACACTGCCTTTCTTGACCTCTTTTTACTCGTCCTGGCAAATATTTGATACATCCAAATTTGAACTGTATAAATTAACCGATGTCACTCTCAACTGGTACAATTTTAAATTGATAATCAAACCAGTCTTTAAAAGAAAAAAAAACTGTTTCTAGGACTAATAAGGGGTCAGCGTCATGGGGACAAAATGCAGAGTTTTCTATAGAGAGCGCGGTGCGATCTGCTAAGCTTTGCTGAGCTAGATATTGTAACCTACAAATATCACAGCTTGATGCGGTACAGAAGAAGTTGAAATCACGTTCAATCCTTTCAAATTAAAGTATATTATCACCAGTACGCCACTGTTTCGACTTTCTTTGTACCGTTCAACACGAGATCCATTATAAACAGAATCTTTAGCTCATGCCATGTACTATAAGAAAAAGCTTGCAATAAAATACCATAAATAAATCAGGCAATAATCAGCGCTATAGGAACAAAATGCAAAGTTTTTTTATATACTTGTAGGATGCTGACTGCAGAGCTAAGCTGAGCTAGATAGCGTTACTTATGTTGCTATTTGAACGGTACATAATGAGTTGAGATCACATTTCAAACTAAAGTACAATATCACCAGTATGCCATTATTTCATCTTTTCTTTGTACCGATTAAAATATGGTCTGATATTTTAGAAACTCTTTAGCTCAGCTTCGCTCAATTAGTATTCCACCCCCGGTTTTTCCATCCAAGCTCATTTGCTTGTCCCCATGTCACTCGCCCCTTCTTGCATACTATTCGTCAATTGACGTTCTTAATGGAATTGAGAAAATAATAAAAAATATTTTATGATAAGAATTTCATATTTATATATTATGTTCGGTTTTAGGTGAACAAAATAATAGTGTGAATCAAAGGATGTTGGTATATTAAGTATTTTCGTATTTTATAACATAACATATTTTGAAACGGAATTATTGATTTTTATGTTTGGCCAAAATAATATTAAGGGTTTTATTTTTATTCGTTTGCAAAATTTCCAAAGTTTGAATGGTTATGTTTTTTATAGTTATTTAAGATTTTATAACATTTTCTTATAATACGATTATAATTGCGCGACTTTAGTTCGAAATTGAATTTAAACGGCATTAAATGTCAATTTTTTTTTTCATATACCTAACATGATTTTATTTTGGTATGAACTAAGAAAGGTCATATTATGTACTTGTGTAGCTTTGAATACAATTATTTTTCTAAAAATATTTTTAGAAAACTATTTTTATATGGCTATATCCTAAATATTAACATTATGGGGAGATCCTTTTAAGAAGTGTAAGTATATAAATCCTTTGCAATGTTGGAATTGGTTATCTTTATAGATGCGCGTTCGTTTTTCGTGTGATCTTTATTCGTTAGGAACGTACATTTTTTATTTCATATTTTTAAGGGTTGAAAGAATTGAACAATTATTTTAATTTAGATTTTAGTGTTTTGCGTATATAATCAAAATATAAATAATTTTATACTTTAATGAAATCCAAATGATAATTTTAAACAGAAGAAAACCGAAAAATTATCGGAATAACAAACAAAAATAAATATAAAAAAAGACCTTGTTTTACTCATAAACATCATGGAACTTTATTTTTCTGAAAACATTTTATTTTTTACGTATGATTGTGATTAGGCTAGAAGCCATAGATTGTAAGTCAAAAATATTTGATAGTTAGGACCTTAGGATTTAGTTCTGTGTTTACATATGAGAGGAACTCGAACACAGGATAAACCTAAATAAAGATAGGGTTTTCATGATAACATGTTTTAGAATATCTAGTTAATAAGAGTGTGAAATTTTGAAACAATTTTAGTTTGACTTTATCACGGTCTTTATGATTAATATTTTATTAATTATTTACGTATCCTACAGGTTGAACTGAAATTATTATTTTAAACATGAATAATACGCAATAAGAATAATAATAACTATGTCACTTTGAAACGATTTTGTTTAGTTAAATTCCATTCGTTAAGAATACTATTCAAGTTATACTTAAGTTCTGTGCAAATATTTACTGAGGAGGACTCTAACACAGGATATACATTAAGTAAGGATTATAATGATAAGATATTTCAAAATAATTAGGGATTACTATAAACAGTAAGATTATTTTAAAACAATTTATTCTGGAGTGTATACCGGTCGTACAGACTATTTTTTTTTATTAATATTTAGTAGTGTCCTACAAACAGGTTTAAGTTAAATTAGAATTATTAATAGTGAGATACTATAAGGTAACTATTAGTATTAAGGGTATGGTATTTTGAAAGGAATACGAGTGAAAGAGAGATAGAGTGTGAGTGAGAAAGTATGCGGTGTGTTTGTATAAAAAAATTGACAACTGGGAATTAACTGTGAGTTTGCATTAAAAAAAAAACATTAAAAATTTCCATCCAAATCGGATCAGCAGTTGTCGAGAAAATCGTGGACAAACTTACATACAGTAGCAACAGTGCCGATGTCTAACAGGACAAAAATATATACAAAACATGGGGCAAAGTTTTTCTTTACATAACAACACATAAAACATTCACATCATGCCCATTGTCCCCGAAGGGTTTAGAGACAGGTGTACCTACCATATATCTTCATCTTCTTATCGTGTGATGAGTCAGAGTTTTCTCAAGTCCGTCTCACAGTCTCTGACATGGAATTGTAACAACAATAGCTATCAAGATAGTAGCCCTGGCACGGGGGTGTAACACCACCAACTACGTCACACCGGGCTGCCTTGTGATTTTTATTAAAACTGTATATCACCTCCGAAATCTTCCACCGAATCGTTTTACATACAAGGCAGTCGCACAGCTCAAGATCAGACTGTTACTGGGAAATCCCAAAATCTGTTAAATTTTGTCCGACCTGGGAATCGAAACTCTAGACCTCATGTTCAGCGGTAAATGCCTGCAGCTACTAGAACATCGAGGCATCAAAAATAATCTTTACTCAGTCAAAATCAACACAAAATAAATAAAAAGATTTTAAGGATTTTTTATGTTATTTTTTTGGTGCAAATTCATAGTTCTAAATAGAATATGATAAGTATTTTGGCTGTGTGTGTATGTAACTTACTATTCTAATTGCTTGTTCCAATGATGTGTAGAATAAAGGAGAGCGCGCACTTTTATCGAAAAACTATAAAAAATAGATTTAATTTAATGTTATAGACATGGTACCTGTGTGAATGATGTGTAACCTTTTTAGTATTATGTAATGCCATGATACATACTTTTCTTTTCGTCTTTTTTCCTAATTGTTACATTTCGTATTTCAATCTTGCATCATTTCAACTTAATTTTCTTTATTCGGTAGATTACACCAATTAAATTTAAAGACGCAACTTTCCTTCCAACATCATATTTCCACCATGAAAAAACTACTTATTTTCATTTAACTATAAAATTTGATTTTTAGTTGCTTTGGGATCATTAAATAGTTAATGAATTGACAAATAAGTGACGTCACAGCTTACTAACTCCATGCAAAAGGAGAATCGCGTTTTGACAGTTCATAAAAAGTATGTCAATTGACTGATGCTGTCATTTCTATTCTGTTTTTGAAGTTTTTATAAAAGTGCGCGCACACTGACGTAAGGTATAGTTAGCACGTAGAGCCTTATAATTTTACGATTAATTTACCTAGTTCATAGTTTGTTTCGTAATTTTATTTAAGCATTATCGTTAAAGTCGTAAACGGCTACTCGTCAACTGAGTGATAAAATCATAGAACTTTTTTTTTTAGCTTTTAATCGCCAAATACAATATGGCGCCTTATTGTTACTTGTACTGAAGTATATGTACATAAAATACAGTTTTAATATGTAGTTGCTATAGTATTTAGATTGAGTTTGCATTTTGAAATAATTTACCAATTACAATTAATACATTTAATTCGACATTTCGGAGTTTACGCACAGTTTATAAATATAAATGAATAAAAAAAAACAATATACATGCTATGAATATGTAATATAGTTCATAAAAAATAATAGAAATTCAAATCTGGTCAAAAACTATGCCGTTGCTTAAAAAATGGCATTCACTGACGAAACACATTAAAATCATTTTTTTAGGTTATTATATTATTTTATAGTAGGTATAAAATACCATTTTAAATATATTATGTATAGGTTTTGTTTATTTTTATGAAATCACACTCTTTACCGGTCAATTATTAGTTTTAATTTGATTTAGTTTTCGGTAATATACTTTGAAGTGGCTGAATAGTCTTATACTAGTATGCTTTTACTTTATAATCTATATTTAATCAGGAATGGGCTCGAGTTACATAAAATAATCTGAAAATATTTAACAAATATTAATATTTTATAGTGCTATATTACAAAAAATATATACATATTTTATTTTTACTCTATAAGAAAGATCATACTGGGACTTGGTCAAAAGACTGGCAGTATTGCTATTTTTTTAAATTATAATATTCAAATACTTCGTACTTGTATATTCCCAAAATTAACGTGTTTGACATTTTTTAAAGAATCTGAGCTCATTCCTGATTAATGGGTAAATAATTTAGTTGGCTATTTTTAAAATGTCGGCAATCCGCCTTAGGGTTATGTATTTTTAGTTTTCATAAATTACTTCCATTCGCGATCTGCGGACATTTAAATATCATTTAATTAGTTTTTAATTCAATTTCGTTGTAAGTAAGATTTTCTTTAGATAATAAGTTTTAAATTACTACAACTATTAAAAACGCAACAGATTCTAAAGTAACTTTTAAATTAATTTAATTACGTTCAAATCTTTAATGTGTTTAGTTAGGTTAAACAGTTTTAATTTAGGGATGTGCAAAAATATATTTTCTCTATATTTTAGAAGTGTTAAGATGTATTCTTAAGAATACTTTGTTTGATTGTTTTACTATCAAGATGTTTCTGTCCATCGCTAAAAGTTGTGCACTGTATCAAACAGTGTGATTTAAAAATTAAAATGAAAAATACTTCATACAACCAAGAGAAAATCCACCTCAATTAGGTTATAAGAACTCCCATACACGATATCTGGACTACAGTCCAATAGATAAATAAAGAAGAAATTCAAAAAGTAGAATCTAAAATAATGTGTCGCAAACTAATTATGTGAAATATCAAAAAATGATCTTTTTTTTATAATTTGCAATACATACCTACAACTCAAAGAAAAAAAATTGGACGTGATTATTTACGGCATATTCAAATTTAAACAACAAAAATGAACTATTACCTTATTTCTTGCTCTCAATGTACTTTTAAAATATCAAAATATTAACTACCACCGGTCCTTAAACCGTGTTCATGAATACATTAAGTTTTACATAATACCTTCATGTTTGGTTAAAATATTTCATAAAATCATCAAATCGAATAAATATAATTGTACTTTCATGTTTACTTATATTTCATCACATAAAGTCACAATATTTCTCAAAATTTTATTCTATGTATATTCATATAATTTATTTTTTTCATATTCATAATCATCAGATATTCAAAAGTGTGTGAAAATGTCTACAGTCATATAAAATTATTTAAATATTTTATTTTTAATTAAAATATGTTTTGATTCGTTTTAAGTTTTGTTTTATTTATTTTTTCCATACATTTTAGCATTCAAGTATACAATATATGTATATTATTAATTTTGAGGTCAAAAATACTTACAAAACACCGTTCAGTTTTAATCTGGAGCTAAAATTAAACGTCTTGAGAATAGAGTTGAAAGATTATGGACCGGGAAGAACATTCATAATCCATATAAAAACATTAAGAATAAAGGAGTCATCGAAAATGCAATAGATGACAATTGATTGAGTATATATACATGGCTGTGTGAAGCATATCGTGTATGGGACTTGCTACTTATAAGGTTTATGATAAGATAGCACTAAGAAAGTACTGTAAGTTTCATAGCATGTGGCTCCAACATCGTGACCAGGCAGATCTCATCACCTAAATATGACACTTCATTCATTCATTCATAATTCAAACCCAATACCGTTTTTTTTATTTACATATAATTTAGGTATATTCCATATAGATTAAGTCTAGATATTAAATGTCGTCGATAACTTATAAGCAATATTGTATATTACAACCAAATTCGACGATAAAAGTGCCAAATTACATTAGATTAGATGTAAGTTTCCAAAAATAATAATATAGGGTTCCATATTTACGGCGCATAAAAATAGGCTTAAGTCATTAGGTAGGTATTTTTTCGTATTCACTGTTAGTAGGTACTATCGTGGCCTTTGCCACCTGATCACTTAAACATTTTTTCGCCTTAATCCTGCTCTGCCGCCAATTCACGCCCCTTACTTTCTCTCTCACACCAGCACTATCTGTTTCAATTTCTTTGCAGTGTGCTCGTCCGGCCGCTGGCTGATTTTGTCTTTCATTCGTCTATTTAAGGTCAACGGGGCGGGGCTAAAGAGCGCTTCTATTTTTTTGAGTGCAAGCAATAACTAAGTGTCCGCGATAGTACCTTTAAAAATATTCGTTACAATTTCCATTATCATGGCTAACACACGTACCTATTTAAGAAGAATAATATGCTAAGTAAAGAATTTACCAAATACAAGAGACCACCGTAGTAACTCAAAATGAACCAATCACAGATCTGTATTTGACACTGTGCGTCCGCATAGCAAAGGATAGCTTGAGTATTGTTTGTGCATTGAAAGGCCAGCCACTATTAACACTATGAGAAATTCCTTACTTTTCATAGTATTGTTATTGAATACGGATGTAAAAATATTAAAAGATTATTTTATTGGAGCTACAGAAATTTCGACTAAAAATATACCTAATAGTTAAGATCCAATAAGTTAACAAAAAAACAAACAGAGTAACGGCCATTTTTGTACACAAATATCTAAAGTTTATTATTATTAGCCATTTCTAGCCGAAAACTTCTATAGTTTGTTATGTAAAACTACAAACAAATGAAAGATGATCATTTTTGAACGTTCTGTCTGGCGGAGACAACAATAGTTTGTTGTGTAACATCTAATAAATGAGAACATAATCAATACTTACAATGGGCTAATCATTTTTGAGGCGACTAACAACTTGATTACAAAAAAAAATAACTTGGTACCGAAATATTTTTATGAACTACAAAAGGCAAGGATCTATAAATACTAAATAATGGCTGCTACTATAAGATAGCAAATATATTACAGGGCCAATGAAAGAGGTACATACTAAAAATAATAGGTTGGGTATTAAAAATAATGAGGTCAGGTTAGATTTTTTATTCGCCGTCAAGTTGTCGCCTAACAATAAATTCAGTTGCCAATTTAAATTTAAACAAAGCTTGCAACTCAATATAAAGCTGCTACTTTATACTTAAAATGCTACTTCACTGTAGCTGCCAACCTATTATTTTTGCTACCCATTTTAATTATTTTTAAAACCCTAAATTAGATTATTTTGTCGCCGCGTTAAATACATGCGTTGCATACATGTTAAATACATAAATACATCTTTTATATTAAATAAAGTCTATCAATATTGAACAAGCAGCTGTCGAAGCCAGAGGTTAGTTGTATCTGATTTCAATACTTATACAAACAATTACGAACATTAGGCCCGTCGTCGACAGTAATGACTTAGAAACAATTAAATCAACTCGCGTATCTAAAACAGATCAATATTGATAAACTTTGTAGTTAACTAAATTTAATAGCAACGTTTTAAATATTTTTTTTGAAGATAATGACTATTTCTGCAGTACCATAACGTGAATTTCGAAATTTGTAGCTCCACCGCAACTATGAAACAAGATAAATTTTAAAAACCCCCTACGTAAAAATGCCATACATCATCTTGGAAAGAGCTAATACTCTTACACTGCTGGACCGATATTAACCAAACATGTTAGTTATTAACCAAGCTATGAACCACCGCAAGGAAACTGGCTTTGAATAAAAAAACCGTATCGAAATCGGTCCATCCGTTTGAGAGCTACGATGCCAGACAGATACACACATAGACAGACAGACATACATACATCGACGTCAAACTTATAATACCCCTCTTTTTGCGTCGGGGGTTAAAAAGATAGATCTCATCTTCGAAAACTCGTATAAATTAATTTTATTTTTACACAAAATGGCCGCGATTCTCTTGACACCATCTAAATTAAATTTAGTCTATAATTCTCTCTTTCCATCAACAAATATAAGAAAGGGATAGCAAACTTTTAACACCTGTCAAATTAGAAAAAAATAGTTTTCCATACAAATTTAAACATCACGGCGTAACATCTCGACTAAATTAACAAACCTGTACGAACAAAATGTCATCTGTCATTTAATTTGACAGCACTGAATTACTTGCTATCCTCTTCTTGTATTTCGCAATAGAAAAAGAGCATGATATTTTAAAATTAGTTTAGTCGTGTGTAAGTCAGAATCGGCACCAATATAAATTACACTCATGTATTAAAGTAAAAATAATTATTAATACAATAAAAAATCATGACATTGTGATCATCTGAATATGTTTAATGTAGTTTAAGGTACTTGTAAATATTTAAGCACGTTATGAAAACGACAAAAGTGGGATTAAAGAAACTACCGCGTAATTAATATTTAAGTCATCGTATAGTATATTTCAGGGATATGTTTAGTGAATAGTCTACCAAATTACATTTATTTAGAGTTTAGTTTTGTGTAAGGAAAATTCTCCATCGTTTTACCTATATGTAAGGGTTATGTTAGTTTAAGTCAATGCGTAGATCTTCTAATGCATTGCTCCTCAAATAATATTCACAAGATTGAAATTCACTATCATCATTAAACGTAGTAAGAACTTTTAAAATTGGCGCTACATAAAGGACGATAGAAAATATGAAAATTAAGTTACAAACAATGATATTCAGAAAAACCGAATAAAATATAAGAAACTAGGAAATATTTATTTCCATAATAGTAATATTAATTTCTAAAACTACATATAATACACGTGAACGGATTCTAATCATTTTCGAACTTTTAAATCAAAAGTCAATGAATATCAAACAGGTTTTCATGAAGTTGTAACTAAAACTAACAAATTACACAAATGGTCGTAGTTGAGAAGATAGGCTTTGTAACATTTTACTCTTAAAATAACATACCACGTGAGAACTGTCTGACACGCCAGCTTTTAAACAAAAGACAACAGATCAGTTTAGCAAAGCCGTCCAAAATCTGCCATCGCGCCACGTAAAATCAAAATTTAAATACAAAGGTACTTTAATCTTTTGCCATCATACAAAAGCTCATTGAAATCAGAAAAAAATACACTCCTACGAAAGTTACTGGATTAAACAGTGCCTTACGACATTCATTGTGGGCGCTGGGCTAGGGTTTGAAAGTTGCAGGGCGCCAAATCGAAAGTTTGAAGTGTTTTAAAAGGCGCCGAAAAAGTCTCCTGAGGCGCATAGATAAACTTCAGAAAAGTTTAAAGACACCTTAAACTACACTTCCAATTTATTTATTTATTATAATTGACATTTATTTTGCAAATAGGATATAAATAATACTTACACGTCAAACATGTTTTAAAGCTATATGAGTTCTACTGTCCTTTAGTGTAGCCTAATTAAAAAGATCACAGTTCCATTTTATCATCGATAGAATAGAATAGAATAGAATAGAATAGAAGTTTAGAGTTAGAATAGATAGTCTAGTTTTAGATCCATCCAAGTTCTGGAACACCTGGAACTCACTCCTTATTTGTATAGCACATTTTGATATGTATACTTAATCTTAAATACGTAGGTAGGTAGATAGATTAGTTATTCGCTTAGAAATATATGTTGAGGAACAGTGTTAGATTGTATGAAAGTATGTGTGATTTATTTAAGAATACTTTAAGAACACATAGTCAGTCAAAGGTATAGTTATGATAACTTTCTTGATACTTAGTTCTTGGTGAAGCAGTATTTTTATCAAAATGCAATAACGGGTAAATGCTTTATTATCTGCCAAAGTCGCTCCCGTGCCTCGGAAAGCACGTTAAGCCGTTGGTCCCGGCTGTCATTTGTAGATCTTTGACAGTCGTTACGGGTAGTCAGCTAGAAAGTCTGACAACCAGTCTTACCATGGGGTACCCGGTAACTGGATGCCAGATAGGCAGTCGCTCCATGTAAAACACTAGTACTTAGCTTCATCCGGTTAGACTGAATGCCGACCCCAACATAGTTGGGAAACGGCTAGGCAGATGATTCGTTCCCGTATTTGAATACACTTTCGCGACAAACATGAGTATCGCCTGGGTAGGTGATATCTTCTCGATTGAACATTTGTAATTCAACATAGTGTCTCTATGCTTATCGGTAGCAAAATTTGAATCCCAATAAAATCCGTGATAATATCGCATACCCACTCGATTTACGCTACTTTCAGCGGCAGATAATATCGCTTGATAGACCTCAGAAATATCAAAATTAGTATTTTAAAATTATACTGAAAATCAGCATTTTTTTACGTCAAACCTAAACCAATTTACGACTTCTGGCTTGGTCCCGCAGTACCTAATTATTCATAATTATCAGTACGATCCTTTTTTATGTCAATGGAAAACTAAAACCAGCCCTTTATACTCTCACACAATAGTTATATTCTGTCTCGATAAGCAAAATCCTGAAATTCAGTATAAATAGCTAAAGGGCGAATAGCTTCAACTTTTTTTTGACAGACTTATGACTCTGACAATTCAAAAGTGCCTGTGAATGGTCTAGTTGAAATAAATGATTTGATTTTTTTTATAAAATGAAAATAGTACACCATGGACTACCTACAGCATCTTTTCTCCTTTTATCATAAATCCATCCAAAGGTTGTTTGTAAAAGATCGCTTTTAGCGATAAGACCGCCCATGGTGTCACCCTTGTAACTAATTTTCCAATGTCATATGTTTTTCTTTTGGTGTACATAATAAAGAATAGTCTGTTCTATAATCTAACCAAAATGTTAAAACCGTACCTCATTCGGTGAATCCTTTTGAAGAGAAATGGACATCCACAAATACAAACAAACAACCTCTCACTGTAAACGCATATACCTTCTCTGTTCCGTCGTGGGTAAATAAGGATTTTAATTATACGCAGGTGGGATAACAGTCATGATAGACGAGGATTAGAAGGAATATGTATATATAGCCTGTAGCAATTGATTTTAAGAAAAATGTAAACAAAGTCGTAACCTTTTTTATTGTGATTATGCTACAGAAATTAACAAAATGGCGTGCGGATGGCGCATTTATCTCAATTTCACGCTCTATACATCATCATTCATCATTTAATGCAATTTTATTTATCTATGTGTGAAAATTAGAACAACATAGGTTTACATTTTGTTTACATTTTTCTAAAAATCAATCGGTACAGACCGTAATGTTTAGCACTGCTTCACCTGTCTAATGAGTTTTTAAGGTCTTCCCATTCAATCTTTTTTAAATATATTTTTAATTAAATCGTATCTTTATTATTAAGTCCGGGTATATATTCAGATAATTGATTTAAGAAATAGCTAGCCAGTCATCAACTGCTTTTAATATATAGTTCTATGATTTAAAGGATTGTGATTTTTAGGTTATAAATTTTATAGTACCTACGACTATTTTATTGTAAGTGTAGATTAAAGTAATGTTAGCCATGAAAAATATATAAGTACTTTTAGAAATTTAAGCGGGGGTCAAAAAATGAATCTTTCGAAATCATTATAGGTATATTAACGATTAAATTAATTAATATACAAATAAGTTTTAATATTTTTTAATATTAGGATCATGTTTATTCACTGAGTTTAAGTATATATTTTTTTGCGTTTTTTTTAATAATAAGTAAGTATTATGGACTAAAATAAATATCGCTATTATCATCATATAAAAACATTGTACCTATATCATTGTAATATCATCTTCCTAATATTTTGTCTTACAATATAATCCTAGGTCATTAAGATACAGAAAAACCACGTGATTTTACGTCATTTTTTCAGCATAACCATATTTATTTAGTTACATGGAATTAGCATCGAACTAACAACATTAACCGAATATTGAGTTTCTCCATCGAACTCATTAAAAATATACATAATATATAGCTGTACTTGAACAAAAGTAACCACCTGTATGAATGCTACGATACCTAAAACTATTTTTACACATTTCACTTCAATGATACGATGAGCTACTCATTCTTCAGAAATAATTTCGTCCTTACATAATTAAGTCTTTCATAATCATAAGTTACATATTTCAAAACACATGTTCTTCCAGCATTATTTTTCATATATCTTTAAATATTAGAAACTAGTTGCACCAGCAAAAATGGCTGTCAAAAATTTGCTCGTCTTGCTTTAATAATTAGAAACGTAGCAATTGAGCGCTGATTAATTATTAATTAAAGTAAGCGTTTGTAAAATAACCGGGAGAACCCGACTTGTGGCGATGAATTGAAATAGTTAAGTGAAGACGAATGGTCTTAGTTTAAGTTTAACTTTAAGATACGTAAGTCATCTAATCCCAGTGATAGTTAAGGAAGCTAAATGTGGTTTAAAAGTCGTATTTAGTAGAACTAAGTTAAAGTTAAAATTTAGCTTATAAGTGTTTTAAACCGGCAATATGCAATCCAACATTAAACATAGACATTAAAGATCATTTCAGTTTAACACCATCCTGAAAAGTGGTCATTGTACTCATGATTAATAACTTTTGGTACTAACAATGGATACGAGAAATTAAAATCACTTCATATTTAAATTTTCTCGAGTTAATATTTTATTCGACCTAAGTCCCAGATAAAGTTGTACATTATGTACAATGACACCTTTTTAGGTGTATAGGTAAAACTTACCTTTGATTTAAGTTACCTGTAAGATGTAATCACGAAAAAAGCCACAACTTAACGAGGCGGATTTTCGGGCACGGAGAAAACCTGTAGAAAATAGAAAAATGAATCATAATATATAAATCTTTAACAAAATAAAATCTGACGACAACATTTTACTTTTAACTATAAGTTAACAGAACTTGAATTGAGACGTTTACTTAATTAAGTTCTATGTCAAGTATATCAATTGAGGAAGAACTTGTTTGAGAGTTGCGCTTGCGCAGATAGATAACGACGCCTAACGAGTACATCAGAGGAGAGAGAGATGGCCGCAACTCTTAAATGGTTTTTAACTCAATGCATTTAATTTTAATAATCATCTGAAAAAGAGATGAGCTAAAACTCATGGTCATAATAAAGATTATCGTCCTTTGCACGTGATACGCGAAAATAAATATGCATATATGTTTGTTTGTATTCCGGTTTTTACAAGATCAAAGCAGGCAATCATAATTTTCAAGAACAAAATAATATTCAAATTTAAAAATAAAAGTAAGACACTTGTAAAATTGTTAAATCTTTTTGAGCCAAATTATTAACAAAAACTTTTTTCGAAATTCGTTACCTGCTTTTGTTTGGTGTATTAATTAAGGGTAAGAAAGAGCCTGAGAGTGACGCTTGAACGTAAGACAACATACCTACAAACACTGCTATCTGTAGATCAAGTCACAAGGTGATAACGACCGATACTCACAGTAGTTCTTCTTAACTTTAATTGAGACACTTAGAAGTCCTGAGATTGATTGAGTTTTTGTGAAGTTTGGTTCAAAGTTAGATCGTGCGTGTACGATAAAAACAGGATCAGATAAGTTATAGGAGAATGACTTATCACAACCAAATAACTTTTATATACATACTAGCTTTCCGCCAGCGGCATCGCCCGCGTGGGCTATATGAATTCAAATTAAAAATGACAGAGATTCATACAAACTTTGCCCTCTTTTTCACCCCCTTGGGGGTAGAATTTCGGAAAATCATTTCTTATCGGATGCTTACGTCTTACAGGGAACACACCCTCCAAGTTTAAGATCTCTACGATCAGCGGCTTAGGCTGTGCCTACTGGTATCAAGCAAAAGGTTCAGGCTCAAGTTAAAACCGATGATATTTGCCTGCATGCCTAATCCGCTCTGTGCGAATATCTAAACAGACAATAATTCTAGTCTTTCTTGCGAATGTATAATGGTGTCTTTTGATTTCGATGTAGTTTGTTTTGATAGTTCTCTTGGGTGATATTTGCATCAAATGGAGTGTCAGACACTTACTGAATAAAACCGATCTATGTTTTTTCCTTCGCCCATTTCTTTCGAAAAAGCACTCAGACCTGGATTGAAATGCATCATTTAAAATATTGCATAGTATTCACAAATTACTAACTCACGCAGTACATGACAGGGCTTTCCTTATTATGTTTTGTGGCCGTCCGTGTCCGCCCCGCCTCGTTTTGTTTCAGATCTCGTCTTTTTTTAACACAATTTATATACATAAAGTACTGTATCTATATTTCCGCCGACTCGCAAATTTATTCATTCAATAAGTAACTTGATTTTGTTAATTTTGTGGATTTAATGAAGAAATCATGAATAAAATATAGTAACGAACTCTGTTGTCAATTTGGGAAATGAATTATTTATACTCGTAATGGAAAATGTAGATTGCTTTGAAGTGTGAATGATACCTCGGAACTTAATTCTTCCACGTTTTCTTTGAAAAACTACTTTTTATGATAAAGAAGATTGAATTGACGTCTACTGAAGTATTTTAATAAAATAATTCTTCGTGGGCTATGGGTGTTGAAACATAGTCCATGTCGAACTATGATCATTACCGCCAATATCAACCACGTCACTTTGTACGGAGTTTAAGGTTCAATTTGCGAGATGTGACTAATATGTACTTAATATTTTGTATAAATTGGATGACTGATGCTTGCATTTTTATCTTTATAACCATTCATTTATCTGCTTAATATTTTATGAAGTATGAAGTATATGCCTTGTCTGTTAGACAAGGTTATGGATTTAGGAATTCATTTTTTTATTAGGTTTTAAGTGTCAAATTACTTTTTAAATGTTCTCGGCGGAAATATCGATACCTTCATACACGTACACGTTTACAAAATAAGTAATATACATAGTTATATATCGGCGGGCTGAAACTTCTAAATTAGATTAAGAAATCATTATTGTAAGTGTCTCTTCTTTATACAATAATAAGTACCTTCACGTAAACGCACTATATAATATTTGAATAATTAATAATTATCATTTACTATTACTGTAGTATACATATAGTTATGTATTTAAGCGCGATGATAACTAATGCCAAACAGGTGATAACTAGAGTCGTAAGGAAGGTAATAATGTATTTTTGAGTCGAATTTTCTAGAAAAGTGAACAATGCAACGTATGTGTACACAGAGCAAAATAGATAGGTTTGCATGTCGGTGCGTGTGTTTTTATAACTGCTTGTATTTATAAATCAACAATATAAATCACTTAGAGCTAATTATTTTGCTACAACAAAACATTTCAATTAGTGAAATTGCGAGGCGTTTAAAGATATTGGTCAGTAACGGAATGTTCCAATTAAAGTTAGAAGTTTGATGTTTAAATAATCCACTTGTTATTGACTGTCGTTTTTGTAACAATATTTTATTATTGTTTCATTCATTCTGTGCCATTGTGGGTTCATCGTTAAGCAGATTCGGTAAGCATTGATACTACCATGACCAAACGCTGGACTTGCATACACCGATGCCAATGCGTGGCATCGTGATATAGTAGCTACGCTACGGATATGCCTAAGCCCTTCCTCACTACTCATTCCGCGGTGACTAATCATAACGTGACATTACAAACTGTATGGACACTGGTGTGCAGCTGGTATGTAATGTCTTAAACCGGCCAAGGAAATTCTACTGTCAGATATTCACAGGCAAAACCGGGTATGCTTCGCGAGAGAATATTTTTTGGATTTCGATTATTAAAACGTTATTTCTCGTCTGACTTATAATATTTGTCGTGCACACAATATTTATATATATATATTTTTTTAAAACCTATTCAATAAATATTGCTGATTTCTTATTACAAATATTAACTATATGTATATTTTTTCTCGAATAATGTTCTTATTATCAGGTAAATATCAAAAATAAAAATTCAACAAAATGTTTTTAATAACACAAAAAGTTGATGACAACGGCGAGACTCGATCCTAGGACAGGTGATTTTCTATTCGATAACATTTTGTCGCGATAGAGTGAATGGTATAAAGACAAACAACAAGCGAACACACAATAATGATCAGCTTAATTATTGTCCCACTGCTGGGCAAACGCTTACGAGCTTTAATAACCACGCTTGCTCAGGGCAAATAATAATATTAAGTTAATACAGACCTACGTGGTGTTGTTCACTGATTTGGAAAAAAAAATTGTTTTCACCGATAGTTTAACCTGATATTGATTTTATTGAATGAAGAAATGCTAGCAAACGAGACGAATGCTAGAGTATAAAATAAATAAATTAAAACATTATTCTTTTGCAAAATTCCATAGCATTATGTTAGATTAAGTTAAACAGGTGGCTAAGACATATTAAGGTATCTATGTAGGTACTAAGTATTGATACGGTCCACGGAATCCGGAATAAGATTTTAACACTATTTTAATTACAATTAATATTATATGATAAGACTTGTGTTGAAATGTGCGTTTGGATAATAAAAGTGAGTAAGTATGGTTTGAATAAAAACTCTTTGTGAAATGTGCAAAGAACTAAGTTTTGTTAAACACTTTTTAATGTTACAAACTTTTCACATAGAACTTTATGAGAAGTTTGTAGAGTTCTTTATGAAAAGTTTGTTACCAGAGTTCGTTTAAAATACTTTATTGGCGAATTCTAACTGAAAAGTTCTTTTCTCGAGTATTTAAAAATTCTTAAAAATATACCATGCAGTTTGTATGTATCCTATTTTGTAATATAAGTATACCATCCTGATATAATTGCGAAAAAAACGAATACTAAGAACGAGTTAATTGTTTTTAAATAATATAACATATCCATCTTTATTACACCAGCAATTTGTATGTATTTCATGTCTAGACAGAAAATTAATAAAACTGCGGTCTAAATTAATTAAGACGTATCATTTGACAGAGATTGATCATTGTTAGTTGGACGTTTAATTACTTGACTGTCTCATATTAAGAAATTAACTTTGCTTGAAACCAAGTCATTGGGTCAGATGGATTTTGACCGACTTCCACAAAAGGAGGTTTTCAATTCAACTGATTTTGTTTGTATGGTACCTACCTCATATCTTTGCCGACTGTGGGTTAAGTTAAAATTGACCTGATTCCGAAATCAGATCCAATAATCCAGTCTGAGATTCGATATGATGATCATTCTTTATTTGTTTAACAAGTTATATTACCTACTTGGTCTTATCAATTTTTTATTTAATTAGGTTGAGTAGTTTTGTAATTGTATTAAAATAACTGTCAAATAGGTACATACTTTTAGCATACTTTATTTTTGTATCTGTTTTTATCTCGATGGGTTTATGATTGTTGCAAAAAGGTGGTGTTAGGAGGCATTCAAAAGCTTTTTTTTTACTCTACTGACCTTCAAACCACTGAAACGAGAAAAAATAAACTGTCTGCTGAAGTGCTTGTGGGTCATAAACCGCTCTTAAAGTCGGTGGTAAAATATACACAACAGTAAGCTAGCGACATTGACTTCTAGAGCGATGTATTGGTCTGCAAAAATTCCAGCAAAGTATTTTTTATTTTTTTTAAGTTCTCTACTCTAGGAACGTCTTGTAGTATATATGTTTACAAACATATATTACACACGCAAAGACCCAGAACAATTTTAGTTGTACCGGTCAGAAATTGGACCCACAACACGCAGTATACAAGAACTTATTTAAAAAGAGCAACCATGGAGTTTCTTGCCCGTTCTTCTCCATAGGAAACTATTTATTGTTGACTTTCAAAAATGCTTGAATTGAATTGAATTACATCGCGACAGTCTATTGATCAACCACTACGCCAAACGTGCCGTCAAATTGTTTAAAGGAGCAATTTTAAAAAATGCGTAGATATCTGGTATTGACATGAATTAAGAGTAAGGTTTCACTAATCGAAAATACCTTTGTACATTTTACAAAGAAATTTATTTTTATTAGTTTTACTTGAGCCGATATTTTTAAGTAGGTTAATATTTTTCTTCAGATAAAAGTACAAGTAGAAAAGTATGTTTGTAAAACAATTCTTGTTGCTTAGTTGCTTAAAACATATCTTCACACAATAAATAAAGTTTTCTTTATCCGGGTATTTATCGTTATTTTGTTAATCCACAAACAACGGCAAACTGGGTTTTCGTTTATAATTTTATAGACTGAGGCAACGTGCTTATCTGACGTTAAACCAGCAGCTAAATGATTTAATACAAGGTCACTTTCATACAAGAAAACTTCTAAAAAGGGTAGCTCCCCTATTTTTTACATCGATTCTTTTGTTTTCATATGTACGCTATGTTTTTACTGAATAAAACTCAGACACCCCATTGCCGCAACGGGCAAATTAATGTTAATTTTAGGATATAATATTGCTTTAAGTTAAGGATACTTTCCAATCGACAGCTGAAATCGAATGATAAGCTTGTACACATTTACAGTTAAATGATGTCGACGACTTCCAATTTCAAATGTATTTTTTTTTTCTGTACCACCTATTATTGACTGGCCATTATGGCTGTGCTACTTGCCCCCCCCACACACTTGACCGCCATATTGGAAAATCAATGATGTCCTCTCATTTAAGTCTTACGTTGTATTAAAATTAAAAGTAACTTTTAACTTTCAAATATTGTTTGTGTAACTCTTTTATGGATTATGTTTAGTATGTAAGTACCTACAGATGTGAATGTAATTCAAAAAACAAATAATTTTGTAACTCTCTTACACTTATCGCAAAATTCAAAGTTTTCGGATGTTCAAAACTCCTTGAAACTTATTTTATTACTATATATAGTAATTCAACTGTTAGGCTACGGTAATTTTATATATAAAAAGCTCTACTTAGGTGATAACTTTATGTTAATGAAACCAAACCTTATCTTGTTTTAAGCTCATTGAAAATTATGTAATGTTTTTGTGCCATGGAGATCAATGTGTATTTTATTGTTTTGTAAAACAAAATTGTGTGTTGGTGTTTTTTTTGTCATTAAATTAATTTTAATTTAATTATGGTTTTTATTTCGCCTTACCAAAATAACTTGATGATATAAGTACAATGTTTACCTATTAGTAGTACGGCTTTAAGATGATGTCTTTAGCAGGAATAAGAGATAAAATAATTGTTAGAATAATTCTATAGAAAAAAAAAACAATTATTAATTTAATACGTGTCGATGTACATTATTTGTCATGAACGCTATGTGCAGACATCCGAAAGCCAGGCGACGCAATTTAATCCAAATTCTTTCGTTGAATACTGAGAGCGCACAAATTGTTAAGTAGGTAGGTATTCCACGTGCGACTTTCAACAATGCCTAACATTCTTTCCTGTTCCTCAAGAGAACTTTGATGTGTTAAAAAGTGAGTGTGTGAGTGTATTCTTTATCACTCACTCACATACGTCGGTGAAAGGTGAAGTTTATAATGAAATAGGGATAATAATAAAAAATAATTTGATTTGGAACAATAAACAATTTTATTATTTATTATTATTATAAATAGGGATATTTTTTTTACGTATGTGAAATAATCGGCGGGGCGGGTGGGAGTGTCAGATTCTTACTGACTAAAACCCATCCATGTTCCTTCCTCGGCTCGGTGAAAGAGGGGACCCAGGAGACGGTTACTCTTCATCAGAATGTGTTAGAGTTTCCTCGGGACGCAGGACGCGTGAAACAGAACTTAAATTTGAATTTATTCATAACATAATTCAAATTAAGTTTTGTATGTTGTTTAATGATTATATTTGTTTTAATATAATTAGATAAATGATAAATATCATTTATCATTTATAATTCGATTATCAGGTGTAGGTACTGAAATTAAATATTGATTTGGTAAGTTCTGCTAATTTGCGACACGCACACAGTTTTCACGGTCTGATGGATCACCAAAACCGAATAACACGCGCCAAACTATAAATTAAATAAAATCTAAGTAAATTGACAACAATAATCAGATGAGCATCTAGCTTCAACATTGAATCTATCGAATTACATTAGAAAAAAGGCACTCTGAAATAAATGCCTTTACCAAAAATATTGTAATAAGATTTCAATTGCAATATTCGACTTATTTTTTTTATGTTTGTGAGTTTCAATGTCGGTTATCAGCTTTTAAAATTGTAAGGACTCTGAGGAATTTAGGCACACAGGTAAACCATGACATTTAATATAAGGTACTTCATCCTCCATTTTGTTCATAATCATTCACCCTTATTCCAAACTATTTAGATTCGGCGCAGCATCAAATTCGCCACATGTCTGACGTCACCACTCTGTTGTCGGCGATAACCGCCACCATTGATATCATCCATCCAAAAATTTCATCCTAAATAGTGCCAAAGAGATTTTTAAACATAGGTTACCACGGAACAAAGCCTAATAGTCCAGAAAACATGATCTCTCTCAAATCCTGATAGGTGAATGTCCCTATTAAATGGAACTATAAAATAACTGAAAGCACGTTTGGCGTAGTGGCTGAGCAATTGGCTGCTGCGCGGCGTGTCGCGGGTTCGATTCCCGCACGGGACAACTAAAATTGTTCCGGGTCTGAGTGTTTGTGCATGTGTAATGAATGTTTGTAAGCGCACCCGCGACACAGGAGTAATTCCTAGTGTGGGGCAACGTTATTTAAAAAAAAAACTGGTGAAAATAAGGGGCAGGCTGCGGATTTTTTGAAAAAGTTACCGCGGCTCTGGAACTCAAAGGGTATTTGAAGGAACACGGATGAGTTTTAGTCAGTAAAAGACAGACACCCGGGTCCATCAACAGCGGGAGAAATCATTTGATGATCTCCCATCCTTAAAAAAACGGGTGCTATAGATTTCTGCCTACCACTTTAGGGAAAACAGGGTTAGACCTAAGTTTACCGACAAAATAACGGTCCGATTAACTTAAAACAGCTGTTTACCATAAATTCAAACTTCCAACTTTCGATGGGTAACGTATTATTGAGATTTTTATTCCTGAAACGGTCAATTACCAAACCAAGGTTGAACTAGAAGTGGGTAACACGAAAATTCCAGCTTCCTGGTTAAAAAACGTTTTCGTTTAACGGACCGATTACGAAACCAGCAGTCGGTGAACTTGGTCCTTAATGTTTTATTAAAACAACATAATCCGATTACATTTTCTAATAAATTTGAAGACTCGAGACAATCGCGAACCCTTTCATTTATGAGGTCCTTTTGTCACTGGGTCGAGGGACGAGGACGTAGCTATTAAGCCTATGATAGACTACTCGTAATTTATTTATTGGCTTAAGCGAAAGTTTTTAATGACTTCCTTTGTCAACTAAGTGGCATTCGAAGCGAAATGATGGAGCTTTAATATTGGACAGATCAATGATATTTTAGTCATAATTAAAATTTTAGCTTGTAATTTTATCTCGTCTGTTCTCTAGTCGATTTTTATCCAGTTAAAATATAATGGTTTTTGTGTCTATTATCCAATCTCATTATAACACATTTTCTTTATAAAACTTTATAAGGTTAGGTATGTTATGTTTATTTATTCTAATATTTATATTTGAAACATATAATTTGATGTTTGTTCGTCAACCTAGTACTTAGCCTATTTTAGAAAGAAAGAAGAAATAAACATTTATTGACACAACAACTCAGTATAATTGTATCACACAGGATAAGTGTCTGTTTATATCGACGCCTCCGAGCAATAAGTCGGTAATGTGCTATTATGGACTTTTTACTGTTATGCTAAAATCGGCATCTATGGATTGGAATACATACCTGTAATTTTTTTTAGAATTTTCCTACTGATAATAACGAAGATATTTGCAATAACCACTTTGTTGTACGGAAATTTGTGAACACATAAATAACCAGAAAAATTACATTACATATTAATACAAACGTTTTATCCTTTTGGACGTTCGGTAACTTGCTATTACCAGATTATTGTAGTGAAAAATTGCCGGTGATTGACGGTAAACGCATATGTCATATTATATTGATAAAACATGAATTGGTAATAGAAAATAACAATGTTTTTTAGGTGCAAAATCGGTAGCTACATTTTTGTAATATGAACAAACTTACTAATTATTTCAAGTTCGAACAACTATAATCAACATAATTGTGTTCACACCGTCGTCCTATAATACGCAATGTACCTACATTTCTCTTTCCTTTTGTAGTTTTTATATGATAGCTCAATAAATGACAAAGAATTGTTAGGACCTGAAACAGCATTAATAAATACCTCATGTAAAAAACTGTAATAGATCTAGTAGGGGCTCTAAACTTATTTTGTCTACTGCCCACTTTGAAAATAAATTCTTTTTTAGCGCCCGCATTTTCACCTACTTTAAAACCACTATAACTTCGGATTAAAATAATATTGTGAGCTCTATTAGCGGAAATTAAACATTCATTCTAAACGAGAAACTTTTACTATAACCCGCAAGAGTTAACTTGAGACTTGAGCGCAGTAGATAGTAGCAGTAGTAGTACTACACAACGGCGCTCAGATCTCAAGTTAACTCTTTTGGGCTACACCTGCTAATGAGAATGATTATTGAAACGCAACTTTATGGTATTCAGACAGAGTATCTTTTATTCAAAATAAAACAAACATAATGCTACTAGTAGATGGAATTACAAATCGCCCCCCAAGACTCTACACAAATCCTCAATTTTTTTTGGGTCTCTTACCCTTTAGGTCTATCACAAGTCTGTCGGTCACAAGGGGGCGTTATCGTCTACTTTGGGAAAGGCTGATCTAGATGAAACATAACAACCATCGGACCAAAACAAAGAAAACGATAACTTAAATCAAACTGATGTAACTCTGACAGGAAGTATACTAAATGATTGTCCAGAAGATGATGACAAGATTGAAGCTGAACATTACATCACTACAGAAATACATTTATCTGAGGTAAACTGTATAGATGACGAAGAAAGCATTACAAGCAATCAGTAGGAACCGTCTACATCTAACAATGAAAAAACTGCAAAATAGCGGCGAAGCCTACGAAGGATGTAACTACAAAAATTACCCAAAAAAGTCTTTAGGTCCCACGTGCGTGCATTTAGTTCGTCTATCTATAATTTCTAGTCTTGTTTATATCAGTGGATGTATTTATAAAAGCATGTCAAAACTGATCCTATCAAACGACGTTGCAAAGAAGAAACAATTGCACTCAAACAGTAAAATACCATTTACCGTTAAATATTATATTTTATAATATTTTTCCTAAATACTTGTAAATTGGGGAACAAATGGTGTATACATCATTAGAGAAGGTAAAATTAGATGGGTATCAAAGATAACCGAGGACTTCAGAATAACAGACCGCGATAAATGAGAGCAGCTACAGATTTAAGTATTAAAACTCACATTGAACTGTTTCCAATGGTAGAATCGCATTATACTCAGAAGATATCTAAACGAGATTAAAGAAATTGAACAATCTGATATTTATGATATAAATAACTTGTAGACTCTATTAATAAATTGGAGGCGAGATAAAGATGCAAAGACAATCCGCTGGTCGTATATAATGGAGGTTAAAACGCATTTGCATGAAAGTAAACTGTTTTTTTAGATACAATTTTGAAGATACATTTTGTGAGCTTAATACTAATCCAGAATCTAATTTAAGTAATAGACAACGAGGACTTAAACGGACGCAAGGATCACCTATAGCTTCAGGCAATAATGATTTGCAACAAGCATACCACCAGCCCTTGCCAATCAGCAAAGCTTTACACATTGATCTGTTGGGTTTATGTAAAAGTGGGGCAATCCCGCGATTTATCATTTCTCAAGGAATTGTAATTCCATATCTTTTGCTGACAATGAGGACTCAACAGAGAGAAATGAAGAGTTGATAATCAAGTTGAAATTTCATTGTTTTTTATTTATCATTTAATTTTGTTTAGTTAAGAAGACTGATTTTATTTCATCTAAAGTTGATCGCATATTATTTTTAATAATAAATTGTCATTTGTGTATCGGTAGTCTGTCTATAGATATATTTTATTGTGACTAAAATTTGTGTAGAACTTATTGGAATTGTGTTTTATACAATAAAAACTATAAAACTCATTAATATAAATTATTTTCATAAAAACACCTTAGTTGATCATTCTTATTTTTTTTTGTTTTGAATGGTTACTTTCAAAAAGTTGTTGTTATATTTCCGAAAACAACACTGTATTTTATTTGTACCGTTTTTTTTTCCTTTTAAAAATTACTAGAATAACTTGGGTACGATATATTACGTTCACTCGCTGTCATACAAAATAACGCTATAAACGTCCACATTATGCTATTACATACCAACACTCTTTAACAAATTTACCACAATAATCCCGTAAGTTACTGTTATAGAAAAACAAAACTTTCCTTGATACTGTAAGATTTTATTTTTCATATTGCTGTTTATTGAAAGTATATAATTAAAAGCTGATAGCAAAATATTATTACATAAAAAATTAGCTTTCATTTCATGTATCAATGATATCAATACCCTCACAGGTTGGAAAGTTATTCAACAAAAACAGTAAATCATTTTTCCTGTAAAATTTGCTTTTTTCGATTACCGACTTATTGCACGGGGGCGTCGATATCAGTACTAATAAAAAATCAAGAAATGAGTAAAACCCTGTATGCTTGCACTGTTGTACCAAATAGGTACAGGGGCCTTACCATGACGTGCCAAAATAAGATTATTTTCGTTATGAAAAAGAGACGGAGCTATACGACGTTAGTAGCTGTGTCACGCTCTCAAACTTGAATCATGATTGCAAAAACATAGTGGTACAGCCCCAGGGGCCTTACCATGACGTGCGAAAGCAGGAATAGTTTGGTTGTGAAAAAGAGACGGTGCTATACGATGTTAGTAGCTGTGCCTCTCTCTAACATCGGAATAGTGATTGCAAAAACACGTGGTGGTACGGGCCTTAAGCATTATGCCAGACAGCTTTATTATATATATTGAGACAAGATTCACATTTATTACTCATTTAATCGAAATGCTACCAATAACATAAAGTAAATAAAAGAATAAAAACATCAAATATCTATGTAATTAGAAACCAATCCAATAAAATTGTGACACGATGACACGACTTTAGTTACGTATTTATTTTATGTGAAAAAGAAAATTGGATTGTTTTGTAATGTAAGTATTGTTACGTTGGTGTGGCCAGTGTCTGCGAATAAATATTAAAGTGTAGTGAAATGAATGATGTAATAACTAATAAAGACTAGACGTTTGGCGTAGTTTCACCAGCATTTCGAAGGAACTATAAACTATCCTTTTGACTTCCTTAGGTTTCAATCTATATCTATACCAAATTTCATCAAAATTGGTTGACCCGTTATTTCATCAAAACACTGATACTCAGTTGCATCCGATTTAGACTGGAAGGCGACCCCAACATAGTTGGGAAAAGATTGAAGTAGCTATTTACATTTTTTTACAATAAACCTACAATAGAGTCGATTAATCACTTGTTTACCTTATCACGTCTAGTCAAAAGGTTAAGCGCCTCTAAAGCCTGTCTTGTAGATAGATCAAGTTTAAAACTAATTTACACTTGCTGGTTTAAAGGTTATTGACCTGGGGTTAATTGTGTTTACCACAAACTTTTATAATTATTATCTCAGTAAAATCCTTGTTTGCGTCTTTACAAAATCAAAATTATTCTGTTATCTACGTGTTTGTCAAAATCTTATATGCTTCGTGATCCTGGGACCGCAGTCGGAAAATAGTTAGCTACTAGCTGATTCCGCTGGCTAAAGAAAAAGATTTCTTTTGGTAAAGCAAAACATTGTAACGAAACCTGGACTAAACAGTTGCCATTCTGTCTTAAGCAAGCGTGGTAATCAACCTTTACCTTGTGAGAAGAGGCCTTTAATCAGTTGGTATAGTAAATAGGCCGATGATGATGAAAAGAAATAAGTCGATAGAATTACTATATAATAATAATTTTTGATATGCACAAACCTTTTTAAAATTAAATTAAAATTAAAGCTTTCATCACATCTAAGTGAGCTTTGAAATATTCTCACACAATACGAAAATAATGCCTATGATAATTACCAAAAAGTCCTTTTAGTACAACCTTAAATTCTTGTTTAACGAAATTATTCGAGCGTGTAAACTCAGATATTACCCGAAATAAGTCCTTTTGAAATTAAAAAACCAAGACATTACCTATACTTTAACAGAAATTCATTATTAAGCTGGCTTCCCTCGGTGCGTGGATATTACTGACGGATGCAGATCCGTAAAGATACGTCCGATCCGTAGTAACGCAGACACGTACATATGTAGCGGTTCATATGATCCGCTGCGAGCCGCTGACTTCATCGGTACGGTGCAAGCTCGTGCCAAAATTGGAAATTGTTTCGAATTTCAAGAACAAGAAGAGAAGAAGAGAACAAGAAGCGGTGCTTGAATATCCGTGATTGTCGACCGTGCGTGATAATCCGCAGACTCCCGTACGTTGGGAAGCCAGCTTTATACTCGTAGTACTTCCAGACATTGATATTTGGGTACATGCTGTCAATTCTGTTACGTCTATTTGATATGGGTAAGCCTGTGAGGTGAGCCCATTTTAAGCAGGTTTCTGGTGTTATTTGTCGATCAACATTTTACTTATAATTTGCCGACAGGATATACTTAACTCAATTAGTATTATAAAACGTATAGGTACACATGTCAGTAAACGTGTACTAATTTATTTAGCATTTCATTTTAATACTCGTAAACGGCTGAATAAGATTTTTGTTTCCCAGAAAATGAAAAATATACAAAAACCTGAAAGAGTGGGATTGTCACAAAAATGCTGCCGTCTTTGCGTCTAAATATGTATAGTGTTTTTTCTATTGGGACAATAAAACGAAACAATTGTTTCCAATATAAAGTCAAAACCAAACCCGATAGGCGATTGGTAAACCTTTTTATTCCCTGCTTTCACTGAATACTAAAAAAAGTGCCCAATAAAAGAGGCGGCGTTCAGCAGAAGGCACATTTTTTCAGCTTCAGTCGTAAAATCTCGGGTCTAAGGCTTTATGAAAGCTTTGTTTTTATCTAAATAATAAGCTTATCACAGAATAAATAATCGCAGACCAAAGTTTTGTAACCATACCAAAATTCTATTCAAAATCTAGACCCTGTTAAACTCCACGCAGGCGAAGTTGCGAGCAGAAAATTGAATAATAACTGTTTGTTTCGCACTATTCTAAAGTCTAGGGTAGAAGAGAAATTACCAGTCACACCACCGGAAAAATACTGGTTAAACTCAAAAACTTTTCAATTTCATACAAATGCTGTTCGAATTATGAATCAATCTGTAGGCTACTCCTCTATACGTGGTGAAAAAACCTCAATATTTTGTATTTTATTTCGTTATTTACATTTTTTAGAGATGGAAATTAAGTGTCAGACTTGTAGGCGCGGGGCTGTAGACGGTGAGCTATGGGTGGCTCGCCGTCAGGCAAGGACCAGACCCGCGTCGACGCCGCGTTCGTGTTCCACGCGCCCCTCAAAGAGCTGTCAGCAATGAGCGACGGGGCCCTACCACTGGGCCATAGCCTGCCGGGGCTGCGGGACGTTCGAAAGAGATACCGCGCCCCCGGAATACAAAGGGCTGAAGAAGGAACATGGATGTGTGATGGAGTAAGAGTATGACACTCCCACCCGCCCCTCCCAAGGCGGGAGGGGACATTTGATGAAAAAAAAATGACAGACTCTGACTGACTAAAACCCATCCATGTTCCGATCTTCGCCTTTTACGTTCCAGGGCCCCGTTTACCTACCTTAGTAGAATAATTTGCCACTTATCAACGTATTTCGCGGGGGATCAGCGTAGAGTGCGGCTGACATTTATGATCACCAGTTTAATTAACAAGAATTGATTACTACCTATCTATAATTAGCTCCTTTCAATCACTCTCGAAGGAAGGGTTTGATCATTCAAATTCAGTATAACCCCTTAATATTGAATAATGGGCGCAGGTGTGGGTGGCAGGGTCCAGTAATAGTAATCTACCCTTCAATAGATATGTACGTTCTGCGAATTACTCGTCCATATAATATACTAGTCTTCAAAATATTCAAAATCCATTGTTTGAATTCACTATGTTGATTAAGGTCGAGATAGGAATTGAGATCCATTTCTTAAGGCTGAACGAATTTATATTACGAACTAGCTTCTGCCAGCGACTTCGTCCGCGTGGAATAGTGGTGCTCCGCTCCTATTGGTCTTAGCGTAATGATATGTAGCCTATAGCCTTGATTTCTGTGTAGCTTTAACCATTAAGGTTGCACACGCGACGGAAGCTTAAAAAATGGAGTAACTTCTCCTGTTTTCCCAACATTTCCCTTCACTGCTCTGCTCCTATTGATTGTAGCGTGATGAAAAGTATATTATAACTAGCTCAGGAGTATGAAAAATAATTGTACTAAGTTTCGTTAAAATCCGTCGAGTAGTTTTTGTTTCTATAACGTTTATACAGACAGACAGACAAAAAAAATACTGATTGCATTTTTGGCATCAGTATCGATCCCTAATCACCCCTTGATAGTTATTTTGGAAATATATTTCATGTACAGAATTGACCTCTCTACAGATTTATTATAAGTATAGATTAAAAGTACAAAAACTACTCAATTGATTTGGATTGCAAACCCATAGTTGTATTGTTATTGGTATCATAATTAATCAAGCTACTATTTAATTACGGTAAAATAGTTAGTAAAACATAAAATAAAACGGAATAAAATAAAAGACACATGTAAAGATACTCACATAACACATAGGTATATTTCTTCCAATACCCCTCTTTTACACTTTTACTTATAAGTAATAATCACTCACACATAATACATGTCCTTCGATCTTCACTACTCGATGTTCGACTGACTCGCAAGGCTTAGCATGACTACCCACAGAGTATATAAACACTACGTTTCGACTACCCAAGTTAATTCTACCCGCCATTATTGCTATTATTTGAATCGAAACACTGCGATTGTTTAGTCGTGCCACCTGTCCACAGACGTAGGTGGCGCCACAGTATTTACTAGTTGTTGCCCGCGGTTGCACCCGCGTCCCGAGGGAACTAATTAACGCACCGGATTAAAAGTAGCCTAAAACCTTTTCCAAGGTGTCCTTTTCCAGCCATTCTCGAGTTATGCGCTTAGCAACACATTCAGCGATTCATTTTTATATTATAGAAGATTATTTATTTAAGTAAATTAAGTAAATTAACAAGGCATATAATATTAGTAGCTAACATACAGGATACTTTTGATACAAGTGAAACCGCGGGAAACATGTGTTTAAATAATTTTCAATATCCCGCCAGTATTGGAAAAACTAAACAGCCAAAATTATGTTGTCCACGCGGGCGAAGCCGCGGACAGTGTTTATTACCAAGTGGTAATAGTTGACCTAATGTGAACACTAATAGGGTTGAAAATAAAACCACATCAGTGTCCTGATCTGCTGGTATAAATATAAGTATATTGAACTAAAATACTAATGACCATATTACACATCGGTAACGAAACCATAGCGAGATCTATTTCGAGCCCAACGCCATCTATCGAGGTTGAACTCAAACTTTTTATAAAAATCGTTTGCTATGGTTTGTTCATGAACATACCGCCCACCAAGGACATTTAGTGACGGAATGGCCTTCTTAAATTGTACTTAAATCTAAAATTGGGTTACAATGATCTCCATCTCAATGGTTAACATGTTCTCCACAACAACTTAACTTTAGAAATTATAAAATAAAGTGGTTTTTAAATATCAACAAAACAGTCTTCGATAGCTTAAACTGACTCAAAATAGGTGAGATTTAAAACAACTAGTAAAATAAAATATATCAATGAAAACATGTGAGTAAAGTAAAAGTGTAAATATAACCTATAAAATGTATACAATAAAAAAATAAAAACATTTGATCTTAAAACTATTTGTAGAATATGCATTAAAATAGGTGAGATTTAAAACAACTAGTAAAATAAAATATATCAATGAAAACATGTGAGTAAAGTAAAAGTGTAAATATAACCTATAAAATGTATACAATAAAAAATAAAAACATTTGATCTTAAAACTATTTGTAGAATATGCATTTGTTAGCAAAAATGTTAAACATAAATTTGATCTAAAAATAAAAATCATTGATCTGCAATCGGTAAAATACACAATTTGGAGGTTGGCCTCTTAAATATGGATGATTTTGTGCGTAATGTGACTACGCGGGTTACATTATCATTACCAGGGTGTTTCTCTATAACTCGACCCAATAACCAACGGCTTGGCGGTAAATCATCTTCCTTAATTAAAACAATGTCTCCAACATTAGGCTCCGGAACTTGTGACGACCATTTGTACCTATTCATGAGATTCGACAAATACTCATGTGACCATCTTCTCCAAAACGACTGCAACATTCTTTGAACGAATTGCCACCGAGTCAGGTAATTTACGTTAGAACATTCATAATTTTTATCTGGCACATTAACTATTGGTTCTCCAATCAGAAAATGTCCTGGAGTCAAAGGTTCACCAGGATCACTATAACTAATAACGCTTATTGGTCGCGAATTGAGACAAGCTTCAACTTGATTGAGGAAGGTGGTCATTTCCTCATAAGTGAGCGTGGAATCGCCAATAACCCTTTTAAGGTGGAACTTGGTAGATTTTACACCCGCTTCCCAAAGACCACCAAAATTGGGAGCATGAGGCGGGATAAAATGCCACTCAGTGTTATTCGCTTCCAGGTGTTCTGCTATTGCTGGCTGAATTGAAGCCAACTCTTGTAGTTCTCTGGAGGCGCCTACAAAATTGGTGCCGTTATCGCTCCACAACTTAGCACAGTGACCTCTACGAGACACAAATCTTCGAAAAGCCGCTAAAAACGCATTCGAGCTCATATCACTGACTACTTCTAAGTGAAGAGCGCGAGTAGACATACACACAAACAGGCAGATATAACCCTTATGAGAATTATGCCCACGTCCTTTGGTTGTTCTGATACTAATGGGCCCAGCATAATCCACGCCACTATGTAAGAATGGCCTGGTTGGGGTACAACGAACCGACGGTAGATCACCCATCAGTTGAGCTTTAACGCTAGCTCTCTGTTTTGCACAAGTAACGCATTTGCGAACATATTGTTGAATCAGAGATCTAGCACCTATTATCCAATAGGCTGACCTTAAAAAGTTTGCCATCAGTTGAGGACCACCATGCAGAGTTTTCGCATGAGCATCTGCAACTATAAGATAAGTCAGATGACTAGAATGTGGTAGGACTATCGGATGTTTTACGTGTTCATCCAGCTCTGACTTCTCAAGTCGTCCACGAATTCTTATGATACCCATTTTATCAAGAAAAGGGCAAAGCGATTTTAATTTGCTAGATTTTATATTTAAATAACCCGTCTCTTTTAATTGTGTATACTCGGTTGTGAATGTATCTATTTGAGTCTTTTTTATACAAGTTTGTAAAGCTGCTTCTATTTCATAATTTTTCAAATATGTGCTAAAGTGTTTGTCCCTTTTAAAAAATCGTCGACAGTATGCAACTACTCTAACTAATTTACCTAAACTAGAATATTTATTTAAACCTAAATCCTCAGGAACTACAGCGGTGTGCGCTTTTATTGTTTGCTCTAAATCTATTTGTAACTCCTTTGGCCTTTTAAACTCAATTAATTTATATTTCAGGAATGACGGTCCAAAAAACCATAATTTACTATCAACTAAAACACTGGGTGTTAATCCCCTTGAAGCGCAGTCGGCTGGATTATCTTTAGTTGACACATGGAACCATTGAGTTGAACTCATAGTGCCCAATATCTCCGAGGTCCGATTCGCTACAAACGTCTTCCACCTACTAGGGTGACTGCTAAGCCATGCTAGCACTACTGTGGAATCCGTCCATGCAAAGATCTTTGCCTTTGAAATATTTAAAACTTCAGATGTCTCTGTCAATAGCTTTGACAAAAGTACTGCGCCACATAGCTCCAATCTAGGAATGCTGATCTGTTTGATGGGAGCTACCCTTGTTTTAGCCACCAACAATGAAACGCGAATTTTGCCTGTGGTGTCAATTGTTCTCAAGTAAACGACGGCTGAGTATGCTGCTTTTGAGGCGTCACTAAAACCGTGCAATTCGCTGTTATCTTCTAAACTCGTATGAAGCCAACGAGGTACCTGAACCTTGGTAAGTAATGACAACTCTTCGCGGTAAGTACTCCACTTTGTTATTAAGTTAGTGTCCAACCTTTCATCCCAACTAACACCGGCGAGCCATAATTCTTGTATAAACATCTTTGCTAATACCACACTAGGAGCTAACCATCCTAGTGGGTCGAACAAACGAGCTATATCTGATATTATTGATCTTTTGGTTACAGGTGCGGTTGTCAGCGGGGGAAGATTTACAGAGTATTGAAAACAATCATCGCGGCGGTTCCAGGTAAGACCTAAAATTCTTATAGTACTGTCTAACTTAATTTCTATGTCCTTATTCCCTAATTTACTTTCATTTGTTATAATGTCCTTTTTGTCCTTAATGTCCTCATTTTTTGTGTTTGTTTGATCTTTTTTGTGTACTACTTCCTTTATATTCATTGAACTTATTTTATCTAATAATTGTTGATTGTTACTGTTCCACTTCTGCAATGCAAATCCACCCTTTCTTAATAATTCTACCATCTGTTTACAGATTTCTACGCCTTCGTCAATGGTATTACTTCCCGTCATTAAATCGTCCATATAAAAACAATTTAAAATTCTCTCTGCTGCGAGAGGGTATTTTTTTCCTTCGTCATACGCAACCTGATGGAGTGATCTAACCGCTTGGTATGGGGCAGAAGCAGTTCCGAAAGTTACCGTAACCAACTCATACTCTCTGACTGGCTTTTCAGGGCTGTCTCGCCAGAGTATTCTCTGGAAGATGGCATCGTCATCAGCTATTCTGACTTGACGGTACATTTTAACTATGTCCGACACAATACCGATACGGTGTATTCTCCATTTCAGAACAGTATGTCTTAGATCTGCTTGCAGAGTTGGTCCTACCATAAGAGTGTCGTTGAGTGAAACTCCCTTTTTATTTTTCTCGGAGGCGTTAAAAACAACACGAACCTTGGTCGTGGTCTTATCGTCTCTAATCACTGCGTGGTGGGGTAAGTAAACCGCTTCATTATTTTTATTATCTTCTTCTTTTACAGCTCTCATGTGTCCTAACTGTAAGTACTCATTAATTACCTCTGTATATTTTTCTTTCAATATTGTGTCCTTATTTAGTCTCTTTTCTAATGACTTAAATCTTGTTTCAGCAATGTCACGTGAACCTCCGTCCTTACATGCAGGATTTTCATCTCGGAACGGTAATCGTACAATGTATCTCCCTGTATTATCCCTCTTTGTAGTTTTAATATAAAAATCTTCACATTTTTGCTCTTCTGGAGTAAGAATTTTCTTTGTACTGACCGGTTCTTCTATCTCCCAAAACTGTTTTAGCATATTGTCTTCATTGAACTGTGTACAATGCACGCTTATATTTTTGGTATGGTGTTCTAAATTCTTATTATCTAAACTGACTACACCTGAAAGAACCCACCCTAACGTGGTGCTCTGCGCGATCAGACTACCTGATGGACTCTTTACTATACCTTCCTTTACAATGCAGCAGTAAGCGTCTGCTCCTAAAAGAATATCTATTTTATTAGGAGTATTAAAATAAGGATCTGCGAGAGATAAACCGTTGATATTAATCCACTCTAATGAACTGGTATTCATACTTCGCTCAGGTAAGTATGATGTTATCTTTCTTAAAACATATGCATTTATGTTAAGTTGAAAATCGTGGTCAATTGTGGATTTAATTGTCACATTTACCATATATTTAGAAATGGTTGATATATCATTTCCTAAACCTGATACCACACCCCGAACTGGAATTTTCTTCAGTCCGAGAAATTGGGCAGTGGCTTCAGTTATGAAACACGCCTGTGAGCCCTGATCAAGTAAGGCTCGAACTGTTTGAAATTCACCCGTCCTGGACTCGGCTTTTATTAACGCAGTGGCTAATAAAACCTGTCTGGGCTTGGGGATTCTGCCTGTAGACAGGCATGCAACTATCTGATTATCACTAGTTGAAGAATTAGTGTTATCAGTAGCTGACTTTGCCGTAGCTCCTTGACCATCATTATCTGCATTTGGTTCTCTATTTAGATGCAGTAAGGAGTGGTGGCGTTTTTTGCAAACTCTACAGAAGGTCTGCTTCTTGCAGTCGTATACCGTATGGTTACCGCCTAAACAATTAAAACATATTTTATTTTTAGCTACAAACTCGCGCCTGCTTTCTGTAGACTGCTTTGCAAATTGTTTACAGAAACAGAGCTTGTGGGGTTCTGAGCAATATTCGCAACGTATGCTGGAAGACTTTGTGACTAGCATTGCTTTGGAACTATGACCTAAATGTGAACTGGTATTGGCCTGGTGAGCCACAGCCTTTCTTGGTTCTATACACTCTAATGCACGAAAACGACTTTCAATAAATATCCTGAACTGTTCAAAGGTGGGCAACTCATTGCTGGAGTCGTTGGAAATGCTTAGCTCCCACTGTTTACGGGTTTCATTATCTAATTTAAACGTCACTATATGGATAATGATAACGTCCCATGTACTCACGTCGATATTCAAATTTTTTAACGCATTTAAACAATCATTTGTTGTATCTAACAGCTCTTTTAATGAAGTAGCTGATTCTACGTGCAAACGTTTTTGGCCGAACAACTTTTTCAATATACAATTGGTTAAATACTTTTTATTAGCATAGCGCTTTTCTAATACAGACCAACATTCATTATAATTAGCATCTGTGATTGGTGTATGCCTGATCAATTGTTCGGCTTCACCAGTGAGGTGGCCTTTAAGATAGTGCAGTTTCTGCACATTATCCAAAGATGTGTTGTTATGTACTAACGAAATAAAAAGGTCATGAAAAGTTGTCCATTCATTGTACTTACCCGAGAAAGTAGGAATGGTAATCTTCGGCAACTTTACAAATGAATTGGATGACTTAGAAGACGGATTAATAGATTTACTATCTTGTGATTGCGATTCTCTAACATCAATCTTATTAAGCTTTGATTTCATCAAACATTTGCATGATATATACGTATCTTCAGTTATATCGTATAAATCGTCAATCTTTTGACTTATTTCTTCTAATTTAAATTGACCATAAAGTTGAGATTTCGTATTTTTAAACGAAGACCAATCGTTTTCTAATAATTCAAGTCTAGCTTCTATATATTCTATAGTAAGTCTATCCTTTGGACACTTTTTAAAATTAGTATAAGTTTTTTGCATAACATTTTGAAGGTCTTTCAATATATTAATTTTTCCTTCCATCTTAAGTGACAAAAAAAACAAGATAATATAAAATGTATAAAATTGATTTAACCCCTAAAAAAATAAAATGTAAAGGAAAATCTAATAAAAACAATAATTTGATTAAGCACTTAATTTGATTTGCGTTGCGTAAAATTCATCGAACTGAATGTATATATACTACCTAAATCATAAATAAACAACAAAAAATCCACAAAGGCAAATATAAAAATGTAACAAGATTTTGTAAAGTTTAGAATATTTTCTAAGTCCAAATAAGAGCGAAAATTTTTACAAGTGTTTATAAAACAAATACACTCGGGTAGAAATCGGGCATGGATTCCCCGTTCCCCCGTTTTTTATAAAACTATTCTAAGTGCTTAACTAACATGCACAATTAAACCAAATATGAAATATTCTTAAAGTTAAAATCTTCTTTATAATAAAGTTCAAAATAGCTTGGCAAAATATTCTCTGCGTAATTTTATTAATCGTCACTTCTATTTAATTAATTAAATTGTACTCACGATTGCACTTCACTCACACAAACCCGTAGGTTGAACTAAGTAGTGTACAAGTGGCGCCCTCTGTGATGCCACCTTGAACTGCAACAACTCCCGGCTGCTGTCACCGAGCTGGTCTGCCTTGCTGACTGAAGCTGTGTCTTGAACTCGAACACTGGACTTGAGATGTACTACTGGTGGCGCCCTCTGTGGCGTCTACTTGAACTACAATCCCACAGCTAGCTGAGTTCGTCCGGCTTGCTGGACGAAGCTGCCGCTGCCTGTGCGGGATGCCCGGTACCTTTGCCGCAGCGATCCACTGCGAGTACTCTGGGGTGCGGTCCAAAGCTGGCACCGCTGACTATCAAAAATTTCAGACTGATCTGGGTCTGATATCCAGGGTCGATGGACCAATGTTTATTACCAAGTGGTAATAGTTGACCTAATGTGAACACTAATAGGGTTGAAAATAAAACCACATCAGTGTCCTGATCTGCTGGTATAAATATAAGTATATTGAACTAAAATACTAATGACCATATTACACATCGGTAACGAAACCATAGCGAGATCTATTTCGAGCCCAACGCCATCTATCGAGGTTGAACTCAAACTTTTTATAAAAATCGTTTGCTATGGTTTGTTCATGAACAGACAGAAAGCTAGTAAATAATATCTATTTTTTTTATTTACACTTTTTCAATAACACACGTTTTCAACCATTGTTATTAATTAAATAAATGGGGTCACTGACATTTACTATATTCTGTACTAATTAATTTTAACAAAAATTTCATAACCTATTTTGTTCTAATTTTCCCACATAGATAAATAAAATGGCATTATAAGATAAATGATTATGTTAAGAGCATGAAATTAACATTAATGCGCCATCCTTACGCTATTGTTAATTGCTGTGGCAGAATTAGAACAAAATAGGTAATGAGTTTGTTTACATTTTTCGTAAAATCAAGTGGAACAGACTATAAGTACTAGCTGTTACCCTCGATTTCACCCGCATCCTGGGGGAACTACTTCACGCACCCGGATAAAAAGTATTCTATGTTTTAATCCAGGTTATAAACTATGTGTGTACCAAATTTCATCAAAATCCGTTCAGTAGTTTTTGCCTGAAAGGGTAACAAACTTAAATACATAAATACATCCTAACTTCTTCATAGTCCGATTTATCAATAGTCAGATATCTTATCTGATGAATAAATATGACAGATTTTGTAAAGAAAATATATCAGACTATCATATTTATTCTTTAGTTAGTATAAGCGGGAGAAGTAGGATAAGCGGGTAACAAGATATACTGTGATAATAATACTTTGACAAAATAAAAATAATATTAAAAACAAACGTTTTCCTTTACTATCAGCCGGGATAAACATCCTAGAAAAAAATGCAATAAATTAAATACATATTTACAAACAATACATACCTATTTACGACACAAAAAACCTTCAAAAGTGGCACAAAAAGTGTGAAATCTGGTTAAGGGAATGTAGTTATAAACAAAAGGGCCTCCGCCGTCACCTTGACTCTTTGTTTGAAAGTGGAAGTGAAATACGTACATTACCCGACCCTTCTAAAAGAGAATAGCTAAACAACCTTTTGATGTAATATTTTTATATCGTTTTTATTGTTTATTAAAATAAAACTGATATTATAAAAATAATATCAATATCCTGCCCCCAACAGGCCTAGCACAGGGGTGGACAAACACGTTTTTTCCATGGACTCGTTTTGTTCATGGATTTGGTATTGAACAAGGGAATAAAAGGTGGAGAAGACACGTTTGTCCATCCCCCGTGCTAGACCTACAGGTCCAGTAAAATGTGCTACGCTGTAACCATCATACATCAGCTACGCCGACTACACACTGTTCTCGTAGCTACGTAGCACAATATAAATAAGACCGTTACGCTTTGACCACTACACTATAGTCTGTTCCAATTGATATTACGAAAAATTTAAACAAAGTCGTAACATATTGCGGTCTAATTTTCCCACATAGATAAATAAAATGGCATTAAATGATGAATAATAATGTTTAGAACATGTAATTGACATAAATGCGTCATCCTTACACCGTTTTTATTAGGGTTCCGTAGTCCGACAAGGAACCCTTATAGTTTCGCTCTGTCCGTCTGTCTGTCTGTCTGTCTGTCTGTCTGTCTGTCTGTCTGTCTGTCTGTCCGCGGCATAGCTCTGTGGTTTTTGTTATTAGAAAGCTGAAATTTGGTATGAATATGTATATTGATCACGCCGAGAAAGCGGTAAAATAAAATTTTGAAAAATATTTTTTTTTAGGGTAGCTCCCAAACATGTAAAGTAGGGATGAATATTTTTTTCTCGCGTGTGCCTTCGTGTGGGATATCGTTAGATAGGTCTTTCAAAAATATTATGGGTGTGTGAAGACCATTTTTCGGTTAAGCGAGCCATTTGCGAAATATCTAGATTTTAAGTGAATTTTTTTGTTCGATACGAGTTACCCCCCCCTCTAACTTTTGAATGGCTGTACCTAGAAATTTGAAAAAAATCTAAGACGTAGCACATGTAATGAACTTACAAGGAAAACTATCACGGCTAAGTAGGCTTAAACGGTTACAGAGTTATAGTCGACTAACTGAGACCTACTACGGAACCCTACTGCGCGTGGCCCGACACGCACTTGGCCGGTTTTTATTTCTGTGGCATAATTAAAACAAAATAGTTTACGACTTTGTTTATATTTTTCATAAAATGTATTGGTACCGACTATAGTACATTTTTGTATTTATATAGAGCACCCTGAAATGTTCATAGATATTATAAATTTATATATATGTGTATATATAATATATACCTTGTTCACAGAAATCAACATCTCAAGTTTGTGCTTATTCATTTGCAACTCTTAAACAAAACAAACATTTTCAAAGTTTTTAACTAACTATACAAGATGTAGTTGTTAACGCTCAAAGATATTAAACGATCTTTTATTTATGATCGCTTTTACGTGAAGATAAATTAAAACAGTTACAACACAAGAGCGAAAACTTTCAAATGTAATCCTTGATTTATTTTAGTTTTGAAAGTAAAAGTAGTTTTAAGTAATTAAATTTATTTTGCAATATTTAGTTTAGTTTTTGTTAAGATTAAAATTATAACAAAAAACGAGATGAAATAAAAATATTCTTGTATTAGGTACGTGTATATGAAACGCAATAGCTCTCAGACATAATTTGACAAATGGATGAAAAAGCAAAATAATTATGTTATTAATTTTTATTTATTTTCTTAGAATATGTGATATTTGGTTACTAAATTATTACATTTCTATCTTGATAACATTTAAAGTTTTGTAACACATCTATAAGGTGTAAATCATGGAAAGTTTGATGCAACCGTATTGTAGAAAATGTGATAAAATATTGAATTAAAACATTTTATTATTGCACGCGATAGACATTATATTTTGTTATAAGCTTTGAATAATAGCTATTAACTGTATAAGTAATTTTGTACCCGGCCAGCATTCATAACGGCCAGTATCAATATCCACTACAACCGAACTACAAGAAACCGGCCGTTTGAGGTATATATAAAGATTTTCTCTTGTAACTAATACTTGTCAGTCGTGACGTCATGATAGTTACACGCGTTGTAACCTAACACCGTTGTCACCTTATGTAAGGCGTTTAAATCCCTAGGTCATCCCTTACGACCTACTTTTTACTTTCATAAATCATAAGAGAGCTTCGTAGAACATTTTAATATTTTTTGACACGTGGATATTCGCTTAAAAATATATCTATATATAAAACAAGAAACTGTGGGCCTGCCACGAATCACTTTCGATAAAGTATACGTATCAACACTGATTTTTGAATGGAATATACTCGCTTCTTACGAGCTATTTATTTAAATTTATGACTTTAATCATATCTTTGGATGCTGCAAATTGTTATTAACATATTTTAAAAATAAATTTTGCTCTGTTATGGTTATATTTATGATTCGAAATTCGCTTTCGATACGAGTACTTTTTCGAAAGTAATTCGTGATAGACCCACTGATTGCCTGACTGACTGATCGATCAACGTACAGCTAAAACCGCTAGTTCTAGATGTATGAAATTTTCCACAAATGTTCCATAAATGACGTAAGTGTGCACTAAGAAAGGATTTTTCTAAATTCATCTCCTAAATAGATGAAATAGGGGATGAAAGTTTGTATGAGAGTCGTTCATTTTTATCCTTATATTTCGTAGCCTGCATCCGTAACTTTATCTTCGTAGACTTCAAAATTTGTTCATGTATTATCAAATGTCCTACAAAGTTCACTTAAAATATTCCTTAGTTTCTTAGCTTTTATGTAGGTCAGTTTAAACCCAGAGTTAAGTTGGCCACGGTTAAATAAACACTACAAATGACAACAGTAACTTAGTTCATATCCCACAGTTCGCTTGTTAGTGTTGCCACGTCAAATAAATTCAATGTGTACCTTTATAGTTTAGAGGTTACGGAAAGTTTGTCATGTGACAAGAATAACTTCGGGTTTGCACTGTCTGACGTCACTAAAGTTCTTGATTATTTTACTAAAGGAAAGTTAGTTTTTGTACGAATCCGGATTTTCTGGGTATCTTTTGGCTGTAGGAAAAGCTGCGGTATATTCCAAACTAAAGCACAATTAATTTAAAAACTTAGAAACGTAATAATAAAGTAACAAAAAAATATGTCGAAAAAATATTAGAATAAACAAATGCCTGTATCATAAATATCATTTTAAATTAGACTGTTTTATAAAAGCTTCCTTATAAAAAGAACCACAACATTGCAATTACTTATCCAAGCGTCTATCTCATTATTTCCAACCCCTTGTAATTAAAGTAAGAAGTCCCCAAATTGTAATTAATTATGAAATTCATAATTAGACTCCCTGAAATATATAGATGTCATATTTCGTTAGAATTACAATCTCAACAGATTTATTAACGGACGAAGGGACCATTTACTCGAGAACTGTGAGGTGGATTACATTAATTTGTAAAAATTATAAAAACAAAAGTACCCTTGTCCTTGAGTTTATTTTGTTAAAGTTCTAACTCTTCTTGGGTACTTACTCTTACAAAATAAACACCGACTTAGTTAAAAAGTGTGAAAGGTTAATCTAAATATATAAAACAAAGTCGGGTTTGATCGAAGACTTATAACACGAGAACTGCTGGACAGATTTTCATGGTTTTTGATTTGTTATATTTGTCTTTGTCCCGAATAGCAGAATAACTATTGAAATATCGAATCAAACCTGATGGGGCGGTACGAAGTGTGCCGGGCCAACTATATTATTATTATTACAACTAAATTACAAAATAAACTAAATAGACAATTTTAGTAGTTTTGATCCCGTAGCAACACAACTTATGAGATGGTTTAGGGTTGAAATGTCACAATCCAGTGGTTCTCAAGAAGAAGAGGTTTGAGTCCAACCGTGAGAATATTGACTAATTTGTTGTTTTAAATTATGCTTCGCTGTCATGAACGATAGCTGCTAAGACAAGACTGTTCCATCACTTGAATCCATTCACTTTAACATTAATATAAATGTGCCGACAGCAATCTAACAATATTAACAACTACTTATACTACCCACAAATATTTATAGTTCTATAAAATACCCACAAAAGTTGCGGATTGTCCAATATCAACTTTCACTTACTCGTATGGAATTCCGACTATTCGGCGACACTTTATATTGAAATACTTCCGTGAATATAAAAAAAGAATTGCTATCGTAAACCCTCTCATACCATATTTATTATTTCTTCTATTCATGAGTCTAGTTATATTTTTTCCAATTTAACATGAATACTTTTATTGACCACAGTCTGATGTAAAGCAAATACAAAAAAAGAACTAAATAAATTACTCTGGTTATATTGAATAAATCCTTTGAGGTGAATCTATTGACATCGGGTATTGAAATAAAGCGTGGGTTGAAGGATCAGCGTCATACGCCATTACAAACAATTTTCGGATTATGTGCAAGCCATCCGTCAAGCGTGTACGGGCTTACGTGGACCCTTGAGGGCCTAGTAGGTACCAACGTTCTAATGTAAACGTAACGTTTATGTGTGAGTGAGTGATTTATATGTTAAATTCTCATTTTTTGTCTCGTGTAGCAATAGTGTTACATGAATTGCGTCAATCAGTAGCATTTAGAGTCTCCACAGACCATTGATTAAGAAACCGACCAAACTATTGACCGATAGAAAGTCTGTGGTCTGCGGGGACTCTTACTGTATATGAATGAAGTCTTCAATTCGATTGAAACTATTCAAGCGTGGGAATTTGATTTGCCGATTCAAAAATCACTCATTAGTCTACATATTGTTGGCATTACTACATATAAAAGGCTAGGCAGATGATGGCATATTGTCACTTTATAATTCACAGAAAGTTAGGTTCCCTTCTCGATCAAACGTAAACGTTCGGAACGTTCGAAAGAGTTACCGCGCCCCCGGAAAACAAAGATCTAGATTTTCTAAAATCTGACTTTTTTCATGCTGTTACTTCCACGATGTTACAAAATAGATGAAACTAAAAGCAGTTTGATTGATTGTGATGAAGTATCGTGTGTATTGTTTATTTTCTGGGTATTGCTACTTGTTGGCCTACTCATGTGATTGATCTGAGCCTGTATTTAACTTGTTACTATTGCAAATGGAGCGAGGTCGAATACTAACATATTCTGTGAGGGATCGTCAACAAATATTGGGGGATAGGACCTTTGAGATGGAGGATGATTAAATTTCAATATTGCTAGCTAGAATTAATATACTGGATTGAAAAAACACAGCATCTTTATTTTAGTATTGTACGTGATGAGAAAACTTTTTAAGCTTATTGCGCGCACGGAGGAGAGATTTTTCATAGTTAGGAGTGCAGAAATCTGAAATTCAAATTTCATATAAAATAAAATATTGTTGTTAAAATACAACTATTACTATTGGGAATGACAGGTTTGCTTTTATATTAAAAGTAAGTAAGTACCTACATAGTCCCCACTGCTTAACGCTCCCGAAGCCTAAAACCGTCTTCAGGGTCCCATCTATCTCAGTACGTACCAAATTTCATCCAAACCGGTTGAGTCGTTTACTGTGATAAACGTATCAAACAAACATACTGACTTTCACTTCTATAGTATTAGTTAGGAAATTAGAATTGAAATTAACATTTGATTGGCTATAAGGTGGAAGCGTCGTAAGTGGTAATCTCCAAATAATTACTATTAATTACTTTCTAAGAAAAACAATCTGATATAAAACCCTAGAAATTCAAATTTTTTAAATTGTTTTTACCTATCTTTAGGAAGCCTTACCTAAATAACTGTATAAATCTTAATCTTACCTTTCAATCCGAGAGAGAACTCGGTTAGTACTTTCCGAGCAATTCAATTGAAACCAAATGTCAACCTTTAGAAGCTATTGGTACTATTTTGAGTTGAATAAAATGTTATTTTACCTACTATTAAGGATAAGGTACATGTTTTTACCATTTTGAATGTCAGTGAATTAAGCAAATAAAAGTCAAGAATGAATAAAATGCGATCTAATAAAATCGTCTAAGGTTGTAAGAAGTATTGAATAATTTAATTTATTAACAAAATGACTTTTAGCAATTGAGTTATGTGAGGACGTACTTAACATATTTTCGTACGGTTTACCAACTTTACAAAATGTATGATTGAGTGTGCTTTTTATTTATTTAAATTCATGTACTAAATGTTTAATAGGCGTAAAAAACCTGTCTCATTAATAAATAATATCTTTGCAATTATAAGTAACTCAGCAGACAGAATACAATATATGTTTTTTAAAGAACAAAAGCAAATAATATATATATAAAGATTAAGAGCGTCTGTTCGTGCAGATGATCTAGGGCCAAACAAAAAAAACTATATCGAGCTCTTCAACTTTGAGTGACGTAATGATGAAATTTCCATTATCCTAACGAAACACCAAACGGTAATTTGGTTTTGACGTAAAGGCGCCGAAGACTACAAAGATTTTTACGTTCCAATATCAGCCAATATTTATTTATAGTTCTGAAAAAATATGATGCAGAATGTAAAACTTTTTCTTATATACTAGGCAACGTTAAAATTGCAATAATTTATGCGAATTTATATTATCTTGATGTTTATTTACAAATGAATTAATATATTTACAATATTTAAATATATCTACTGCCTTAATATAATTATATATATATATATATATACAAATAAAAAATAAAATAAAACAAAACTGTACAGACATGCGCAACAATGAGATTAGGCGTCAAAGTACTCCTCCTCATCGCTGTCATCCGGAAACGTGCCCAGAAGACTTGCAGCATAGCCACGTTGAATGGCAATACTTATTCGCTGTCCAAAAAATATGCCAGCCCTCTGGTCTCGCGAAGTGTCGACCAGTCTTTTCGCGATCTTATCTTGATGTCGTATTTTTTGTAGTTATTTTGTTTTATGTAATTTTCCGACATTAAAATAATAAAATCAAATAATATTCATACAAAAGTTGACCAAGAAGTCACGGTTTCTTCTTTAAATCACATTTACTAATTGGAAAAACTTTCTACGTAATAACCTCGCAGATTTAGTGAAGGATTAAAGGATTTTGGGGCGTTTATTTTAAAGCCTTTTAAAGTTTAGACATGTTTTTTATTTCGTAAAGCACTTTGCAATGAGTAGTATTATTTTGCAAATAATAAGGAAATGATTTATGGATCTTAATATTTATTCATACATATTCCATGGATTGTAGATGTTATTAAGCGTTTTGATAAATTATATTCTATGATAATGACAAATTATTATCACTTAGCTAATTGACGATTTATATCATCATATATTTATCTAAGCTGACTAAGTCAGCTACTTGCACATAAATGTTTGTTTTGGCCAAAAAGTAGCCTATAACCATCTCCTGGCTCCCCTCTATCTCTGTAAGTAACATATTTCAACCAAGTCGGTGCAGCCGTTTTACCCTGAAAGCGTAAGAAACCAAATAAACAAACAGAGGAGTTTCGCTATGACATAGATGGTCACCCATCTACGGACCGACCGGGTCAAGCCTTTGAGCGATCGACTTGTGCGGCTGTTACTTAGCAACGAGCTCATCGGTATGAATATAGGTATACACCATATCCTAAAAAATATTAGCCAGGCAACAAGAGATCGGGGCTGTCTATCTATCATGCGTCGGACGTAGGTCAATTTAAATATCACCACCCAAGAAAGCTATATAACGTTGGTTTAGTAGACACTTGCTCTGTACACCGACTGTGCCCACAAAGAATATGATGCCTAAAAAAACGAATTCTTATGATGTTTATTTAGGACTCAACGCGATAGTTACGTGCTTAGAAATTGAATTTCGGAATTAATTTAACAAAAATCGATCGTAATATTACGTATAGGGCCCCATAAAAACTATTTGATCTCCATTCAAGAGCCTCTTTTGCTCTAAGGTAGCATACCTTAGAGCAAAAGAGGCTCTTGAATGTTAGAGAACCCAATTCTTGGTTAAGCTTGCCATTGTACAGTTGTAGTTTTCCAGAAAATAAAACTTACTATAGGTACTAGGTCATAAGTTTAGTATCGGAATTTTTGTTAATATTTAATTAATAACTGATGACGTGATTCTTTCGGCATCCATATCCATCCATATTATTACAAAGTTCTGCCCGGAAGGATAGAGATCTTATATGTCCTAAAGCACGCAGGTTGTTTCAATGGTTACTCATTATATTTATATAAACTAAGAAACTTTATAATTCTTAATAATACATATAAGTGAAGATAAATATGATTATATATGGTACCATACAATTAATAAGAATTTAATCATATATGTAGCATATACGTATTTATGGCTACTAAGTAGGTATTCTTTACGAATTTTGTAATATATTTTTATGTCCAAAGTCAATGATTCGTTAAGTATTCGAGACGTTGAAACAAAAAACAAATATAAAGAATCGTAATACAATATAGCAAAGGAATTCTGTTTTATTTTCCGACACAACACAGGGCTTGTCAGAAACGCTTCCTTATTTGGCTGATAAAACCCGGAATATACGACCAATATATTTCTCAAAATGTTTCCCCCTTGTGAAAAGAATTGCTGACAACAGTTTATTATATCATTTGAAGACTTTTTTATTACCACAAATTATGTACAGGTAATATGTCTTTAAATTACAAATTACTATTTGCTTTTGGCCATGTTCTCGACCTACCTATTGTACCAGCCGTTTGCATCGAACTTTTTATTATTTACTAGCTTCTGCTCGCGACTTCGTCCGCGTGGAGTAGTGGTGCTCCGCTCCTATTGGTCTTAGCGTGATGATATATAGCCTATAGCCTTCCTGGAAAGAATTTTTCAAATCGGACCAGTGGTTCCTGAGATTCAAACAAACAAACAAACTCTTCAGCTTTATAATATTAGTAGGTACCTATACATACTTTATCTTTTACGAATATCACAAAAAATGATATCAGTTATAAGAACACTTTTAATTTGATTTATGTTATCAATACATAGATATAATAATTAAGTAAACATATATCATAAATATTAAGACGAAAAACATAAAAGAATAGCAAAATTATTCAATTTTATCCTTCATTTTGACAGATCTTGAATGACTGTTCTTCCGTTTCACGTCTAAGACCCAAGTTCACCAACAAGATAACAGCCCGATCAACACAAAACAGCTGTTTACCATAAGTTCAAACTTCTGTCTTACGATGGATACCTTATCATTTGGGTTTGTTATTCCTAAAACTGTTGATTACCCATCCGGGCTTGGACAAGAAGCGGATATTACGAAAATTCCAGCTTCCTGGTTAAAAAACGTTTTTGCTTAACGGGCCGATTACATAACCATCTGTTGGTGAACTTGGCCCTAAGTAACCTGATATTTTTTGATGCAACCGGCTATACGAGTATATACAGATGACATAATATACAAAAACAAAATTATATTAGGTACCGCTAAGGAAAACGGATGGCGAATTCTCCACCTTAATGTAATCGTACCTTGTCGACTAACAAAAAAAAAATAGAATTCTTAATTACGAAAAAAATATATACATAGGTAATATTAAAAGTGTCTATCTTGTAGCTTGTAGATAAATAATCTTATTACTATTCATCCAAAACATTTATAGCTGCGCAAATACTTCTCAACCCATAACAAAATGAAGACTACTTAGAATTCTACCCTTTGCGATGGTACCTAACTTATGCATAAATTTAAATGTTCATGCACGTACGACGATCTACTCATATGTTTGTGTTCCCAAGACATGTCTAGTGGAAGCCACCTCTTGTTCTCACTTCTTGCTTTAGAAAGTTCTTGATCCCGAAGTTTCCAACTCGTGTCTTAATTGTTTAGTCTTGTTCAAAATGAAGGAATTCTTCTAAAATGAAACAGCGTCGGTATTTAACATTATAATTTACATATATAAGAAAATTTACATTTATATCAAAATTATTAGCTTATATAAAGTTAGATCGACTAAGTTTAACAGGTTTTATTTATTGAATTACTTTCTATTTTTCTAATGTAATTACATGTAGATATAGATATTTATTTACAATAGTGTTTTTTTACAGATATTATTTGAACATTAGTATACCACTAGAACATTTAACATCTACAATTTGTTATACATATTGAAAAATGCGATAATTAACACTATTAGAAAAAAATCGACTTTCCAAAAATCCAATAAAATAGATAAAAATGCTAATCAACAGTTATAAATCGAATTGGAATAAAATGTTCCCACTATTGAGTTGCAAACCACGTTTAAAAGCAGGTTAGTAAAGACAAGACAGAAATATGATTTTAGAATACTGGCCATAAACAAATACTACTATGCTAATCTAGGTTTCAGTGTTTAAGTTGATAAATTAAATGAAATATGAGTACGTACGTCATGTTATGTAGCATGTACGGAGGCTTCACTACTGGGTAGCTAGGTAGTGCTCTCTTAATGGCTCGAAGCTAGGCACCAGACGCGTAATGAGCATTAAAACCGCAAAGTAAACAGACGCCGAAAAGTGCTTATTAAAAAGTTTTCTAACAAATGTTTCGCACGAAATGTACCTAAGGATATAAAAAAGTAGGTTTGTGACCAAAATCTTATTTATATTTTTCTTCCAAGTTTACGTAAAATATTGAAGAAATAAAAACCCAGTTTCTCGTAAAGTAGGCAGGGCCCAGCTGTGGCAACGTTGCGAATTGATTGTAATTATATTGAACAAAAAGTGTTTTCTATCGTAATTCCTTTGTTCTCTCTAGGCTTTCGTTTTCCTTTTAATATTTACCTATATACAATTAATATTTAATTTGTTACATGAAGGTACTACGACTTGATTTGATTGTTTAATTTAGATATCTACATTATTTAATCTAATATAATTATGGTAAAGTATAACTTAAAAAATACCACATAACACTTACTGCAAACGTAAATCCTATCCTTACTCCCAAAGTAACTATATCGTCGTCTCACAGACCTTTTAGAGGCTTTCACGGGCAAACTGCTGAAACGATCTAGATGAGATTTGGTTTGGAGATAAAGGGAAAGATACCTATAAGATAGTTTTTATCGGTCAGGATGTGAGTGAATCGCGTGGGAAATAGCTAGTCTAATATATATCCCACACGCCCTGAATATATCTGTGATAAGAAATACAATTTATAAAATACAGTCTTACGAAGAGATTAGTATATTTGTCCTAAAAAATCTTACATTTGATCTACTAAATTCATCTTATATCCTAGTTTTAATATTAATTAACCTTTCACTAAATTCATTATACCATCTGTTACTGTCGTCAAATTACTTTTGTTTTTTAAGTTATTTAATTTTACTTTATTTACTTTCATTCAAGATCATTATCATTTTGGCACTCAAGCAAAAAAGTTTTTATAATGTTAGGTTTCGATATATTAAATTAATTGATAAATTATGATTATGTACATTAATTTATACCGACATAAGATAAGAAAACTAAGTGATGATAAGGTACTAAAGCCATAATCAGTGTTAGGGTAGCAAAAAATATACGTAATTTTATGTGTAATTAAGTACGTCTTGTTAATTGTATTGCTTCTGTTTCAATACTTAACTCTCATGCCGACAGTACCTCTTTTTCAGGCAAAGAGATGTGAAAACAATTTTAATTAAGCTGAAAATAATTTATCAATAACTTTGAAAGTAAACAAAAATATTTATCGAAAAGTTCATCAGCAACAGAAGTTGGAAGAAATATCCAATCAAAATTGTACCTAATTCTTATTGAATTTATAATTTAAATAACTTTGAGGTTGTTGATGTCCTAGTTTTCTTAGATATCTTGAAGACAAATGGTATTATTTAATAATGTCGACACAGGCTGCCATTGAGAAACTCGATATGAGAAATTACACTTTTCCAGTCTTGGGGGTCGAACCCCATGATGACCACTAGTGGCGTTTGCGGCCTCCAGCCCAATGATCCGGCAAGAAAAATATTTATTTACAAACTAATAAGTAAGTATATAGTTGATACATTACTTTTTACAATTCGCTTGCTAACCCTGACACCGTAAGAGGGTTTTTCAAAAACCAGTTCACGTTTTCGAATAATTTTGGAAAACCGGTTCTTCGCAATCCCTGTCTTCGCCAACGCAGTAGGGTGATGGGTCCTTCACGAAATCGACTTTGCTAATAAATGATATTCTCGATTCTCGTTTTGTGATAGTCGAGTTGACGCTCGGTAGGGTTGTGACCTCTCTACAGATTGTGTGATCCAGATTGATGATACGGGAATCGCGTCGACCGCGGACTTTTCTGCAGAGAAGCGTCTCTTGGAAAGCGATGCGGTATCTGAAACAAGAAGTTTGATTAGTAAATTAGAAGTAATCTATCCAAATATATGAAATAGAAGTGACCGCGCAAAAAAAAAACATGGGGGACGTTACGGGGTATCCTTATATACATATATGTATAAGAGTAAAAAATATGGTAAAACCCCTACAGAAGCCTAGTACGGGTTGATGGACATCGCTAGTCTTCATATAATAATATATCATCACAATATTACCCTTAGAAAAAATGCTGTACCGATCTAAACACAGATGTTTTATTGAAATTTAAACGTTATATATCTTGTTGAAACATATATATCATTATACAACATAAAACATGAGAAGGGCAGAACTAACATTTGCAAACGTTCCAACGCTAACAGATTGCAAATGTAACAATTTGTTATTTGTAGCTTTGTGTTTAGTTATAAACCAATCCTTGGAATTACTTAAAGTGATCTAAAGACCCTATTTTGTGTAAAAAAGCAGATAATGTTTTCATCCCTTTTTAAACTTAATATTTTCAACATCTTAAAATGACTCGAGATTTCAAAGATCATTTTGGTAAGATTTACCTCTTCTTTCTATTAATGACAGCTAGATTGTTTCGGAATACAATAATGGATAAAGCGTATTTAAATGGGATTCTGTTACGTACAGTGAATAAGAGACACGTTACAATTTATTTAGAACTAGCTTTTCGCCAACGGCTTCGCCCGCGTAGGCATAACGAATTCAAATAAAAAATGACAAAGTGACAAACAAACTTTGCTCCCGTTTTTCACCCCCTAGGGGTAGAATTTCCGAAAATCCTTTCTTATCGGATGGCTACGTTATAAAGAACATGTTTTTAAATCTTCAAGAATCAAAAGTAGTAAACCGACAGTCATGTATGTCTGCGAGGACACGACCCCTGTTTCAGGTATTGTTAAAACCAAGTGATGAAAATAAACTATTCTATTGTATCTTAAATTTTTGACGATACAAAAGGCCGATTCCGGCGACCCGAATACAAGTGTTTTGTTGGGATTTAATTCTCTAAAGAACTATTGAACTCGGACCATTTTATTTATATTCTAGACTTGAAAGTTGTTGTTTGGTGACTTGAATTCTTTTGAGAAAAGAATACCTTGACGTTTATTTTCGGTTACACTTTAGGCATATTATTGAGAAATTGGTCTGGCTTTCACCCCCACATGAGAATTTTCTCTCGTTAATAACAAAGACATATAAATATTTGCTTCACGTGGGTTTTGAGCTTGTGACACTTACCACAAAAGGGGATTGTCGTGCCAATTGTGACGTCAAATTGTAAAGACGTCACCCCTTTATGCTTGCCAGCGTGTAAAAATAAACCAAAAATAAACGAGCTTCACCCACGTTCATCTTGATTTTTCTAGCTTCGTTAAATCTCGTCGAGTCTGACAAGCATTTATTATGTACTGGGGGCATGCCCCTGATTTCCCCAGTTTTCATTTTCCAAAGCCCCATTTCCATTAATTCTATTAACTAAGCTCGTCTCAGTCCAGTGATGTTGCCTCTGTGGAAATATTTAAAGTAAGTCTAACAACTCTGGATTCTGGAATAACGTTTTGAATGTACATACACCATCTATATTTTTTTTTTGATATTTTTACGTCTACTTTTGGGGAAGTATATTTGCTAGAGTGTATATCTTATCTTTATAAACATATACATTTTAGATATTTATGTTATTTGCATCACGGCGGACTGGCGATTTCAGACTTTTTATTAGGTACAGGTTTCCTCATGATGTTTTTCTTTCCTAGTCAGTGATGTCTTCTTCTACTTGGAAAGTATATTTGACTTCAAAAAAGTTACAGATAGTAATATAGCAGCATAAAGTGATATGATTTCTATCAAAAAGAAATTTGTATTAATTTCCTTAAGTAAAATCGCTATTGCTTTCAAGATGCTCAAAGCTTTTTCTACCATTGATGTTATTATATGAAAAATCTGAATAATCCTTGTACCTTTGACATACCTGTTGTAGATATAGTTACTACGAATGCATAGTTACTGCTACGAAGAGATTTTAACTGTCGTAGTGCCTATCACTAATAGTTGCTGCATAGCATGGGGTTTCGTCGATTCCCAGGTTAATCATAAGTGTTATCATAGTTTTTCATATTTTTCACTAGCTGCCTGAACACTGGATTGATTGAAACATGCTTGCCCGCTGATGCATGGAACTCAGTCATTTGGCGAAATGTGAATGTGCGAAACAAATATTAGTATTATTAATAGTCCCCTTCATGTCATGCTGACATATTTTCGACGCGCGTCACGGAACAAATCGCGCCGTATAATACATCCCCTTATATTAAGGTTAAGCAGATCCAATTATTTGGCTAATAATGCTTAACAAACAATTGTTACTTTACATTTTCTATACTTGAAACTAGATGCTATAATGCCTATGTCTTTAAAACTATAATTTGCATTATTTTTAGGGTTCCGTAGCCAAATGGCAAAAACGGAACCCTTATAGATTCGTCATGTCTGTCTGTCTGTCTGTCTGTCTGTCTGTCTGTCCGTCCGTATGTCACAGCCATTTTTTTCAGAAACTATAAGAACAATTCTGTTGAAATTTGGCACGTAGATGTATTCTGTGAACCGCTTTTAGATTTTGACACAAAAATAGAAAAAAAGCAATAAATTTTGGGGGTCCCCATACTTAGAACTGAAACTCAAAAATTTTTTTTTCGTCAAACCCATACGTGTGGGGTATCTATGGATAGGTCTTCAAAAATTATATTGAGGTTTCTAATATCATTTTTTTCTAAACTGAATAGTTTGCGCGAGAGGCACTTCCAAAGTGGTAAAAATTGTGTCCCCCCCCCTGTAACTTCTAAAATAAGAGAATGATAAAACTAAAAAAAATATATGATGTAGATTACCATGCAAACTTCCATTGAAAATTGGTTTGAACGAGATCTAGCAGGTAGTTTTTAAGTAATCAGCAATTTTCCTCTAAAAACAAACTTAATTATGCGGTCGGAAAAAAACAAGATAATTGCGACTTTATTGCGTATTTTTTCTTTGCAATGGTCGGAACCCTCGGTGCGCGAGTCCGACTCGCACTTGTTATTTATAAAAAAAATCCTAATGTAAGTTTTTGGGAGATCAAATTAGGATTATTAAACATTATCATAATCAGTGATTCACAGTAAATCCCACGATTGCCTGCAACTTACCTACGATAATTAGATTAACAATAAGCTATTTTGATTAACATTCGAATGTGTTTTTCGAACCGACTCGTGTAACTTCGACTTCTGCGACTTGTATCGACAATGTTTTCTGTAGTTGTGATTATTTAGAGAAAGCCATCGTAAATTATCTGCCTTCTGATCATAGCGGGCAAATGGTCAGTTTTAGGTGCGATATACCTCAGGAAAAAATTAAAATTAAATTCAGACCAACTTCAGCAAGCAATCTAAAGAGATTTGAAAACACTTTAGCCAGTAAATTACAATATGTTCCTGTCCACAATATAGAAAAAATAAATAACGTGTACACCGAGTTCTTTTCAGTAGTTCACACAGAATTTGACAAAAATTTTAAAGTTAAGACAAAAAGTATTACGCCCAAATTCATATTTAGCGACTGGGCAACTGCAGGTATTAGGAAAAGCCGAGAACGACTATTCGAGCTGTATGGTCTGAAACCTTTTAATAACACTGTCTCTTTTAGACAGCATGTCACATCATATTCAAAAGTTTTTAAAAAGGTCTGTAAAATTGCTAAAGCTTTGTATATTAGTAATAAAATAAAATCAGCCGACAATAAAATAAAAACAACGTGGAAAATAATTAATAATGAAACAAACCGGAAAAAGACAATCAATAACGACTATAGACTTGAAACGCCACAAGGTACTTTGAGTTCCAATGTGGAAGTAGCTCAGGAGTTTGTTAATTTCTTCACCAATATTCCATTAAAAACTACAGAAACTCTAGATTCCTCGCCAGGACTTTCTATGGCTCTGCTCAGCAATAACGTCTCTGGTTGTCCGGTTGAATTTAGATTTGAACATATTAATCATATATCGGTTATCAAAGCTTTTAAAGAAATTAAGATTAAATTGACAGAAGACCTTTGGGGTATGTCGATTAAAGTTTGCCAGTCTATTATACTAACCGTAGCGCCCTATTTGGCATTAATTTTCAACTTGTGTGTGGATCAAGGAATCTTTCCTGATCTTATGAAGTATAGTAAAGTTATACCTCTTTTTAAATCCGGGAATACTAAAAACTGTAATAATTATAGGCCTGTTTCTGTACTACCAGCATTCAGTAAAGTGTTTGAAAAGATTATGCTTAATCAAATGCTTCATCATTTTAATACTAATAACATTTTACACGAGGAGCAGTACGGTTTCACCAAAGGACGTTGTACTACCGACGCCGGTGTCACTCTATTAAAACATATTTTTGATGCTTGGGAGGAGGCAGAAGATGCAATTGAAATCTTCTGCGACCTCTCAAAGGCATTTGACTGCGTAAATCATGAAACTTTATTGATGAAGCTACAGTTTTACGGACTAAATAAATTGGCACTCAGCTTAGTGAAATCTTACTTGATTGATCGACGGCAGCATGTTCAAATAAACGGTGTAAATTCAGTAGGCTTAGAGATAAAAATGGGGGTACCGCAAGGATCAATATTGGGTCCGTTTTTATTTTTAGTGTATATAAATGATCTACCCCATTTATTGAAAAATCATCCAAAGATGGTATTATTTGCTGATGACACATCGCTAATATTTAAAGTAGACAGACGTGCTGAAAATCTCAATGAGGTAAATAATGCTATTCTTCAGGTTCATAACTGGTTTACTGCGAATAATTTAGTGTTGAACGGTAATAAAACTAAATGTATTAAATTCTCTCTACCAAATGTTAAAGGTAGTGACTGTGACGTGGTACTAAATAATGAAAAGCTTGAATTTATTGATAACACAGTATTTCTAGGGATTACGCTTGACTCAAAGCTTCAATGGAATCCTCACATAACTTCCCTGTCAGGACGGCTTAGTTCGGCTGCTTACGCTGTCAGAAAAGTCCGTCAATTAACAGATGTAGATACCGCGAGACTAGTCTACTTTAGTTACTTTCATAGCATTATGTCTTACGGCATTCTACTGTGGGGGCGAGCTGCAGAAATTGAATCAATTTTTATTCTGCAAAAGCGAGCCATCAGAGCTATTTATAATCTTCGTAGTCGCGAATCTCTTAGGGAATTATTTAAACAAATTAATATCATGACAGTACCATGCCAATATATTTATGAGAACATAATGTATGTTAGGAAAAATCGTCATCTCTTTAGTAAAAGATGTGAAAGACACCATTATAGCACTCGAGATGGTAACAAATTAATTCAACCACGATTCAGATTGTCGAAAGTCCATTCGTCTTTTATGGGGTACTGTATTAAATGTTACAATAAAATACCTCCAAATGTTCTTCAGTTAGAGGATACAAAATTCAAATTATGTGTAAAACGCACACTATGTAGTCAGGCATATTACAGGTTGGAAGATTATATTGCCGACAAGGATGCTTGGCTTAATGCTGGTCCTGCTCCACAGCCACTTGGTTCTAACTAATGATATCAGTAATTGTGAATATATAATTTGTCGTCTTTTAATTTATTATTTATACTTATTGACATGTTTGGAATGACATTTTATTTATTTATTTTATTTTACAGATTTTGTCCTCAAGTATGTTTAAATTTGCAAAATAATTTGCTTTGTAAAACATTCGTTTCATATTGGATTGTCTTAAATTGGATTAACTTCTCTCTCACTGATGTACATGTGAGTACTATGTAACTATTTACAGCTATTATTACAGCAGTTTTAAGCGTTTTTAGTCTGGCAGTTGAGAGTATGTCATGCTCGCTAAAAAGTCTTGCTGATGGTGGCGCGTGTATTGGATCGCTTGATTCCCTTCAAAATGGTTGAGTTAGGCGGTGCTGATGCACGCGTCATGTTCGTGAACGGGCGCTGTCAGTCGGGACTGGTCATCTCTAAATTGTCATCATTTGCATTTTAAATTGTATTTTAATTATATTAGATACGATTCAGATAACCTGTACATTGTTCTCACATTTTTTCGAAAACAAATGTAAAACAAATATTGTAAACTATAACACGTTGAAAAAGAGTAACCATGGAGTTTCTTGCTCGTTCTTCTCCATAGGAATCTACGCTTTGGAACGGGCAAATAGCTTCAATTTTTCTTTTTTTTGACTAACGGACTGACTCGTAATTATTTATTTATTTGACAATTCAAAAGTGCCTGTAAATGGTCTAATTGAAATAAATGTTTTGAATTTTGAATTTTGAACAACTCCCTCGTCGCAATAACTAATTATAATTCCGAGTACATAGGTAGATTAATGTTTAATCCTATAAGATAGAGACATAAGATAGGGAACAGAAAAGAGGTTGAATTTTTTACAAATATTTCTTCATTGCTAAGACTAGTGATTTTTCTATTAGGTTCATGATCAATACCTACAATGCCACCATGACAAATACGATGTTATTCTTCACAAAAACTATCTCTATAGTTTTCTAGACAATACTTACTCAGCAAATAAGGCTGTGCAAATACAATAACTGACTTATGCACAAACTTGGACTTAAGCCAAAGTTACATCAAGCTAATGCGATTACGTCATACACGGGAGAAAATGCCCATGATTCCTGGGCATGAGTTATTATTATATTGGTTTGAACAAAGATTTTGAAGTTACATATTGCGTTGAAATGGTTACGTGAAAGCACTTAGAATCGCCCGGTGTTTATATAGCTTTCCATCCGATATGGGTAAAACATGTTCGCAGATTTGCACACAACGATGTTCCTCTGCATGCTTTATTGGTATATCAGATGTGGAATTCTGTTCTGACAACATACAAAGGGATACATTCCAAAATATACAAAAATCATCAACAATACTATTTATTTATCTTTGCAATACTCTGGGGCTTTACCACCACGTGTTTTTGCAATCACTATTCAAGTTTGCGTGACACAGCTACGAACGTCGTAGAGCTCCGTCTCTATTTCATAACGAAAATAATCTTGTTTTGGCACGTCATGGTAAGGCCCCTGATCTCAACACAAGAAAAGCATACATACAGGGTATAGGCATATCTCACGAACCACATTAATAAATAATAATTAACATCGTTATATGCACTATTTTTCACCCCGATAGGCATTAATTAATTCGTAAAACTTGATAGTTTATATGAACATATAGATAGCTACTTACAAATGACCATACTGATTAAGCAGTACGGTCAATTACTTATATTGGTGGGTAGACTAACCACAACGTATCGGTACGCGAAAGAGGCCACATTGGTGAACATAAATCAGTCTAGACGTAGTGTTAATTACAAGTTCTAAATCATCCAATCCAGCTTACTAAATCTCTAAAACTAACTTCATTAGCATTGCCTGTCTATAACTCAATTAACAAGCTCAGTATACGAGTTAAGACGATTAAATTCTGTAATTAATTACTCGTTAATTCACATAGGTCATTTATGAATCTAAACATTTATAATTACTTGTCCTGAGTGACTGATTCGTCAAAGTAGAGCCTAAAACGCTGGGGCTACAGACTGGACATTTTGGCAGTTGATGCCTTTTGTGTTGTAAGCATCCACTAAGAAAGGATTTTGGTTGCGTGAAGTCGTTCCCTCGAGACGCGGGTAAAACCGCGAGAAGCAGGTAGTTTATAATTGTATGAAGGAAAGTATATAAGTATCTACATATTTGTGGATAAATCGCTTCCTCAATAATATTTACACTGATTACGTTTTAGCCTAAGCACCTTTATTCACTGCAACTTCTTGCAACAATAATGAATCGCGTTTGACACGCACGCGACTGCATCCGACATCATTGCGTATAAAGATAGTCGATTTGCGACTGTAGCGCAGCGACTGAATCGTTCATATCACATTGCAATGTAGAAAAGGGCTTATGCTTAGAAAAAGAATTAGGCATAGGTAGAGGTGTAATAAATAAGGTCAATATACTTATGTACGAGTATGCCCCATATTTAGCCAGTTATAATTCCCCATTAATAGGGGTGCGTCTATTGCTGTCATCAGATGGTTGACTAGTAATTAATGAGCAGTTAACGATATTATAACCCTTTGTATGTTTAAAACCTTATTCTTTTTAAAAACCTTTATAAATGATGTACAAAATATAATAATAATTTAATAAATATATTCCATGTCAAGATTTGAGAAAACTCTCGGCTTGTTAGGTTGGTAACAACCTGCAGGCCACACGATAAGAAGAAAAAGAACATTATAACATAATTTGAATAGTTATTAAGTCCAAATAGTGTTGGTCTACCGTTGTCCTATTTAAACTTGACGGCAAAGCAATTTTGTTATGTTAATTAACGAATTAGTTTCGGAACATTCCATTTATCAAGATCACAGTCAGATTGAGGTCAAAATTATCAAACAAATAAACCAGTTGAAAAAAAGATTTGCTCTGAAATGTTGGAATTTTCGTACAATGTTTTTGTTTTTTTCATGTTTACAAACAATATGTTTTTATATTGATTCCAAAAAAACGTTATATTTAAAAAAAGGTCGATAGGTGTGTTTATTTATCCAATAAAAAGTCTTACTCACATACCTATCGCCACATATATGTCTAGACTTCGGGCTGATACCAAGAATTTACGAGAGTCAAAACCCAATAACGCTGTCATGTTTATTCTATAAAGAATTCCTATTTTGCGGCATTTATAGAGGACTTTGTCCAATTCGAAGGACAGCTAATATCCTTCTGTGTAGGTACTATGAATAATAAATTAATTTATCTGCCAAGTAAAATGATACCGAGTATTCTTTTGAGAAGTCATTTATTGAGAGGCGATGTTCAATAGTAGAATTTAGAGAGAAATAAAAGGAATGTATTTTCAGATAGTTGAAGTTTGATAAAAGACCCTTCGATTTAGTAAGTTTGTTTACGTACTACATTGGCTTCCTGGCGACCAGAAAACTACTGGAAACATTATTTATATTGCTGAATTTGACTAGTAATTTAAATTGTTTCATTATTTTTTGTATAGCATCATAATTTGAATTGTATAATTTTATCAGAGATAACCTGTACTGTAAAAAGACTTTTGTAAACACTTATTTTTGAAAAGAGTGTCTATGGAGTTTCTTGCCGATATTCTCCATAAGACCCACTCCTTGGAACCGTGCAACTAACGTGACATTTCGTAAGTGCCTGCAAAAACCTATTTGATATAAAAAAAAACCGGCCAAGTGCGTGTCGGGCCACGCGCAGTAGGGTTCCGTAGTAGGTCTCAGTTAGTCGACTATAACTCTGTAACCGGTTAAGCTTACTTAGCCGTGATAGTTTTCCTTGTAAGTTCATTACATGTGCTACGTCTGCGAATTTTTTCACATTTCTAGGTACAGCCATTCAAAAGTTAGAGGGGGGGGTAACTTGTATCGAACAAAAAATTTCACTTAAAAGCTAGATATTTCGCAAATGGCTCGCTTAACCGAAAAATGGTCTTCACACACCCATAATATAAAGACCTATCTAACGATACCCCATACGAAGGGGTACGCGAGAAAAAAATATTCATCCCTACTTTATATGTTTGGGAGCTACCCTAAAAAAAAATATTTTTCAAAATTTTATTATACCACTTTCTCGGCGTGATCAATATACATATCCATACCAAATTTCAGCTTTCTAATAACAAGAACCACGGAGCTATGCCGCGGACAGACAGACAGACAGACAGACAGACAGACAGACGGACAGAGCGAAACTATAAGGGTTCCTTGTCGGACTACGGAACCCTAAAAATGAGTTTGAGTTTGACAACTACTAGTAATGAGCAGCGGGTTGAAGAAGCTGATGGAGGAATTTTGGTGCATAGTACTGCCTAGTATGTTCAATGTTATCTAACGTTCAAATTAGTTCAAAGCAATAGAATCCAATAGTACCCGACACGGATGCCCATGGCGCACAGAGCCAAAATAGTATAGTTTTTGAGAATGTATGAAATTAACCGCCGAAACATTTTAGTCCAAAAGTTTTTTAGGTCCAAAGGCATACATTTTGATGATCAAAGTTTGTTCAAGTTTTTTTATACTGGCGACTGACATACTGACTTTGTTCTAAAACCTTGTGCTTCTTATAGCCTTCTAGAAGTGCAATTTAGGAAGTATTTAATTTATCATTTATTCATGTTTCTGCAAAATTTCAACGCAAACTGACTGATAAAATATTCCGGTCCCCCAACTTATCCCTATTTCTTGAAGCTACGTAAAAGGCGCTGAATAACTTAGGTAAACTATATCAGCATATGTACGTTAACATTTTTTTAAGAAGAAAGTGCGTAAATATAAATATTTTACCTCGATATAGGCTAACAATAGGCAATGTATTCTACCTTAGAAACTCTTCAATATTGTTATTCATATTCAATTTGAATTCGATATGAATATTGACATTAGTATAAAGTAATAAAAACAAGGACGTAGTCGAAATCCTTGCGATCTTTTGTCGCATACGAACAGCAGGTTGCACCAAAAAAATATGTGGTTACTTATACGTGAAACTCAAAATAAAAGATAATGTTTAATCATTCTGCTATTATTTTATGTTTTTCGTCCTAATATTTATGATATTATGTTTAATTAATATCTATGTTTTGATAACATAACAAAAACTTAAAAATATGCTAATCATTGATATATTTTTTGTGTTATCGTATAGGGAGTGAATGATAGTCTGACGGCTAACAGAGAAGAATGGAAGCCAAAAACATATTGCGCTTACCCCAAATAGATTGGGAACAAAGCAGGAAGAAGAAGAAGAAGTATAAGTAACCAGCTGTAAGGATTTCTCTTTTATCGTCGGTATGTTTACAAACAATGTTACATGTGCTCAAACACACAGCCTGAAGAATTCAATACTCAATACTCAATCATTTATTGCATTCCACAATGTGTTTCTTAGGTGGTAAATTATAATTCAATTGTCTCATGTGATAATGAAACCCGCGATATGCAGCATAGTGGTCCGCGACATCCATTTCTCAACCACTACATCAATAATACTATGTTTTTATTTACTTTTAACAATAGCTTACCTTAATTAAAGTGTTGAAATCACGTATTGAAGGTTTTTAGATATAACCCGAAATATTTATTTATATTTTCCATTCCATCTAATGATATTATATAATAAAGACTAGCTTTCCGCCAGCGGCTTCGCCCGCATGGGCTGTACGAATTCGAATTTAAAAATTACAGTTTCATACAAACTGCCCCCCTTTTTAAGCCCCTTAGGGGTAGAATTTCGGAAAATCCTTTCTTATCGGATGCCTACGTCATACAAAGAGCACGTCCTCCAAGTTTCAGGTCTTTACGATCAGTGGTTTAGTCTATGCGTTGATCCGTCAGTCATTCAGGACAAAGCAGTTCATATGTATAGATAAGATAAAATAAATTTAAACGAATGAAACACTCATCTAACGTCATCTACACACAAAATCTCAAATATGACGTAGATCCATCAATTTAGCTGCAGACAAATCATACTTAGGCTTCAAGTTAGAAGATTTTATACGTGTATATATACCTTTCATCCAACATATAAATAAAGCAGATATATAAACGGGAATCAGACAACAGCACAAGTAATAACAGGAACATTTTCCGATACAAAAATCTCGTTGAAACTGTAGAGCAAATGGTTAGTTCATAAATGAGTTAACAATCTCTTAACTTTGTGACATGATACCGTTTAGTGAAACGATTGGCCTTAATTCAATTTAAAAGCAAGTGTGCCACTATTGAGGATTGATTAAGAAGATCAAAGTATGTTAAAAAACTTCTTGTATTATTTTTACTGATAGTAAAATTACGAATGTATCTTATCCTTGAATGTACTGATATTATAAATGCGAAAGTAACTCTGTCCGTGTCGTGCTTTCACGCCAAAACTACTGAACCGCTTTAAATTAAATTATTACACAGATAGTCTAGAGCCTGAGAAAGGACATTGGCTACTTTTAGGGTTCCGTAGTCCGACAAGGAACCCTTATAGTTTCGCTCTGTCCGTCTGTCTGTCTGTCTGTCTGTCCGCGGCATAGCTCCGTGGTTTTTGTTATTAGAAAGCTGAAATTTGGTATGAATATGTATATTGATTACGCCGAGAAAGTGGTAAAATAAAATTTTGAAAAATATTTTTTTTTAGGGTAGCTCCCAAACATGTAAAGCAGGGATGAATATTTTTTTTCTCGCGTATCTCTTCGTGTGGAGTATCGTTAGATAGGTCTTTCAAAAATATTATGGGTGTATGAAGACCATTTTTCAGTTAAGCGATCCATTTGCGAAATATCTAGATTTTTAGTGAAATTTTTTGTTCGATACGAGTTACCCCCCCCCTCTTACTTTTGAATGGCTGTACCTAGAAATGTGAAAAAAATCACAGACGTAGTACATGTAATGAAATTACAAGGAAAACTATCACGGCTAAGTAGGCTTAACCGGTTACAGAGCTATAGTCGACTAACTAACTCCTACTACGGAACCCTACTGCGCGTGGCCCGACACGCACTTGGCCGGTTTTTTACCCTAGTGCGCGAAGTAGTTCTTTCGGGATGCGGGTGAAACCGCGGGAAACAGCTAGTGTCTCTATTTATAAGAGACACTAGCTGTTTCGCTGAACTGTTTTTGAGAAAAAATGTTATGGGGATTTTTTTAGGGGTGGGAAATCATCAGAGGTAGTTTCTAGCACCGACCTTGAGGGCTCCGTCGTTAATACCTTGAACCGGGGGGAATACTTTAAACCCTGATAAAGGGCATGGTATAGGACTGTTGTCCACACACAGACGATATTGCAGATGATGCAAGATTGCAAATAATGACAATGTCAAGGCTGCCAGAATGCTGCAAACAATGTCACGATGATTTGTACATTTCTGAATTACATTATTCCAATGAATATACTATACATGTCTGTTTAATGTTTAATTACCTCCGAAGGATCAGCTCATACAAATATTGATTTAGGTGAATATAAGTTTGTGTAATTTGGGAGTCAAATAGCGTGACACGATTTGTTTGCATATATGGGAATACGTTAGTAATGCTTCAAACTACATATATAGATGTTAAAAGCTGCCACGGGGTGTTCAATACAGGTTTATACAACGGCGGTATCGCGGCGAAATAATCCGCTCTGCCATCGCTATTCAATTGCTTCTCAGATATTTATGTAAAAAAATGATAAAATAATGTACTAAAATGATGTGCTCGCTTAAAAATTATAATGTACTAAAATATAGCACTCTTTTTTGTTGTCAAAGGACAAATCTTAACAGTCCTTTTTATGAGCAACCTTGTACGAAATAACTTTTTAACGTAACCGTTACAAAAGCGTAAATTAATGTTTACTTTGCGACAGAAGAATTTGTATCATCCGCAGATATTAATAAATTGTTCAACTTTAACAAAAACTCGTGTTTGTGTGACACGAGTATTTTTTAATTAAAAATTTCGCACGTTATTCATATACGATAAACAATATTGTTTTTTATAACTATGTGGGGAAGCAGGTGATATTCAGAATACGCTATACGTATAGAAATGCCTGCTACTGTTCATTGTCATTTAGCCTGTTACTTGTTCGTGAGAATTTCAATGTCAATCAAAATTAAGCTGTTTTCACGTTAAAAGTTTCAACTTCTGAAATTTTCTGTGTTCTATGTAATATGCGACTAGACGACTCAACTGGCTTATTAACAAAGTTAGGTTACTTTGTAATTAGACTACTATTGCGAGTCTCTGTAGCTACGCGTAGACTGCTACGATGACACGCTACGTATGTCATAGCCGCTTAAGTGTAGCTACGCGTAGACTGCTACAATGACACGCTACGTGTCTCATAGCCGCTAAGTGTAGCTACGCGTAGACTGCTACGATGACACGCTACGTGTATCGTAGTCGCTAAGTGTAGCTAATGTAGCCTACGAAGATTGTACGCAAAGGATTATTTTTTAAATTTCTTTGTGTGGGCTCGGGCTGGCGTAATGGTGATATTACACGATTAACTTTTACTTTTCAATTTTGTCGAAGCAAGCAAATTGTATCATTCAAACATAAAATTGAATAATTGAATGTCTTTCTGCGTGAATAATTTTGCGTCTTTCAACCAAAGTGAATCGATTTAGTTGAACAGTGTAATATTGCCGCCTTATCCCAACTATGTATATTGGCGTCGGCTTCTACTTTTTTAGGTATAAGTTTTTTTGGCGTATGCTAAGTGTCTATATTTGAGTCAATTCTATTTTTAATCCCTCTGTACAATTAATAATAAACTTATAAAGTAAACAAACTTATATTAGTTATTATCCAGTCTTGGCCTGAAAATAAAAACTTTTCTAAAGAATATTTGATACCTATTCATTAGATATTGTGTCCCTAAAATTTTAGAGCTGTAAATACAGAAAATATCTTGATTGGAAGAAACTAGAAATCAGAAAATAAAAAGTTTCTTTGAACGTTGATTACAACGCGATAAGCCAACTACTAGGGTATAGAGTTTGTTGCACTCAAACTAGCAATGAAAGAATATCTATGATATTTATCTGTATCTAGCTATTTGTCACATCCTCAGAGAACTACTTCGCGCACCTTGATAAAAAGTTTCCTCAGTGCTAATCTTGGTTATAAAGTATGTGTGTACAAAATTTCATCCAAATTCATGCTGCAGTTTTTGCGTGAATGTGAACAAACATACATTCTCATAAGCTTTCGCATTTATAATATTAGTAGGATGGTTTTGTCTTTTATTTACTTAGTACGTCCGGTTTTGTTCATGAAAGATAGCCTATATTATTTTGGGATAGTCTAGTTTCCTGTTAGTGAAATATTTTTTGGCATCTATCCAGTAATTCTATTTGATTGTACTTGTATAAACAATTTTACGTCCAAATTTTACCTCATGATATTGATATAAATTTTTATTGACTGTTTTTTTTTCGAATGTGAAATCATCAAATGACTCTTCTGTCGTAGGAGCGGTGGGAGGGAGTGTCAGGCCCTTACTGTGTACTTACATTATAACAAACATATATGAATTAACGCATAAAAATTTAAGCATAAAAAAGTGACAAATGTATAACCTTCTTTTTTATATCGGTAATAAAATAATAAAATTTCAAATGCATTTAACATCCATCGGCTTTACTCTCAACGGAGGCAAGTTCAACACTTTAATCTTTGTATTCTTAATAAATAATAATGCATGGACTGTCAGCATATCAAATGAAAAATGTACCTATCCCAATCGACCCAGACTTCAGTAAAACGTAATCTAGAAAAAAAAACATCAAAGTACCTACTCAATCTTGTTCTCTAAACCCAATAGGCTTAATAATAAATATTGGATGCTCGTGCTCTCAACTTACGTAACACAATTTATTATGAACAGTTACAAACTAAGTTTGTTACTTGTTCAGATTTAGTTTTTCCAACTGGATCAAATTATGTCCATTCAAAAGGAATGTAATGAAGTCCTATATCTAGCCGGATAAGTTTTGCCAATAGAGAACAGTCGATAACAGGGAAACTTCCTTATGTCCTTTGGTAAATGAATAAGATCCTGTCCGGGGAATATAGGTATCTATTTATATGTCGGAAAAAAATCTTTAGTCGAATAATTAGTTCCTGTTAGTGTCATTCCGTGCTATAAAAGAGACTATGACGTAGCAGACAACCATTCCTTTGGCTGCGCAGAGGTCATTTTTAATATAAAATATGCTATTGCGCAGCCTAAGGGTCAACTTCAGAGTGGTCGAGTACGAACGCACTAATGTAATCCTAACGTTAATGTTACAAGCAATTTTCGAACCATAAATACAACTATAGCAAAGCAAACTTTATGTTAAAGATGCATTAATAATAATTTGCAGCATCCAAAGATATGATTAAATTCATCAATTTAAATAAATAGTCCATATACGCGAGTATTTTCAATTCAAAAATCGCTTTCGGTATGAATAATTTTTCGAAAGTGTTTCGTGCTAGGCCCACTGTACAATGTACATGTACGTTTGGCACGCATTGGGCAATCAGGGACCTTATTGATTAGTTTTTACCAACATATTAAAAGATAAAGAAGATAACTGATCAAGAATAAAAGATCCCTATCTATACCCAGTAGTCTCTTTTATAAGTTGGCAAACAAGCAGACGACCCACCTGATAGTAAGTGGTTACTTTCGCCCTCCAAAAATGCTAAAATGTCCAATTTCTGGCATTAGACCGGCCCCATCCCCTTAAATGGTGCTTAGCGGCAGAAATATGTAAATGTGTGTGTGTGTATATACAACGTGTAAAAAAAATAAGCAATAAAATTTAAGCAGGCTACACATTCGGTGATAACAAATCTTTTACGCCGTATTAGGAACTGGAAATCTTATGGGATCTTATAGTTTTAGAACAAAAAGAAGTAACAGTTTTTGTTAAAAAAAATAGGTTACAACCCTAAAATTTGGTTAATAAACTCAAATTTGAAGATCAATAATGCTGAGTTTGCAAATAAGTTACCCCGTATTTTCTACCTATTCGTCAACTAGCCTAATAAGCCTAATAAAATTTAGTGAAAAAAAATTATGAAAAAAAAAAAAAAGTTAACAGATTTAATAATAAGATTTTGTCAGTAGCATCTATACTTGATATTTGTACATACCCTTAAATATTATTGCTTATTTTTTTTACACGTTGTATATATGTACAGAGAAAAGACTAGACTCGTCTATCGAGAAACCATAAAAACAAGTCTAGAAATAGACCACACATACTTCAGATTATGAATCAATGTCTATCATAAAAAGTATGAACATATTTCTTAACTTTAACAGTTATTGACAACGGTTATTTTAACCTATAATAATTTATCACAGATTTTATGTAATAGTATTGCGAAGCGAAATAATAAATGTTATTCGTGGAAATTTATTATTTTGAAGAGAATCTTCTTTATAGTGGAGTACAGATAATGGAATAATAGTGTATCTTTTGATAAAAGTAAAGTACCTAAGTAATGGCCGTTCCTTTAATCTTCTGTTTGTTTATACATTTTAGTAGGTAATATTTTTTTGTAAATAAAATTCAACTGTATTGCCAGGTTAACAGTGCGGGAAATGATCATAGATGTTCCCGTTGCCGGTGGAGTATCTACTACTTTTAAATATTTAAAATGTTTTTTATGTGTAAAAATTTAATTACATGTGAAAAGAAATGAATAAAAGATTAAGTTATATTTTATAAAAAAAAGAAAATTAATTAGTACAAACAGTAAAATCATTTTCAATAACAACGGTAATTAGTATTTTCAGTTAATGTTACTGACTCTGACATCTGCGCTTCGAAATTTAATTATGTTCCATTATCATTTAATTTCAAAAGCAATTTTAATAGAATTTAATATTTGATTATTACTTTGAGAATTGAGGGCAAAAAGACGCAGACTGGAAGTATCGAAAGCGCCTCCATGAGCCAGTGTTGTCACACATATTTGTAGATACCTACGTAATTATTTTTGTCTGTTATACGCATATAAAATATAATCAGAAATGTCATTCGTAATTAACTTAGTGATTACAATCCATGGAGTTTCGTGCCAGTTCTTCTCCATGAGACTACTACTTTTACCACTACTGCTGCTTGGAACCATGCAACGAATAGTTGATTTTCCATAGCCTCGAAGGCTAAATAAAAATTAAAAAAAAATGTGTTTGAAATTTTAGCACGAAAACCAATTGGCTACTACAACACAACACAGTGTTTTCAATTGATGTTTCAGAATATAGAAAACTCTAATTAATTTACGAATAATATCGAATGAAATTATAATGAATCAAATGAAAAAATCTATTATTTTTCTCATGTCTAAGGCAATTTAATTGACGTAAATAACTTATCAAAGTCATTGTATAAATAAAATGAGAAGACGATAATTTAAGCTACTCATTGTCTCTTAGGTCTTCTTAGTTTTAAATGAATATTTAAGCGTCGCGCTTCTAACTTAATGGGAAGGAACTTAGTACTCATAATACTTTACTAACAATGTGAAATATTTATGGTCCGTCTTTAGTTTAATATACGTCTGCATGAGTTTACATAAATGAGAAAGAATTTTACATCAGAGCCGCTTACATACATACTTATGAAATGTTAATGCTATCAGAAAGGTCGCATTTTTATTGCCACTGAATATTACAATGAATGGGAGGAATACTCACTTATAATACCACAAGAGTTTCAAAATTATCGGGTATTTCCCGATAATTTTGAAACTCTTGTGGTATTCGGGGGATTATTTTTCCGTCCCAAATGTCGGCCAATAGAATTGCACCATTCGACGTCACGTGGTACAACCATAAAAATATTCAAAAAATTATCAGTATAATACCATGTAGGTTGTACCACGTGACGTCGAATGGTGCAATTCTACGTCACGTGGTACAACCATAAAAATATTCAAAAAATTATCAGTATAATACCATGTAGGTTGTACCACGTGACGTCGAATGGTGCAATTCTATTGGTCGATATTTGGGTCGGAAAAATAATCTATAATATTTTTATGACGTTATTAAATCTGTCTTTTGTTACCTTATAAGTGTAATACATAAAACCTTTTTGTAAATCATAATCGTATGACGATATGTAAACTGTATCGATGTAAGTATGTAGTAATATGTAAGTATCATAATTATGTAAGTATGTAATATGTAACGATATGTGACAGTTTTTTAAATGAAATACCAAATAAATCGAGTTAAAGTGATAATAAAAAAAATATCATATCTTTATTAAAATAAATACTTTTATAAGGAAAAACAAAATGATAAAAAATAAAGCTTTGCGAAACAGAGAACCAAAACTTTTACATTAAATACTTTGTTACACGAAAAGCAATCAAGGAAACTAATTAACGGTAAAATATAATTACAATTTCTACAGAGAAAGCGTCAGAAATGGTAGAATAATAATAAAATAATAAAAAGTTTATACACCCTGGGAGCCTACTCAACAAAAACGAAGATTCGATTGAAGTTTCGTAAATTCCCTTATGGGTTTTAGGGCGGAAAGGTGCAAACAATTTGTATATATGTATAGTATAATTCTGTAAAAGTATGTCCTATGTACAGAGCATTAGATCGCACCTTATCCCACCACAAAAATATGATCGTCTTTTCTCGTTCGGTTCAAAAGTTTCGGTGAATTAGAGGCTCCCTGTTTTCCTGATATTCAAACAAATATTGGGATATCTTAATTTGTACTTAGATAAAAATTTATGGTAGATATCTCCCAACCACTGGTAGTTAAGTAAAGCCTAACTATTAGCCCCGTTTAGTTAATCCAGGGTTCTTGCTAAGCTCACTAACTATTACTTTCCGTGGTTATGTTGGGCTTGTTGAATATAAGGATAGGTCGAATGAATTGTTTTATAATCGCCTAAATTATATCATAACTCTGGGAAAAGGGTCGTTAAGTTCCATAGGATCTGAGACAGTAACTAATAGTTTTAATGTGACTAAATATTTTACCATTTGTTTGCATAACATTATTGTAAATATTAAACTTGGAATATTTGGATGTTTGCGCTAAGCGACAGTTGTTTTCTTAACATCACGATTGAAATATATACTTATTTATTTTTATTTATTTAACAATTTATGTACACAGAATATAAGAAAAGAAGAAGGAATAGGAAAGCATTGTACAAAGGCACTACTTATTTCTTAAGAAATCTCTTCCAGTAGACCTGCGATAGGAGAGTTAAAATAAGAGATGTAGACAGACTGTGTAGAAAAAGAAAGTAATAATATTATTTAAAACATACAACATAAACTTTACATAAATAATACATATACAAATAGAATAAACTATAAACAACAATACATAAATACTCAATATATAAATATACTATACATATTATATGCATCTATGAAGATGAGGAAAGATAGTGATCTTTAACTTTACGCTTAAAAGAAGCAACAGTTTGACAGTTCCTTAGTTCAGGTGGAAGTGAATTCCACAGTCGTACCGCTTGCACTGTGAAGGAATATGAGTAGAAGTCAGTGGAGTGGGAGGGGAATTTGAGGAGGGATTTGAGGTGAGACCTGCAGGGCGCATCTGGTGAACGAACAAAGGAAAAACGTTCCCGCAGGTAGGAAGGAGTTTTAGGGTTGTACAGGATATTAAAAAGAAGACACAAAATGCGAGTGTTCCTGCGAAGACGAATGGGGAGCCACTTGAGATTCATGCGAAAATGAGAGACATGATCATACTTTATATTATATACCTATATATTCATTCATCTAGTGCTTTATATATTCTGTGCACATAAAGTTCATCTCTACATAGTATAAAATAAAGTCGTTTCTCGCCGTCTGTACGCTTATATATTTTAAACTATGCAACGGATTTTAATGCGGTCTTCATCAATAAACAGAGTGATTCAAGAGAAAAGTTTATATGTATTATACATGCAAATTATAGTAAAGAATATGTATAATATCTACATTGCATCATGTGAAACCGGGGCGAGGTGCTAGTAATACAATACATATAAAGGTACCTTATAAAAAATGTAAGAAAAACGTCCTAGCCAATGCAAAGTTTTCGTACCCTGTTTTGAATAAAACTTAATAGTTTATGATTGATAGCGTGCCTCAAAAAGGGATCGAAATACTTTTTCACACAATAAAGGGTCATGTAAAATCAGATTGAGGTTAGCCACGTCTTACAGTGCGAAACTAAGACAAATCCGATAAAAACTTTGAGTACCGCAATTGTTCTGAACTACAATAAAGAAAATCTGTCTTTAAACGTAGAACTAGTTTAATAGACTTTAGTTCACTATAGATAGGATTAATTGCAGAGCAATAAATTCTTTCGTTCGAAATGTTATTTTGTTCGACATTAAGCTGTGTTACAATGCCACCTTGGCTTGATAACCTTTGAGTATACTAAAATGCTTTATTTTTAGCAGTAAATAAAGAGCATAAATTTCACTTTGACACATCGAATTACGTGACATTGAGGATGCAGCATGGTCTTGGCTTCGAAGACCTTTGACATACAAAATTATAATATCATCAGCATCATCATCATCAGCCAAAAGACGTCCACAGCTGGACATAGGCCTCCCCCAGGAAACGCCACCAAGACCGGTCCTTTGATAATATATTGAGGTCTTTTCTACGAGCCTTGAGTCTAAGATAAGAGATAAAGGGATTCATAATCATCATCTTTCATGCGATTTGATTTGGCCAATCTCATTTGGCTTAATGATTAACAATCATTTTCCTTTATCACCCCTCACCCCTCATCAGGCTTGTAGACATGACACCTGAGTTTTATCAGCTATAACAGGTAAAATTCGTAACTTTATAGGTCAGACTATCTGACTCCATCTAAAGCCAATCTAGGTCCTTTATATTACAACATGACAGACCACTTTGCTGAAAAGAGATTAATAAAACAACGGTTGAAATACCTTACAACATTTTACGATTTTTTTTATTTAAACGAAAAAAATGTATACCATCTTAAATAAGATTAAAATATTCTCAGAAAACAATAAGCTGCCGGTAGCAAAAAGTAATTTATGAGAAAAATCTTTGACATTTTACTCGAGTAAAATAAAATGAATCTGAGCCAAATTGTGTTCTTTGAGTGCCTGCCTTGTGGTCTCAAATAATCAAATCCTGCAATACAAAAAAACTCTTTGTTATGTTACAGCCAATTTATTAATTAAGAAGAAATAGCAACACACTTATTTCTAAAATGTTCCTGAAACCGCCACGTTGGTATGGGGCTAGTATATATAGAACTAGACTATCTAGATTGCGACAACTGGTATTCCTCGGAGAGTTGGGAATCAAATAAAAGTACTAACACCCTAAAACGCAATATTGTGGAGTAACAAAAAATTCCCGCGGTAACCAGGTTAGGTTACCGCGGGTTTTTTTTACCTAAATACATATAAGCTGTAACGTTCTACTGAACTATCTATTACATGTCTGCTTTTAGGAGGCCGTAAGGTTTCCTGTAGCTGAAAGCATGCAATACGCTTCATTTAATGTGTCAAACAAAACCACACCACTCATAAGGAGCGTAGTAACTGCCACCCCTTCTTTATACTTAGTAAACTTTCAACGCCATTATCAAAATGAGAAGGCACATTACGTGAGTACATAAACTGTAGTACACTTTAGGTTAGTTTGTTTATGTTTTATGAAAAGACATTTTGTGTTGATTTTTGGTCAACTTTGTTAAGTTAAATGGCAAATTCAAAATGTTTTATGTTTAGTAGGTAGAAGATGAAATCTGTTCTGAATAACAAAAGATTTGTAAGCCATGTAAAATTCTTGTCTGTGCCTATTGATACTTTGCCTATGTAAATAATTCCCTGACGTTATATAGATAATTATTTTTTTTGTTATTTTCAAATTATTACACACTAGCTTCTGCCCGCGACTTCGTCCGCGTGGAATAGTGGTGCTCCGCTCCTATTGGTTTTAGCGTGATGAAATATAGCCTATAGCCTTCTTCAATAAATGGGCTATCTAACACTGAAAGAATTTTCAAATCGGACCAGTAGTTCCTGAGATTAGTAGCGTACGCAAAAAAAGTAACTTTTCTGGTTGAATTCTTACACCTTGTGTCCGAAAAACCCAAATATCTTACGGAACCCTATTTTTTTCCAAAATAAAATTTAGCCTATGTTACTCGTGGATAATGTAGCTTTCGAATGGTGAAAGAATTTTTAGAATCGGTCCAGTTGTTTTTGAGCCTATTCATTACAAACAAACAAACAAACAAAGTTTTCCTCTTTATAATATTAGTGTAGATGAAATGAAATAATTAATTCTAGACTTCTGATGTTTCGATATTACTTTGACCTAACAATATTTTATAAACTCGTATAAGTATCGATATAGGTTACCAATGAATAAAAAACTAAGTACTGTCCAGAAAAAGTTTGAAAACTATATAAATACATAAATCAAGTGATTTGAGTAACCAGACCATTAAATCCATTAATAGACTAATTAGTTATATTAAAAGAGAAGAACATTTATTAAATCCCAACATAGATTGCACAAGTCATGAAAGAGAGACCTTTGGCAGGCAGGTCGCGATAAGCTAAAGAGATTGATTGAAGATAGTTTTTGCTTCAAAGATAAGTCGGATTTCTTGGGACGCAGATAAACTATCGCCTTTAGCTCGTTGTTTGTGTTTCTTATTTTTTTTTTTTTTTATTTATATATTAGGTCTACCAACAATGTTGTACATCAAAGCATGCAATAACAGTAATTAATCTATAAGGTACAATGCAAACATTACTTAAAGGTAAACACCGCATACCAAAAAGAATAAAAGAGAATCTTAAAACTAAACTAAAATAAATAGAGACTTAAAACTAAATAAACTTTACAAAAAAAATGAAATGAAATGACTTACAAATAAAGCTGAAGTACAAATAACTAAAAAACTAACTAAATAATACTTACAATATTACTTAAAATACGCTTTTTCATAGGCTTGGAATCAAAGTGAAAATCAATCCTGTCACTGAGACTGTTCACAATTCTAGACAGTCTCGCGCATGGAGAATTAGCGCCTAAAACTGTCTTTCTTAGAGGTGGGCAGAGCGGTGTGATTGGTTTGCGAGGGATCCTAGATGGGACATTGAATCTAATCAAAGCCAGTAACCTTGGACAATCAATTTGGTGTTGGAGGATCTTAGATGCAAACATTGCCTCATTGATCCTTGTGCGATGCTCCAAAGTATTCATATTAAAACGCTCTAAGCGGCATTTGTAAGAGCGTATTTTTTTAGCAATACCATTTAGGAATGCTAAGTGCCAGACAAATCGTTTTTGACATCGTTCGAGACGCAGAGCTTGGTTTGCATAATGGGGACGCCAAACTACGCTACAATATTCTATGATACTACGTACCAGACTATTGTATAATAGAATTTTAGTGCGATTGTCACGAAAACCTTTACTATTTCTAAGCATAAATCCGAGCATTTTGGATGATCTTTTAATTACGTTATCCAAGTGTGGTACGAATGTCATTTTTTTATCGAAAATAACCCCGAGATCTTTCACATTTTCTACTTCAGATATTTTATGAGAATCGATGCAATAGGCATGGTTTAGGGCTTGCGTTTTTCTCGTAAATTTTACGTGGTAGCATTTTTTTGCATTAAGCAACATTCCGTTGCTTTTACACCACAAAATTAATCTATTAAGATCACTTTGTAGATTCCTGGCATCCCGATCTGATTCAACTATTTTCACAAACTTGAGATCGTCAGCATACATAAAAACTTCTGAAAATTTGAAACATTCTGGAATATCATTAATGAAAAAGTTAAACAAGATGGGGCCTAGAAGTGAACCTTGGGGAACACCGGAAGAAACTGTTTGCAAGCTTGACTGATAACCATTAACTACAACAGAAAAAACTCTGAACATCAAATAAGATGATATCCAACCAAGCAAGGATCCTGATATGCCATAAGCTCGTAATTTATTTATAAGAACTTTATGCGATACTTTGTCGAATGCCTTGGAAAAGTCGGTGTAGATCACGTCAGCTTGATGTCCCCGATCAATGGCATGTATTAGTAGTTCGGTGAACGGAACTAAATTGGTATTTGTGGATCGGCGCGAAACAAATCCGTGTTGGTTGTCACTTAAATACAATCGTAAATGCTTCTGGAAATACGGACTGAGAAGCGCTTCAAAGATCTTAGCAAAAGCTGACAGTATCGATATAGGCCTGTAGTTACTAATAGCTGTACTATCATCTGATTTATAAACCGGTACAACTTTAGCCATTTTCCATTTTAGAGGAAATACACCTGTTTTAAGGGATTTATTGTAAATCAGCGTCAGAGGTTGAGCCAGCTCGGAAAAACAATTAGCTATAAATACTGGATGCACTCCATCAGGGCCTGCACCCTTACTGGTATTTATATGTTTTAGTTTCTTTTGCACACATCTCTGTTCTATAAGAGGACAGCTAAGGAACAAACTGTTCTGGTCCAGGACACGTAAATTTTCGGACATGTACTCGGTATCAGAAAGCTCATCATCACAGGTGCTGTATACAGATGAAAAGTGTTCTGCGAACATCTCACATATTTGGCTTACATCAGATGAATTTACCGAACCGTTTGTCATTTCTTTAGGGTATGCGCTTGACCCACCTCGTCTAGCCTTAACATAAGACCAAAAAAGCTTAGGATCTCTCCTAAGCTCACTTTCAAGACGTTCGGTATATAAATTGTAGCAAGCTGTTGATAATCTATCACAACTTTTGCCTATGTATTTCAATTCTACACCATCCATCGGATTCTTATATTTTTTATAACGCTTCCTAAGCCTATGTTTTGCATTCAATAATCTAATTAATTTCTGATTGAACCACGGAGGAAATTTGTTGTTCTTCGGTTTTTTATGTGGAACAAATTTTTCAATAGCAATGTTGATGTGATGATAGAACACCTCGAGCATTTCATTGACATCGCTGCAGACTTCGAATAGTGCAATCCAATCGAGTTCCGCCAAGTAATTGCGTAATGATTCGTAATCTCCCTTGAAGAAATTTGGTCGAATGTTAATTGTGTTATATGGAAGTCTAGCATCTGTTTTTAGTGGTACTGTGATATCTAACGGAGGGTGTGGCTTATGAATATTACTAATGGGAGTGAAACATTCTGTAACATTGCACAAGGATATGGTAGAAAGGAACAGGTCAAGTGTTCGGCCCATATAGTTTTTAATAGAGTTTAACTGATTTAGGCTGTTGATGTGTAAGAAATTTAGCATTAGCTGTATTTTACTGCTTAACCCAGAGACATCATTTTGGTTCGTAATTTTTTCCCAGTCGATTTCCCATAAGTTAAAATCGCCTACAATACAGAGTTCCGAGTCTGCCATCTGCTCTATCGCAGAGTTACAGCTATCGATAAAAAGATCTAAAGAGCGTATTGTCAAGGGCGGTGGCAAGTAAACTGCACAAAATGTTATTTGAGATTTACAATGTAATCCGGGAACATCCAGAATCACCCACAGATCCTCACAACTACTTTCCCAAGCTCTGACGCATTTAGATTTAAAGCAACTTTTTATTGCAATCAACACCCCACCACCCTCCTCCTTACAAGAGCCAGATGATTTTCTATCTCTCCGGTAAACAACATAACGACTGTCAAACAATTCACTGCTCAATACTGAGTCATTTAACCAAGTTTCACTTATTATTACAACATCGTAATTATTACAACAAATGTTACGATAAAAAGATAGGGTTTTAGTTTTTAAGCCACCTGCATTTTGATAGTATATAAGTAAACTGTTGAATTTTGATTATAACAATAAAAGTACATGCATAATGTAGAACAAGGATACATAATATTTTCTAAATTATCTTATTGAGAGTTTCCTTGCTCTTGATAAGGATGTGGTCAGAGTCATCACTTTTTTTGATAAAAATTTTGCCATTCCTTACCCATACATATTTATAGCCCTTCTCTTTCGCCCTAAGCCGGGCAGCAGCGTGAAGAGCTTTATTAGCTGGTGACAGGTGCTCGACGACATATACCGGACTTTTGGTACACGCAAGTCCAAAATCAGCTGTATTTAGTTTGTTTTCTGCGTTTTTCCGGTTGTAGGTAACAACAGCAGCGAGAAGCTCATCACGTTTCCTAGGGGTAGCAAGCTGGACGACTATGGACCTGGGGCGGGAGTTGTTGGTGCTTATTTTTGCTATGCGAGTAGAGTGTAATACGTCACAATCTTTGACCTCACAACCAACCACTGAGCCTAATTGTTTGATAATAGTAATAAGATTCTCATTCCTATTTTCTGGGAGGCATTGAAGCTCCAGGTTGTTTGACCGAGCATGTTGTTCAAGGTAATTGATTCTGGTATTTAAATCTGAGACTGTGTTTTTCAGGTGTTCATTCTCATTCTTTAGGCATTTCGTTTCGTCACTGATTTCCTTGTATTTAGACTGAAGTTTATCGAATTCCTCGGTGTGAAAAGTTAACGAGGCTTGCAACTCCTGGATATCCTTTCTTACTGGCGCTAACTCCGTGTTGATGGTGTTTACTATAATAGTGTTCATTTGTTGAAGCATTGTGGCGTATTGGACCTGTATAACCTCCTGTACAATAGAACGAACTTCCTCTGCGGTAACAGGATTTGATTTCGGGGGGGAGTTTAAGGCTATCCTTTTATTGCCTCTGGTAGTGGTGACATTCCTTATAGGGGTGGAGTCACATTTTTTGCAGCACTCCGACATTTTATTTTGTTCTATTTTGTTCATACAGTCGGGGCATTTCCACTGAGAAAAAATCTCTGAATCGCTGGGAATTTCTGGGAGTGTTAGGCAAAGAAAGTGGTACGATTTATTACACATAATACAGTTTATGAATTGTTCATTTTCATCAATCCCTTCATTGGTACAACATCCCCATTCAAGAATCACAGAAGCCATCCTTCTTCAGTATATTGTTTGCACTCGCAGAGAAAATAAAACTTAGGCACAATACGTACAATGCGCCGACGCCGTCTGCGTTGTTTACTCTATAGTAGCGTGAAGTGGTGTGGTTATGCGTCACGATGCACGGACGCACGCCGCTATAGCACTTATGCGCTGCACGGAACCGCGCAAATGGCGTGTATTACGCGAAATATTGTTTGTCATGCACCCACAGTCGATCAATTGAGATTTTAAAATGTCAACAGTTTTGTATCACAAAATGATCGTTTAACGCACTTTTCACTGCTTTCAATTTATGCAGATATACACAACACACTGACATATGTTAGATCATAACTTTACGAAACATTATTAGCAAAATATTACTGATATTTTAATTATAAAACGGTCTCAAAGATTAGACGATTTTAAACGTGACTTCTCTTCATAAGTCCAAAGACTAATGACGACGGAAATTCTTGACGGGATAAGCTAGGCAATATCAATGTAAATATATATTGAGAATATATTATTTAAAGAAAAGCTAGGTTCTTGTTCGTTATATCAATCTTATATTTGAACAAAATTGATTTCTTAGGTATTACACACACACACACGTACACAAAGAAAAGTCTTCAGAAGCTTTTGTGTATCTACGGTAATAAGACCCAAGCAGGTAAATGTATACCGTCTGACTTTTTGTTAATTTACTTGTTGATTAATAAAGAGTTTTTTTTTTCTGGTTTTAAGCCTTCGTGACGGTTTGTGTCTAGAAATAATAAAGCTTACCGCCTCCACAAAGTAAATTCAAAGAGAACAGAATAAACAAATTCGAGAAAATGATTCATTTCTGGGCCGACAAAGTGAGAGTTTACTCAATATCGGTGTAAAATAAACATCTTTAAAACTTGTTTACAAGAGATCTGACGTGCGCTACCGGAGACTTTAATAGTTATCTAGTGTACTAGCACCTACCTACGTTCCTTGAGAGTAATCAATGGCTTTTAAAATTGAAAAGCACTGTAATCCTTAAGAAACTTACTAAAATTGCGGTAAATAATAATAATAATAATAAGTCTTTATTTTTCTCAAAGTTCACATAATAAGAAAATAAACATAATGTTGGTACACTGTTAAGAGAATGGTGTCTGAAAAAGGTTGACCCTGTGTTACAGATCACCATGATCGTTGGATAAACAATCTACTTAATACAGTCCTTTTTTATAAGAAAAATAATTAAAATTAGTACAATCATTAAATGTAGAAAACATAGAAAATACAAATAGAAAGAAAATTTATGTTAACATAATAATTACGAACTAGCATATTCAAGTAGTATTGAAGTTCTCAATAAAAAAAAATATAGAAATAGAACTTTGACTTTACATAATATAGGTTTCTAATTTAGTATTTTTTATTCATTTTGAGATCGCTATGTACTATAGTTATACAAGATACGACAGGCATTTAGTGACTAGGCTATAAATAAACTTAGGTACTATAGTAGACATTCGGGTGTTTGTACTTTATGTGACTTACTAGTTACAAATAAGAGTTACATTTTACTTTTTTAAGTAGTAAATATAATTATATTTTATTCAATCAATGACTAGATACTAGGGATTATGTTATAGGAGCTTGGAAGCTTTGTATATACTTATAGATGTAGGTATTAGTGTTGTAGTTAATGTGTTTTAGACTTAATATTTTATGGTGTCTTTAGCAGAGTTAGTAATTTGATTCATGGTAGGTTTGTGGGTTATTCATTACTTTACGGTTCAAATTATCGGTTTTAGCAAGTTTTCTGTTGTGTTGTAATCCAAGTTTTGAAGCCATGAATATAGTTTTTTCTTACATTGTGTTTTAGAACTAGAGAAAATATTTATTTTATTGTTTATTCTGTTGTATAAGAAGGTTCCAAGAAATCCATAAAAATTATGTGAGAAACTAGTATTATACCTGTTTATTGTACATACAGTGGTAGACCTTTTACTTAGCGTACAATGATTGTTATTGGTTATAGATGAATGTTTTTTGAGGACTGTCATGAGAATGAAAAGTTGCCTAACTGTCAAAACTTTGCAATGTTGGTATAGTTCAATAGTAGGATATAGGATAGGTAAAAAACAACTCACTTTTAATACGGCTCTTTGAGCTCGTTCTATATTTATAAGGAATGACTTACAGGCACCGCCCCAAATAGTAATGCAATATATAAGCAACGATTGGCAAAGTGCAAAATATACTGATTTGATAACTGTAGTGTCGGAAATGTGGCGTAGGGTCTTGAAAATGTATATTAGTTTACGGATTCTTTTTACTAATGCATCTATGTGTTGTTGGAAGTTTAATCGGTCATCAATCAACACTCCAAGGTATTTGATACATGTTGTTTTTACCAATTTAGGACATATGCATGGGCTCTTTATGTCACAATAATGCGCGTAACATATTGGGTTGGTCCTGTTTTCTTAGTGAATAGGTCATGTATTTAGTTTTATCCACATTAAGCGTGAGCAAATTATCATAGAGCCATCTGTAAACTAAATCAAACCCTTTTTGTGCATAAGAATAAACCTCGCTCCAAGTATCACCGTCAAATAATAAAGCCGTATCATCTGCAAAAGTAATAATTTTACCATTTTGCATTTTTATTTGGCATAAATCATTTATGTATATTAAAAACAATGTCGGACCAAGAATACTTCCCTGTGGCACGCCATACTCATTGGGTAATTCATTACTTACCCAGTGATCTATTTTGACACTTTGCGTCCTGTTGGAAAGATAATCTTTAAAAAGTTGGAGTGGAAAGCCCCTAACACCTAATTTTTCTAATTTATATAATAAGATCGGTACAGACACTGTGTCAAAGGCTTTAGCTAAATCTAAATAAATGGCGATTGTCTTCTTTTTATTATCAAGCCTATTTACTATATGATCTGTTAGTTCGTGTACAGCATCAGCAGTTGATCTGCCAGACCGAAATCCAAACTGTGACGGGGAAAAGAGATTATTATGTTCTAAAAATTTAACAAGTCTATTGTTCATTAAGCGCTCTAGTATTTTCGATAAAGTTGGGAGGATCGATATAGGTCTATAATTATTTACACAGGATCTGTCACCGTTCTTAAATATAGGTACAATTTTAGATTTTTTGAAGGCCAATGGAAATTTGCCAGTGGAAAAAGCCAAATTGCAAATGTAGGTAAGTGGCGGAACTACTATATCAATGAATTTTGTAATTGCGTAAGTCTATCTATCTCTGTCCGCCTGTTAGGCTTTCACGGATAAACCGCCGAACTGATTTAGATAAAAATTTCTATGGATTAGTTCCTTCGCTAAGGATAGGGTAGACTGGGTACGGTTGAAACATTTTAGCGTTTATCGTCCATTACATCGGAATTAGTTAAGCGAGCGATGACGGAAATATATTAAATAAAAGACCATATATCTGTCTACTAATGGGCAATGTTACTTGCGATCACTGTATTATATTTTATGTATAAAATGAAATTGAAAAAAAAAAAGAAATTTGTTTCAACCGTCCCCATGCCAGGGTCGGTTGAAACAGTGCCTGGGGTCAATTGAAACACATGCAAATAATACAAAATTTAATAAATAAACATGTTTCATTCATCGTCTAATAATGTACGACTCGTAATGGCACAGTCAAACATCACAAATATTTTTAAGTCGTACTTGACGGTTAGTTCGTAGTTCGTATACCAATTTAATAACATCCTTTTTCGATAGGTCAAAATATATGTCTGCACAATTAATTAAATATTTAGATAGCTCACGCTCTTATTCCTGGTTAAACACTTGATTCTGAGCCCTATAACCCATTTTCATCGCCACATCGCATTTCGTTTACGTACCACCTCAGTAGGGAACAGTGGTTCAGTCCATTCTGACGAAGATCCGGCTTTTACAACTTCATAGGCTTGTTTGTACGTTGATAAGTCGGCCTGACCTCTCGTAATCGTGCTTTAGCGTACTCTTGGTATCTAAGATACAAGAAAATTAAGTAAAGAAATTGGTTCAACTGTACCCAGAAAAAATGTTTCAACTGTCCCCAACCCCCATTCTATGTATAAAACGGTTTACAGTAAGAATGATAATAAACTTGAACAAAAACTAATCATACAGTCATATTCTACAAACTTCAATTAAAACGATATAAAACTCTCAATATTCTAATTTTAATAAAACTATAATAATTACAAAAAAATACGAACGAAAATTACTTACTTTTCCGTCAAAAAACACAATGGGCCCTCCTATACACAAAACCAGCCCGCGAACTGCAAAGCAATACTAAAATTCGTGTTTCGAATTGTCGCCCGCTTCGTTCTCCCCTTGTACCCCTCAGCCTATCACGCATGGTGTCGAAGATATTCGCTTTGTTTCAACCGTCCACCGTTTCAACCGTACCCAGTCTACCCTACTTTTTATCCGGGTACATAAGTTAGTTTGATCAGTAACCGAGTGGAACTATAGGAAAAAGTTAGTACTCAGTATTAATTACCGTCGCTTTACTTTCATTGGCCGTAATGCATTTCCCGGAAGCCACTATATCGGTTAATTTAGAACTACTGAACAGACTGCATAATGCATGTTTTCAACTTGTAACAAACATTAATTGTGACAAAAGTTCCGGCACTATATTCGTTAATAAACGGTTACCAACTCGTGGAACTAACTCTGTTAGTTTTTAATAATAACAGTTTACTGAGACTATGTGGACAGTCGTAATATTTCAATTATGTTCCATAACATGTTAGGAATAGTAAGTAATTAAATTAGCGCTAAGTATAAGTACCTAGTTATTAGTGTCTGAGTTTGATTATAACATTCCGTCTGTAATTTGCGTGGGGTATACTAAAGCTTTAATTTGGACAGCTATGTTGAAATGGATAATGGACAAGGCAAAGATTTTATATGAACAAAGCCTTCGTTAAACCTTACGGTAAGCTGTATCCGGCTACGCTGGAAGCCGATCCCATAGTTGGGAAAAGGCTAATCAAAGAAAGGTTAGATTGTTGTTCGTTATATCAAACTTACGTTTGAACATAATTTAGTTCTTAGATATTACACTTCCAGGGCTGCGTGATGTTCGAAAAAGTTACCGCGCCCCCGGAACACAAAAGGCTAAGGAACGAACATGGATGGGTTTTAGTCAGTAAGAATCTGACATCCCCGCCTGCACACGGCTGGAGGAGTCATTTGATGATTTTACATCCGAAAAAAAAAGATATTACATTTTCTTTTTTATTCTGTTCAAAAAATGTTTTTTAATTACATAGAAACGTTACCACAAGTTTTGCCGAATGGGAACCGCGGCTTACCGACATCTGCAACACCAGACGCAATGCAGATGCGTTGCTATCATAGAAAAATGTGGCTTTATTATGCCTGTAACTACTAGGGTAGTCAGTGCAGTCTTGTGACATTAACTATTGAGGTAGTAGGATCTACTTCTCTTAAAAAATATTAACAAGTATTTATTTCATAACTAGCTTTCCTATTGTGTATTAATAAGTGTATGCTCGTTGTAACTAGATGCCATGATGCTTGATTTCTAAGTAACTTGTATAAAAGTAGCCTGCAGGAAAGTACGTTTGGCGCACCCTAAGTAGTTTCCTCAATAGAAACCTACTGCCAGACTAATATTTGCCGCGGCATTTTATTTCTGTGGACTCCATCGATATGAAGATAAAAAGTAAAGACTCATAAATTACTAGCCATATTCTTACTTTTTAAACAGTATCTCTGAATAGAAATCGCAACTCTATCAACAAACAACAAAAAGCGAAACATTTTTCGTGAAATAATAAAAATTAAATCTTGAAACAATTTTCGAGAAATAAAAATAAAAACTTTTGGGTTAATGTCCTGTGTTTCATCTTGAATTGAACATGCAATGTACCAGGTACCTGTGTTGTACTTTATTAGATATTATTATCCTTGTTGATACCAAAAATTGTTTTATTCAACAATTGTGACAGATGCTGTCGAGTTATTTTTATATTGTGTTTTGTTTCTTTTGTACGTTATTTAGAGTCGGAATTTCTTTTCGTAACTTGGTCATAATTGACATTTACTGACGGTGGAAACAGTAATAAAAGACGAGTAAATAGGTACTTGCTTTTGAGAAAAACAATACATAAAACGTACCACATATATTTATGAGTTCGTTGGTTCAACAAAGCTTTTTGATCTTGAGATGCAATAAGTGCAAAGAAGAAATATAAACGATAATATTCTATTTATTTGTACCTTCTTCTCATCGTGTGGGCGGCAGGTTATACCAACCTAACAAACCTAGTGTCAGAGTTTTCTCAAATCCGCCTGACAGCAATCAAAATTTGTACCTAGTGTACCTAAATTGTTTACAAGATTTGTGTTCCTTAGTTCGATGAAGCCTAACTGTCGCTATGCTTGCTGATCTACATAATTATGTACATCTTACATCATCAACAAAATCTACTCTATTCACTTATACTAAACTTATAAATTGGTGAACATGTATAACTATAGTTCTCTCATCGACGTCTGACAAAAGGCAATATTTTTTTTCCTTGTACGTGAAAATGTTCCTCTGGGATACGAATATGTGTTGATATAGGTATGTATATAAAATGGTGTTATATATTTTCCTGCGTAATTACGAGCATTACTTCCCTTTTAGAAAAAGGTCAATGGCTGCCATACCCTGATAGAATAATAAACATTTATATATTGGGTGAAAAACTAATAGATAGCCACTTGTCTTTTAATGGTCTCATGGTGTGAGATGAGAACATGTATCGCCCAATAAGTTGTCCTTGATGTAATGAAAGTTGTAAAAATTATGTTCCGTTGTGGAAATATTGTATCATTGGAGGTAGGTTTTAATGTTACACCATCTAGGGTAAGTAATATTTTGTCTTTAACTACTCTCTGTATCTTCTAATATATAAAATTCTCGTCACAGTGTTTGTAACAAAACTTTTCTGAAACTTGACCGATTTGTATGAAATTTTGTGTGTATTTTCGGTAGGTCTGAGGTACAATACAGTACGTACAATAATAGGACGTAAACTATTTTTCATACCCCTAAGTGATAAGGGTGTTCCATCCCAAAAAAAAGTGACGGGCGCAGCAAGGACAAGATGGGACTTTCTTATCTAGGTGCGTAAAGTTGTTCTCCTAATATATACAAGTGTAACCGCGGGCGACAGCTATAGTTATCAAAATAAACATGGCGTTTCTCACCTGCCACTCATTACATTGTACAGTATGGGGTTGACAGTCGCCGACACGTAGTACAGAGCACCAGCCACGTTGAACAGGTGCTCGTTGATGACGTGGAACTGTGGTAGACTGTACCCGTAGATGAAGAACAGGCGCTGCACGTGGAACGGCGCCCAGCACACGAAGAACGCTATCACTACTGCAGCTGTTAACAGAATTATGGAGTTAGTTCTCTTGCTTGCTAGTTAGATGATGTGAGGAGATCAGATAGGCTGTCATATATTGATATTTATCAGGTTAAATAAAATTAAGTCAGTACTGGGTTCGGGTATTAGAAGGTCTGTGGTGGGCCACGAGCGGCGCTGATTACACTCACTAATTTTGATTTTGAAATATTTTGTCGTAGTACAGGGAAGGTTTTAAACTTGGAAAAAGGTAATACATAGATATAGGTCATACGAAGTTCACCCGGGTCATTTAGTACTGAATATTAAATTACTATAAAAAGTTTGAATAACGATATAAATGTGTATATATATATCAATAAATGTATATAATATAAATGGTAGTAAAATTACCCCAGAGACTGCGAATGAGAATCTCATTAGAGCCAAAATAATGAAAAATATTAGGTACAAAGTACGCGAGTAAGAATATTGCTTTGTACCTAAAACCAAATAATCGACTACCGAAACGTGGATACGTTACCTGCAGTGGTGCAACGTAGCGTATTTTCATTTTCACACATGATAAATGCGTAGCCATTTGAGGTATTTGGTTCCATGGGTTATCTGTTTTGAAGGCATGTCACTGCTACAACAGTTTAGCGTCTACGAGCTATATCTTACCTACTATGCAAGACTAGTTCTTGAGGCTGTTGCATAGGGAAGACTTATTTTACAGCTCAGAATAATAGTTACAGCTCGTCTTTCGGCTAATAGGTATGATGATTTTTGTGCGCAAGTAAGTCGTACCATTGAAATCGTACAGTAATACAAGTGTATATTAAAAAATGTCACAGTCGTTTAAAACACTAATCAGTGGTAATAAGTGCCGACCCGCTCCGCGACCTTAGCTTATAATAAACGTTTAGGTATAAAAATTGACTCAAAAGAGCTTAGTAATATGAGGTTGACTGACCTGGAAAAAATAAGATACTTTTTACCGTTATAATGATTTCATTGAACCCAATGTGCCTAAAATTAATGAGATTAATTAAAATCTTTTAGATATGAAACTTAAGACCAAAAATGAATAATAATATTATAATTTGGTAGGTATACTTTGCAATAGCAACGAAGTTTAAAAAAAATGGTTAAAATGTTTTCCACTTTATATACCACACTAGCTTATAGTACTAGCGAGACTAGCGAGATATTTATAGAAAAACAAACCTGACAATATTGTGAACACACCAAAATTAAACAGCTAAATAGGTCCGTACCCGTTCTTATATACCATTCATCTGATTGCAACCAAACTTTGATACGATGAAAGATTTCAACATAAAAAAGTATTATTAATATTGCAACACATAATATTTTTTTTATCAATATGCATCACATGTTTATTTTTTTATTACTCTTCTTGTAGGTACGCAATCCTATTTGTACTTCAATTTCATTAAATTTTTACGAACCTGCAATTATTTTAAAGAGATTAATAAAGCTAGGACGAGAGAATATCTTAGCAATTTTAATTTAAAGTCGTTGTTTTAGTATAAGTAAAAACTATAAGTTCAAATTGCTAGCCATCACCGCAATTGTTCTGTAAATAATTTGATCCTTTTTTAGGCGTTGAGCATTTGTAATTCTGAAAAGTTGCTGAAACTCTAAGAGCTTAATCCAAAGGATTTGGTCGTATGACTTTTATATGAAACCAATAAAATAAGGCTGCCTTTTTTTGAATTATCTAATTAATGAATTTGAAAACAGTCAATAGGTATACTAAGAAGTTGAAAAAATGTAAAAGGTTTTAGTAATAAATTGCGTACCTTGCGTACGTGCCTGTAAAATAACAATTTCTAAGGCTATATAAAATGGGTTGTGATTTTTTTTTACATTTCTAACGAATACAACTGTTCAGTAGTTCTTGTTCAGCATTAGGTACTGTCGCGTCATAGGAAGCAAAAACAATAAGTACTTGTTAGTTTTGTCCATACCCTAGCTCGACGAGCCGGCCCGCGAGCTGAGCTAATAGCTTTAAAATTCCCGATTATAATAATCATATATATTCTGATCCAGCCTGTCCCTTGCTGTCCTCCCTCAGCGACGCCCTAAGCCGAGGCCCGTACCCACAAGGGGGTGCCCTTAGCGTGTAGTCGCTTAGTATTGTAAGTTAAGCCCTGGCTGGAGGCCCTAAATTCATTTAAGGCACTTCACAGACAAGCCCGGTTAAGCAGTCGACAACCTTCTAGATTGACCTGCGAGATGCCATACACAAAAAAAAACTTGTTAGTTTTTCGAATATAAATATTTTGGAAAGGTACTATCAAAAGTTTTAAATCTGTTCACATATACGCCATCACTGATCCGGCAGACAAAGGCTAAGTGAAGCCGGAACTCAAAGCCATTTGATCGCAGCAGCCATGTACGTATATTATGATATCAGTGCCGGGTCAAAGCTCACTTACACATCACTGGGCTATGATACCTGGCTTAGACAATGGACATTTGTTCCATAATGGAAGCTTATTAGTAAGACAACAATGGAGTTTAGAACAATGTTCCAATTGAGAAGATTACAGCTGTCTATCAAAGCCTAATTATTTATTGTCAGTCGCTTTTCGGTGTGGGTTTACGGTATCTTGTTATCCGGCTTGGTATTTTAATTAAATTCTAAAGCCCGTACTTATAATGAAATAAACCAGGTGTTAAAAAGTGTAGGTTACCTTAAATTGTTTCGTTTTATTGCTGAAATGATGTTGCATGAAAATGTCAAAAGTACACTAGGCTACTGGCTCGAAACTTACTGTATGTAGATAATTGTACAGGTCATGGCACCACAAACAATTAGACCTAACATTTATAGGATTGAATATAATTCTGAATTGATCAAATATTCAAAACATCCATTCTATTATTTTATACCAACCTAAGGCATATTATACAAACAAATCCAGAATAAATAAATCAATGAATTACAAATTAAATGAACAAAACAGATAATGCTTCAAACAGTGATTGCTCAAATGTTCATCAAAGACATTTCATGTGTTTATATCAACGAACGATTACATCCAATAATTTATCGTGGCTTTCTCTGATGATCATTCAATTGAATGCTTTTATATCAATTTAGCGAATTGTATTTGATCTTTTCTCCTGTGGTGATGAGGCTTCATCAAATTTTGATTTACCATCGATATATGTATCGAGAACCATTTGTGACTTTTATAAATTAGCAGTATTAGAGCCTATATTGCGCGCTTAATTTATTGTATTGTATGAAGTGATTGCTTCTATTGCTGAATTAGTAATTATTATCTATATAATTTACTCTTAATGATATCGGAAATCGTTCAGGCGTTTTGTGAGATTACCCTCGTTATTCCTTTTAGATAACATTCAACTGTCTCCTGTCGCGAACATCAACAGATAATATTATCAACTATATAATAATGATGTTATCTGATTGACCTTAATGGAGCATGAAATTAAGATAAATGAAAAGGAAAAATCTGATGAAAATATTAATGTAATCTGCAAGGAAAAATCTGTGGCATTAACTGATACTGTAAATTCCTTGACCCAATTATGAAATATAACATAATATATATAAAAAATGCAAAAGAAAAGAGTAAAAGTAACCTTGACATGTTTCTTTTAATTTCATAGATACATTTGTTGAACTAATGATTTTTTTGTTAAAAACCCAGACAGAAAGATGGATCCATATATTTCTAGACGATAAAAGGATATCTTTGGAATGTAAAATTATAATTATTTATTCATTTCCATAAATTATTTGTTTTTTTTTTATATATTATTAAACTATGCTCTAAGCACTCATAGTTTTTCCAAGATTTTATAGCTAGTTAGACAATATAATTAGGCATATTGTCTAGCTATACGTGAGTATTTAATAAACATTACATATAAATTTAATTCAAACATAATAATATTCCTTTTAGTAGTTACTGTAATAAAATGGTAAAAGTTCGTTGAATAAAACGGAATATTTAAAAAAAAGTTTACGACCGACCGTTACGTACGGTCGTACAGGTATTTTCAATTTTATCACAGAAATTAATACTTTCAGATACGAGACTCATTCACGTGAGTTTTTGTACACAGTTTAATTTTCTTTAGCGGCGATAAAATGTGATATAATGACGCCCATATTTTAGTAAAAAAAGAGAAAATAACCAAAATGAGTTTGAATAATGCTATTTTTTATGAAAATGGTGAGAAAATAATAAAATATTTTATGCAAACGTTTTAGTAGATAACATTCCCTAGAAGGATGCATAAAATGCTAAATTATAATTATGATGACACGGAAACTATGTTATAGTATTAATGCACCAATGTGTTTGTTCTTTGATACCCGGTGTATACATTTACATAATTAGTCATTTTTAATTAGCAGCTAGATATTCAAGGCATGGGAAATTCCCATTTGCTGTATGGTAACCCATCTATTGACTTACCACGGCAAGTTTAGCTTAACCTTGCAGTTCAATTGATTTTAGCAACATGTTTATTTAACAAATGGATAAAAGTACATAAATCAAAGTTCGAACGAAACCAAATACCCACGAATTGCTGAAAGTAAGAGCTTTTCAGTAGATTAAACTCCCTCTTATCGGGTTTTGTGGCGGTAGACAAACAACGTGTTTCTATTGATAGATTATCCTCTTTTTATTTGGCTCTAAGTATTCAAAAAGGTTTTAAATAAGTCCTCTTATGTTTTTCAGTTTGCCAGATTTGGTAAGCAAAGTTTGTGCAGACAAAAATAAACATAGCATATTATTTTTACTCGTCTGCGACGGAAATCAAAACCAGCACTTTTCAAAATTCAAAAATCGTTTATTCAAATTAGGCTGAAAATCGGCACTTTATTTGAAGACTTCTTCTAATTTATTTGTTAGGGATCGATACTGATGCCAAAAATGCAATCAGTAAAATTTTTGTCTGTCTGTATAAACTCTATAGAAACAAAAACTACTCGACGGATTTTAACGAAACTTGGTACTTTTCATCACGCTACAATCAATAGGAGCAGAGCAGTGAAGGGAAATGTTGTCATTTTATTTAAACGCGCTAATCTCAGGAACCGCTGGTCCGATTTGAAAAATTCTTTCAGTGTTAGATAGTCCATTTATCGAGGAAGGCTATAGGCTATATATCATCACGCTAAGACCAATAGAAGCGGTGCACCACTATTCCACGCGGACGAAGTCGCTGGCAGAAGCTAGTTTGAAATAAAATCCTACTTGATTACATGTTGTGTTCGTTTGTATATGAGAAGGCTTTCAAAGATAGTTAACCAAGGCAACGCATCTACTAAAAACACGAACTAAGAAGTTTCTAAATAAAAACCGCAAATCACAACAAAAACTATCGCATTTAATATAAAGCTCCATTTCGCAATCTTTTTCTTTTTCGCAAAGTTTTTCTTTCAAAAACTAACGAGTAGGGATTTTTCGATGACCCTTTTAACAATCGAAAAGATATAAAAAATGTTATAAAGATAGAAATAAGAGAGCGGTCTACATGTAGTGAAGTAAATAACTGTGCTCCATTATTTAGATGGATGAAAGTTGTACATTATACAATAATATAATATAAAAACCTAAATATTTTATTTGGATATTTAGAACGGGTGACTGAGGCCATCACGGATCCGGGGCTGCGTGACGTTCGAAAGAGATACCGCGTCCCTGGAATATAAAGGGCTGAGGAAGGAACATGGATGGGTTTTAGTCAGTAAGAGTCTGACGCTCCCACCCGCCCCACCCACGTCTGGAGGGGTCATTTTCTGTAGTACCACAAATAGTCATTTAAAAAAAAACACCCATGTGACAGTACGAAGGATCTGAACACATCACATCGAACCAGAAAATACTACATAAATCTATAGATTTAATACGAATTGGTAAACGGATTTTTTGTAGCAGTTATACTTCATTGCCTATTCAAGGCCTATTCGACTTCACCAAAGCAAGGTGAGAAACTGCCACCCTTAATAAGGTTTCGGTTCGGTTAAGTCGCGGGGGATAGTATTCGTCTGCTGAATATCAATTCAAATAAATTTAATTAGACATTCTAATATTCTATAGACGTTCCTATTCCTTTGTGTAATTTGTGTTTTATCCTTTTTCAAACATTCTTAGGATTAATTCCAGTGACGGTTTAGTAAATAGATTAGTAATTTTAAGAATTTTAATTGAGTTACTACTGAGAATACAAAATAATTTAAGTTTAGTTTAGTTTGACCAAGTGTATTTATTATATTTTTTCTCAGAATACTGTAAGTTTGCTTATTCTACAAGTATCACGTCTGGCTTAAAGTACTAATTTCACATTATAATACAATTTGAATTCATCATCTGCCTAGCTTGTTCCAGGTCGGCTTCCAGTCTAACCGGATGCAGGAGTCTGGACCTTGATCGATCGGCCCGTGCGATAGCCACGAGCTCTTCCACAATTTGAATTACAATTCGTAAAGACATTACCTTAATGGAATCGACTCTCCATGACTTCTCGGAGTCCAGTCATTTTAATCAATTTAAACAAACTTTCTGAATTGCATCATTAAACAAGTTTATTGTTAAATGTTTGCTCATATTTTGTTAATTGAGGATAAGAAAAAAGCTACTTACTGATATAAGGAAAGCTACGAGAAAGCACTCCCCACTTTTGTTTAACGATAAGGAATCATCAATTTCAAATCATCATTTGGTGGAGTGGTTTCCACAAGGAGAATTAAGACTGTTATTGACTAAAACCAATCCGTGTTCTTTCTATTGCCCTACGCGTTCCTGGGGTCGTACTACCACTTGTGTTTTTTTGGTAATTACTATTCAGGAGTGAGAGCGAGAGAGTGCGAAAGCGTCGTCATGAAGCACTGTCTCTTTTTCACAACGAAATTATTCCTGCTTTAGCACGCCATGGTAAGGGCTCAGAACCGCAAATCTTTCCGCGTAAATCTTTCTGATAATCTCTTAGCTCTAGTCCTTTTCTCCCTCACCTGTTGCGTACATATTTCGACGTCAAATGTGTTTAGTCATGAGATCATGTCGCTTTGTACAAAGAGGCCGACGATTTCAACGATCGAACCTTCGTAGATTCGAAACTAACATAACCTTCGACCCCCGCTAACTATCAAGGTACTTAATGAATCTAGAAACAAAACAAACCTAAGATCTAAAATTCTTATCGCAACCTCAACCGTCTTCGGTCTGTTCGGCTGCTAAGTGGCTTTTAAGATTAGCCAGCAATTAAATTGTTTCGTGTATACAGACACGAAACAATTTAATTTGACGAATCCACCGGGGTTGGCAGAACATTTATTATTACTTTAATTGAGTAATAAATTCGTTATTGCTTGATTGGATTGCTAAGATTAACGAACCTTGTTATTATAATCCGCTTCACTTGTTTTATTTTGTTATCTTGATAAGTAATCGTTGAGCTAGTAATAAGTAAGATTAATTAGAGAAATTGTCTGGAATAAATATTTGTTAGTTTGCAATTTTTGATGTTATTTAAAAGTCTTTGTAATAGTCTAGAGACTCTAGAGAATTTACTGACACGATCCACATTTTTAATTAAATGTAACTTGAAGGGTGTTATTTTTCAAGCGCCTATTTGACAAAAACTTAATTAAACAGATTAAAATTACTGTTGCAATATCTTTTTTTTAAGTTATTTTCTAAGGTCCATGTACAATCTACATACAGGGTTTATATTTTTTGTGAACACTGTATTCTTGTTAACATTCATTTATATACATACTAGCTTTCCGCCAGCGGTTTTGCCCGCAGGGGCTATTCCAATTTCAAATTAAAAAATGACAGAGTTTCATACAAACTTCGCCCCTCTTTTTCACCCCCTTAGGGGTAGAACTTCGGAAAATCCTTTCTTATCGGATGCCTATGTAATGCAAGGGTGTATCCTTGTAGGTTTAGGCTGTGCGTTAACGCGTCAGTCATTAGTCAGACAAAGTATTTTATATGTATAGAAGGATATATATTCTTTTTTTTCTTTTATCTACATAAGTGCTCCAAGTTATGTGTTTCATTTACTATCATTCTTTAATATTAAATTATCAAGTTTTTCTGTGAAAACCGATCTTTCTACTTCTGTTTACAATAAATTCTGATTCTGATTCTACTCGACGTCAGCACCACGTTACAATTGCCTCGGTAAATTCATTCATTCAAACTCAATATCTTATCCTTTTTTAATAAAACGTAGTGAAATTTTAAAAATAATTTTACCCGCATATTTTCTTTAAGATGTCAGTTTTTACAGCGGCCTTGATCTCGTTTGAAGTGGCAGAGGATTTGTAATTTGCATAGTTTAGTATAATGATCTTTTAGCCAACACTTAAGTGATAATGCGAAGGTAGTGTTAGCTCTAAAAATAATTTAAATTACGCTTCATTTAATACTTACCTGTATTTTTAAACGTAAGATTACTGAAATAGTTATATAGAGAGAGCTTGCCTTTCTATGTGAAATATCTTACTTTATTTTGTAGTTTTATTTTTAGTAACTACCTACTTCTTTGTAGATGCTAAAAAATATTTTTTCGTAGACAAAATCTACTATGACCAAAAGTTACGACAGATAGGCTCGGTCAGGCTGAAATATTTGACGAAAAACTGCGATAAATCGCCAATCCTATCACAAACTTATATTCATCTTACAAAATAAAAAAGACCTTATTTTCTTGTGTAGATTTATCTAGTTCGTAAACATAACAGAAAGAGTTTCAGTTATAAAACAAATTAATCGTCAAATCGCGATTTTCAATTGCCAATTTCTGAATGAATACATGACTGAAATAGGTTCCGTCGATATACACAAATATATGACTAAGCTATGTGGGATAATAGGAATTCATACAACATTATAATTGTCAATTTTCGTGAAACTCGAGCCAACTATTGTTTGTATATTTGAATAGCATTGTAAACATTTGTAGAATAAACGAGGATTTGGATGAGTAGTTTGTTTTTGTATAGAAAGTAGGATTGAAGTTTATTTTGCATAGTCAATTTTAATATTGTAGGTTAGTCAAAAAAAGAAGCTTTAGCCATCTGCGAAAATGTATTATTTTATTATTTTAAGTAGTTTGTTTTTCTTCGTGATATCATAAATGATCCCACATTACATTGTTAATATGTTTATTTTTCCCTAAGGGTAAGGCTTTAATATCCTCGTTCAACTCATCCATCATCTCATTAACCTTTTCCACTACCTAATAAGCCTACCTATTGCCATTAACCAGTCATACATCAAGTCTGAGGCTACTGAGAAAACAACGGCAGTATTATCGTCCTTATGGAGACAAATTTTTATACATCCCTATTATTTATACTCTGAAGAGTAATTTATCTCACTTCGCACAAGTGCACTTAAGGGAGGGAACACATAGGTATGTAACAAGATGTTACACTACGGGAGGCAACTGTCGGCACGCTTCAAGAATCGCTTTGAAGTTTCTAACTGCTGAAACTTTCTGATATATATTGGAAATGCTACCTAGAATTTAACCTTGATGACACTAGCTTTAGTACAATAATTGAATAATTGCTAAGTGTTAAAGTAATTTAGACTAGAAAAAAATACATAGATTGATACACTCATAGTGTTAAATGAAAAATCATTGTCATATAATACCGTACTCTTCATATTATTTATATGTTTAAAGATTATAATATCACGATGTCAAAACATCTTGAAACAGGTAGTTACTAATTGTGACTTAATTATTTCACGTTTTTTTTACAATCGAATGGTAAATTACAAGAAAGTTCAAACTTTAAACAAACAAATATACTTAAACGAGATAATTATATAAAGAGAGTTTTGGATCTAGATATGACTTTATAGAGTAGTGACAAAAAAAACACCAACAATAGGTACTAAAGAAATCCAGTGCGGATAAAGCTACCAAATAAGACCAAGAAAACTGAGACAAATACTTATATTAATGAATACTTAAGGACGGTCGTACCGTACGGGCAAATAATGAATAACGTACGGGGAAATACTCCTTGCGACTTGCGAATACGACTTGCGATTCGAGATCCTATAGCTTTTAAGAAGATTTATTTGTTTCATCGTGAGTTCGTGCGTCGTGCGGCGAATTCTCATCGTTAGCACGTACAATCGTTAGGCAATTAGAACGCTCAAGGTTTAATTATCATTTAAGTATGAAACCTTAAGAATAAGGGATTTGGATTCTGAACTGGATGTGAAAACGATTGCCGAGCTTACTCAATTAAGTTTAGGGTCACGATTACGGAAAATAATGTTCGGAAAGAGTCACATAGTGCCTATAAATGGACTAAATTTTAAGTAAGGTAGGCTACCTTACTTTGTAGCTTTCATATCATTAACTTTTCTATTTTTAATGGAAGTGTTTGAGCTTAAGTTTAATGGTTAGAAAGGAAAATTAAGGTCTGGAAAAAAATTAGGCTTTTGTTAAGACTATTTCTTCGCAAATACTTTGTCTACTTAATTTTTTTTATATGTTCAGGTTTCAAACTTTCCTTCAGTTCGTAAAGATTACGTAGTATACGCTTTTACTGCAATTTAATGCGTTTTGTGCATTTGAAATATCACCATTTAGGCTTAGGGATAATAGAACTCTCCATTAGAGTATAAATTTTTGAACCGGTCAATAGGTATATGATTAACCTTTACAAACAAACTCAAACTTAACTTTTCAATAGGTCGGCATAGGTCGGTCGTAATCCCTGCAGATTAATGTTTCGGCACAGTTTTATAAATAGCTCTCATAATTCGCTACTTGATCTGTTTATTTCCGAATCCGTACCCCCTTACTCGGACTTCCAAGGTCACTGATACACGTGTTGGTTAGGGTTATGTAATAATAGTTATTCTCTATTACATACATACACCCTAATAATATTCTGTGAAAGTTATATGTATATCAGGATTTTTGTTACAGAATCACGCGTATACACTCGGGAAGGATTATTTTTATCTTGGTGTTTAGACCCAATCGTGAATTCCACGACTTCCAGTCGTTGATAGAAGCTAATTTAACATATTTAGTTACCTCCTGGCATATATAACAACAAGGGGTTAGACAAGTGGAAAAAAAGCTAGTAGAATAGAAAACAAAATGTATATATATACATACATTTTGTTTTCTATTCTACTAGCGTTTTTGCCACTTGTCTAACCCCCCAGACTATCTAACAATACTTCTATAACATAACCATGAATTAAAAATCTATCGAAAAGTTTAATTAATGCATGCAAAAAAAACTGTCATAAAACACGTAAGCGAACAAGCATCATCTCTCATAATGTTATTCTACAAGACAATGAGAGCGTACTTCAAACTTCAGATTAACATAAATGTCTTTGCATATTTTCCTACACAAATGATGTAGCTAAGAATAGACTAAAACGAAGTATTTTTCTAGCTTCACTGGGATGAACATAATGAAGTGGCAGTGATCAGGTCACAGGTGACGGTGGATATGCACAGAACACAAAGATGCCGTGAATTAAATCTTTATGAAAACTCATATCAAAAGTCGAAATACCGTTGAATAATATTTTAGAATCTGGAAACAACAATTCTGGACTTATAACTACAGGTAAATCGACAATGACAGAATGAAAGCATTGATTGTGGCCTGTTTTGCATAGTATATTTGTAGACAGCAAAATTAATCCGATTCCTACAAAAATACTTTGGAGTCTACAACGAAACATTCCTATTACAGTCCTCAACAGGAATGACAAGTGGAATGGTGGCTCGAAATAATCTTGTTAAAGTTTTTTTTACATAATAGGATTTTAAATAATCAACATATTACGCAGAACCATTCGCCATCGGGGCAGAATGGTTCTGAAGTGGAGATTGCGTGTCTAGAAAGGGCAATGATATTCGTGACGGTAGCGGGCAAGGATAGGAGGAGGAGAGCCCAAGATCGAGTTCAGGGGCGTGTCATAACTATCATGTGTCATGTGGACTGACACAGGCTGATAATAATGATGAACTTACCAAGCATTCTTATGATAGCCTTCCTGGATTTCGCCTGGCGGGTCTCACCATGCACGTGCCCATTTAACAAGCCGATCTTCGTCTTCTCCATAACTCGCGTCGACCTGTTCATAAGAAAGACAAGCAATTTTAATATTAAATTAAGTTCACGTCATTCTTCTAATCAACTTGGAATTTTCCAATTAATACTTTAAGATTAGTTTTGATTTTAATCGTAGTCACTTTGTTTTCAACTTGTTTCTGTCATCGGGGATATCTATAGTACCAGAGATTGCACATTACATACAAAATCACAAACTTTTTCCAATATGAGTATATACTAGCTTCGTCTCACAGCGTTGCTCGTGTTGGACGCTCATAAAACAAGATAGCACTCGGAGATAATTGTGGTTTTCTACTAGTAAAATAATTTCTGAAATCAGTAGGATAGCTCCGTTAGTTAGAGGTGTATATAAGAAATTAAGACTTTATCAATTTAGCAGCTTGTTGTATTGTTTCACACGTACCACCACCAACAAAGTAGTAACAATACGTGCGACTCTGTTTAACCCTCCAGGAGACTTTGAACCTTGAATAATCCATCAACAGTAAAAAACTAATACGAAATTCTTTTAATTTTATCTCTTAAATTAAGGTAAATCGTCCTACTTCCGTTTCTTTTTTTGGGTAAAGAATTTCGAAAGAGTAAACATCCTGTCTTGGATTGACCTAAAAGAGCACTCAATGAAATCCTTTTATGAATACTTTTCTATTTATGAAAGTAGAAAAGAGAACGTTACATTGATTGATGTCTAAAAGAAAGCGTACGCACCATTGATAAAAAGTAATATAACGTAAAAGAGGTTACATTACAACCAGTTGAATAGGTTTCAATAACGTTTATTCGTTTGTATTTGAGTACGTTTCAAGCATCTTAAGTACGCATTGAATACAAGGCGATACTTTTTATAATATGTTCACGTATTGCATAGACGTGCTCTCTCTTTGATGTTCTAGATATGGAAATATGAATATGTACATATGTCAGTAAAGAACCGGAAATATAATTAGGTACATGTGTTGGCTGATGCAAAAATATATCTTTAAAAAAAGAAAAATAATGTAGGTATTCAATAGACGACAGAAATTTTATAGGTTGGTAGGTACATTACATGAAAAACTATGACTTCCTTTCCTATTTCACTTATTATTGAAAAACTCTACAATCCTCTACTACTGATAAATATAATAACCTAATATATATACTTTTTTTATTAATAAATCTCACTGTAAAAATTCCGAAAATATTAATTATGACTACTTTTTATTACTCTTATAAATCAGCGCACGCAGACGATTTTTTTTATAAATCGCACATAATGTTTTAAAATATTTTAACACCGCGTATAAATATGACGACCAAAAGGTGAGACGATTATCCTCAATCACATTTATGTCGACAAACGGGTTTATATTGAAAAATCCAAAAGATTATTGAAGGGTTCTATCACAATGAAATGTATGACCATTAATAAAAGTTTCAGTGACATTCCTCGCCCTCGTAACGCCCACATACTTGTAAAATAAGAAGAAAAATCGTATCGTAATCGGAAAAAGTAAGATTTTACCCACCATCATACGTCTGGACGTATGATGGTGATCACTCATTAATACCCTTATTAATTAACCCGTTCGGTAATCTTACAGAACCACGAGTTATCTACTCATCTGCCTATTTACTGTTTCACAGGTGGGTAAAAGCTTCTTCGCATACAGGCAAGGCGTTTAACGCCAAATTGCTTAAAACAGGTTGGCGTTAAAAGTTCTCTTAAAAAGTTGGATGTCTTCCTACACCGTTAGTCATAATGTGACGTTCTAGACAGTTCCATATATATTTATCTCGAAGTTAGTTTCACACATTAAGCCAGTCTGCTAAGTCTGAACAAAAGCTGTCTGTTTATCAGAAGTACCAGTCATCATTGTAATTTGATTGATTGATTTCCTATGATGGATGAGATAGCTTCCTTTGTCATTAAAGGCTAGCTAGGATCGATAAGGGCTTAATTAATATTGCTGAGGGCAAGTGCTGAATGGTAATTGGTATTTATATATTAGCCTACCTTAATCTCACACGAGTGCAAAGTTTTCCGAGAGATTTTCCAAAAAATAAAATAAAAACATTGGTCTCAAAATTACGAAAAACAGCCTGATAGGCCAAGCTATCTTCTATTAATAATCTTTCTTACCTGTGGAAATTTATTTTAATTTATACGATTATTGGAATATATATTCACTTTTGTGTCTTGGTCTAGTAGTCGCTAACGCTCCTATTGTCTATGATGATTTATGCAATATTATTAGGTTTTTTAATTAGGTAACTATGTATTTCACAATAAGCAACACGGATTTGCGCCTTTAATGCCAATAATAATCACCCTACTAAATAATAAGACTAACTGGTGAAATGTTGATGCAATATTTATTATGTAATTATTTTTTCAACGTGATTGTATTTTCGAAAACTGGCGTGGTTTCTTTCACAACACGGATTACATAATTCTTCAACTTTTTCCAAGCTCTGTTTTTCGTCCCCAGGAAATCGAGACGTTTCTGAAATTACTTTTGAGGCTTTGATTTAGGTTTGTAAAACGTGAAATAACTATGAAACGGTCCAGAAAATAACCATGATAAATTCAAAACGAATATAAGTTAGACCTTTTTTGTTTTATATACGTATTACTGTTGTGCCTTTTAAGGTAGGTAGAAATACTTTGTTGCTATGAAATGTCTGTCGCTTCAAGTTGCTTTCTACGACAACCATTTCTTCTTCTTCATTTGTTGACGTTTTATATGTGTCTATATGCAAAGGTCTCATGAACCTGAATATTCACCGCCTATCCTACACTAAAATACGTTAAACATCAGATTTGGTTAGTAATCATCATACATACTCATAGAGACGATCGACTAAAGACTTTCCTTATAAGATGTCCGGCAAAGTTGCAATTCAGGCAGATTAGAGTATGAGCTGGTCGCCTACGTCTAAATAAAATATAGTAGCCTTTATATTTTAGTACGCCTATAAGCTTAAAGTTCGTTTTTCGAGCAAAATATGAATCGGCTTTCGAGCCTGGCTAGTAGCTACTAATATGATATTTTTCTAACTCAGAAGTTAAGTGTGTTTTTAAAACAATGGTGAAGCTAAAAATGGTGAGGTTAGGTACTATAAAAATATAAGTCTCAGTCAAGTAACAAATCTACATTGACCAATCATCGTAAAAGCAATACTTTTCTGTGTGAGGTTTCCTTTACCATCACTGAGCATTGAGCATTAATTAGGCTGATATTATTGTTGTATTGTACACAAATGTTGGGTTCAGAAAACAGTAAATCAACCGAAAATATAACTCATTACAATCTCCAATCTATCCTGTCTAATAACTTGTGACCGCTTGTGAAATAACGGGCCAGAAAATATCGGATAAACATTATTAACGCATTTTTCCTCATAATCCATTAAGGTTGATGAACGATTCGTAGACCAAAATCGTTATTAAAAAAGGCAATAGCATTAACTACATGAAAAGTATAAATTTACAAAAGAGGGGAACGATTTGAATTAAATTACAGTTTTCTGTCTCATCTTAAAAACACAGTCATTCCATTGTAATAAGAAACTTTAGATGCAGTTAAAAACAACTTGAATTGCACTTGACGCTATCTACTATTGTTACCTATGTATAGATTCCAACCACGAAGAAAGAGATAAGGTTTAGGTATTCAAAGAATAATATTTAAGGGTCTTATCCTAATGTATTCCGTACTTTGGAGGTTCCGACTGGATGGATAAAGATCTAAATCTTTGAGAAACGAGATCTGGCGGACCCCTAAATATGAAATGAAATTATTTATTTTATAACCAGGATATTTCAATCACTTTTACACGTCAACAGTTTATTATTATGAGAAAGCCAGCGCCGACATTTCCTAGCCAACCTGCGAGATGAAATGCCGAAACACAGGTGTCGTGGTCTCTTTTAAAGTCCATTCAACGTGTAATCATGAACAGTATGGACCTGTAAAATTATATAGGCTTATACTAGTGACCTCAACCGAGCCATAAACCATAAAATACCGTCACACATTCGGCTCACAATAATTCCACAACTGTGGACAGTTTCCACGATTTCATTTTCTCTATTGTCCGAACCATTATCTTAGTTAACCTTAATTGTCTCGTTTAAATGCTAAAACCGGGCGCAAGAACGAACCACCCGTGCTTGGATAACTATTATTATGCAAACTGTATTCTAAAGCTATTGGGAATAAACTTATTAAGTAATAAATTTCAAGTTCTCATTTGTTTGTAGAAGGGCTCTCCTTTATTTATCCAATGAAGAAATAAGGTTTTCAACATTTTTATTTGTCCGAGGTAAATTATCTCTTTAATAGATATAATTTTTTATTTAAATAGGTAATGTTTTTATAATTATGTAAAACACTGGTACTCAGATGCATCCGGTTAGACTAGAAGCCGACCCCAACGTAGTTGAGAAAAGGCTAGGCAGATGATTATAATTGTAAGTTGGCAGGTAACCACAGATGGTAGAATAAACTGAACTGAATGAAATGAACAATTGAACACCTGCAATAACACTAGTATATGTCTGATGTGTGGCCACCAGAGATAACGCTGTAATATGTCATACCTTTCAAATGGGAACACAGTAAAACTGCTGCAGATATTAGTTTTACCTGGATAAGAAAATGAATATTTTACTACAGGGTCATATACCCTGAAAGTCTTGTCATGTCCTATCTATGATCAATATTATTTGTATAGATATTTTATAATGATTAGTCACTAATATGTATACCATCTTTTATCACATTGAGAAAATACAGTAAATAGTTTACGCCAATCTATCTGTGATAAGTAAGATACACTTAGAAAGTCCATACCTATACTTTAGAAAAGTCACATTGGTACTTATCAGGTTTCAAACCCGCGCACTTGTACACGAGATGCAGGTGCCTTAACTAGGTAAGCCCCCACGATGGCTGTATTTGACTCAAATACGACTGAACTGCAAAAGTGATTATTTTTCAGACTGGGATCATCAATCTATGTTACATGTTTACATTAACAATACTTGTCAAATTGAATTATATGTTGAAGCCTCTACGATTGATTATTATTTACATTTCAGAATTTTCGAGAACATCGTACTTTAATTTAATAACCAAAATGCATGCGAACGTTTACCTTTAATTATGTAAAATGATTCAGCCACAGTATATTGTATACAATTTCAATTTGCAGCAGCTCAAATTAATTGTAAAATGACTGAAAATTCCACAACACACGATTAAGACGACATTGACCTCGACAAAGGCATGCGAGTATATGCAGAACGTCTCAAAAGGATTTTGAAATACATTTTGATTTAAGTTGAGATTCGGCTTCTCGCTCATGTTAATTTTAACCCTTGTACTTGTGTAGGCAGGTACACCTCCAAATGTTGGAAGTCACGAAATTGAATTGTTTCGTTGGCTACCTTCTGGGACCTATCTGCCTACACATGAGCGTTAACTTTGTAAGCAAAGATGTTAGCCATGTCTGACATTTATTCAACCACAGGATAAAACAAATAAAATACTTTACTATAATCACTTTTGTTTACTTATCTAGCAGGTAACGTCTACCCAGAGAAATAGGCCCTTATAAAATGTGAATGTCTCATGTTTCTGATTTGTTAGTATCGAAAAGTTACTCGGATGTATTTAGGATTTAAGACACATATCTCCTGATTTTACAATAGAAGGTAGGTACTCGTACTATATGTATATCCTTGTAGTGGGTCCGTTAGTTGGTATCCGTTGAGTTAGCGCTGACTGCTACCCAGATGAAGTCGTAGGCAGGAACTACTAATGTTTATAATTCTATAATTCATTTTAATTAATCCGCTCAATAGTAAAATTTACACGGCTATTTTAAAAAATAAATTCGCTTAAGCCCTTTTAATCTTAATTATCTGTTTTATTAGACGCTGTAAGCTTTATTGTTAGGTACGGATCCTATCCTAATGACTTGTTACGTAACAACGCAAGGCGGGACGTCAAAAAAGGCCTATTCCGGCATTAGGCGCAGTGGGGTGTCGGAATCACTTACAAAACATCAAGATCCCGCCTTACATAATGAACGTAAGTAACGAACTCCTCTGATGGGATGACTCGACAAAGTAAACTTGAGGAAATCAGCCCAGTTGGCCTTGGATAATCGGAAAATGTAATACGTGGAATTATTAATACCTTGTAATCTTTTCATTATCCTACCCTCATCAGCCGGTGAGTTTATCACGGTTAGGGTTACCTATTCAAATTTTTTTTGGCATGTATAGAGGTTGTTTTTCCTAATTTTGCCACATCTCCTGATCCTTCCTTGCCAAATTAATTAATACTTTACCGATTTTACGCGTCGAGAATTTTATGGAATGTTTTTGTTTAAAGTCGTATCGATGTAGCACATAAATAAAATGGCATTAAATTCCGAAATAATATTCTATTTTTGCAACTGTCCATAAATTCGACATTAAAGTTCAGTAACGTAAATTCTTTACAAGCTAAAGGACGTGTCTAGAAAGTTGATAACATTCTTGAATTTGCTTTGAAACCTTTTATTTCTAACCTATCCATTGGTAGTAAAGTAACGTTGTTTCTAGATAATATCCATTGTATCATCATTATCGGGTTATTTATTGTTTCACAGCCGGTGCCTCAACCAATGCCTCTTCGTACAGAGATAGCACTAAGACAAATTACGATAAGTCCATTTATTAAATTATCAAAAAAAAATGTTTTACCTTAAAGGCTACTTACTACACACAGTGCCGCCGGGTTTATGCCGAGCGGCTATGCCGCTTAATCAATGGGCCAAAAATGTTCAATGGTCTTCAAAGTCTTATCTATCTTAAAAAGTTCCTTAAAAAACTTTTAATAGTCACATTGGTACTTGACAAGTTTGGCACAAGCATACACGTCATGATCTTCTGCATGCGTATGCGTGCTCAAAGCGGGCTTCTTAACATTAGGGCTCCCACGATAATTCCAGCTGATCATAGTCTAGGCTTTTAAGGCGCAGACATGACAGAGACTAAGATGCACCTTATTTCCTACAATACATTAATAGGTAGGTACTCTAAAAATAAGTTTTATGATAAAACTTTCTCGGGTACATGCACAAAACCTTTTTTAACGACATAGGTAGTCAAGTAATTTTTTCCGCATGTTGCAAGATACATAACAAACTTTTTTTCAGTAAATCAGAGTACTTAAGTCAAATCATAATTTATTTGATTTTCTGATTACAGTTTTAGCTATGTTCAACCGTTCATGATACTAACAGCTGCTTAAAATAAGTTTTTATTGCCAGCAAAGTTTGGCTGAATAAATAAATGTTAAAGTGTAATAAAAATGTTACAGCGTTGTTGGAATAAAATGCAGATAGAAGGGGAGAATTTAACTCATGACTATGGATAAATTTTAATGGTGTATGCCGAGAATTTTTCTAGCGATACACAATTTTAAATGATATTGTACGTGAAAATGCTGACACTCTCTTGTAACATTTAAATTGTTGATCGAAGTAAGAACAAATAATAGAGCAACCGAATCGCACTCGTCAATAAATAAATATTCAATCTAATAATATTGCTTATCAAGAAAAAGAAACACATGAACCTGCAAATATAAACAGAAATCTGTATGACGCAAAACAGATTGGTTTTTTCCGTTGCCCGGAAATTTACCCTAACAAAAATACTAATTTATCTTCCCTAAGAAGAAATGAGCGGAGAATTCGTAAATCTTGTCCGAGTGTACGACAATCACAAATAATGAATTCGTTGTCCAGCGACCATTCTCTGAAGTAACGACTTGTTAACGACTCTTTCACAACGCGCCGTACAGACGCTTGGTCTGTACGGCGCGTTGTGAAAGAATGATGTTCACTGTCGTAGTAAATGTTAGTGGGGCTTTAGTTACAAATATCTATTGTAATTATGTTGAACCACATTTTCGTGTATTTTAAACAATTGCTAATGTACGTAAAAGTCTAAGAAAAGAACGTCTCAATACTATATACACGATGTTATTATTCCGTATTATCTGGCTACATAATGCAGCAGAATAAAACCTCAATTTACTAATAGCTGTTTCAGGGTTTTTTCAAGAGAATCTTATGAAGAATTATTTGAAGGTTTTATTCTAGCTCAAGTATCAACTCGGGATTTTTTAGGGATATAAGACACAGTTCACTGTAATTTAGTACGGAGTTCTTGTGTTTTATGGCGCTCGTTGACATAACAGATGAGAATAAACACATAATACGGCTCAAGGCATATTGTCACAGACACATCTGAGAATACATATAAGACGTTATTTTTACCTGACTACCGCGAAGCAAAAAAGAGGGTTATGATTTTGACCGGCATTATTTCAGATTATGAGGCAACAGACGTACAAACATGAACTTCAAATACATAGCACTCTTTTTTGTAGGCTGTCGTGTAAAAAAAATCGTTTGCCAGTATGAATGTAGGATTTTATTACCGAACGAATAATACGATCAATAAAATCTTTATCTGGTAAAAAACTACAATATCCCTGAGTGCTATAAGTAATTTTCCCAAAAGTATGTACAGATGCTATAGGAACGCGGTTACAAAGCGGAAAGCTAGTTTATCATAAATCCGTCATAAATCGTAAAAATATGTGGAGTTATAAATGTTAGTGTATGTTTATTATAATCTGTACCTCTGTATCTGATTTTACGAAAAATGTAAACAAAATCATAACCTATTTTGTTCTTTTTTCCAATATAGATGAATAAAATGGCATTAAACGATGAATGATGATGTTTAGAGCATGAAATTGACATAAATGCGCCATCCGAGGCCCATTTTGTTAATTTCTGTGGCAGAATTAGAACAAAATAGGTTACGACTTTGTTTACATTTTTTAATATCGATTGGTACAGATTAAAATAAACATACACGCTTAAGCAGACCAGCCATATTTCAGATTTGCTCATGAGCATAAAATTTATATGTTAGGTACCTACGTGGGTACTAGTAATAAAATACTACACGTAGCATACTAAGTGTACAAAATGTGTATCCGTGCCAAATAAACTTTGCGTCAGCGTGCCTCCATTATAAACTGTTATTATTTGATTGTTTACTTGTTACGTTGACGTCATTAAAATTCAAGTAAATTTACTGAAATAATGTTAGTGGCATAAAATGTTTTGTACTGAGATATGTATGTAGAGTTATTATAATACTTATGCTAAAATTAATAGAAAAAATACTAACAATGTGTACCTTATATGATAACCCATCCTCGCGTACAGGCAGAGTATAAGGACAGCAGGAACGAAGAAGAAGAAGATGCTGCTAAGTTCTAGAAGAGGAGATGGCGCCATCAGCGCGCAGAATGCAGACTCCAATGATATGTTGCCAGAATCTGAAAAAAAAAAAAACAAAATTTGGACTTATATTGAAATGGCCACCCCATAGCTGAAGCTGCCGGTGGTAAACTGCCAAATAAAATATGTCAATGAAACTTTATCAAAATCACAGCCGTATAACATAATGAGTTTATTAGCCAATACATGTCACAGCCAAAACCAGGGAATTGGTATTGGCAACAACTAATAAATTTTAGTAAGTAATCCCGAATAATCCATTTATATTTTCCATGATACAAAAAAACACGTACCCTACGCGTCGAATTGAAACGTCTTCTCTGAATTCAGAAGTCTGTTACACACAGTTCAGAATTTATAGTCGAAGTAAATGAAGATGTGTCTTTAATACCTACCTTCGAAGTTTGACACGAGATTGAAGTTTTTGCCAAGTAAAGAAAAGACGTAACTTGGTTACAGTTTGGTATCGTCCTATGCATAGGTATCGTGAATTTGTGTGTACCTAACTCAATCAATGACTTGATCAAAGTAAAATCTACTTCTGGAACAACATCGAAAACATCTTGAGTAAATAAGGATTTGTACTAAAGTCTAAAATCTACCTTGAGGAAACCGTGGTGATTAAAGAAAAAGAATTCGCCCAGCAGTGGGATTACAATGGGCTATGTCGAGAAGTTCTTGTAAATATAATTGTACATGTATGTTTTATTTCGTATATATCGGCATCGGTGAATCTGAAGATTAAGATTAAAATTGAGGTATTAGTTAAGGTTTAACTCTTTAAATCTATACTATTATATAAAATGACAACCTCATACACTGAATGACTGACTCATCAACGCAGAGCCGAAACGGCTGGACCTAGAGTAATGAAATTTGGACAGGAGGTGCCTTTTATTGCCTAGACAAGTAATAAGAAAGGATTTTTGAAAATTCCAACCCTAAGTATAGTAAAATATGGTTGAAAGTTTGTATGGAGTAAGTTTAATTTTTGATTCAATTAAACTCCAATTTTGTAGAAACACTGTAAAATGAAAATAATTAAACACGTGTTTCACAGTTTTTCAAGATTTTAGCCTTAGGATGAAAAATTCAAATTTTAAGTTTGTAAGAATAAAAATATGTTTTAACTTTACGCGAAAACGTCTGAACAGTTTTACTTAAAATTCACCAAAAATGTTTGTTATGAATCGGGTCAAGCTTTAGGCTACAAATCATCACGCTAATTATTATGGGGAATGAGCAGTGAAGCATTGAAATAAGTTTGTAATGGGATGACCTAACAAGTTTTTATAATTATGTAATTTCGCTATTATTACAATCTTTGACATGAAAATCATCACGTTTCTAAAGCAGATGAGCAGTAATTAAAATTAAAATTACGTTGTATTAGAACGTCAATTTTACCTGCAATGTCAACGAGCACTGTAGCGGAGGGGCTGTATATTAATGATCATGCGAATCGGTTACATCGAGTTTGAATCTCACATATTTTTGTTCTCTTTTTTTTTGAGTTTGGTGTATACTATACTTTTCTTTTTCTTTTAGTTAATATCACATAATATCTTTCACCTTACCGGCTTCAAGAATTAAGTTACGAATTTGTTAAAAGTACGCGCTTTCAAGTCATCATAATTATGTAGATGTTATTCCACTTAAGTAAGCATGGTTGATTAATGCTCATGCATTCTATGTATAAAAATGACCTCTTTTCATACATAACAGTGGAATAATTAAAAGCCAAAAATTAAGCGCTTTGCATTGAATTCATTCTATTCCACACTTCAGAAATTAAGAATCTAGAATTCCCTTTGCTAATTAACAGATCATAAGGCCAAACATTTAAATATATTTGGATGGATCTGAGTAAGGATCGTTTGTATTACACCTAACTGTTAGCGAATATGTTGGCACGCGATGTCTTATAGATATAACAATAAAACATACATTCGGACATAATTTACCGTTCTCCAGCTTTTCCTAATCATCAAGATTACCCGTACGCCCAATGCATGGCACCCCACAATTGTGGCGATAAATCTCCTCTTTGAGGAGTGGCTAGGAAGGCGCCACGGCATCTTACCCTACCGCAGATCCTATGCCTACGCCTGACGCAGGTTCTCACCGGACACGGATATTTTGGGAAGTTCCTGTCCCGTTCCTTAACGACGGGGTATTGACACTGTGAGGATCATACAGTGGTGATTTGCCCCGCTTGGGTGGCGGTGACCTCTCACGTTCGGCCCTGGTTCAAACCATGGTTCAAAGCGAGTGGGAAGATGAAGCAGTCGCCTCCTTATGCGAAACAGTCATGCTAGAGAAGGAGATAGCGGGATGCGTGAGGGAGAGACAAACCTCACGCCCCACCCAAGCCATCAGCATTTGGAGCCAGGAATCGACTCCAGGCCACTGCAGGGCCTGCAGACTTTGCGCAATAAGTGGGTAGCCATCCGGTAAGAATTAGGCCCGCGTAGACGGCGCGTTTGAGTTCCACGCATGCCTCAATGAGATGTTAGCATAGTTGACGGGGCCCACCCCCAGGGAAAGTGCCTGTTGGCTCTGTTCGAAAGAGCTACCGCGACCTAAGAAAATAAAGAGCGAAGAAGAGAACGTAATGGATCGATTTAAGTCAGTCTGACACTCACCCCCGCTCCGCCAACAGCTGTCGAGCAGTCGGGAGATGATTTTCCATTCCTAAAAAAAAAACTTTTTGCAAAAATAGAACGAAAATACACAACACAATATTTAATTGGAGACACCGACTTCTGGAACGATGTATTAGTTATTTTTCAATTTGTATTATTTTCCAAGTCAGTTCGATTTTTGCAAAAAAGTTTTTCAGTTCGCTTTTGAGTGTAGTAGATTGTAATTTAAATAAATAACAATATCCTAATTTCTAGACAAACGTTCATCACCTTGAATAAGGGTGAACTCTATACCTCTGGTTTCTCTTTTAAAGCTTAGAGGTGTGATGTTATGTCATAGAATAGTGAAAACAATCACTGGCATACGATCGCAGTAATCGCTGTTCCTTTACTATTAGTAATTGAAGAGTTCCATTGGCTATCTCCGAAGAACTTCATCAGATCCCAATATACTATATGTATAGTAAAAACCTTCCTTGAAAACTATGCATTTAAAGAATGAAAACTCATATCCAATTCGGTTCAGTAGTTTTTGAGATAATCGCGGACATAAAAACACATACATACGGGTCAAATACAGAACCACGTGTTTTGAAGTCGGTTAAAAAACAAAGACTGCCTACCCGTGCGAAGCCGGGGCGGGCCACTAGTTTATTTATATAGGTGTAATTCTTAGTCAGTAGTTTTCTCGGAACGCAGGTAAAACTACAAGAAATATGTAGTAGTGTATGTGTAGTATATATAGTAAGAAAATGCGTCAATGAGTCACATCAAAAGCATACGTGCTTGCGTATCGTTAGCGAGTATAGAAAATACACAATGCATATGGTTGAATATTAATTATTATCTATCGAAATACATAGGAAATCGTTTATTGTCTATTTTTAACAGACTTCTATTTTGTCAGTTCCGCTGTCACTTGACTCACTGAAAAGGATATCATTTTTCCAACAACATAAGCATTTTCCCCCGAATTTTCTCCTACAATGAAATACCAAGATTTCAATCAGACTGACGTTTATTTATCAAAGTGACAAAAACACACTTCGCAACGTTTTTCATTGATATACAAATACATAAACCACCCCCATAACAAACGAATATACTTTTTATGTCCAAGTTAATAATAGAATGAGGTATGGCGGTCGCCCTTGTACTTTTAACTCTCTTTTTATCTCACATTTGCTATTTCGATGACATTCCCAACTTTGTAAAAACACTAGCTGTTTCCCGCGTTTTCACCCGCGTCCCGAAGGAACTACTTCATCCGGATAAAAAGCCACTAACTATACTATCACCGTACCAAATTTTACTTTTAAGGTTTTTTTAAGGTTTCCTACATAATACATACAACCTAAAACCTCACGAACTCAAAAACTTTACCTCTTTATAAGTATAGAAGTATACATAGATTTCTAACGCAACCCGCGTACTGCTTACGACAAACTGCTGACTCGGTAACACCGTGGTAATCCATAACTGTCACACCATTCCTCATGCTTGCAGCTGGTGGAACATTACGAGCAACTGTTTTAGCATACTGTGTAATGTTTACCCTTGTTTTAGAACAAATGTTTACTCTGGGACGAAGTTATTTTGCGTCCATTAGACAAAAGCTACTAAAAGAACAACAAATTTATGTTAATATGGCTTTATGTTAAACAACGTAATTTTTTTATAGCTGACACTTTTGTTTATTAATGGTTAAGTGCCTCACTTTCATTTGTTCAGCTTATAGCTGCCAATTTTATGGAGTCGAAATAGGTTTAATTAGAACATTATTGTCTGTTGCTACATCTTGCTAAATTATATAAAAAACCGTTTAAAGAATGTTCAGCCATCCTAAAAGGTATTCTTTTTCGGGATTGTGTACCCACACGTAGTAGGTGAAGTTGCTGGGAAAAAAGAAAAATCTCTGACTTTTTTAAAATACGAAACACTGAATTCCGACTCAAATTATAACAGGACTGTATTTAAAAAGAATTTTGCCAAAGAATATTTTACACGACAGAAAAAGGTTTATGTATATGACAAAGAAATTACCTTTTTTTCGTTGAAAAAGAATCAACGTAGAGTTGAATTCAGGGCAATTTGTACGTCACAGATTACACGTGAAATATTGTGCCTCCCTTTGCAAATATAGCCTTGCGGGTAGTATTTAACTACAGTCATGTACTAAGCTATGTACTTTGTTCATGTGTAAGGTTCCATTATATTTTACAAATATATCGCACGGTCATCAATAAACTGACCGATTTATGGACGGATCGATTATACGACCCAAAGGTCGTAATTTAGTTAATCAAACAAAACGACTTGTTTTACGATCGCCCAAAATTGAGATTTATTGAGAGGCAAGCGTTCGATTTATGGTACAGAATAAAATTCTTATATTTTGAAAATCAACAATAAGCAACAGTTTCACCACTTCCAGTTAAACTTATCTGCCAGATATTTTCATACAAATAATATTCAAAATATGTCTGCCATATTTTGAATATTTTGAATGGAGATGGAGATGGTTATAGGTTACTTTTTATCCGGGTGCGTTAAGTATTTGCCTCGAGACGCGGATGAAAGCGCGGTGGGCGGTTAGTAAGGACATACATAAAGCCTTGTATCCACTGGCTCAGAGGATTTTTTTTTTTTGGAAGTAGCTTGAATATTAATAAAGCTGTGGTCAGACTGCTCAGTATATGCTCGGCTCGGCCAAATGAGCCGCTCATTCGCTTGAGCATGCTCCTAAGGGCCCTCGCCCACGGCGACTTTTTGTAGCGATGCTGTAGCGATGCTGTCGCGCGACCGCATCGATACAGTCGCGAAGCGGTCGCTAGCTGTGTGCCCTCGCCCACGGGCTCAGCTTCAGTCGCGATGCAAACGCAATACTGTCGCGCGTCTGTCTCGCTGCAAACGCGATTCAGTAAGGGAGCATTCAAGTATTACGTAACGCAATTTTTTAAGATTTTAGAAATGTAACGCACGGTAACCTTTTTCTGTACCCCCCTCCCCCTCCCTAAACGTTACGTAACATTTAAGTGACCATTGAAGTCACAATTATGTTGAACAAAGTATACCTTTGTTATTGTATTAATTGCGTTTGCAGTAGTAATAAACAAAATAAGATATTTTTAAGTTATATGTTTTTATTTAGTCATAAATCAAATAAGTGTAGGTACGTAAAAACACAATTCAATTGTAATTACTGCTACTCTGTCCACGAGTTTGCCAGCCACTCAGACTCTTTCATTGGTATTTGGAGAGCAGACGAAGAAGGTTCCGGTATTGTTAAAACACTTGCATCAACTTCGTATTTGAGCCAATCGGCATCCTCAGACAATGCCTCACTATGGCGCACAATGCAGAGCAGCTAATTTGCCCTTCTTCTTCGAGGGATTCCCCGTAAAACATAAACGAAAAGGCATTTTTTTATTAAAATAAAAAAATGTTACGTAACGCGTTGTTTAAATACCTTTTCTCCCGCCCTTGTAACGTTTTACAAGACCCTCCCCTCAAATTACGTTACGTAATACTTGAATGCTCCCTAACAGCACAAAAATACCTACGATCGCTACAGTTGCAAGATGGACTCCGTTGAGGTAACATTAGTCACGTTGTCTTTGGTGCTGCTTTTACGTAAGCAGCCGAAGCGTAGGCAACAATCCGTTCTTCACCCAATGTCGTCAAACACGGTCGCGCGTTTGTATCGATACAGTCACGATGCAGTAGCGCGTTGCAAACGCGACTAACACGCGTTAGTAGCGATACTGACGCGCGTTTACCAAACGCGCGACAGCATCGCTACAAAAAGTCGTCGTGGGCGAGGGGCCTTAGTCACACGTTGATTTTTCGGCCATAACATAAAAAAATATATTAATAAGTAGGTATGATATTCCATTAAAAAAATCTTAGTATAAGCGGATGTTGTTTATGTATAATAATCATCGTTATAACTGAGCGCCCCAGGTAGTTATAACCCAACATTCAACCAGTTTGAAGCAACTAGCTGGGGTACTAATCGGATTTGCTCGGGCTTCTAGAACTAGAACTACGGCCCAAGGCTAATAAATTGTTTGTAAATATTAAACGAGCGGAATTTAAATTGATTTCGTACTAGAGCAATTTAATAACAATAGAAAGTTTTACATTGTGAAGGCTAAGTTAAAATTATGATTATAACTCAATCTGATATCAAGCTTTTATCTTTTACAAAATTTTGGTTTATTAATCACAGAGACACAGGCTGTATAAAATTTCTTAAAAAAAAATACAGTTTATTCGTCCTGAATTATGTCTGTCTCGCAACAAAATCCAGTCCCGAACTTCAATTTCAAAATTTCCGGCAGTTTTTTTTTGGGATTTTTCTTTCAGTTCTTTTTTTCAGCAGCCTATCTACTTAAACGTAACGACTGAAATGGTTGGACACTTTTTCCAGAAAGGTATTATAATATCATATATACATAATGTGATTGCCAACTGGGACAAAACTATTTATCCCACCGTTTGAATTCAGCAATACTTTACGCAATAAGCTTACGGGATGGATTAAACTTGTCTATCCAGTTTCTATGCCTTCAGTTTCAGTATCTATACAATCAAAACTAAAGTAATTTGTCCTACTTATTATAATAACAACAATCATCCCCACAGAACAAACTTCCTGACAGTGAAACCCACGTTTCTGTTTAGCAATTATACTCCAATTTCAAATTAAGACCGGTAAGCGATATCTTAATTAATTTGTCTAAAGATTGTGGAAGCTGTACAGAAAGTTTTATAAGGCGATATTTAAGACGAGGTGATCTTCGAAAAGCAATTTTCGTGATCTATATGACATTCGAAATTGTCCTGGCTAAATGTCGTATTTGATGAATTTTACGGTTTTTAACCATTTGTTTTTTTTCACCATTTATCTAACTAACATGCCTATATAAGCCTATAACTGATTAGAAGATATAGAATGTACATTAATTCACACTAGTTCAACTATAACTAAAGCTATTTCTATAGGTTTCCTTACTTCCTAACAGTTAAAAGACCTAAGTCGCCACTGACCATAACTAATACTGTTTATTGCGGATAAAGTGTTATCTAACCTGAACAAAACAGAAAAATATATTTTACGGGTGTTTATTTAGCGTACCACATCAATCAGCATATTTATGGCGAAAAGACAGCCTTTTCTATAGAAAGGTATATTACCTGTCAGGGCAGTCAAACCTACCTAAACGTTATTATCATCGCTGTCGGAAGCGCGCTCTTTACAAAATAAAAAATATCATCAACTGCTATTTTACCGTTTCAGAGTTATACAAATGAAACACATTGAAAGCTTATTCATAAGTCCTTTGGATACAAAAAAAAAAGTAAAAGAGCAGAAAAAAAAATACAGTGAAGATCTCGGCTGAAAAGTGGCTCAAAAACAGTGAAGATCATTACGTTGAAATTGAGGCTTTTCAGCGTTGGAACATTTTCGTTACAAAATTACATTAGGTAACAAATTATCATTAATTAACATTTGTAAAAAAAGAACTCTAGGTAAGTAGATACTCTTTTGTAAATGAAGATAAGTAGATCTTTAGAGACAGTGTGGAGAGGTAGTCCCTTCGGGGATTGTTTTGAAAGTCAAAACAGTCACACGCTCGCTACCATTTGTTTTGGTTTGAAAACTTACAGTTTACTAGTTTCGCATTACATTTACTTACTTGTAACTTTAAATGAAACTCAACTTTAAGATAACGACTATAATTTGTTCTTGTCGTAGGGCAGATTCATTTTGATGTATTGTAAATGTCAGAAAGATTTTGAAATGTTTAGTCGATAACTAGGCATAGTTTATTGTTGCACCTTTATATTAGTGCAATAAATAAAGAAATTGATTTTTTTTATTATAAAATAAATATGTATTTTTCCGTAAACACAATAGAATAAAAGGTAAGTTTTTGTTTACCATGGACCTGGAAAAAGGAATCACAAAATATCAGCCATTTCATACGTTGTTCACGTATCTCGGCATTTCTGGAAGAGCCTTTTTTGGGTTCCGCACCTCAAACTGAAAAAAATGGAGCCATTATAGGGTCACTTTCATGTCCGGCTTTATATCTGTCAAGACCCTTTTTCAAAGGAACGTGTAATGGTATTAAGTTGACATTTATATCAAATACGGTCTACGTCTACGGTCTAAGGTCCCTAGAGGCTTTAAAAAATCGAGCTCGTTAGTCAGCACAAAAAAAAGACAGGGCTATTTATACCATTTTGTAGCACTTGCAAAATAAATAAAATTCTATAGTTATATAATTCTAGAGTAAATTTGGTAAGAAGCAAAGTTTAAAAAAATGCAAATTTGTAATTATTTAACACTACCATTGCAAAATAAATTTTACAGTCGGGGCAAACAAGACAATTGTACATTATTGCATGTATATTTTTCTTTCCAAAGCATGGGAAACCTCGATGCGTGAGTTCGACTCGCACTTCGCCGGTTTTTTCGCAATATGGTGTTGCTCCCATAGCATAGTCACAATTGTTCATGCAATAAGTTAGCATATATACATGTATATTATAAGTTAGTTTCGTCTGTGGTGCGTTTGAATTACCTACCTATTGTATGTATACGTATTATGTTTATCGTAAGGTAACTATTTTGGTTTATGCTCGACTCATCAGTAGTCGTGTTCTTCATTATTGAAGGTCGTAACGGTCGTGTAGGTCATTGATGAAAGTCCTTTACTCTCTACTATGATCTGTTTATTACTGCTATATACCTCTGGCAAAAGCTATCAATTTAAGTGTCGATGAACTTAAGAGACCAATTAAAATAATTATAGTCGATACCTACGCTGCCAAAGTCTGCTTTTCTACCCAAACTTTAGGAGATTGATCGAAACTTTTGTTTTTGATGTGAACAACAACCAGTTTAGATTATAGTTTCAGAAAACATTAGATGAAACGATTTATTTAAAAGTAACTCTATTTGTCGCGCTTTCACGCCGAATCTGAACCGAAAAATAAATGAAATTTGGTACACAGATAGTCTAGAGCCTGAGAAAGGACATAGGCTACTTTTTACCCGGGGCGCTGATTGGTTCCCTCGGAACGCGGGTAAAACCGCGGGAAACAGCTAGTAGTACATATTTTTGCAACGATCGATATTAAGATATATTTGAGGTTTTGCTACAGTAAAAATTTAAAAGTTTGTAACGATAGACGGGTGTTTGTTTTTTTTTGTATGGCGTCTCGCAGGTCAACCTAGAAGGTTGTCGACTGCTTAACCGGGCTTGCCTGTGAAGTGCCTTAAATGAATTTAGGGCCTCCAGCCAGGGCTTAACTTACAAAACTAAGCGACTACACGCTAAGGGCACCCCCTAGTGGGGTACGGGCCTCGGCTTAGGGCGTCGCTGGGGGAGGACAGCAAGGGACAGGCTGGATCAGAATGTATATGATTATTATAATCGGGAATAGACGGGTGTTTGTTTATTAGACTTTCAATTGACACACAATATATCATGTACTGAATTAACACATACGATACTAAAGGAACCTTTTATCCCAGCATCTGGACTCAATTCAAATTCCGGTCAGCCCAAGTTGCATGCAGAAGCTAGTACTTTCATAAAGAGTCCATACCAATTTAAACTAGGCAGACCTTTAATCCGGACACAAAGCAGGATTCTAAGAATAATAAATTATTATTAAATTAACTAATAAATTTTACCAAACATGGGAACAATGTCTCAAATGGGATGGAACAGTCGTGGGACATTATTTATTCCCCTACTCAATGTGCGACTCTTGATAATTTCCAATGACACCAAACTATCCACTTAGGCTGTCGCTAATTAAAATTTGAATTAGGTCATTAACATCACTAGTAACTAACATACCTTAATTTAATACGTTTAAAGAGGTAGGTATCTATTATTATTCAGCTTCATGATTCTGTAAAAAAATCTTATTGTTCAATAAAGTTTTGAAAACACTCTCACGATTTTAAAGCATCTACCGAATTGAGGTTGCCTTATTTCGTCTTGTGACATTGTGCGTCTTTGAAGTGTATATAGGGCACTGTGGCTAACCACATGTTCCAAGAACATGCTTCAGTATAAAGCCTGCTGTATAACGGCCTATGTCACATGAATGTATGTATGTCAAAGCGGGTCTGTATTGCCATTTCTATGTGTTGTAATCACAAACGATGTCCTTTTGTGAAAATGTGCTAAGATTTACAAAGACTTTTGTAAAACCTCGTGTTAATTACTTGTATTTATTAAGAAACATTCTCTTAATATATGTTACGTACGGAGCTTTCACAAAATAGAATCGGTGAATCAATTCTGCAAAGCAATCTAGAACTTGATTTAGATATAAATCAGAAACGCAGCTAGCATTTCGTTCGTAATCTTTATTCAGAGTTACTCAACCAAAAGGATTATCAGAATAAATGCTGAATGTCAATACGTGTATATGTAGAACCTGATAAATGTGTGATGTTTTTCTATATTATGAAAGAACAAAAACATTTTAGGCAATTATTTTTCATAAAACAGTAATGCTACAGCTACTACGTAAAGGCCCCTCGGCAAAACTAAAAACATTTTTTAACTCGATATACAACGTAATATAAATATGTTAACAGAATCTATCTATTTTTGTAGATTATGTAGTATTTTATTTATACACAATAACGCTGATTAAAACAAACAGACAAACAGTTATAATACCAATTTAAATATTAATGATCAAACACAAATGATTTGATAGTACTTTGTGGATGTATAAACTTTATATTATTATTTTTATATATTTTCCATATATTTATTATTTTTGTTACAACAAGCAATAAAACAATTCACTGAATTCATATCACAAAATGTTCTTTATTTGAAACTAAGACTTCTTCGGCCGATCTCCAATTATTTGGATCCAGATAAGTTTGTGCAAAGTGTAATTAGATTAATTTTACTTTTATTTATTTTAAATGTTTGTAATTTAAGCGTGGAATTAGAATAAAGCCTGATTAATGAAAGATTCTGTTTAAACTAACACTTCTACTATAAATAGGTACCTGCTAGTCAGATCTCAAGTTTAGAGACTTCAAGTTTTGATAGTAAATGGATGGATGGAATGTAGATTCAAGGAACAATTTTAACTCTAAGTATAAGATTAGGTACACTAAACGACTGACAGAGTCTAACATTGATAATCAAGTACATAAATATACTAGAAAAGATGACTGTCAATTTTATTTTATTCCCATAATATTTTGATTTTATTTGTTTGTGTTTTTTTTTTCTCAAGCGAGAAGCGGGCTGGATGTTCTGATATTGTAGGTTTACCGTTAAAAATGAAATCAGGTACATTATGTAATAAGATTACGTCGTGCTATATGACATTTCTTCGTTTCTAATAATGTATTGTGATAACCTTATCCTTTCTTATCTAGAATTGATATATTATTTATTTTACTTTATTTATACGGCTGTCTGAAATTACATTTCATTCTTTATCACAATCTATCATCAACCCCCGCGGTGTGCGATCGAGGCGTGAAATGAGAACAAACTCATAAACTAAATGTTTGTATCTAATGTTTAGTCCATTATATATTCCTGTAACGACTTGTACTTGATAAATCTACCTGGTAAATACTCGTTTATATGTGAATAATATTACATAATGTAAAAATTTACATCCAACTAGCCCACGTCGTCCCTCGTATTTTGTTCTCAAGGGTAAACAAAAATAGTAGCTTTCTGTCAGCGAAAATAAATCTAGAATGTGTCTATAGTCCATTGAAATGTTACATTTTTTAGGCCTAACCTTGCGTTTTTTAGAGGACGCAATTTTATTTTTTTGATGTGTAGGGGGGGTCAGTGTAAAGCTAAAACCAAATTTGTGGGGTCGCCACCCTTGTCCCCCGGCCGCCATCTTGAAAATTGGGGTTGAAATGGTTTTTACGATATATCTCTTAAACTATTAATTTAATAAAAAAAAATTGTTAGCATTTTTTGTTGCAAATTAAATTCTCTACAACTTTGATCTAGAAACTTTTTGTCGTAGAACTATAAATAAAAAAGTTATAAGCGAAAATGTTCAGAACCTTCAGACCTTACTTCCTGTTATTTCGTAGCGTTTCTTTATATTTTCTGAGAACATTTACCATAGAAATGTAAATATTTTTTTATACCACCAGAAAGTAGAGATTTCAACAAACAAAAAGACCAACGACTTTTTTAAAAAAGTGATATTTTGACGCGAGAATTTTCGATTGAAAATTAGGGTGTTTTTTCGATATTAAGTCAAAATAAGGTTGAAAATTAATTATTTTAAATAAAATAAATTACAGTGTGTTTGGAACATAAAAAGGCAAGTTTTCACCAAATTTCGTGGAAAGAAATAATTATTGTAAAAGATAAAAATTAAACTCCAAAAACTTGGTTTTTTGATTTTTCCAGATAAATTTTGAGGTTATGTGAAAAAGTGTCAATACAAAAGTTGTAGGTCTTTTTATTACCTAAAATTTTGCCATTTAACTTTTTTTCATAGGACTTGTAGTTTTGCCGGAAATTGAGATAAACCATTTTTTAACTTTAACCCCCCTCTCCCCCCACTTCCCGACCTCAGATCGCCCGTAATTTATTTTTCCTATCATTTTTATTATATTCTCCTCCTTTTCCAATGGGTTTCATCCTACTATTATTTTATTCACTTTTTACCGTTTTTAGAGGCTAAAAGCACTGGCCTATTACTTCGGAGCGCTGTAAAACCTTAGCTATTGACTTAATGAAAAATGTTTTACATAAAAGTTGTTCCTCGTAAAACGATCTACAAAAATGGTCTAATATCATTTTTTCGTAAAATGATAAAAAAAAGTTATATCGAAAAATATATTTTTTTTTCTGGAATTCTGAACATTTTCGCTTATAACTTTTTTATTTATAGTTCTATGACAAAAACTTGCAGATCAAAGTTGTAGAGAATTTAATTTGCAACAAAAATGTTAAGATTTTTTTTTAATCGGATAAACAGTTTAGGAGATATATCGTGAAAACCTTTTCAACCCCTATTTTCAAGATGGCGGCCGGGGGACAAGGGTGGCGACCCCACAAACTTGGTTTTAGCTTTACACTGACCCCCCCTACACATCAAAAAAATAAAATTGCGTCCTCTAAAAAACGCAACCCCAAATGTAACTTTTCAATGGACTACTAGCATTTCCACATATTTTTACTTTATTTCTTTATATTAGTAGAGATAAGCGACAACGAGGTATTAGAGATGCTCACCCGCAACCGATTCCTATCTATACTTATAATAAATCTGTAGAGAGGTCAATTCTGTACATGAAATATATTTCCAAAATAACTATCAGGGGCTGATTAGGGATCGATACTGATGCCAAAAATGCAATCAGTAAAATTTTTGTCTGTCTGTCAGTCTGTCTGTCTGTCTGTCTGTATAAACTCTATAGAAACAAAAACTACTCGACGGATTTTGACGAAACTTGGTACACTTATTTGTCATACTCCTGAGGTGGTTATAGTATACTTTTCATCGCGCTACAATCAATAGGAGCAGAGCAGTGAAAGGAAATGTTGTCATTTTGTTTAAACGCGCTAATCTCAGGAACCGCTGGTCCGATTTAAATAATTCTTTCAGTGTAAGATAGTCCATTTATCGAGGAAGGCTATAGGCTATATATCATCATACTAAGACCAATAGGAGCGGAGCACCACTATTCCACGCGGACGAAGTCGCTGGCAGAAGCTAGTTTCTAATAATACTGCGTGCATGCGGCATGTATGAAAGAAAAGGAAGTGTGCAATCATGAAAGGATAATATGTGATGGCAAGCAAGCAGTGGATATTATATAGTGACAAATTCACACCAACAAAACACAGAAAAAAGATTCAAAGTTTCGTAAAACATTTGACTACACATTTGTATTCTTACCTCATTTGTCTCGAAGAATTACTATAAGCTATCCACACCATTATCGGATTACGTTGCCTTGACACAGTTCTAAGAATTTCAGATATGATCTCACATAACAATTTGTCTAGCACAGACATTTGTTTTTCTTCGCGGTCGTCATAATATAGCCATTACTTCATATTACTTGTTCTTACACCAAAATGTTGACAAATGTACTAAAACTTGGTAAATGTATTTGTTTATATGTAAGGCACGTAATATGTTATTTCTCTGTGATAAATTTATTTGATACCCGCATCTTTTCGTAGGAATACTAACTAATATTGTAAATTCGAAAGTGAGTTTGTTTATGACGCTTTCACAGTAAAAAGGTTGGACAAATTTAGATAAAATTTGGTACTGAGTTAAGTAAATGAGACTTGTTTATAGGCTACTTTTTATCCGAGTGCTTTAAGCAGTTCTCTTGAGACGCGGATGGAGAAACCGCAAAGAAATAATATTTTTTTCTTTCTTCTTAACATAAAACTGTTTATTTTTTGCAGAATTGGATATCGCATTATGACATGTTTTATATTAAATAGAACTTAATTGGACTATTACTTTATTATTAAATGTAATTTCTGTATAAGAACCTCAATGGCATAACTAGACATAAGACCTAACAACTTGACCGATTTTGTCGGGGAGAGAATTGAGGTTTATATAATTCGAATATTCGGGAATATTGCTGTTACAGAGAATACGTCACAGTACCTAATAAACACTATTTCTCAACGGTCGGTAATACGTTACGCTAGTTATTTACTATCATCATTTTGAAATCGTCGCTTTATATAAAAATATACTATGGAAAAAGTATTTAATTCTAAGGGTTTTAGAGTCACGCTGACCGTCGGCGCTGAGGACTACGCGCGTAGCTCTCAGCGCGTAGCTGTCTGCGGCAACTCGTTTTAGTATCGTGCTGAACGTCGTGGAATACAGACATGCCCAATCAAATGAGTGTTCGAGTTGCTGCCGTGTATTTTTTATGGAAAAAGAAAAGACTTCAACAACAACGAAGAAAAAGACTTCAAGTTCATCCACTTATTTTTCAAAGATTGCCAGTGGGGGCATTTGTTACATTGTTCAATCAGTTAAGAGATGACGAAATCTAGAATATGTCACTGGCGTCCCATAAACATTTTCGCAGCCGAACTTCTTCAATCACACGCCCAGTATCAATATCGCGATTCATTGTTGCGCTCGTCTGTCCCCGTCGGCGCGTGCGTTTTATGTAACACTGTAACGATAACTGAGTTCGGAAGCGCGTCGGCGCCGCATGCTCAGCGGCGCTGACGCGTGGCGCGTACGCGCGCGTATGGTTCAGCGCTGACAGTGCTCAGCGCTGAGTCGTCGGTGTTATTCTAAAACGCTTCATAAGTAATCATACATATTTGCCTGTCAGCGCCGACGGTCAGCGTGACTCTAAAACCACCCTAAGTCTAACTAGGCCAGAACTGGGTAGGTACACAAATTAATTATCTTAGAAATACATATTTATACATGTATGTATGTATAGTTGATCAATCAATTTTAATATCTAACCCGGTGTCTAACTTCAGAACAACAAACTACGTGTTTGTTTGTTTAATGGCTCTGGCGTTTATGATATACCCACCACCTGTCCTTCGGCAAGGAACTAAGTCAACGCTCGTGCTTGAAAATGTTTTTAGAAGATTATATGAAAATTAATGATGGAATTGACAATGAGGTTTTTAGGGCAGGACTGAAAAACTTTATGCGTTAACTTTTTGATACCAAAATATTATTTCGTTTGCCATTAGGAATTGTTGGCCATAGACTTTATTCATAATCTCAATCCTACAGGGGTGGTTTTATCACCGATGATAAAATATTAACGAAGTTCAAAATTTCAAGCGTGGACAGCAAATTTTCGGAATACTTTCCCGAGTTAAAACTTTTGTTGTATTTCTTTTTTTATTAAAATCGGTGTAAAATTAGAATCTCGCTTATTTCAAAATTAAACAAAAATATTGTTATCTCATCTTCGCACTTAAACTTCTCGAATACAATCTGAAGGAAAGTTCAGTATTTCAAAATAATTATGTAATCCATTCATTCCTTTATTGAAGTACTAACAAATTAAAATATTTTCCTTCTCATATAAGGCCCGAGCATTCATCACAACGCTTGTTCAAAGCGGATTTGCGATTTCAGACATTTAAGTCAAGATTTCCTCACGATGTTTTCCTTTACCGTTAGTCAGTGTAAGAGTGACGTCTAAGATATACTTAGAAAGTACATAAATGACTTGAGAAATGTTACATTGGTACTTGACAGGTTTCAGACCACTAGGGTACCACAACTTATAAAAATAAGCAAACTAGTTACAGCGAACAATCACTAAAATACAAATGTCAAATTAATACCAGTCCTGTTAATTACGAGTTCATGGTTAGCCCCCTGAAGTGTTAACTGTTTTTTTTATTAGGTACTAACTCGAATAGCAACACTTCTAAAGACAGTGTCACTTTGAGATACCCTCAACTGTCAGCTTGTAATTAATGAGGACTATATTTCGAAGTGTAATTGTTGGGTTCTTAGTATAGTTTTTCATCATTCACAGAATGACGAAAAATATTATTATAAAGAGACCCTGTTCATATTTGATGTAATAAGTTTTCTATTTTGTTATCAATAACGGTTCCTTTTATTTTGTTGCGATAAGTATTATAATTTAATCCCACTGACTATCATTTCGAAAAATAGAAGCATGATTCATAGTTTATTTCACAGAACTCTCGGGTCGTGGGGTCCGAGCGCCCACCTTCTTTTTAAAGAAATATCCAAGCGGCTTGTTGACACTTCCTGTGACCCAAAGGCTGGCTTTTATTTTGGTGTAAAGCTAAGCATTGCCATCCAATGTGGCAATGCCGCCAGTCTCTTGGGTACACTCCCAGTTGACGGCGATGAGCATGAATTTTTGACGCAATATTTTAATATTATAGATTTTTTTATTTATATTGTTAGGAATGTATATATTGTAAATAATGTAAATACTTTCTGTCAATAAATGTAACAATAACTATAGATTGATTAAGTGTTTATCTAAACCTCCTTGATTAATAATAATTGAAAGCTCATTATATAATTATAAAAATATATAAGTAGATCGAATAAATGTTTGTTTATTCTATTCTATTCTACCTAGTGCAATTTATCTTTGTCGAAAATTTTGGAGAAGTATTTTTTCAATGTCTATGTATGTACATTCGTTGTATTTTCACGAAGGTAGGTATATTTGTTAATTAATTATATTATACCAGTATCTCTCTGGAATACATTTTATTTAAACAATGAGCTGGTATATTTTACGCCGCTGTAATACAGGACTCGAATAAATCACTTGAGCCACAAGAGCTGTTTGTCTGTGCATTCTTTGTGTTTTATAAGCTTCAAGCAATAATTTACAATGACCAAGTTTAAACAAAGCTTTTATGTTTGTTTATTGTGGTCATTATTCGTTATCATATTATGAAGTTAAAAAATAAATAAATAAAGTATCACTTTTTAAAAGAAGCTTAGGTACCCCACTTGAGTTGTAACAAGCATGACGCTAAGAGGACCAAGATATGTCCATCACAACAGACATTGCGAAGGTCACCAAAAAGGATGAAACAAAAGTTGATAATGCCAGCCAAAGGAAATAAAATAATACATACATACATAAACTCACGCCTTTTTCCCTTAGGGCCGAAATTACAGACGTCTGCGCCACGTGTTACGATCCTTAGTTAATTATTTTGTTCAGTCCACATTCGTAAATCTGGTCATGCACGCGTCCCGGTTGCGTGTACCAGGCACCTGACCTTTTTAAAGGACATCAAAAAGGTTACTGTACCTATATGCTTCTAAGCCGTTCATTCAAGTTAAGGAAAATTCATTAAAATACTTTTTTTTGTGAAAACTAAATTTTCTACCCATGTTTATAATGTGCATTAACTACTAGTCAATCAATCATGTTTTATAGAGCTTATCCATATTCATCAGAAATTTCAGGATATATTGTTTACAAGAGCGTTTCATTGCGATACCCATCATCGCAGCTGCATATAGAACGGACATGATGCTCCTATTTCATTTATCGGTCAACACTGCAACTACTGCGCGTGTTATACAAACATCTCAACCGAAAACATTAATTCAATCACAATTGTGTTATAGTTCTCCAGATAATCGTGTATTCTGATTTTGGGTGAAGGTCAGGCAAAATCTGTGAAACTGAATCGAAGAAACGCGTTGAAGACTATTGTTTTAGTGCAAGCCAACAATGAATTGAAAATACATAGATATTCTTGATTTCTTTGAGTAATATTTATTGTCTTAGATTTTTATATTAAATAATCTCTCCCGATAAGCCTTATCCAATTAAACTGACTAGCTCAATTGGAAAACAACGCACACAACAACATTTTAAATATTTTCTTTAATTAAAATTATAACCTTGGGCTTTACATTTTTTGCAAAATACTGTAAAGTAAGTTGTAAAAAGTAATTCATTATTCTAATTTATTGGTAAATATTCAGCTTTTAGCTTTCATACAAAGGATTCATCCAATTCCAAAGTAGCTAACGTGTAGGTCCATAAAAATATGAAAAGCTTCACCGTTCGGTTTTTCCGTTGCGCCATTTTTATAATTTAAACATCTATGACCTGTGTAGTGAGGTGGCAAGTCTCCCGAGTCTCGGCTTGCCATCAGGTGCTACGTAGCATTATATTGCATTGTTTCGACAAGTGCCATAGGTTTTCATAGTCCCCCGTATCATCCTAGTAGTCTGTCATCCCATAGTAATAGCCAAGATAAACTTTCAATTTTCGAAGGATAACATTATCATTTGAGCTTTTTATTCCAAAAACTGTCGATTAAAACAAGAAGTGAGTAACTCAAAAATTCCCGCTTCCTGGTTGAACAAAACGATTTTGTTAAACGGGCCTAATACGTAACCATCTGTAAGTTATAACACATTAAGCTAGACATTATCGAATATTAAATACTATCAAAGTCAGGGCTGCAACATTAACGGCACGGCAACAACATCCTTTATGTTACGAACATCAAGAAATAATAGACAGATAGATAGAACACAATAAAGTTAATACCTACCTAAATCTTATTTATAGATGTCCTACAATAAACAGATGTTGTCCGGACGAAGAAATTATCTGAAATTGCCTGCAGTATTAACACAGTTTGCTAGATGGCAAATATTTTGACATAACAAATAGAGAAAGACAAATAAAGGAAAAAAGTAAGCTTCTTGTTTACTTCGCTAAGCTTCAAATATTGTTGTTTATCTGGAAATACTTTACCTTGTGATCGAACCATTATCATGGGAAATTATGAAAATGGATGGGAAAATATGAAATCCCTCTTGTCACAATCCTGTCAGACTCTTACTGACTTTTAATTTACCACATACACAATTCTCACATGTCTCCCAATACAATACTGTAGTTAAATACACACTTAAAGACAAAACTTAAATCCTTCAATAGTCTTTTACGTTTCAGGGCCGCGATTATTCTTTCGAAAAATCCCGCAGACCCTAGTGTCGTCACCAAACCGATCAAAACCGATCACAACCGAATAGGTCGCTCACATCGTAGGTTCCATGCCCTTTCTCCCACTTCTACTCTTCTTCTTCTTTTTTCAATTCATAGGTAAAAATTGCTCCAACATTCAAAATCAAACTTAGAACTAACACTATTTCAATTTGCAAATGCAAGTTCGTTATGGGAAATAAGTTAGTTATTCTTACAAACTCTCAATAGAAAAGTCTTGAATGGTCGGTCACACAGACGATGAATGAATTTTTACTTGAATAGGATTTTTTCCCTAAAAACTGAATCTTTACCAATTGTTCATACAAACAAACAAATACCCCTTTATAATAAAAGTAGATAACTGACAAGACATGACGCCTTTCCATCTGTATGCAAATAGGAATCCTTAAACATGTAATAAACTGCTGTTGATGGATCGCTGGCCACCCGCCAACAAAGTCGTGTGTTGTACCTATTCAATTTAAACAGAACTCCTTTGTTAGATACATGTCAAGGGTTTGGGTAAATATTCATACTGTAATGATAAATCTCATTTTTCTTTGCTTGGAATAAAGGGTGTGGTAACGGAACCCTATTATAAAGGGTTGGCGATCTATCCATCCGTCTGTGTATTCGTCTGATACAGGGCTAAGTCTTTGACTCGTAATAAAGTGTTCACTGTGTGTATACACATAAGTATGACAATATAAATAAATAATAATAATAAAAAAATACAAAACAAATTTGCAAAAAACATGTTTTTAGCCATTAAACACATAACTAAGTGGGTTGAACGCAATTTCGTATGGTCTCGTGCGAACATGTGATTTTCGGCTTTAAAAATGCGACTCATATTATAAATGGGCGATTATTATAAAATAATATTAATAATAAAAAAATATTAATAATGTAAAACACGAGCACACAAGCAGCCTGATGAAATGTAAAGTCTTTAAACAACAATTTACTTAATCGATTAAAGGCTGCCATACCTGTAAAGGTTAATTAACCTTTCGGTTAATACCCTAATACCTAGTATCTACCTGGTATTTCGCCAAAAACTTCTCGTATATAAATAGGAATTTACTAACTGGATTAATCTAATCTTTTCTCTCAGCCTTCTTTGGTAAAGAAAATGTTAGCTAACCTCAACTAACTAAGTCTGATTAGTTACTCTTAATCAGACAATATTACTAAGTAGAGCTCTGATTAGAAACTTATTTCAATTGCATAAAAGGGTGTCGTCTATCGAAGATTCCGAGGAAGGCTAGGCGGCGCGGCAGCATAACACGACGCCGACTCTTCGTGTGCATTAGTTTTTAGGTATAATATATTATAATTGTATGTATTAGTTTATAAGTATTGTTATGTTTATATGTGTATTTGTATTTTTATGGGCCCTAGTTGCCTGAAGTAAATAAATAAACATAAAAGTCTACGGGGCTACTTGATTGGTCGAAAGAGTTTATATGACGGCACTGGAAAGCAAAGGGCTAAAGAAGGAACATGGATAAGCTTTATTGATAAGCATGTAAGTAAGTCTAACTCTTCCTCCCACCACGAGAGAAATCATTTCATAATTTCCCAAATCCTCAAAAAAAAGCCTCGGAACTTACTTTTTATCAGGACTTTAAATATAGTTTTAGTTTCAAATATCTCTTTAACGGCTGTGAAGTTAGCCATAAAAGATGTGTTTCGCATCCGAAGAAGAGACACTTAAATTATCTGCTGGTTCATTTCATACGAATGAAGTTCCAAAGGTTCCACAATTAATTCAGAATTAATCGTGTTCATAATTTCTAGTTAAAGCCCCAGACCTAACTTCGTGTCCAACATTCCTTGTTCATTGGTATAACAATTTGAGCTTCAATTTTTTTTGCTTCAAAAGTTATCTGTAAATTGTGAACATTAATTCTCATTCGTTAGCCAAGAATTCAGGCTTACCGTAGGTACTTATCTCTCATAAATATCGCAGTTCACTTCACTTATGGCGTAACACCGTGATAACAGGTTCCTCATCGCCTTATAGCTTACAGCCCCTTATTATGCCACTTCGTTGATCCTAAGTGTGTGAAAGACGTGTCGGAAATTACGCTTTATGTGACAAAAAAGCCTACTTAATACCGGGAAATCGTAATACATAATGGACTGTAAAAGTAATTTTACTCAACAAAAGATAAGGTAGGTCTGTTTGTTATTCCCAAAAATATAGTTACTATAACCGACGGAACGCGATAGTAGGTGTTATCGCGTCCTGGGACTACATGTTTTTGTAATAACTATTCAGGTGTGAGAATGAGACACAAATACTACCGTCGTATAGCACCGTCTCTTTTTCACAACGAAAACGTTCCTGTTTTGGTACGTCATGATAAGGTCCCTGATACTATTTACTATTAGTTAGTAATGATCGTATAATATTCAAGACTTCTGTTAGATAAATAGAATATGACAAAGTGAGGTACCTACTTATGCAAATACCGACTGTAGTTCAGAATTAAACAAAAAAAGCTGATGAGGACTATCTGAATAACATAAACGGTAACTAAGTAGAGAAAAAATTTAACCCTTATTTTTAGATATTTCAAGATGAGTTTAATTTTATACTTGCGACACGCCTCCGCGTTTTCTCGCGGTTTCTCACGGCTGCTGACTTTTTCGGTAGATTTTCCGACAAAATGTTGTTTTTGTGATAATGAAAGAACGAGGTCCAAAGCAATCTCAGCAGCCCTCACATGTCTTATAACATAGATAACACACACAAACCTAACCATAAAAGTTTCGAACACAATTTAAAAAATCAACAAAGTCCATTGTTTGTTTTTAAATCATTTATTTGGGCAAACATATAATATATTTTCAACCTAAACCCAGCAACAGAACAGTTTCAGGGTCTTTATTTTTAATTTCTTGGAAATATATTCGAATAAATATTTGAACGAACTTTTCAGAAGAAAAATACTCAAGACGATCAAATTGCGGTTAATATGTAAAATACTTCCTTACAAGTACAAGAAATGGGAAACACAAACGAAGACAACATTAGCAAAAAGCTTTTGTTATTTTCTCAGTGAAGCCATTTCGCTAGGAGTAGTATTGATATCAGCGCACCTGCTCAGATTGAATAAAAGTCCCACGCCCTATAATACTCTGAATAGGTCATGAAGATAGTCAATCATTGTGTTTGTCTTAGTTCTCAGACATTTTAAGCTTTTTACTTGTTACAAAAAAAAACCATTCTCGGATTTCATAAGTGGTTTATTCTGCCCCGTTGGTCTAAATGCTTCTGTAAAGCCCTCACTCTCAGGTCTCAGGTCGGGTACGTAGTGTTTTTGGATATGTAAATCGAGAATTTGCCAGTAGCCCCGAGTCTGGCACCCTCCCATGGGACGTTAACACTGCTTTCGACATGTCGGTTTAGTATATGTATAGCTCCGCTAAGCCTACCTTCAGGGAAAGCAACTGTATTTTTTTACGTTATTAATGAAGTCGTTCCCGTACAAATATTTAAAAAAAAAACAGTGACATCACGAACCCAGACACTAAATTAATGTAGGCACACTTTCCAGTAAAATATTGTCTTAATCTTAACAGTTTACATTGAATATTTAAATAACTTTTTGCTTGAACTAACGATCTCGCAGTCGCAAATTATTCTCAAAAAAATCCCTCAGTTTATTTAGTTAGAAAATCTCCTAATTTTATATGCGCATAAAGAATTCTCAAGGACACTTTAACTATTTATATAAAAGTGTGTGAAAAATAAAATACGACAAGATGTTCTCTGCGGTTCTTCTAAAAAGTAACCTATAATAGTCACCAGGGTTCCGTCATCTAATTTGGCTCAGCTGTCTTACCGTGAAAGCCTAACAGATAGAAAGAAAGAGCTACATTCGGATTTATTTTTGCTATTCCTTAGGGGTTTAATTTGAGAATATATTAATTCAAAATCAAAGAACTAGGCTGAAGCTTCAAACACATTCTGAACCTTTTCTAAATATACAGAATTATCAATGATGTTCTTTTTTAGTCAAACAATAACTAACTTGATGACATCACAAATTAGCAAGCTTATTATTATAGTCACACTTACATTCAAAACGATAAGGCCTTCATTATAGTTTTTGTCATCGACTAACTTTTTTCATTTTTAACTTTTTAAAATGTTGAAGCAATAATTCCTATTTAGATTGTCCTCAACTAAAAAACGTGTATTGAAATTAGGCTAAAACAATTAGTACTTTTCCCGTTAAAATATATTATGACAGCGCAACAAAACGCCCACCCTTCACTGCTTCCTAGTGTTATGGCTGAGAAGAAGAAGCAGTAATGAACAAACTTTCTGTATTGTCATAGTGTTTTAAGAGTGCTTTCATTTTCAATGACCTTTCCTCTTAAAATAGGGCTTTTGGCTTTTCCCTTTCACGAATAAAATAATGATTAATATACTAGAAGACCCCTGATAATCGTTAGGTCCCGTCAACGCTAAAAGCCAAAATGCATTGTTGGATTGTAATAAGACTCCCTAGACAAGTTAACATTAGTGCAGCAAATATGATAATATCATTTACCGTCTCGTACAGAACAGTAGTTACGGGCTTTTACAAACATTTTTATACTTAGGTGCAAATATTTTATTTTAAGCACATGAGATTATGATTGTAGTCTTCGACCATAAAATAGAATTGGATGCTATTAGTCCGGTCAATTTAGACATTCGAAGTTACATAAAGTCCCAACAAGCTGAATTTCTGTGAAATTGTTCAAAACATAATTATAAACAATGTCTAGAAGTTCCCCATCATTCCCCTGTAAGGAAAAAAAATTATTCAAGGTCAAAGGTCAAAAAAATGAGTTTTTCGCGATTTTCAGCACAACGGTAAGTTTTATCATAAAAGTACCCCAGACAAAAATTGTAGATCATAAAATTATCTATAAAAAATGTATTATACTTTTTTTCTTACGAGCCACCGTTTCTGAGATATAACGATTCAAAAAGTTATAAAAGTTGTTATCGTCATAATATGCAAACGTTTCCACGCCACCTATTAGGTAGTGTACTTAGCGCGTTTTTTTTAACGTGGTTTCCCTAGTAGGCCTACTCCACGGGTCAGTTGTGATCCTGTTTAATGTAAAACTATTGCAAAATAAAGGAAATTTTCAAAGATTGGGAAAGATAAAAGCGATGTAAATGAAAAAAAAGTGTTGAAGTTTATTCGTCTTATTCGTAAGTTTCAAATTCTTGATCTTCTTCTTGTTCTTCTTCTCCTGCTTCTTCTTCATCTTCATTTTGGATGTAAATTGCGTCAATAGCGATGTATCGCATGATACTTCGTCGGAGTCAAACGAATCCTCCATTGTTTGTGATTCAATATCAGAGCACGACCGGCCTTGACAATTTGTGCATGCCAAAGAACAAGACTTTTTTGCAACCACATTTAGCACTGCATCCCTTTTTGCAGTTGCAAAAAATAGTGTTCAGCAGTTTTTCCGGCGCAGGTGGAAGTAAAGTTTGAACTGGCTCTAATATATTGTTGACCAACTTCCAACCCCAGTTTGTAGGGTCTAGCTGATAATATAATATATATAAGACCCTAGCCACGCACACAATAGAACAAGAGACAGATGTCTCGAAGTTACACTGGCTTAAAGATTAAGGGACTGGGTTTCATTTTACCTGATATTCTTTTAGTTAAAACTTATGTATATTTTATATTGTAAGTATAAGTTACAATGACCGATAGAAAAATATTTAAACATTTAATATATGTATATATATATATATTATAAAATATAACAACTCTAGATGTATATACGTGGCGTACTCATGCATATTATGACGATAACAACTTTTATAACTTTTTGAATCGTTATATCTCAGAAACGGTGGCTCGTAAGAAAAAAAGTATAGATACATTTTTTATAGATAATTTTATGATCTACAATTTTTGTCTGAGGTACTTTTATGATAAAACTTACCTTTTTGCTGAAAATCGCGAAAAACTCATTTTTCTTACCTTTGACCTTGAATATTTTTTTTCCTTACAGGGGAATGATGGGGAACTTCTAGACATTGTTTATAATTATATTTTGAACAATTTCACAGAAATTCAGCTTGTTGGGACTTTATGTAACTTCACTCTAATTTTTTGGTCTAAATTGACCGGACTACTATTTAAACTTCATGATATAACATATATTTTGGTTATTAAAAAATATTCAGCTAATTGAAGGCGAAGAAAATACACAAGAATTGCAATATTTCGACTTATCGATAACGCAATTTATGGGCAACCAATATAATAAAAGTAAAAAAAAAGAACAGCTTAAATGCGCCTTATGGAGAACCCCCATAAATTTACGAATAATCTGTACCAAATTATTTTAAGAACAGGGAAGTAATAAGGAAAAAACTCGTAACATTCTATTAGCTCTAAAAAGCGGAGTCTTTTAATTAAACTGGCGCTTTAAGCTTACGTTGCATAGAAACATGGGTCTAACACGAACTGAATAAGTGACTTTAATTAAATAGGATTTTCAACAGCAACATTTTAGTAATAGATTTAGCGACCAATTGTTTCTGGAAGGTGAAATAATAACTTTCGGACGGTTTTTTCGTGCTACATAAAAAATACATAATTATACATATACTAGTGGCCCGCCCCGGCTTCGCACGGGTAGGTAGTCTTTGTTTTTTAACCGATTTCAAAAAAGGTGGTTCTGTATTTGACCGGTATGCATGTGTTTGTATGTCCCCGATTTTCTCAAAAACTACTGATCTGAATTGGATGAGAGTTGTCGTTCTTCAAATGCATAGTTTTCAAGAAAGGTTTTAGTACAATATATATTATTGGGATCTGTTGAATTTCTTCGTAAATAACCAATGGAACTCTTCAATTACTAATAGCAAAGGAACCACGATTGCTGCGATCGTATGCCTGTGATTGTTTTCACTGTTCTATAACATAACAACACATCTCTAAGCTTGAAAGGAGAAAACAGACATATAGAGTTCACCCTTATTAAAGGTGATGAACATTTGTCTAGACATTAGGATATTGTAATTTATCTAAATTACAAACTGAGCCACTAAAAAGAGAACTGAAAAACTTTTTTTCAAAAAACAACTGGCTTGGAACACAATACAAATTTAAAAATAACTAATAGACATCATTCTAGAAGTCGGTGTCTCCAATTAGGTATTGTGTATTTGCATTCTATTTTTGCAAAAAAAAATGTTTTCTTTTAGGAATGAAAAATCATGTCCCGAGTCTTCCCGCTGATTAGGCCCGTCCTAATCCTTACCAGACGGTTAGCCACTTATTGCTTAAAGTCTGCAGGCCGGACCTACAGTGGCCTGGAGTCGATTCCTGGCTCCAAATGTTGATGGCTTGGCTGGGGCGTGAGATTTGTCTCTCCCTCACGCAACCCGCTATCTCATTTTCCAGCATGACTGGTTAGCATTAGAAGGTGACTGCTTCCTATTCCCACTCTTTTTGGACCATGGTTTGAACCAGGGCCGAAAGTGATAGATCGCCGCCGCCCAAGTGGGGCAGACCTCCACCGCATGTTCCACCGTGACCTCCAGGTGATCCTCACAGTGTCGACACCCCGACATTTCCACTCGCTTGATTCGATCCAGGAACCTCCCAAAATAACCGTGTCCAGTGAGAACCTGCGTCAGGCGTAGGCATTGGATCTGCGGTAGGTCAAGATGCCGTGGTCCTTAGCCACTCCGCGAAGAGAGGATTTAACGCCACAACAATCCCCACGCAGGTTCATCCGTGGCCTTATGATTTGTTTATTAGCAAAGGGAATTCTAGATTCTTAATTTCTGAAGTGTGGAATAGAATGAATTCAATGGAAAGCGCAATTATTTTTTAGTTTATAATTATCCCGCTCTTATGTATGAAAAGAGGCCCTTTTCATACATGGAACGCATGGGCATTAATCACCATGGAATAACATCTACACATTATGACTTGAAAGCGCTTACTTTTAACAAATTCGTAACTTAATTCTTGAAGCCGTTAAGGTGAAAGATATTATAATATGATATCAACCAACAAAAAAATAAAAAAATAAGTAAATACCAATCTCAAAAAAAGAACAAAAATATGTGGGATTTGAACTCGATGTAACCGATTCGCATGATCATGAATACAGCCCCTCCACTACAGCGCTCCTTGACATTTTAGGTAAAATTGACATTCTAACACAACGTGTTTTCAATTTGAATTACTGCTTATCTTCTTTACAAACGGGCGTGATGATTTTCATGTCAAAGATAATAGCGAAAAAGCATATAGGTAATTATAAAAACTTGATAGGTTACCATTACAAACTTATCTCAATACCTCACTGCTCATTCCCCATAATATTTAGTGTGATGATTTGTAGCCTAAAACTTGAACCGATTCATAACAAACATCTTTGGTGAATTTCAAGTAAAACTGTTCAGACCTTTTGGCGTAAAGCTAAAACAGTTTTTTTTTCTTACAAACTTAAAATCATAATTTTTCACCCTAGGGCTAAAATCTTGAAAAACTGTGAAACACGTGTTTAATTATTTTCATTTTAGAGTGTCCCTACAAAATTTGAGTTTAATCGAATAAGAAATAAAACTTACTCCATACAAACTTTCAAGCCTATTTTAATATACTTAGGGTCGGAATTTCCAAAAATCCTTTCTTATTACTTGTCTAGGACATAAAAGTCCTCCTGTCCAAATTTCATTACTCTAGGTCCAGCCATTTCGGCTCCGCGTTGATGAGTCAGTCATTCAGTGTATGAGGTTGTCATTTTATATAATAGTATAGATAATAATCGTAAAACATATTTTATATAGAAACTGCCCACTTTCTACCTTTTGCACATCCTGGTTCTGTTTAAGTACTTACTATGTTGTATAATATAAAACATTTATTAATAAAATAAAAACATGTATTAAGTAGTGAAGAATAATATAAAACATTTTTGGCAGATGTTCCAAAAACCAGAACTAGATCCTTTAAAAACATGTGAAAAATCCTTAATTGTACCAAATAACACTGCTACATGATTAGATTCATGCATTTTACTATGTATTGACTACAAGACAATTGACTAAAGACTGGAAAAAACTCATATAACTCAACTCAACTTACTTGGCGGATAATCCCTGTAGCTAATTTCGCTGTACACAGCAAAGGGCGACGCGCACACAATGGATATAATCCACAGAATGAGTATAATCCTTGATGCTCTGGTCAGTCCTGCCATTGTGTACAGGTGAAGAGGATGGCATATAGCCAAGTATCTCTCCAGCGAGAAGGCTGATATTGTCAGCACTGATACGTATGTTGCCCTGGAACAAACGAAAATATTTTTTAGTATTCAATCATCATTTCCTAGCCTTTTCCCAACTATGTTGGGGTCGGCTTCCAGTCTAAACCGAATGCAGCTGGGTACCAGTGCTTTAGATGGAGCGACTGCCTATCTAGCCTCCACAACCCAGTAACTGGGCAACACGATACCCCTTGATGGTAAGACTGGTTGTCACACTTTCTGGCTTCTGACTACCCATAACGACTATCAAAGATGTACAAATGACAACCAGGACCAACGGCTTATCATGCTTTCCGAGGCACAGAGGAGTCTCGCTATGACATAGATGGTCACCCATCCACAGACCGACCGCGCCAAGCGCAGCTTAACCAATCATCAGTCGACCCGTGCGGCTGTTACTTAGCCACGAGCTCCTCCTATTTTTTAGTATTTAATATTCAATTTTATTTAACAATGGATGTTGTTGCATTTAAAACTTAAAAATAAAGATATAAAACTACTTCAACATAATATTCTAAATCATTGTTTGTTCAAGTATATTCATCATCGTGATTATCATCATCACCCTATTTACTATCCCACTACTAGGTACATACACAGAATGCTTGAGCATTGGGTGGTTGAATTATTGTTATCACCCAAGGCGGATTAGATATTTCAGGCATTTTAGGCCAGATTTCCATTACCGTTCGTCAGTGGTATCTAAGATGATCTTATAAACTACATGTGACTTTAAGAAAGTTGCATTGGTACTTGCCAAGTTTCGAACCCTAATATACGAGATGCAGGTGCCTTAGCCATTAGGCCACCACAACTTACCTGTCTGTACCATAAAAATACACATAAATGTCTGTACCAATTGCTTTTATGAAAAATATATACAGAATCATAACCTATTCTGCTCTAATTTTTCCACATAGATAAGTAAAATCGCATTAAATGATGAATGATGATGTTTAAAAAATGAAATTGATATAAAAGCGCCATCCTTACACCATTTTCTTAATTTCTGTGGCAGAATAAGAACAAAACAGGTATTTATTTTTTTCATAAAATCTATTGGAACCGACTATAGGCCACCACAACTTCAAGTATATTCAAAAGTCATTTATTCAAATCAGGCGGTGAATTAGCACTTGAAAAACGCCCACCCTTCACCACTTCCATTGTGTTTTTGCTAGGAAAAAGAAGTGGCGCAACAAACTCAGAAAAATATTTTTTGTACTAAACCTTTTCCAAGGTCCATTTTGTAGCCCGAAAAAAACACGGATTAGGAAACTAGATCCCCTGTTGAATAAGTATTAGATGTCTTATTGTCACGTCAAAAGATTACACAACCAACAATGATATAAGATGAATAGGCATTATATTACTATGTGAACTTGTTATATATTTTTATTGGAACTAGAATCTCTAAAGTATTTTTCCCTTCATTATATCTTTAGGTAATATATTTTTTTACCTATCCGTCCGTATGTGTTTTACAAATATTTGCAAGTATAAAAATTATTTCGATGTTGAAAATTCTCTCATTGATAGAAAAATACATTTTTGTTTTATTGTAATCAAAATATATTAACTTTATGCAAACAAAAACCTAGCATCAGTGTTAAATATTATATATACATATATTCAATATACATGATATCCCGTAGTTTATCGAACCATCTGTGAGTTCGAAACTATTAAACTTAAGACCTAAGTTTGTAATACACCTATCAGCTAACTCTATTCAGATAATATATATTTAGCTAAACAGATAATGAAATATCTCTATATATAAATTGAAATCAGAGATGTCTGAAAAGTATTTTACAACCAGCTAGAATAAAACGGTCGTTTCTACGTGAAAGCAACAGATTAAGTTTCAAATAACACGTACCAAAGCTAAAGATCTGAAACAGCCTCATTATATTCAGATTCAAAAGCAAAATATACTACAAAGATATTATTTTAGATCGTTAAGCTTGGAGTTTCGTTCAGAGATTAAGCTACCATTATAATTATTACAGGCACGTGCAAAAAGACTTAACTGTAAACACTTTGCAAGATTGTTCTCCGAAAATTACTTAAATAACTACACCATAAAATATCGATAACGAAAGTACGAGCAATTTATCATGAATTCAATCGATAATGTGAAGAAAATTGCTTGGGAATTTCGGAAAGTGTCTACGGAATTTTACAAGTGATGATATATTTTTCCTCTTTAGCCGTTCATGTCACTCAGATGGCCTACATCACTTACGGACGGAACACATTAGGGTGGACACAAATAAATCCTTACAGGGACATAGTGATGTATGATAAATCATTCTTAAAGAACCCTACTTAGGTACTGTTAGTTTGCGGGTAAATTTAGAGAGCTGGGATTAAAGTATCCGTAATTAAATACAACCTTTATAGCCAAAGTATGGTAGAACAAAAACAATTGAGGTTTATCTTATGTTTGAGTGTATACCTACACGGTGTCATGTGTAGACTGTATTTGCCCATTATAAAAGGCGCAAAACATTATGTAAACGCCAGCCAAGTGCGAGTCGGGCCACGCGCAGTAGTGTTCCTAAGTGGGTCTTAGTTAGTCGACAATAAATCTGTGGCCAGTTATGCTTACTTAGCCGTGATAGTTTTCCTTGTAAGTTCGTTACATGTACTATATCTATGAATTTTCACATTTCTATGGACAGCCATTCAAAAGTTCAAGAATTAAATACTTTTCATAATTTTATTTTTCCACTTTGTCGGCGTGATCAATATACATATCCATACTAAATTTCAGCTTTCTAGTATCAGGAACCTCGGAGCTATGCCGTGGACAGACAGACAGACGGAGATTGCGAAACTATAAGGGTTCCTTGTAGACTACGGAACCCTAAAAATGATTTAATACAACTATTGGATTCATTTATTATTTGCACAATATGAGAATTGAGAGATTAAAAGCTTGTTCTCATAGAGACAAAGCAAAGGCATATTAATCACCACGCTTACTCACGGCAGATATGTGAATCGGATCACTCACAAAGTGGGCAGATATTGTAATATGTAAAATAGTATGCTAATATAGCCTAAACCACTGAATGAATCGCTTTCAACACATATATGTATATGGATCTTTGGATTTGCCTTAATCCTAAGAGTATATGGTAAGTATCATCACAAGATAATAGTAAATCGAGGTCTGCTTATGACAAATCCCCTAAAAATATGTGAACATGTATTGGTCTAGTTTAAGAAACTACAGCTACTACAGCAGGTATAGTAGAGCAAAGGTACGGAAGTATCATTTTAAGGCAACAAGGACGATGAGATTTGCGTTGATAAGCAAATGAAGGAAGGTATGATAATATATGAAAATTCCTAGAATTACGAGATATGCAAATTGGCACAGAAAACAGTAGGAATTTGAAGTGAAATGAAAATTCTGAAAGTAGGTCATGTATAACCTAGTAATATTATAAATGCGAAAGTTTGTAAATATGTATGATTGAGTGTATGTTTGTTTAAATGTGCTCTGCCACACTAAAACTACTGAATATAATTTGAAGAAGTTTGGTACACACATAGTTTATAACCTGGATTAATACATAGAATACTTTATATCCGGGTACGCGAAGTAGTTCCGTCAGGACTCGGGTCAGCTAGTTTCTATCCTATATTTCATAACCTCTATATATATATATATATATACTAGTGGCCCGCCCCGGCTTCGCACGGGTAGGCAGTCTTTGTTTTTAAACAGACTTCAAAAAACGTGGTTCTGTATTTTTTTTTTATATATGTACCCGTATGTATGTGTTTTTATGTCCGCGATTAACCCAAAAACTACTGAACCGAATTTGATAGGAGTTTTCGTTCTTCAAAAGCATAGTCAAGTCAGTTCCAAGGAAGGTTTTTAGTATAATACTTTATAGTATATTGGGATCTGATGAAGTTCTTCGGAGATAGCCAATGTAACTCTTCAATTACTAATAGTAAAGGAACAGCGATTACTGCAATCGTATGCAAGTGATTGTTTTCACTATTCTATAACATAACCACACCTCTAAGCTTTAAAGGAGAAAACAGAGGTATAGAGTTCACCCTTATTCAAGGTGATGAACATTTGTCTGAACATTAGGATATTGTTATTTATTTAAATTACAAAATACTACACTCAAAAGCGAACTGAAAAACTTTTTTTCAAAAATAGAACTGGCATGGAAAATAAAATTGAAAAATAACTAATACATCGTTCCAGAAGTCGGTGTCTCCAATTAGGTATTGGGTTGTGTATTTTTGATCTATTTTGGCAAAAAGTTTTTTTTTTTTAGGAATAGAGAATCATCTCCCGACTCTTCCCGCTGTGGGCGGAGCGGGGGTAAGTGTCAGACTGACTTAAATCGATCCATTATGTTCTCTTCTTCGCTCTTTATTTTCTTAGGTCGCGGTAGCTCTTTCGAACAGCGCCCCCAGGCACTTTTCCTGGGGGTGGGCCCCGTCAACTATGCTACATCTCATTGAGGCATGCGTGGAACTCAAACGCGCCGTTTACGCGGGCCTAATTCTTACCGGATGGCCACTTATTGCTTAAAGTCTGCAGGCCCGGGCCTGCAGTGGCCTGGAGTCGATTCCCGGCTCCAAATGTTTATGGCTAGGCTGGGTGGTGAGGTTTGTCTCTCCCTCACGCATCCTGCTATCTCCTTCTCTAGCATGACTGTTTCGCATAAGGAGGCCACTGCTTCCTATTCCCACTCGCTTTGGACCATGGTTTGAACCAGGGCCGAACGTGAGAGATCACCGCCACCCAAGCGGGGCAAATCACCACTGTATGCTCCACTGTATGATCCTCACAGTGTCAACACCCCGACGTTAAGGAACAGGACAGGAACCTCCCAAAATATCCGTGTCCGGTGAGAACCTGCGTCAGGCGTAGGCATAGGATCTGCGGTAGGGCAAGATGCCGTGGCGCCTTCCTAGCCACTCTTCAAAGAACAGATTTATATTTATCGCCACAATTGTGGGGTGCCATGCACTGGGCGTACGGGTAATCTTGATGATTAGGAAAAGCTGGAGAACGGTGAATTATGTCCGAATGTATGTTTTATTGTTATATCTATACGACATCGCGTGCCAACATATTCGCTAACAGTTAGGTGTAATACAAACGATCCTTACTCAGGTTCATCAGAATACATTCAAATGTTTGGCCTTATAATCTGTTAATTAGCAAAGGGAATTCTAGATTCTTAAGTTATGAAGTGTGGAATAGAATTAATTCAATGCAAAGCGCATTTCTTTTTGGCTTTTAATTATTCCACTGTTATGTATGAAAAGAGGTCATTTTTATACATAGAATGCATGAGCATTAATCACCATGCTTACTAAAGTGGAATAACATCTACATAATATGATGACTTGAAAGCGCTTACTTTTAACAAATTCGTAACTTAATTCTTGAAGCCGCTAAAGGTGAAAAATATTATGTGAAATTAACTAAAAGAAAAAGAAAATTGTGTATGCACCAAACTCAAAAAAAAAACTAAAAATATGTGAGATTCGAACTTGATGTAACCGATTCGCATAATCATTAATACAACCCCTCCGCTACGGTGCTCGTTGACATTGAAGGTAAAATTGACGTTCTAATACAAAGTCTTTTCAATTTTAATTACTGCTTATCTGCTTTAGAAACGGGCGTGATGATTTTCATGTCAAAGATTGTAATGATAGCAAAAATGCATAATTATAAAAACTTGTTAGGTCATCCCATTACAAACTTATTTCAATGCCTCACTGCTCATTCCCCATAATAATCAGCGTGATGATTTGTAGCCTAAAACTTGACCCGATTCATAAGAAACATTTTTGGTGAATTTCAAGTAAAACTGTTCAGACGTTTTCGCGTAAAGTTAAAACATATTTTTAATCTTACAAACTCAAAATTTGAATTTTTCACCCTAGGGCTAAAATATTGATAAACTGTGAAACACGTGTTTAATTATTTTCATTTTACAGTGTTTCTACAAAATTTGAGTTTAATTGAATCAAAAATAAAACTTACTCCATACAAACTTTCAACCCTATTTTAGTATACTTAGGGTTGGAATTTTCAAAAATCCTTTCTTATTACTTGTCTAGGCAATAAAAGGCATCTCCTGTCCAAATTTCATTGCTCTAGGTCCAGCCGTTTCGGCTCTGCGTTGATGAGTCAGTCATTCAGTGTATGAGGTTGTCATTTTATATAATAGTATAGATATATATAGAATAATATTTTATTTATATATAATATATATTCAATAAGTATGTGTATTTATTTATTGTTATGTTCAAAATATTGAATTAGTTGCTGCAGACTAGCCACGTTCCGCAGTACATACAATTTCTGTCCATCCAAAGGTTGTCTTGAAGAAATCGCTGATCGCGATAAGACCGCCCATTGTAACACTGTTACTGTATGATACTTTTTTTTTGTCCATTATTTTGTGTGCAATAAAGAATATTCTATTCTATTCTCTATCTACATCACCTAAGTACTGATATAAGAATGCGTTTTGGTCATCGAATCAAAATGCGATTATGAGGTACGCCCTACTAAGTTTTGATATAGAATTATAAAAAGTCACTAAGTTAAATCGCTAACATTTTCCGATAAGCACGGGCCTGACATTCAAAAGGTTCCAAAAGTGTTTTTGGTTTAAAATAGTACCTATCGTTGTTTTCGTAAAGTATTGTCTAGTTTATATCGTTCACGGCTTAGGTCTTACATCAATGTCAACGATATGCTGAAATGTAAAGCAAATGTGTTAATATAATAACCACTTATCCTCGGCAGTATAATATTTTCTATACATATAAAATGCTTTGTCCTGAATGACTAACAGATACAGCCTAAACCGCTGATTGTAGAGACTTGAAACTTGGAGGGTATGTTCTTTGTATGACGTAGACATCCGATAAGAAAGGACTGTCCGAAATTCTACCCCTAAGGGGGTAAGAGAGGGGGACAAAGTTTGTATGAAACTCTGTAATTTTTTAATTTGCATTCGTAACTATATCACACGCAGGCGAAGCTGCTGGCGGAAAGCAAGTTTTCAATAATCTTTATTTATTTAACTAGGTATGCACTGTATATTGTGTTTAGTGTGGTCACCATGACCATGTGGTTATCATGACCATACTTTGAAAACGATATGTATCCATATCCGAATAATCGAATTCAGACTAATAAATTTAAAATTAATTCTGAGTCGATTACTTAACTAAGTAAACTCTAAGTTCAATACGTCCGTTCCAGTTCGAATCGATTGAATCAGGCGAAAAAACTTTCTTTGAAAACGAACCTGTTTTTTATGTTTACTTTGCAAATAAAATAAAGTTTGTTTAAGTTCGTTTTTTTTCTTGAATTTGTGTATAATTTAAGTGCCATTAAGAAAATCCTTCTGACCGAATTCTATCACGGGGTGGAGGCAAATCCCAAGGCATTACGCAGAAGATATTGTAGTGAATAAGTGTTGCACTCCCTCTTCCCTCACTTTGCTAATCTGATGGAACAGCAATAGGTTACGTAATAAATTATTACAGTACGGAGATGGAATAATATAAGTAGATTGCTTGTTAAGAATTGCTGAAGAAAATACTATAAAAAAATATAGGATGAAATTGCAGGCTTCTGTTCGAACTTATTACTTACGAAGTCGTCTTATAAGTACCATTACTAGTCATTTTTGGGGGTAATTGCCATTAATTTCTAGGGTAATACGGAATTATTTATTGTTATTATCTGATATAGAGCCTCCTTTTTTATTATGATGTTATTTGACCTATCTATAATATTAATTTGTATGCCACTGAAGATAAATACCGTCTCGGAACGAATACCAAAATATCTTTCTTTCATTAAAATCTTTCTAAGGACACATTGCGAAAATATGTTTTTACCTATACCTAGTGATTTTTTATCATAGCTTTCAAAGAAAATATTTTTTAGATGAAGTTGTCACATGACTTGGAGACGAACCATTATACGTGACGAGGAATGTGTACTTTACTTTGTGGAACAGTGCGTAGGTATCATATTGTAATATAACTTATTTGAAAGCAAAAACTAGATTTTTTTTTTTTTTTTTCGAAGTATTGTGTATTTCCATGAACTTATTTACGTACAGAAATGAAATAAATGAAGTGCTTGGAAATTCGATAAACGATTCCAATGAATCGGAAAGTATATTTATGAAAGATCTGATGTACCTATACATGTCACACGTACACAACAAGAACGTTTGAAAAATAACATTCCTTTTTGTGAACTTAAAAGTAGCCTATGAAAAGTACACGCGTGATGTAAGGTGTAGGTATCTACGTAGATTTGATCTTGATTCTGAGGAAATAAATGACGACGTGTTAAAACAACTGCAGATAATATACCTACATAAGTAGTTTCTTGCCTTTTTACCCGCGCCCTGAGGTCTTTCAAGCACTCGGATAGAAAGTCTATAACCGTCTCCAAGGTATAATTTATCCCATAGAAATTTTAACTAATTCGGTCCAACCATTGTATTGTAAAAGCATAAAAAACAAACTCACATCTCACAGTCCCATTTATAATATTAGTCAGGACTGCCTTTCCAAACATCACTTACGCATTTTCCTTTGTTTCAAGCGAGAATCTTCTCCCTATATTTCTCCCGGGAACCGAGTGATATCGGTTCTGCCAGCTTCAGTATTTTTCAAACAATTTGATTTAAGACAGTAGTATGTAAATAAGATCTCTTTCGTTTATTTTGTACTAGCATTTTATACACGCGGTTTCAAAATATACAGTAAACACAAGTATATCTTTAAGGCTAATAACTTTTGACGACTAACTACTTGGTTACAAAAAATAACTTGGTACCGATTAAATATTTCTATGAGCTACAAAAGCCAAGGATCTATAAAATCTAAATAATGGTTGCTACTATAAGATAGCAAATGAAATAATAACAGGGCCAATTAAATAATAGGTACCTAAGGTAATAAAAATTATAGGTGGGGTATTAAAAATAATGACGTTAGGTTACATTAGGTTAGATTTTTTTATCCGCCGTCAAGTTGTCGCCTAACAATAAATTCAGTTGCCAATTTAAATTTAAACAAAGCTAACAACTCAATATAAAGCTTCTACTTTATACTTAAAATGCTACTTCACTGTAGCTGCCAACCTATTATTTTTGCTACCCATTTTAATTATTTTTAAAACTCTAAATCAGATTATTTTGTCGCCGCGTTAAATACATGCATTTATTTAATTGGCATCTACATCTGAAAATCTCTCGATGTTTCTCTTATTTGTATGAATAACAGACCGGTGAGGAATAGCGTCACCAATAGCTTTTAAGTTGAACTGGCGAATTAGGGTAGATCACTCCGACTAAAATTAAAGCCTAGCACCTGATATGAATTGTTGATGAGATACCTGCATTTATAATGAAGGAATTAGGGTATGCTGGAAGTTTTAAAAGTAGGTTTATGCCTTAACTTTTCATCCGTATAACATTCATAATCATTACTCCAATACAGTATTCATGAAATATCAAATTTGCATATTATTTATCACTACCGTATACAATCGTACCTTTATGTGTGATTCCCATGTCAATATGACATTGCTTAATTAAATTAAAAACGTGTCGTCACACCCGGCTTTTTAGGTCATAATTTTAATTGGTAAAATGATAAGGAAAAACAAACATTAATTGCACAGGTTTGCGTATAATTTGTATAATGCAGAAGCTCATAATGCTGTGCAATAAATAAAATTATTTGCTAAGTAAAGCTTAAGTAGCGTTGCTCGGTAATTACTTAAGATTAATGTATAAAATAAAGATAAAGAAAACGACCAGAAATTTATACATATACACTTATACAGTTTAAAATATTGCGCCAATTATTATAATGATCTCTTTTTTCAGTGATAAAAATAAAGTGAACAATGTAGTCACTGGGAGTTTCTTCCAAATTTATTTGTGTTCAACCAAATTTTTAAAATAGAGCGGACCTTACGTAGATATCCTAAAATAGCTTGATTGATAAGGATTTCTGGCAAAAGTGTTCTAAAATACGACTCGAAGGATCAATCCACGCAGAGGATTGGGTCAAAAGAAATACTGCCCTCTGTGATAAATAGCTGAGACATAATACATTATTTACCTAAATTTTCGGGGGAAATTACTAAAGGCAAATAATTAATTTAAAAAAACCTTTTAACCCCTTCGAATACTTCAATTTAGACTTTAAAGACTTTAACTATAGAACTTTTATTCGTTTGCTGAAGCTCACGTTGACAGCTTTTTCACCGTGATGCGGAAGCGGTGTGCATCCCTAGTCAGTGGGGTGCGGAGCAGTGCCAACAGCATCCTGTCCATGGTAGCAAGCAGACTGGATGGTGCGTTTGTGAACCACTGCTGCGGGTATCAGCTGGGCATGTTACCTTGCAACGGTGATGTCGCAAACGGATTTCGCTTTATTTTATTTTATTTATTTTTGTCTTTAATAATATGTTACTAACATAGTTTGTAAGTATATTGTTACTAACACTATGAGTTTTGTTACTCGAAATAAATTATTTATTATCCTTTATTTAAATTTCATACATATTTTTTACATTTTTAAATATTCATTATAAAAAAAATATAAAAAAAACATTTAAAAATATAAAAAATACTATACTTTAATTAGAAATTAGATGTACGAGTAAGTAGTAGAAACATTGCAAGGAGATGGGTATACTCTTAGTACTTACGCTTCAGAGATAAGGGCCCTCAATTTGCAGAAGACGATTCCCAAACTATATGGGTACTGATGCCAATACACTGACAAGTCATTTGGAAGACCTGAAACAAAAAATAAACATTTAATTCTCATAAATACCTAAAACAAAAAGTAGTCCGTTTGTTACGACTTGACTGTGCGATAAAATGTAGTATGGAGCACCCCCAAACACCGATAGTATGCATCACAAATAACTTTCTCACAGACTAAAGTTTAAAACGTAGGTACGTAAAAAGGTACGTAATATGCAACGCGATATCTATAAATGTTAAAACCACTATGGCCGTAGAAAAACTAAGCAAACTCAAAACTAATTTCTTCTAAAACTAAATTCAAAGTGTAATTGAAACTAATCCTGCGATCATCGGTCAAAAAATAATTACTTATTGACAGATACACACATCAGTTAGACTTGGCTTAGATCTTAGACGTCCTCCATATTGGCTTAACGATCGTACGAGTGAGTTTCGTCGCGCGGTAAACAAACTTAAGCTCGAACATCTATACATATAAAATACTTTGTCCTGAATGACTGACGGATCAACGCACAGCCTAAACCGCTGATCGTAGAGACCTGAAACTCTTTGTATGACGTAAGCATCCGATAAGAAAGGATTTTCCGATTTTTTCCCCTAAGAGAAAGCGGGTTGGTTTGTATGAAAGTCTTACATTTTTAATTTGAATCCGTATAGCCCATGCAGGCGAAGCCGCTGGCGGAAAGCTAGTATTATTATAAATCCCTTTCTTTAGTGTGTTTGAAGCTCGAAAACATTTTTCATTTTTCATCGCGCGTCTCTAGCCAATTAGGATGAGGCTTCAGCCTTAAATCGGTCCCAGCTTTTCAATGTCACGTGAGAACACAATATTTTCTAACTTACAACCCAATTACTCTCACTAAACCTTGTATATAACAAGCACTTTATATATCTGATTTCAAAGACGACACCAAGGTTTAAAGTACAACATGGCTGGCAAAATGCATCTGTATTTTCTCGATAGCCTGACGAGATATAGTAACGGGCAGTCGGTAATACGTATTATGGTCATAGATATATATGTTACTAAAGTAACTAGATGTGCAATCACCAAGCAAAATGCGTGCCATAAAGGTTCTGACCAGTCCTAATTCATGACATCTGTCACTTGGAAGCCAGTTTGAATCTATCAGAGTACAGCAGGACGATTTTAACAATAATATGGGCAAATTTGTAGTAAATGTATGGGCAAATTTGTAGTAAATGCCATCCTTACCATACAGATGTCATGAACATTACGTTTCGGTTAGTGTGAGAGAGATATATATAATTTTACATCAAAATGATTACTAGTTTCAAACAGTGCCGGATTTATATTTTTTATGAGTGTAGGCCACTTTATTTCCGCCGCCCATGTACCTTCCTAAAATAATTATTTTACATTTATATTAAGGAAAAAACTTTTTTAACATGAGATTTATTATCATGTTGGGATTAATATTTTCAATAAATAGTAACAAATTCGGAGTTTGAACAAAAAAACTCACGTCATTGATAGCGCGAGCGAAGCGAGCGCGTTTTTTTTAGCATGATAATTATAGGGAACATATTTTTTAATAAATGGTTACAAAAACAGATTTTGTTAAGAAATACAAAAATCCACTTAATCGAAAGCGCGAGCGAAGCGAGCGCGAATTTTTTTTAGCATAATAATTATAGGGAATATCATTTTTCAATAAATTGTATCAAAAACAGAATCTGAAAATAAATAACATACGTAATCAGAAGCGCGAGCGCGAACTTTTTTTTGAACATGATGATTATATTTTCAATAAATTGTAACGAAAACAGAATCCTGAAAAGAAATAAGAATATGTAATTGAAAACGCGAGCGAAGCGAGCGCGAATTTCTTTTTTAGCAAGATAATTATGGGGAATAATATTTTTTAATGGGTTGCCATGATTGTTGATGTTGAAACCTATTTTATTTAGTTTCCGAAGATGGCAGAATTTTTCGCTAGTTCAATAAGGTTAAGTTCAGTAAGGTTGGCTTATCAGGTTTTGGGGGCCCCCCTAGCTTGAGGGCCCCGGGGCACTGCCCCCCCTAGCCCCTGGGTAGATATGCCACTGCTTACGCTTTTAATTAAGCGATAACCGTAACAAATTAAAGCTTTTCTGCGAAAACAATGAAAAATTCTTCGACAACCAGGCTAACATTCTGTATAGGTATATGCAAACTACTCAAAATTTTTACTTTGTACAGAACAGAAAACAAGCGGTTCGCGGACGGAACCGTAATAAAAATGTTGAATCTGTGACGTCCATTGCTACCAAAATTTGGGCGCCTGCTTTATTAAGTGCTTAGCATATGTCTAAGACTGGCTTGCACCATAGCTCACTAAATGAAAGAATTGGTAGGAAAAAATATACTTTCCTAAAAATTTTAAGACAGGGAGGCCCTATGTTCAACAGTGGAACAATGTAAAATAGGCTGATAATGCTGATATTTATGACATCTTCTCTATCTAAACTAGGTAAAACAATAGTTTGAAAGAGACAAAAATATGTAATATATACGTATATTAAGCTTTCCGCCAGCGGCTTCGCCCGCGTGGGGTATATGAATTCTCAGCCCGATCTCTGAAATCGAGTGAGCGTCTTCTGAAATCTGCCGCCCCTAGGACGCTGCCGCCCCTAGGCCGCGGCCTATATGGCCTATTGACAAATCCAGGACTGGTTTCAAAGCTACGTCTGCATTCTTAAAAATGGTTACGTTTTTGTGACCGCGTAATGTTCGGGATTGCATCTCTATGGATATATCTCGATGATTATGGTACACATATATGTAGGTACCTACCGTTATTGCTTTTGCACATGGTTTTACTACACCATTTAGGAACGGCCCCTAAAACGCAATAAATATAATACAAGGTCGGGAATATTGTTACTAACACGCGGTGCTTGATATGCCACGCGAATTTCGTGCACCGACGCGGACTATTTGTCCTAATGCGAAAGTTTGTGAGTATGGATGTTTGTTAAGTACTTTTTTACGCAAAATCTACTGAAGGGATTTGGATGAAATTAGGTACACCGTACACACATAGTTTATAAACTGAATTAACACATAGGATACTTTTTATCCGGTTGCGCGAAGTAGTTACCTCAAGATGCAGGTGAAACTGCGAGAAACAGCTAGTTTTAATATAGATAGATTCTACTACTATAGGTACTTAATAACATAATATGTGTGTAATTTCGATACGGAAGCAACAAAACAGGGTTTATTAAATCGGTTCCCGCTGAGCTACCCCTTTCAGCGAGTCAGTACTGAGGTATAATAACAACCAAATGGTATAGCGACTAGAAGTGAGATGAAATATGAAATAATACATCTCAGTTAAGAAATGGGGCCGCCATTTCTTCCTACTTTAACCCCCGTAGTGATCGCATTATTTATTGTTGATACCAAAATCATAACAACCTATGTTTCTAACAATACATATAATACAGAAAGCCTTATTTTGGTTGCTTGTTACTCAAAAACCGCTGAACTCAATCTTTTTATCCCGGTATCTGGACCCGATTCTGAAATCCACTCAGACGAAGACGCGGGTGGGAGCTAGTATTGAAAAAAGTCGTAGTACACAATACACGTGATTTAAGAATATACGCCCACGTCACCAGACAACACTTTGGGGTTGTGAAACAATGACGACACATTGAAATTGCCTTAACGCTACGAAATTTATCAGTAGTGACGTGACTTTAGTGAGCGTTGTCAAATAAAGTTACACGATGAAAATTTCTATAACGACAAGTCGTTGAAGAAGATTTTACTTATTTTACACTCAAGTGATTATAATAAAAAACTCTAAATAACAGGAATATTTAGGCTATTAGTCATCTTATTTTGTGTACCTACCGTCCATGTGTTGTCCTGTTTGTGTGGATTATTATTTCTTAATGTTGTATAAGTAAAAACTGTTAAATGCCCTTAATTTGTTTGTAATTTTAAAATAACCATAGTTTGTTTTGGCTGTAAGTTTTTTATTTATGATAAATAAATCATGATTGATTTTTTTAAGATTAATTATTAACATTGAGCTGTGGCTAAAGAACATTTATACCCATACTCTGAATTTTGAATAAAAAAAATTATTTCAAACTCCCTCTTGAGACTCGATAAAAAACTTCAACTCATCTCATCACTACACTAGTCAATAAAGATTATCCAACCCTACTAACAAATTGATTAGATAGGTACTCGAAGGCACAGTAAGCTGCCCTTTGCGACATCATATGGGTTGATAGTGATTGGAACATTTATACGGATCAATGAATTATTAATCCGATATGCTGATGAAATTTTCGGAGAAATCACAGACTTAATCAGTTCTATGGCTAACAAATACTATTTTGATATAATGTTTTTTTGGGTTGGTCAATTCAGTGTGTTTTCCGTTTCAACCAAAAGGGTAAGTCGAGGTAACATATATAAAACACTGTACCTATAAAACACCCTCTTTTCGCCACTTAGGTATGTTTATGTTATGCAGAAATTACAAGCTATCAGCTGACTCTGAAAATTATCACATAAAAGAACTTTTACACTTTTTCCATGCTCTCTTTAGTTATGCTTACGACCACTAAATCTTCAATCGATTCCATAAAATTGCAATATGGTTTTTACGGTTTCCACAAAACAGACAATTTAATGCAAAAGTCATAAAACTTTGTAAATTCAGTAGGTAGCAACCCACGTCGCCCCCAGCAACAAACAACGTCACTCACATAAGCTCAACAAGTTGTGTGAGCAAAATTAAGGCCAAAAACAAAGTTGTTTAAATCGAACATAGGTACTTTGTTAACAAACAACATGACTGAGGTACCTAACAACACGAGGGTAAACGATGGAAAGACAAAAGATTAAAACTTAAATGGAAAAGAAATTCCATCGAAAAAAATAACGACTTTCGAACTTCGAAATAGAACCTGAAAAAATATTTTTACGAAGTAAAGGTACCTAATAGGTACCTTAAATTGTTTGTGAATTGATTGATTTACAAACTTACACAATTATAACTATTTGGGCCCAGTAGGTTTCTATCTGAACAATGACATTAAATAAAATAAATGTGCCACTTCATATTTTAACTGAATTACTACAAAAAAGTTACTCGATCAAATAATACTTTGTACACTCTTTTCTAGTCCCTTTTCATATTTTTTTTAACTCAAACTCGATTTAATAGTAACTTTTGTCTAATCTACAAAAAATATCAAACACTGAGTAATAAATAAATTTCAATAAGTAATAGGAATAAATTCAATTTTGTCGAAAACCTTACGGTTGGCATTTAATTATCAGACCTCAAAAATGAAATTCATTTTTATCAAAAGAAGCCTGAAATAATTTTACCTGACCGCATAAGTCAATTTTGTTGATATTAATAAAATGAGACCCAACAAAAACGAATTACGTTCTAAAAATAGATATTTTCATAAGGTTTCAGAGTACATTTAGATTATGGAAAAAATAAATACACGCACAATAATATATATGTAGGTACTACCTACGTTTGTTTTATAAATAAGCTTTGCACAATTTTCTTCCTAAACAAGAAGGCTTGCGTAATCTCCATGATCTTTCTCAATGCGGATATGCAAATGTCAATTTTGTATGTCAACATTAAATTATAACCCTATCCATTATTCTTCATCCGTTAAAATTATATTCTGGAAGTTTAAGTTAATTATAATATCAAAGAGCCTACAAATTGTCTTAATTGGACCTTTCATAATTTCACAGCTTCAAAGTTGATTCGAATTTCGGTCAAACGAATAGTGTTCATTTTAAATATCCTTTTCTATCTTAAAACTAAATTCATTAATCTCAATTTGGGTTCGTCCTGAATACATAAGCAGACATTTGTTATCCTATGAATATTCCAACATGAAAATGGAAAGAAAAGTCCCTATATTTCTTTATTATACCTACTCGTAATGTAGATCAGTAAAGTATGAATTACACTACGACAGATATAACGACACGAGTGTCAGACTTACTTAATTAAATACTACTTTTAAAACAGTACCAACCAATTTTGTTTGACGCTCACAAGCCCTAAATTCCCCCCAACTGTTGGAATATTTCCTCTCAACCGTTGCGCCTAATGCTCGAACAACTGAGCCAGGCGAGCCTCGGGGTGGGTCCTGCGATGAATATGACTAAGACCAAGGTGATGACCAACAGCACCAAACGTGACATTGGTATCGGTGGCGTAAGAATTGAATATGTCCAGGCAAGACAGGATAAAGAGGTTGCAAAACGCACTGAAAATGCCTGGAAGAGTTTTTGGTCAATGAAGGGATTAATGAAAGGTTCCCTCCCTCTTGCGCTAAAGAGGAAACTCATGGACATGTGCGTTCTCCCCACCCTTACTTATGGAGCGCAGACCTGGTCCCTTACAAAGCGTCAAAAGACTGCCCTAGGGGTTTGCCAGCGGGCAATGGAACGCAGTATTTTAGGTGTGAAACTTAATGACCGCATTAGGAATTCGATACTGCGTTCCAAAACCCAGAATAAAGATGTGGGCCAAACAGCTGCTGGACTGAAGTGGAACTGGGCTGGTCATATCTGCCGCATGTCGGATGAGCTATGGGCGAAAACAACCACTCTGTGGGTCCCAAACAGCAGTAAACGACATCGCGGCAGGCCCAGAAGGAGATGGCGGGATGAACTGGACTCCTACCTAAAAGAATGGCCCCAGATTGCACAAGACCGGAACAAATAGAAGGAGGAAAGGGAGGCCTTTGCCCTGCAGTGGGACACAATAGGCTAATAAAAAATAAAAAACCGTTGCGGAAATTTTCTGCGATTTAACACATCTATCTGAGGCACTCCCGGGCGAAAAAAAATCTATTTTGGACGTCTCTGAAGCCCAAGGTGCGAAAGACGAACATTTAAGTACCGCCGTACATTAATCACACCTCACACCCCTACTTATATCGGTATATATACGTACCAATCAGTAGCATCTAGGATTTTTTTGTCTTTTTGGTTAGCTCGCCGAGTTCATGTTTTCATTAATTGGATTGGATTTCTGAATTGGCCTCTCCTATCTGTTAATACGTGTGATGCTCGTCAACTACTTACTTTATGAAGCATTTTATTTAATGATCTTTTAATATTGTTGACATTTTGTACATATTGCGTATTAACTTAGAATGTTTGTGAATTTTAAGAGAAATGTAAACAAAGTCATAACCTATTTTGTTCTAATTTTCCCACTCATATAAATAAAATATGTCGTGGTGGCCTAATGGAATGTCGTGGTGGCCTAATGGTTAAGACGTCTGCCTCTCGTGTACGAGTGTGCGGGTTCGGAACCTGGCAAGTACCAATGTGACTTTTCTAAAGTCATAAGTACTTTCTAAGTATATCTTAGACACCACTGACTAACGGTGAAGGAAAAACATCGTGAGGAAACCTGGACTTCAATGTCTGAAATCGCCAATCCGTCTTGAGCAAGTGTGGTGATAAATCACGCTCGCTCATGCCTTCTCTGTATGAGAAGAGGCCTGTGCCCAGCAGTGGGGCAATATATAGGCTGATGATAATAAATAAAATAGCATTAAATGGTGATGTTTAGAGCATGAAATTGACATAAATGCGCCATTTTGTTAATTTCTGTGACAGAATTAGAACAAAATAGGTTACGACTTTGTTTACATTTTTCTTATAATCAGTTGGTACAGACTATAGATAATATATTCTCAACAAATCTGTGGCGTTTTAAACATAAACGGCCCCTTATTTAAGTCAGCCTTATGCTGTAATTACATAAGAAGCTACATTTAACAGTTCGATCTGCAAGTGTTAAGTCATAAAAAGTAATTCTCGTTTCGTAAATATCTCCTAATTAACATTATGAATGCGGATGTGAGTTTGTTTGTTTGTTGAACTTTAAACTAATTACTTATTATGGATTTACAACCAAAAATTATTCTACAAGCAAATATATGAACAATTAATCAACACACACAGTTTTATGAAGTCCTATCGTATTATTTTGATTAAAAACATCATTTTGTTTCAATTTTTTTGAACAGGCACCTGCCTTGTAATGAAATGAAAGTAATTATTGACCCATTCGTTTTATCCTATTTAAATAGCAAAAATGTTTTCAACTGTAAAATTGGATTTTTGGACTTATCACGTACATGCCAGACACCACAGAAATGTTTTATTAAACGTTTTATTACGTTAGCCCTACTAAGCTGGAAAAGCTAGACCAATAAATTTCTGGAGATCACACTTACGTATTATGTGAATAAACATACTCTTACCTGTAATCAAAGGTTAAATCTCTTCTACAAACAACCCTTTAGTTTATACTTTCTACCTGTCCTCACAACACTCAGAACTTAGCTTATATAACAGTCAATGACTGATTTTTGTAAAAAGTTACGGAAGCGCCATTCTTAGTCCTTCTTGCTGTACAGCAGTCACTTGCGGTGCTAAAGGTGGATACACACTATCGTGTCCAGCGTATACCATGCTAGACGTAATCGAACCACCTTAATTAGGAAACATATTTTTTGATTTGTAATGCCATAATAGGAAGAGGTGTTGGGTTAAAAGAATTCATAAGCATGAACGCATAATACGAAAAATTTTACGCTACCATAAGTTGTTTGATTACGTCTGGCACGCTGATCACACAATAGTGTGTATGCTACGTCCATCACCATAACTGACAGCCTGCTGTCCAGCAAGAAGGACAGCGCGTGAGGCTCTAGACATTTCTAGAATACTGATAGTGTACATGTAAATACAGCTTCGTCCCCGACAATAGAATTTTATAGAACCACGAAAATAAAATGAATTGGAATTTAAGGCCCAAGTTTTATTGTGCGTCTAACAGGAATTTCTCACTAACAAGCTATGGAGCCTGGACTTTTGTTACGTTAGATACACATAACACTTAGGTGAAACATTACCAGCGAAATATGGCTATACTAAGCCAACACTTGGAGGAAAATGCGCGTGATAGTGCTAGCTAGCTGTTGCCTGCGGTTTCACCCGTATCTCGCAGGTACCCGGATAAAAAATATTCCATGTCCTTCCCCAGGGTTCAGGCTATCTCCGTACCAAATTTCATCCAAATCGGTTTAGCCGTTTTTCCGTGAAAGCATAACAGACAATTATAATATTAGTAAGGATAAGGGTAGACGTATTAATAAGTAAGGAAGTAAGGACTAGCTGTTTCACCCGAACCATATGAGAGAACTGCTTCACGCTTCCGGATCAAAATGTCCTGGTCTTCCTCAACTCCCCATTTATCTCCAAGCAAATTTAATCCAAATCAGTTCAGCCGTTTTACCGTTAAAGCGTAACTCAGAGAGACAGGCTGAGTAAACTTTCGCATTTATAATACTAGTAAGGATGTGATCAAAGAACAGCAATATAAAATACTGCGATAAAATCGCTAAGATGTTCCCTGCATAAAATAAAACCTAATTCAAGAGAGGGGAGTTTGTTTATGGTTACCACGCATTGAGTAAAAGAATAGATATTTTCGTCTACAAAGCTTTCTGGCGCCAGTAATGCTACTTAGGTACATTCCTGCTTTTACTACCCTTATCCTTTACCCATCAAGTTTCTTCTTAGTCAATAAGGTTTACTGCTTAATTCCATCATCGGCCTATATAGTGCCCAACTGCTGGGCCTCTTCTCACACAGAGAAGGCACTTTGATCACTACGTTTGGTGATTTCAGACTTTTTTAAGTCCAAGTTTCGTCACGATGTTTTCGTTCACCGTTAGTCAACGACGTCTAAGATATACTTAGAAAGTACATAATTATGTATGACTTTAGAAAAGACACATTCGAACCCGCGCACTAGTACATGAGATGTAGGTACCTTAACCACTAGGCCACCACGACTTTCTCACAAATTTACGAATACATTTTTAACTTTTTGCTTTTATGCTGAACGATGACGGCCGATTTTGGTAGCATGAGATTTACTGAGATATTCATTAATTGTATTATCTTTTTTATATTAGACTAGCTTTCCGCCAGCGGCTTCGCCTGCGTGGGCTATACGAATTCAAATTAAAAATGACAGAATTTCATACAAACTTTGCCCCCCTTTTTCACTCCCTTAGGATGCCTATGTCATACAAAGAACACACCCTCCAAGTTTCAGGTCTCTACGATGAGCGGTTTAGGCTGTGCGTTGATCCGTCGAGTCATTCAGGACAAAGCATTTTATATTATAGATAGATAGTGTTATCCAGGTTATTCATTTAATCTTGACAAATTTCAGGTTCCCGACGTCGTCGTTGAATTTAACAACGATGTTTTAAAATGATACCTGATGCCTCTTGGGTGTTGTTGCCCTGGATGAAATGAGGATTCATAAATCTAGTCCAAATTTATGAATCCCTAAAGAGTGCTTGTAAAAGAAGTAATTTTAAATTCATTAATAATTTCCGATTAGGCGCGCCCTCATAATGCTACAGTAGTATACCCACTTACTTGACTACTGTATTAGCAAATACCCACCATGTTCAGAGAAGAATTAGGTGTTACGACTTTAGATTTAGACTGCCATTGCAAATTAGCAATAAAATATTCTCTCTAATAGATAAATTAATTGCGCAAATAAATGTTTATTTCATTAAGAGAGATACAGAGGGCATACAGCGCTCTGCGTGTTCAATATAATAACGCGTTTAGGATGCTGATGGGGCTGCCACGGTTTTGTAGTGCCTCCGGGATGTTTGCTGAGGCTAGGGTTGATGGTTTTCAGGCCATCATCCGAAAGCGGTGCGCTTCGATTCTGGACAGGATGCGTGGCAGCCCACACGGCATCCTGAGTGCGTTGATTGATAAGTGGGACTGTCCAATGTTGGGTCACTGGATACGACTCCACGCATCATAATTTTGGAGTTTATTTGTTTTGTTATAGTTCGTAAATTACTAACATTAGGTTAAGATTTTTGTTACTAACATTCTTTGGATCAAATGGTCTGCAATAAATTATTATTATTATATTATTATTTAAGTTGCTTTATTTAAATACAATAGCGGGATGCACAAAATAATTTGATGTTATAATGACTAGTTTTTTGCAAAAACTATGGGTAGGTTGATTAGTGTATATATATAAGTACTAGCTGCCCCGCGCGACTTCGTTCGCGTGGTATACAACCTCTACAACTCTCAACCCAACTCCTACCAAATTCCTACCCAACTCCTACCCAACTCCTACCCAACTCCTACCCAACTCCTACCCAACTCCTACCCAACTCCTACCCAACTCCTACCCAACTCCTACCCAACTCCTACCCAACTCCTACCCAACTCCTACCCAACTCCTACCCAACTCCTACCCAACTCCTACCCAACTCCTACCCAACTCCTACCCAACTCCTACCCAACTCCTACCCAACTCCTACCCAACTCCTACCCAACTCCTACCCAACTCCTACCCAACTCCTACCCAACTCCTACCCAACTCCTACCCAACTCCTACCCAACTCCTACCCAACTCCTACCCAACTCCTACCCAACTCCTACCCAACTCCTACCCAACTCCTACCCAACTCCTACCCAACTCCTACCCAACTCCTACCCAACTCCTACCCAACTCCTACCCAACTCCTACCCAACTCCTACCCAACTCCTACCCAACTCCTACCCAACTCCTACCCAACTCCTACCCAACTCCTACCCAACTCCTACCCAACTCCTACCCAACTCCTACCCAACTCCTACCCAACTCCTACCCAACTCCTACCCAACTCCTACCCAACTCCTACCCAACTCCTACCCAACTCCTACCCAACTCCTACCCAACTCCTACCCAACTCCTACCCAACTCCTACCCAACTCCTACCCAACTCCTACCCAACTCCTACCCAACTCCTACCCAACTCCTACCCAACTCCTACCCAACTCCTACCCAACTCCTACCCAACTCCTACCCAACTCCTACCCAACTCCTACCCAACTCCTACCCAACTCCTACCCAACTCCTACCCAACTCCTACCCAACTCCTACCCAACTCCTACCCAACTCCTACCCAACTCCTATCCAACTCCTACCCAACTCCTACCCAACACCTACCCAACTCCTACCCAACTCCTACCCAACTCCTACCCAACTCCTACCCAACTCCTACCCAACTCCTACCCAACTCCTACCCAACTCCTTTTTTTTTATCCTATGTCCGTCCCCTGGTTCTAAGCTACCTCCCCACCAATTTTCAGCCAAATCGGTCCAGCCGTTCTCGAGTTATAAATGGTGTAACTAACACGACTTTCTTTTATATATATAGATATGTATATATTATACCTTATTAATAAAAGTGCGCGAGAATACATAAAAGTATCAAAGTTAGATACAACTGGCCGTAAAAAAGTATATGTAATACACGTACCAAATTTTATCATTATAATAATATACTACGTATAAAATTCAACTGAGTAATACTGTATTTACTTTTTCACACTTTTTACACGTTTATTTGGTATCGAAGACAAATAATAAAATAACTTACCAAACAAAAGAAGCAGTAGATCGCTTACAGCCAAACTGAAGAGATAATAATTGGTCGCCGTGTGCAAACCAGGGTGCTTCACAATAACAACACAAACGCACGCATTGCCAATAACACCAGTCAGAAATATTACAACCAATATAACACTAATTGGCACTATTTCCTTTAATGGTAAACGTCTAGACCCCATCAACCACCACAGCATTTCTTCTTCACTACAATCAAAATGCGATAAATTGTTGCAACGATTGAAAAATTCGTCATAAGTCTCGTTCCCACGCAAAAATATTTTTGATTCCATTTTCGAAATAGATTCTGGCAAAACGTTAAAATACTATTTAAGTAATTTATCACGAAATTATTATTTTTTCATTAAATATTGTTCCTATCTTTATTTATTATATCATGGGACAAATATTAGTAAATATATACTACATATTTTATCATCCTCACAAAACGATATTACGAAAAGTTCGTGAAATTCTAACCCACAGAGAACATGTCCGATTCCACCGGATTCTCGCGCGCACTGTTTGATACAGCTGAAAATGAAACTTCCAGGAGTGAGGACAAGGGAACATTAAAATTTACTGCATATAAATTTGTTTTAGATATCCAGATTTAAGCATCTCATATTAATAGAAATTAAGAATAAAGGGTAAATAGTGTGATAAACACGAGGATTTTAAATGCAGTTGATTTCATTACTTTTAAATAGAAATATAGTTTCAAAATAAGATATAAATAGTTTTTTTTTATGTAGGTATATAGTTACAATCGATAGTTCCTTAGTTAAAATTATTCTCATAACAATTTTGCTGCAATTATTTAAATTAATGAATCTAATAATAATAACGCTTTTCCTTTTAATTTCAAATCTGGCGCTTTCTTTTCCCGCTAAACATTTTTTTTTATGACCTGGTAGCTAAGACCTTTAGGTCAAGTCTTTTTATATAATGTTTATATTTTTCTTATGGCACTTCACTTTTCTTTTTTGTCGCTTCTTTCTGTTCGCATAAACATACATGACGTCGACAAATAATAGAGTACCCAGGACCGGTTTAGTCGAGTTATCACTCTTGTTACTCTATGACGTCAGTAAAACGCCAATAATACCACGCATTTTAGAATCTGTGGGTGGATGTTTCGCCGCGCCCGCAAACTGTCATAGATAAAGAACGTCAAATAATTTAGAATTTTCTTGAATTAAAATAGTTAAAATGAAATTCGTGCCAATGTTTTCACTGTAAATTACGTTAAAATCGTAACAGCCTTAGCAGGCATAAAGCTACGAAGCATTTATTATGTCTTCTCAGCTCAACGACGAAATTGCGGACATAGCTATGACAAGCACTGAAGCGGATTCTTCACAAACACACGGGCACGAAGGTAAATAAACAATTTGTAATTATTTAGTAACAACAAACAATTTCTTAAATGGTCAATCACAGCTAATAAAAATGGTAAATGTTTGAGTTTCTCATGTTGAATAAAGTCCAAAAATGCAAAACAGTAACAATTTTCAGTTACTAGTTTTTCATGGCTATTTTTTAAGGAAAAAATGAGAGTTGCATCTGAAATTTGTATGTTTAAAAACCTCCTTCCCTTGCTGCAATTATGTTATATCCTAACGATACAGCTTAAACACAACTAATCTTCTAAATTACCCCATTTTTTTTATTTTAGCAACTTCAAGTGTAAATGCCGACGATGCATCATCAAGCAATGCAGCTACGCCAGCTGGCAGCGAAGGCCAGGCATCGAGGCAGTCAAACCTGCAGCGCATACAACAGAGAAAGCAACAAGTGTATAACTGGCCACATAATAAGAAATTACTCAAATTGGCAATTTACTCGGAATGCCAGGTAACTTGATTCTATTTTATATGGATTGTTCTAGAAGAGTAAATGTTACCATATCACAGATATATATGAAAAAAACATTGTAGTGTTTAAACTAATTCACTTATGGCTGTTACGAAATAAAATTGACAAAGGTTTGACCCAGATTTATTGTGTTCTATAAACCTCAATTAGTTAAGCATAAATTAGCATAAACACAATTCATGAATTTCTATACAAATGAAAATTATTGTTAATTAAATAAATTTATTATTGAAATAACATGATTTATATCGTGGTCGGAAGCTAGTTACTAAAACTAAATAAGTACTGAGACCTGAAATCTTAGCTCACCCATGTCACCCTCAGACACCAGACTGCTCATGTAATGGCTGGAAGACTCCCGCACCTCAGCAGACAGTGAAAGGCAATCCTCGGGCTGACAACCAGCCCTTAGCCAGCTTCAATGATCCTTGTCGGAACTGCAATCATGTACTAGGTTGGTAATTTAAGTCTTCATAAGTATCTATTCATCATCATCATCATCAGCCTATATATTGTCCCACTGCTGGGCACAGGCCACTTCTCATATAGAGAAGGCACTGGCCTCTTCTCATATAGAGAAGGCACAGGCCTCTCCTCATATAGAGAAGGCATGAGCATTGATCACCACGCTTGCTGAAGGCGGCTATTAATAATTGAAAATACAAATATAAGAAGAAAAAGAGAACTTTTCTTCTGAGAGATGTCATAACAGCTATATTATTCCATCTATTTGCTAGGTTTACTTACTGGGATTTTTCTATACATACATTCATGACAAAACTGTACAAAACAAATGCTGTATAGTATGTGCCTTGGCCCTCTGATCTCAGTCAATACAAAAAAAAGTTGTTGTTACAGACCTTATCAGAAAATAGACTGGTTAAATCTTCTTCTTCTAATATATAAAAATGAAGTTTGTTAGTCTCGCTAAAACTCGAGAATGGCTGGGTTGATGTAGCTAGCTGATTTTGGTTTTTAAATGTTTATTATAGTCTAGGGAAGGTTTAAACGGTGAGAAGCAGCTAATACAGATGTAGGTGATACGAAGTTCACCAGGTCATCTAGTCTTTGATAATTCTGTTTTATTAATTACATCACGGGGCCCAGGTTGTCAGTTGGTCATATTTGTAAACTGAGATCATGTAAACTGTTTAATTCTTTGAAAGCCATGCTTCAGACACAATGCTAAAGCACCGATAACCAATTTCGCATTCAAAGACAACTGTTCTGTACTGTTCATAATTTTTTGAATAAAAAAGACATATCTAAGAGGTCTTCAAATTATTGATATTCAGCCAGGTTCAATTAGACTAGAAGGCTGTTGCAACAGTTTTCTGAAAGCATAAGCTGTTACAGGAAGTAAATTTTCTATAGCCACAAATAGCAGAGCATACAGTTATTATCAAAAACGGCCTTGCTTCTTGATCTCCCATCTACACATCACATTAGGATTTCAATAGGGGTTAAATAACACCCTTCTTGAACAAAGCAGTCACCATAATAAATGATCACATTTTCAGAAAAGCATGTGACCCAGCTCCAGGGTCTGCCAGTGGCGGAGGTGAACAGACTCCTCGGAGCCGTAGTAGATGTGGAGAACATCTTCATGTCTATGCATAGGGAGGATGATCATGATACTAAGCGTGTATATTACTATTTATTTAAGGTAAGGATTTATTTTTGTTGCAATAACATTTTTCTACCCTTCTTTATGCTGTTACTAGGTGTTTCCCGCGGTTTCACCCGCATCCTGAGGGAACTACTCCGCGCACCCGGGTAAAAGATATCCTTTGTGTTAATCCAGGTTATAAACTATGTGTCTACCAAATATCATCATAATCCATTCGTAGTTTTTGCGTGAAAGAGTAACAAACATCCATACATACAAACTTTTGCATTTTTAATATTAGTAGGATATGCAAGTTTCAATGAGTGTCTATGATTTTAGTCATTAACTTACTGAAGATAGCTTATAAATCGTAAAAAAAAAATAGAAAAATATAAAATGGTTGTTTGAAAAAAGGAAACTTTAAAATGACCCTGGAATACATACTCAAAAGTTATTTATTTAATATTTAATTTAGAAGTAAGTTTTTAGCTGCTGGTAATATACCTTTTACATCTATTTCATGAAACTTTGCCTTGACCCAAACTTACCAAGTAACGAGTTTGATGCACCACATTTTCTGCAAAAACACATAGGAATTGGTGAAAGGCGGACGATTTGGGTGCTGTCATTGTTTGAATAAATAATTTTAAATTAAAAACTCTTTTAAACCTTACAGATACTTCGTAAATGCATCCTCACCCGCTCACACCCCCGCATCGAGGGCCCCCTAGGCCAGCCGCCCTTCGAGCGGCCCTCAATAGCCAAGGCGATCACCAACTTCGTACTCTTCAAGTTCAACAGCCTCCCGCAGCGAGAGTGGCAGACCATGTACGACCTGGCCAAGATGTTTTTACATTGTTTCAATCATTGGAACTTTGAGACTCCTAGTGTTAGAAAACTGGTAAGTTTTTATTTTATACTCATGTAATATTTAGTTTCTGACACACTACCAGTGTTCCGTAATATACAGTTATATAATAGAACAGAAAAATACTTGTTTCAAGCCACTGACTGCTTAAATCTAAGGCCCTACTAATTCTTTTTTTTTCTAATTGATAATGATGATGCGATTCTGTGGTCTGCGATCCTGTGATCCCTCATTAGGGACATAGGGCTCTCAGAAGAGATTTCCATTTTTTGCGATCTTGTGCGGCAACTTCGGGGTCCTTCCTGGCGAGGCCAGCAGCCTCTTTTTCAACTGATCGCCTCCAGGTGGTTTTCTAATTATTTATTTTAATTTAATTCCAGCAAGTGTCAAATCCTGAAGACATATCTGCTTACCAAATCAACTACACAAGGTAAATAATGTAGAAACTATTTTTACAAATACCGCATGCCTAATTCAATGCAGTTTACAAACACAAATTGTGTACCGTAATTAAATAAATTTGTACATAATTCATCATCATCTGCCATTGCAAATGTAATGCAAATTTGTACATAATTGTTTATTGTAATTAACAAGACTGTATATTATACAAGAGATTGTATTTCTAAGAAAAGTTAAAGTCTGACACATTGAAATTCGTGTGTGAAATCCCCTATGCGATTCCCGGTATAGGCAAAATATTATACTTATTCCTACTTTCTTTTTCCTTTAAAAAAATATGTGTTATGATTCTGCGCACCAACTAATTGACCAAATAGACTTTTCAATTACAAAATACATGTGCAATATACCTGCTTACCACTTCAATGAATAAAAACATATTTTTAACCAACTTCAAAAAAGAAGGATCTGTATTCGACCCATGTGTTTGCATGTCCGTGATATTCTCCAAATTCACTGATGCAATTTGGATGTGTTTTTCGCTATTTAAATGCATATTTCTCAAGGAAAGCTTTTTTATCTATCTATCTATACTAATATAATAAATCTGAAGAGTTTGTTTGTTTGAACGCGCTAATCTCAGGAACTACTGGTACGATTTGTATTCCACGCGGACGAAGTCGCGGGCAGAAGCTAGTAGATTATAAACTTTACTAAATAATAATTCCAGATGGCTAGTATTCTGCCACGTCCCCGCATTCTGCGACTCGTTGCCTCACTACGACACGTCGCTAGTGTTCGGGCGGACGTTGCTACGAGCCGTCTTCAAGTCCGTCTGCCGTCAGCTGATGGACAAGTGTCACTCTGAGAGGGACCGTATGCCGCCTGAAAAGAGGGTAAGTTGGGAAAGTGCTTACGGAAGTAAAGAACTCCCAGACTGCACTATTATTAGACTGGTAGTGGTAAACGCCACTGTTTAGCATTGGGTGGGTTTGATCAGGTCCGCCTATCAGTGTGATTAATTTTACCCTGAATTTTAGAGTTTCTCGATAGGTCTATATGGTCCTTTGCGGCAGTATGCTTGTCTCCCATTAGAATAAACTTAACCGGTGTCAAACAAGTATGCTATGCCCTCGATATTATGTATAGATAGATAGAATATCTACTCTTTATTATAAATAAAACAAAAAGGTAACAAGTACAATAGGCGGTCTTATCGCTAATAGCAATTTCTTACAGACAACCTTTATGTATGTTTTCTGACACAAAACTTTGTTGTTTGCAATTTTAACTATCTGTAATATAGTGATGTGTAACATTAATAAGGTTTCTGACATTTGCATCGTATCAATGTTGCCAGGTACTTGTCCTAACCCACTTCCCTCGCTTCCTGGCGTTGCTTGAAGAAGAGATATTCAGCGCCAACTCTCCGATCTGGGACCCGGATTTCAAACAGATACCACCGAACCACTTGCAAGCCATATTTGATAATAAGAACCGTAAGTTTATTTAAAATTTGTTTACATAAAATTATATTTTGATTGTGATTTTGCAATTCATTTTCTGAATCAGCAAAGTTCTATATATATATATATAGTATTCAATGAGTGTTTTTACATGTGATTTGCACCCCTTTTTATCCATATTTATAGAAAAAAAAAACTTTTCTATTCTGGCGACCTATACATATTTTAGCTACCTTTATGCAAAATGGTGCCTCAGGTCATAAATACTCTCTGAAGAATTTGTATTATTGCTATAATAATCGTGCTGGTTGACTCAAGATTTTTATTAATATTTTTAAAACACAATATGAATTTCTACAGCGGGTCGACGTGGTGAGTTCGAACGTGTTACCGCTTCGGGCGATAGCAAAGATGGCTTTACGACTGTGACACTCTCCTCAGGTAAATTTCTCTTTTTTTTATTATTTAAAAAGATTGTTGTCCAAAAATTAAAAGACAATGTATACAATTATATTTACAATACATATATGGGTCAATCAACTTTTATTTGTCCTGTGAGTACTATGTTTTGTCCCTGACCAATAATCGCAGTTCTAAAGAAAATTAAGTGGTTTGTTGTCATATGTCGCATTTATCATAATATTAAGCAAAGATACGAGTAAATTATTTTAAATAAATCACTATTATACTGGAATTTTAATGGTTGTCCGGGTGACAAAACATCTAATTAAGTGTATTATTGTTTGTCCCCCAGTAGGTTAGTATTATGAAACATTAATTTATACAAAAAAATACTATATGGCAATTAATTACGCTTGTACATAATAATTTATTACAATATCTACTATGATTCTAGCATATAGATTTTAGTTTGCATCATAATTTTAACTAGTTTTTTACATGTTCATTTTGGTCCCTAATATATTTTATTATCATGACGTCCACCGGACAACGGCAAAAAAGTTCCGAAACCAAAACACAAATTGCGTGATCAGTGCCTTGAGAGCAAGTCGATTCATTTGGTGACAACACTCATCCAGCCGCGATTTTGATTTCATCTTTGCCGCGGCCCCAGTCGGCCAAGTGTGTTTTGAAAGAGTGGTTGGCTTTATTGTGTGTCCACCGGACAACCAGCACAAAAACGTAAGTATTTGATATACCTTAGTAAATTAAAGTGAAATATATTCTATTTAATCTATATATTTGACTGCGCGTAAGACCTAATTCAAAATATAATTATTTATCAACAGGGAGCGCAAAGACTGGTAAATGTCACTCGGACAACCAGTCACTTGGACAACCAAAACCGTTGTCCGTGGGACATTTTGGTTGTCCATAGGACAATAATGATAGGATTAGCATAAAGCAATACTTTTTCTTTCAATAATTAGTCACTGAAGAGCTTCTTACAAGGACTAGAGCATTTATTATTATTGTTTAATATAAATTAGATTGATATTTTGACCAATTTCAACTTTGTACTTCTTGACGTGTGTTACTTAACATATTTTTATAGTCTAATAGTCCTCTATTCTAAATTATTTTTAGATATCTAATGGGTTTGACGGAAAAAGAAAAATCAAGACGCTATAGAGAAAAACTTAAAGCAGACCCGGAGAAATAAGCTGAGCGAAAGAGAAAAGATTCTTTCGTAAAAAAATATAATAAAACTGATAATTATTGTCATATTGTTGTTTTTTTTACCTTAAAAGAACAAATACAGGCGATTTCAATCCTAGTTTCTCCTTTGGCCCCCGAGTATGTCCTATGGACAACCGTATATGTCCACTGGACAACCATTTGTCCCTGTCTTCTAAAGACAAATTATCGTCATAGTTACTTTAAAAAAAACAGTAAGGTTTACAAAATTTTCAAACATGAATGTAACAATTAAAAATGAATTCATAAACTGTTAAATATCACGTATCAACTATTATTTTACAACTTAAATGAAAAGTTCGTTACATTTAAAGTGTGTCGTTGTCCAAGAGACAATATTATTGGGAATAACTTATAAATTAAAAGTCGCGTCATTTATTTATGGCAGATAAATTGAAATCCATCCTATATTAAGTGAGAATAAAGTGACCGTTTATAATTTGACTGAATTTTAAATGTTTCAGAAGCCTATTTAGTTTAGTTGTCCAAGAGACTATCTTAGTAGAGTCATGTTGATTTCGGAGTCAAATTTACTATTTTATTTAAAAATAGTGTTCTGCTCTATGTGAATTCTTAAAATATAAATAATTCTCTACAGCAAATATGTTAAAATATAAAGAAATACAAATAAAATTAAAAAAATGAAATTTCTCATTGATGTACACTTAAAAGTTGATTGACCCATATATATTATCCACCAGGTTCAATAAAGTCTGAGGGCGGAAAGCGTGCCGGCGACACCCCAGTGGGCGGCGCGGCCAAGCGGCGGCGCGTGGGCGACGAGCCGGCCGATGACGTCAGCGAGCGCACCGTCGCCGACATCGTCGCCACCATCAGCGACCCCAACTACATGTGCGGCCCTGATGTAAGAAGAAACAAAAACTGTTGATAAATTAAGTCGCCAAACTAAGTCAGCGACTCGTGTTGATATATGAGGTCGCCGAGCTATTTAAGCGACTTGTATTGATAAATCAGGTCGCCGAGCTATGTCATCGACTTTAATTGAAAAATGAGGTCGCCATGCTATGTCAGCAATTCGTGTTGATATATGAGGTCGCCGGGTTGTATGTGGTAGTAGCCAGTTTGGCATGATTACTGCAGCACATTTTAAACACACCACAGTTTAAGCTCCGATAACATAAGCCATAGTTTCTTGCTATACAAAAATGACTGAATATAAAACTTAGATGTTTAAAATATCCCGTTTATGTTGAGAGGAGTATCCTGAACCCAAAATTTAAATGGGAAAAGTATGATGGACTACAGTGATCTTCTGTTTTTTTGAACTTTCTCTTACTAATAATTAATTGCACAAAAAGAAATACAAATAATAAATAATATTCCTTTAATTGTAGGCACTATTCCAAATGCAAGCGCCCCGCGACGAGGCAGCCAAGTTAGAAGAACAACGCAAGCTGATCGAGTTCCATGTTATCGGCAACTCGCTCACAGGACCCGTCAACAAACAGACTATGCTGTGGCTGATAGGTAAGATATTAATTATTAGACTAGTGAATTAAGAATGACGCTAAGTTACGTGCTTTCAAAGTACTTTTAGTTTTCCGATAGTATAAAAGACAATACCTAGAATAAAAAAATATATTTACATTGGTATTTGATTCCCAGATGGCTAATTTACAGCCTAATGGGTCGACCGATCAAAAGTTAAGCTGTGCTTGGTGCGGTCGGTCCGTGGATGGGTCACTATCTATGTCATAACGATGTTTGACAGTCGTAACGGGTAGTCAGAAGGCGGAAAGTCTGACAAACAGTCTTACCTAAGGGGTATTGTGTTACCAGGCGTGTTGGGAAGTGCGTGGGTTCTGGAAGTCAGATAGGCAGTCGCTCCATGTAAAACACTGGTACTCAGCTATATTGCTTGTTCCAGGTCTTCACAACGTATTCTCTCATCAGCTACCTGAGATGACCAAGGAATACATTTCTCAATTAGTGTTCGATCCGTAAGTTTCCTTATCACCGTTAATAGTATAGAATTTGGTATTTAAGATCATCAATGTTCAACAATCAATTGACATACTTTTATGAGCTCAATTCTCCCATAAATTTTGTATGGGATAAGTAAACTGTAACATCACTTATTTTCCAACTCAAATCACGTAATTATTTATTGATTCCAGAGTCCAGACAGATTCTTATTTTACATTTAATTGAAAATTTGTTGTCTAATTGTGTCTTAGAATTAATAATTCGTTATTGATATCAATTAATTAAGTAATTATGTAGCTCATTTATATTTATCTTGGTTTTACAGCAAACACAAAACTCTGGCTCTGATCAAGGAAGGCAGACCGATTGGAGGTATTTGCTTCCGGACATTTAGTGCACAGGTATGACGTAAATACATTAACGGCAATTTTCAACAACGAAGATTTTCTTACTAGAGATAGAATTTTGACATAAGGGGGGTTAGACAAGTGGCAAAACGCTAACGCTAACGCTCAATGTATGGGAATGACATTCGTTTACGACTAGCTATATGTCATTCCCATACATTGAGCGTTAGCGTTAGCGTTTTGCCACTTGTCTAACCCCCAAGGTACATACAACTAATGTCAAAAACCCTATGTCTGTCTAGTAAGCAAATATAAGGATAGATAATTTATTGAAAGTGGCGGGTAATAGACCGAGGGGTTCATTGCTAGATAAGATTTACAACTATGATGATAATTACGATTATATAGCTCTAGTATTTGTTTGCAATGATTAGCTCAGCTTATTTATGTAAATGCTAGCAGTTTACTGAAGTTTCATTCGCATCCCGAGGAAACGACTCCACATGCCCTTATAAAAACTCCTCTATATCTTATGTCCTTGACCAGGGTTCAAGCTATCTCCATACCTAATTTCGTCTATATCGCTACAGCAGTTTAACCGGGAGCGTAACAAACACACAGACAGTTTCTTTCGCATTCATAATATTAGTAATAGATATTTTGCCAAATTAATTCTTAATTGCATAATATTGTTTGGACAGGGCTTCAGCGAGATAGTTTTCTGCGCGGTGACGTCGAACGAGCAAGTGAAGGGCTACGGCACACATCTGATGAACCACCTCAAAGATTACCACATCAGGAACAATATACTGCACTTCTTGACATTCGCTGATGAATTCGCTATCGGTTAGTGTTCACTAATACCTGTATTCTGAAACGATACTCAAGTTTGATCTCGACTTAAGAACTCGATGCAATTAATCCGATGGCTACATATCTATGCTTTTGTGAGTATCTGAGAATTGGATCAGAATGTGGATTTTATAAACTGCTTTTTAAGGTAAACCAAATTTAGATTGTCGAAAATTTTGCCAATTGAAAAATCTACACTAATATTATAAAGAGGAAAACTTTGTTTGTTTGTTTGTTTGTAATGAATAGGCTCAAAAACTACTGGACCGATTTAAAAAAATCTTTCACCATTCGAAAGCTACATTATCCACGAGTAACATAGGCTATATTTATTTCTAGAAATAACTAGGGATCCCTACTAAAACTTGAATAAAGTAACCCAAAGTGTAAAAAAAATGTCCACGCGGGCGAAGCCGCGGACGGAAAGCTAGTAATAGATAAAGTGCACAGCAAGCAAAGTGCTACAGTTCTTGAAAACATCAGTATAAATTAACCTATTATTTCTATTTAAATTCGGTCTTAATAATTTTTAGAGACAGCAAAATTGAAAAAGTTCCTCTAATCATTTTTAATTAACCCCCGACGCAAAAAGAGGGCTGTTATAAGTTTGACGTCGATGTCTATCTGTTTGTCTGTGGCATCGTAGCTCTCAAACGGATGGACCGATTTCGATGCGGCTTTTTTTTAAAGCCAGTTTTTTATGCAATTTTTTTTTTGTTGTATATAATGAATATTCATCAATTAATTTGAAAATACCTTTTTCCGTACTTATAGGCTACTTCAAGAAGCAGGGCTTCAGCAAGGACATCAAGCTGCCCCGCGCGATGTACCAGGGCTACATCAAGGACTACGAGGGCGCCACACTCATGCACTGCGAGCTCAACCCGCGCATCGTCTACACGCAGTTCACTAGCATCATACGCAGGCAGAAAGAGGTATGAATAGGGTTTTTTTTAAATGCTTCATAATTCTGCTAAAACTATTTTAATTCTTATTTCCACGGCTGGAAACTTTTAATATGCGTTACATTTTCGAAACCGATTTTTATATAATATCCATTTTTTTGACCTGTTCTTCAATAGTCTCCTTCCGAATCTTCCGACTAAATTAAATTATAAAAAAACTCATTTAAGAGTTTTTTTAGTTACGTTATAAAAACTTACTTTAAAGTTTTTTTTTACTTAAATATTATTAAAATATAAAACATTTTTACATTTTTATCTCATGCTATGTAATGTTATTGTCGTGCTCGTAGCGAAAAGAAAAACTTCTTACACAAATATGTCATTATAATTAATAATATCTCTTTTGATGACGTTTTTTAAACACCTACAAACTTTATTTTCAGATTGTCAAAAAGCTGATTGATATGCGACAAAAAGACGTTAGAAAAATACATCCTGGATTAACGTGTTTCAAGGAAGGCGTAAGTTAACATTTTAAACTACTCATTAAACTTATTGACAATAATATCAATAACATACTATAAACCTTTAATATTAATTTTCTTTTAATGTTTTTAGGTTTAAATGTCAGTTCTTTTCAAAAATAGTTAAGAAATGAGTAAAATCAGATGGTATCGTGTTACGCAGGTCCGCAGCATCCCGGCGGAGTGCATCCCGGGGCTGCGCGAGAGCGGCTGGCGCGGGCCCGGCCGGCCGCACGCCGAGCTGGAGCCCGAGCCCGACCCCGCCGCGCTGCGGAACATACTGCACGCCGTAACTATACTCACTACTATTACCCGTATACTGGCTGTACCGCCAATAGGGAATATGGGTCTATACTAATATTGTAAAGAGGAAAGATTTGTTTGTTTGTAGGGATTTAACTCAAAAACTACTGGACCGATTTAAAAAATTCTTTTGCCATTAGAAAGCTACATCTTTATGAAGTGTCATCACTACATAGTATAAAACAAAGTCGCTTTCTCTGTCCCTATATCCCTATGTATGCTTAAATCTTTAAAACTAGGCAACGGATTTTGATGCGGTTTTTATTAATAGAAAGAGTGATTAATGAGGAAGGTTTTAGTATATAATTTGTCAAGTTTTTGTATCCATTAGCTAAAATATCGCGGGCGAAGCCGCTGGCAGGAAGCTAGTAATTTTATAAAGAGGAAAGATTTGTTTGTTTGTAGAGATTTAACTCAAAAACTACTGGACCGATTTTAAAAATTCCTTCGCCATTAGAAAGCTACATCTTCATGAAGTGTCATAGGCTATATTTATTTTCAGAAATAATTAGGGATCGATACTAAAACTTGAATAATGTAAAAAACATGACCACGCGGGAGAAGCCACGGGTGGAATGCTAGTCTTGTTATATGACTGTAAAAAAAATGTATCATCATCAGCCTATATATTGTCCCACTGCTCTCACTCGCACTCTTCACAAACAGAGAAGGTATGAGCATTGATCACCACATTTGCTCAAGGCGGATTGTCGATTTCAGACTTTTTCAGTCCAGGTTTCCTCACGATGTTTTTCTTCATCGTTAGTCAGTGATGTCTAAGGTTTTGCGTTCCGTAATTTTTGCGTTTCATTTACTTTGAATTATGCTCAAAATTTTTGGGTGTCTCAGTAACACATGTAGCTATAATATATGACGTTTTCAGGTTAAGAACCATGCAGCCGCTTGGCCCTTCTTGAAACCGGTAGACAAGTCTGAGGTACCAGATTATTACGACCACATCAAATATCCCATGGGTGAGTGATGTTCGAGTTACAAAATTAACTTTGCGTTTTAATTTACGTTGTTCTAAATTATTGGTAGCAAAATATAACTTCAACTTTTTGAGTTACTGCCAAATTGTATAAATTCCAAAGTTGAACACATTTTAAATAATAGAAGAATCACTTTTGAAATCCTTATTAATAATATTATTAATTATTAATCTGAAAATAACTCTGTCTGTCTGTTACGCTTTTACGGGAAAAACTGCTGACCCGTTTAAGATAAAATTAGTACTGTACGGAGACTGTTTAACCCTGGGAAAATTTATAGGCCAATTTTTATCTGGATGCCTAAACTAGTTTTTTTTACAATGCGGGTCAAACTGCGGGAAACAGCCATTTGATTTAGTTTTCTCTACGTTTCGTTTCAGATCTACGCACTATGGGCGAAAGACTGAAGGCGCGGTACTACGTGTCGAAGCGACTGTTCATAGCCGACATGACCAGAATATTCACCAACTGTCGGCTCTATAACTCGCCTGATACTGATTATTACAGGTAAAATACATTATCAGCATGTCTTGTGCAAAAATATTATGAAAAGGCACTATTGGTGCAGTGATTCAGCGTTCGGTGAATCCCCTTTGTGAATTTGAATACTTATTAGTATTTCACGCTTATACTGACATGTATGGAGTATGCCAACCCAAAGTAAACAAAATAGGTTCAAAAATATTCCTTTTTACATTCAAAAGTTTATACTATACTTTGCCCCATTTAAAGTTAATTTAAACAAACAAATATTTTCCAGTAGCTAGCTAACTAGCTGCTATTTGCATCTACGGTGTTATTGCCGAATCTATTGACGTACTTTTTATGAGTTGTCAAACCTTTCTTCTATAGATTTTGTATGGCAACTGCAAACAATGACGACATTAATTTTCCAACTCAATTTACTGAGTATTTACTGATACTTAATCAACAAAATAATCTAAATTGATCGGGGCTAAAATAAAGTGTTTTTCTTATAGAAGTTGTTGTAACTACTTGTTATTGGTGTCATCTGCCCAATTTGAATCTTAACTAAGATATTTTTCAACAGATGCGCGAACACCCTGGAGAAGTACTTCCACACTAAGATGAAAGAGGCCGGGCTGTGGGACAAATGATCAGAGTTCAACTTCGACGCGTTCTTCGCGCTCGAGGTGACCGGCGCGCGGCCCACTGCCGAACACGACTAGTCCACCATTGGACAACAGACACTGTATATTATCATCAATAATCATTATCTTCAGCCCGTGTATGCCCAATGCTGGACATAGGTCTCTCTCAAGGCACGCCACTTGTAATTTGAGTATGCAGATCTGCTTAGGTCCAAATATACTCAGGATGAGGTAACTCATGTTTCTATACAGTCAGAATAAAATTGTCATATTAAAATTGTATTCTAATCATAAAAAAACTCATGCCTTAATTAAAATTGAAGGCGCTAATTATAATTCGCGGTTGACCCATTAAGCATATATTTTTATGCTGCATGTATAGTATGTTATTGCGAAAAAAAGAATTGAGAAGCAGAAAATAATGTTGCTTGTATGTAGTACATTATTAATATATATAATTCGTAATATGTAATTGTATGAACGAGTGCTCATTATCCTATTTTACTTTGCAAGTATATTATTCTTATAATGTAATACTTTCAAGATAAAGTAACGTTTGAACATACAATAAACCGATTCTGCCCCATAATAGTGCATACACACGTGGTTACTATTCCTTTATTTGCTCAACTGTTAATTAATAATACAATCGATGCTAATTAGGCATAGCGTTCACAAAGAACTGCTTTACACTCGACTTTTATATTTTTTGTAGTTGCCACAATTGAATTTTGTCAGTTGTCGAAATTATGGAAAAAAGTAAAATGGCATACCTCTTGTTTGAGTTATAAAATTCGGTTATAATCAAGTGTTCCATAATAATGCTAGTAGCAAGCCGTTCTCGACACTGACGCCATTAAAATCGGATTTTCATAGAAAGATGAAGTGAGATCAGTTTTCGAGCACATACAGGTTTGAAAAATACGACAGTGCAAGTGAAAGCCAGTCTTTGATATTAGTTATTAAATCATTTACGATTCGAAAAACTGAGTTAACAGTTTTAATTAATTTGTACACTGAAATAATCGAGTCAATTAAGGATTATTTATTATTTGCTCAAAGGAATAGAGCGTAAATTAATTTACCTCGATCACAAATTCACGACACATTGATAAAGTTTATCCCTTAATTAATTTTGCTTATGTAAACTGATATGAAATGATAGAATTTAGATAAGTTTGTTTATTATGCTATCTAGTAAGATGTAGTTAATTAAAGCTTTGTATATAATAAGACTGTTAATTTTTTTTTATTTAACGAAACAGCGAACTATCGCAATTATTTTAAACTAGTATTTTAAATGTTTGTATATTGTATATAGTTGTTTGTATTTTTAATGTGTAGTGGGTTTCCTATTTGTAATGCCTAATACCATTTGTCATGTTTATATCGTGTGGTCAGCAAGATTTATTTATATTAAACTTGCTTAGTTAGTAAAAAGGGAGTGTACACAATGTACAACTAATCACATAAGCTGTGGAACCCTTTCTTAGAATTCTTAAAACTAGTAAAGTTTAGCTTTGATGGAAAATCCTTTCGTTATTTAAATATGTACAACTTTTGTTGCTGGTAGTAAGTATCTTTTAGCAAATTTTACTTTAATCTTTATTAGATTTCAAATTCAATACTTTTGTAGATAAGCTTGCAACGAACTGAATATATCGTACTGGTATACTTTGATTAAATTGTAACCTTTTGAACGTCGCGCTAAATACATGAATATTGCCGTCGACGCCACTGTACTTTTGTACAACTTATTTTTAAGTAGTGAACATTCTTTCGTTTGACGTCTGTGGCCGTCAATGGCGTTGATAAGATTAGTCTACATAATATTAATGGTTAAAAATATGAAAGAAATGTATTATCAAATCAATAAAATAGTATTTTAGTAGCGATATGTTGATTTGAAATCATTCTCCATAGTTTTATAGTTAGATAAGATTGAGGTTGGTTCATAGTGATGTTTATCTTGTAAGTCATCGGTTTGTGAGTTACAACAAAATAACAGAATGGTTATTTTACTAAAGATCTTGTTTTATACTTTCTTGTAAATAGTGTATTGGCGTTTCTGTCACGTTTAGAAGTCAATAAAGTATTTTTTTTTCTATTATCTGTGATTTTTCGTATTTACTATATGAATAATAATCTGTGGATTGGTCGACAACCTTTTTTCTTAATTTTTAATATACCCTACAAGAATGTGTGAATGTTTTTAACTACCCTACGAAATGGATTTAGTTTAATGTTCGTTGTTTATTCGATAGAAAGTTAAAATTAAGTTCAGATCAATTTGCCACGTTGGTGAACAGGTTTTATTTAAAAAAACAAAAGTGCTAGTGTGAATTCGTTAAAAAAATTGTATCTGTATTATTTTGGGTTGCGAACCAAAATAAAAAACTGTTCCGCGTGTGTTTTGGGAAATCCTTAGAAACTTTAACTTTAAAATGTGCACCAGGAGATAACCTAGGGTTATTTTGTTCACCAATATAATGTCGAGAACCAATTTTATTAATCATGGAAATTGCCGTAAAGTTTGTGTTACGAAGTGAATTGAGATACACTGCAAAGACGCTGAAAGGGGTGAGTTTTATACAATGTAATAAATATTTAGTCTATTACTAAGGAAAGGATCTACACCTATAGTTAAATTTGAAGTAATCCTAAGAGAGGATGAAGTGGGGATATTTGACGCGCCACACATCCGAAAAAAAATAAAAAAAATGTCTGATTGAATCTCTGTAAATGAAAAAGCTGGGTCAGTCAAAATTCAAAAAATATGTATTATGTGGCCTTTTTTTATTATGTAGCCCTTTTTTCGGATGCTTGTTGTGTAGCCTAACATTATTTTTAAGTAGGTAGGTGGGTAAATAAATATTTCTAAAACATTACCCTCTTTCGGCGATCGGGTAAAAACCAGACGTCACTGATTTTCTCATTGTTCCTTACCATACCATTGTTCATAATATCAAAAACACTATAATAATACAACTTTATTTTTCGGATGGGTAATCATCAAATGACTTCTCCCGCCGTAGGCGGGGCGTTAGGGAATGTCAGACTTTTACCGACTAAAATAAAGGCTCCCCCACACAGGCGCGTTATTAAAGGTCGATAATATGGGGGAGCCTTAAATCCCTATTCTTTCCTCGGCCCTTCGCGTTCCGGGGGCGCGGTAACTTCTTCGATCATTTCACAGCCCCGGCGGGCTATGGCTCTGTGGGGAGGGCCCCGTCACTTTTGCTCACATCTCTTTGAGGTGTGCGTACAACAACGTCGCCGTCGACGCGGGTCTGGTCCTTACCGGACGGCCCGCATATAATAATTCTTACTAACGATTACAACCAGTATTATTTTGCTTGAGTAAGTAATTAGAAAATGCGTAGTCGTACGTATTCTATTATTACAGACGGGTCAAAAGTATAGAATAATCGATATTTTCTGTTAAGACTGAGTACCTATAACAAATTATAACAAGTTTCAGCTGAACTACCAAAAACGGGCGATTATCTAAATATTTTACTTGTGAGGTCGGAGTCAGATTATGGCGCTCGTGATCGTGTCTGCTCGTGAGCGGCTGGCTAGGCCATGGTTGGAGCTGGATTAGGTACTGTGTTGTCAATTTCTCACAGGTCATGAAATTTAGCCCATAAAAAAAATTACTAAATCTATTTGTCTCATCTTCTCTCTCACAATGAAATCTACACCATCTCCAGCTTCAGTTCTCAGTTTTCATCCAGTTTCAGGTTACACGGGAATATGCTCGCATTAAAAGACAAATTTCAATACTGTATTGGTTTTTATTTCAACACATTATGTTCACACGTGGAGTTACGTCGAACACTCGAACTTGAACAAGAATGGGAATGTAAACATCTTTACACAAATTTCATCTGTTATTAAAAAGTACATACCAGTCTCCTTGTTGTATATAAAAATCCAATGGATTTAAGTACCTTCTGTCTACATAATGTTCGTACATAATAACTTAAATGCTTACTTAAAATACCTTAAAATAAAATATTTTTTTCTTTAATTAAGATAAAGACAGTTTGAACGAATTAAGTCGCTTTTAAATACAATTTTGGGTGAACACAATACTTTTGATTACGAGAAATCGTCACGATACGTTTCACCGAGCCATCTCTCATTTATAAGAGGTCTGTGAACTTGAAGTAAGCTTGGACGACTTTGTATATTCGATTCTAAATTCTAAAATTCCTAGGTATCTAATTAAGGTTGCTAGAATTTTTAGAATCTAATTAATAAACAGCTCAGTCTTGCCCTATTTCAAATTTAAACCTCATATTTCTAATTATATCAAACTATTTAATCATAAATAACTGTATTTAAAAGCAACATATCTTCAGACTAGATTTAATTAACTACATATTTTCGGAGTCACGAAATTAGTGTTTATATAATGTTAGAAAGTTTCACGAACGTTGCACCTGTGGGAAGTAGGCACACCAAATATATATAATATAATGTTCCAAAGGAACTTTAGATAGTCCACGCATACAGTACAAGTGGACATTAAGCTCTCTACACACCAAACCCGCCGACCCTTTGACACAGTCTGGCGACCTTATTGATTGCATTATCATAACAAATAAGGTCGCCGGGAAGTGCTGGCGGGTCGCCGACTTTAGTGTGTAGAGATCCTTAAGACAAATTCGGTTGCGATATGGCCCCCTTTACACATCAATATGATTATAAGTCTTTCATGTAAGTTACTGAACATTTATAGCTTAAAATATTATTCACATGGCCGACAAATGTGGAAAACTTACTTCTAAATCATAAACTTATGACTGCCAACTAAAATTAATAAAGCAGCCCATACAATAGACGTTTTAGTAGAAAGTTAACCCTGCTTTACTCTAACACTTGTTTACACGTATACATGTTATGGCTTGATACAGTGTCGAATATAGCAGGCGAGGCAGTACAAACTGTATTTGTTAGTTATTATCATATGGACGGATACCCTTAATCCCAAACGCGAGTTACAATTACAAAACTAAGGGCCACCACAACGACTACATTAGTCACACTCGATGAAAGTTTCTGCACGGTTAACATAGGATACAATTAACTTATAATGAGATCATGAACCAATCAAAAACAATATTTAAGTACGACGATTGATTGATTTCAAATAACAAAAAACATCGTCCATTTTAATGATTTTACAAAAGTTGTGTGGTAGGTCACAAGCGTTAGGAAGAACACTGATTTCGTTGACTAGGCGGAGTTGCGGTGAATATCCAAATATCCATATACGCTAAACGTCCTTAATTACGAAAAATATCACTTGTCATCCACCGTTCAACGAGTCACGGTCACTGGAGGTTCCGATTGTTTTTGATAAAAAGTTGAGTATTTGGGAATATGAACACATCACTGAGCGCACGGGAGCACTGGCACTAGCAGTACGTGGCAGCTCACTCGTGCGCGGCCGAGCTGCCGCCCGCCGCGTCCGGCCGCGCCGGCTCCGCGCGCGGCGATCCCGACGCAGACGATGTGCACGATCTACAAGTTAAAAACATTATTTAGTGATTGTTATTTTCTAAAATTGATCTTTATTGGCGCAGATTTCGTGTTACATAAAACTTATTCAACATAATTTACAGGCCCTATTTAAATTACTGAGTTAATTAATCGTTCTTCTTCTTCTTCTTCTTACGAGTATCGTGTGGGCTGCGGGTTTCACAAACCTAACAAGCTCTAGTATCAGAGTTTTCTCAATTCTGCTTGACGGCCTCTGACAGAATTATAACAACAACTGCTATCAATATAACAGCCGGGGACGACGACCCCGGAGCCACGGGAGTATAACACCACCAACTTACTGACTCCAGGTTGCTATATGTTTTTATTTTTTCAAAATCTACAAAGCAATTTCGGCCCGACCTGGGAATCTAACCCGTGTACAGCATTCGCGTTATGCGACCACTAGTTAGACCAATGAGGCAGTAATTAATAGTTGTAATCAAATACCTGCTAATCACTAAGGCAGTATGGATAACTCCACCCCACGATGGAAAATCTTCATACAACAAAATAGCCACTCCTGGCTTTTTGGCACGTCTCCAGATAACTTCCCTACGATGAGTAGGTGTTACATTACCTGGTGTTGTGTTGGTGTCGCGGAGAGTCGCAGGTGCGTGCGAGCGACGGCACCAGCTCGTCGGGCGAGGACGCGCGGCTGCTGCGCTCGCTGCCCGCCTCCTCGTACGAGTTGTCGCTCGTCAACTGCGAAACAAAACATTTACGTTAAAACCGATAAGGTAGACCGTAACCATAAGAATCCGGGCACTCGTCATTTCATGGTAAACAACTCAATCAATTGTTCTCAGTATGCCATCAAAAAAATATATATTGTTACTGTTTTACAATGTCCGAGTAAAGACGTTACTCGGCAAATAAATTACAAACTGAAACAGATTTATGAAAATAAATAGAATTATGAAATTTATACTGTTTCAAAGGAACCTTAAATCGTACAAGTGGAAAGTCTGGGTACTGACATATTCTGGCTACCGAATTTGATAGAATCGCCGACTTTGGTGGGTAGAGTCTTTCAGAATAAATTTATTATATATCTATCATGAACCGAACTAAATGGACACCTAGACTCGGTAGACATGAGACGGTTAAAGTTTTTATATAATATAGTACGGACAAATATATAACATATAAAAAATATGTATAACATTTACGAGTGTGAGCGGGTGTCGGTTGCGCGCGGGGCTGAGCGCGCGGCTGCGGGCCTCCTCCACCTCCAGCTGCAGTATGCTCTCCTGGCTGCCCGTGAACTGCACACACAACCAACAACATTATTATAAGAATATTAATAAGTATGTGTTTTTAACCCCCGACGCAAAAAGAGGGGTGTTATAATATTACACAAATTGCACAATATTCTTTTATCTTTGTTTTTTTTTATTCCCTATTATGATTGTCTTATGTTGTGTCAATAAATGTTTTTCTTTCTTATAAGTTTGTCGTCGATGTCTGTCTGTGTGTGTATCTGTCTGTGGCATCGTAGCTCTCAAACGGATGGACCGATTTCTTTGCGGTTTTTTTCATGACAGTTTTCTTGCGGTGGTTCTTAGCTATATTTGGTTGATTTCGGTCCAGCAGTGTAAGAGTATCAGCTCTTTTCCAAAATGATGTAAGCATTTTTACGTAGGGGGTTTTTTTAATTTATCTTGTAATAGTTTCCATATTTCACCATATCCTAGTCTACAAACCGGGGATTGTCCCTGTGTGCATTTCAATAGTGTATACAGGGACAATCGCCGGTCATGTGTAACCATTACATTTCATAACAGTTGCCCCAAAGGGCTGCAGGTTGGCTTCGACCCCACGTTCGCCTCCCTAAGGCCCAGACTCTGTAGTCTCGTGCATGGCAAGAGAAAGTAAAAGATTATTTGGAATTGGTTCAGCAGTTCCAAAGATTACCCATTACCTACATGGAAACTTACTAACTGTATTTTTTTAATATTCATAAGCATAAGTAAGTAGTGACTTACCACAAAGCCGTAGTACTTGAGTATGTCCATCTTGCACATGGGGCACGTGCGGTGCTCCAACAACCACGGATCTATGCAGTTCTTGTGGAAGTCGTGCCTGGAACGAAACGTTACATTATATATTTGATTAATTAAGTAGTACCTATCTCGGGTATAGAATAACTAATAGTACTCTTTGGGCTGCGGCATTTTTGGCGGTAACTCTTTGTTGGAGGAACATGGTTGGGTTTTAGTCAGTAAGAGTCTGACAATTTTCTTCCCGCTCTGCCCGCGGAACATTTCACACAAATTTAGGTAGATAATGAAATATAAAAGAATATCTATATACGGTCGAATTTGAGAAAATTAATTAATAATGATATTATGTAGGTAATGGTCAATATTAGCATCTTATGTTCCACATGAATACTACGGTAATCTTTTCTCTCTACTCTTGAAAAAAAAGTATTAAAAAAATATTCAGTCAGTGAGTGACAGTGTTATTTATTATGTTATGAACATAAAACTTTATAATACTGACCTACAAGGAAGAGATCTGAGTGTTTCCGACACTTTGTAAGGTTCTATACAGATGGCGCAGCACTCGCCGTCGCCTTGAACTTCCTGAAAACGATAAAACATTAAATAACAAACATTACATCATAATACAATAAGTTGTTCTTTTATTACAGTAAAACGTCTATAAACAAGCTATAAAATGTTGTAACTTCTTATTGTTTATTTTTATAGTTTTCGCACAAAAACTTAGAAACATTACAGTATTTAATTCTGTTTTAGTGCAATAACGATGTTAATTAAAAACTTGTCTTTTTATTAAAATTAAAGTTATTATTTTATAGTTATAATAATAGTTCTGCCTCGTTGGTCTGGGTCGCAAACGCGACTACTGTGACCTGGTTTGATACCCAGGTCAGGCCGAGATCGAAATGTTTTTTTTTTTTAATTTCGCAAAGCAGTCTGGAGTCAGGTAGTTGGCGGTGTTACACCCCGTGCCTGGGAGGATTAAACCGTTGTCCCCAGCTTCTATCTTGATACGGATTTTAGGAAAATCTGACACTAGGGCTTGGTTAGTATAACTAAAAAAATACCGGCCAAGTGCGTGTCGGGCCACGCGCAGTAGGGTTCCGTAGTAGGTCTCAGTTAGTCGACTATAACTCTGTAACCGGTTAAGCCTACTTAGCCGTGATAGTTTTCCTTGTAAGTTCATTACATGTGCTACGTCTATGATTTTTTTCACATTTCTAGGTACAGCCATTCAAAAGTTAGAGGGGGGGGTAACTCGTATCGAACAAAAAAAATCACTTAAAATCTAGATATTTCGCAAATGGCTCGCCTAACCGAAAAATGATCTTCACAGACCCATAATATTTTTGAAAGACCTATCTAACGATACCCCACACGAAGGGGTACGCGAGAAAAAAAATATTCATCCCTACTTTACATGTTTGGGAGCTACCTTAAAAAAAAATATTTTTCAAAATTTTATTTTACCACTTTCTCGGCGTGATCAATATACATATCCATACCAAATTTCAGCTTTGTAATAACAAAAACCACGGAGCTATGCCGCGGACAGACAGACAGACAGACAGACAGACGGACAGAGCGAAACTATAAGGGTTCCTTGTCGGACTACGGAACCCTAAAAAACAGTAGGGTGCCCATAAGGATAAGAAGAAGAATAATAATGTCACTTACCCTATCATCAGTCTTTAAACTCTTAACAGGTATTTTGGATAACGCCTTCTTCGCTGCACAACATAGACGCTTCTGAAATTAAGTAAAAAAAATATATATTAGAAAATAGCATGATGCACTCTCATAGCGATAGGTTGGCAATCCGACAGAACCGCGGAGAGATCTGGCGCAGGACCGACAGCTTTACGTGCTCTCCGAGGCATGGAGGGGTCTCGCTATGTTACGAAAACGGTCACCCGTCCATTGACTGACCGCAGCTAACGCAGCTTAACCTAGCTAATCTATCGCTCTTCACGGCTATTACTTACTACGAGTACCTCTAAAAGTTATACTACAAATAAAAAATATAACATATGTACTTACATAATTAATGTACGCTATGTTTTTTGCATTAATTAAAACAGACGTATTATATTCTAATTAAACAAATCGTACGTCAGTATGTCTTTTTAAGGTTTCTTAGTATGAACATGGACCTTGTACGAGCTTCCTATAAATAGCCGACGTCAATAAAGTACAATGCAAATGCGACAGGATGCATTTATTGGTCCTTATATTGTTATCATTTGATTGATTGTATGATGCATTCATAGTTTTAGGAGTTCGTTTGAAATACAATCACTTAATCGTATTTAGGCCCGAGTTCACCGAAAAGTTACCAGTCCGATCAACCGAAAACAGCTGTTTAGCATAAATTCAAACTTCTACTTTAAACTATCATTTGGGTTTATAGAGTGGTGCTTATCATCATAATCATCATCCACTGCTGGGCACAGGCCTCTTCTCATTCCAAGAAGGCATGAGCATCGATCACCACGCTTGCTCAAGGCGGATTGGCGATTTCAAACTTCTTAAGTTCAGGTTTCCTTACGATGTTTTCCTTCACCGTTAGTCAGTGATGTCTAAGATATACTTAGAAAGTACATAGGTATGAATTTAGAAAAATCACATTGTACCCACACGTAGTACGTCTACACTAGGTGCACGTGCCTTAACCACTAAGTCGCCATTATTTCTTTATTTTTATTCGCGACTATCATTATACTCGGGCACTAGCCCGAATGGCGCTCAACAGGTTGGACTATCATCGTGTAAGTCTATAACATACATATGACGTCAATACGAACCAAATTATTGCGGTCGTAACGTAACAGCGTCTTTATTGTAAACTAGATGTTGCCCGCAGTTTCACTCGCATCCCGAGGCGGTTACTTCATGTACTCGGGCAAAAAGTCAATCCTAAATTGTCCAGATCCTAATCTATCCCCACTACAGGTTTAATTAAACTCGATTTAGCCATTTCACTATAGACAGACTGGGTTTTTTACGCATAGGATATAAATGGACGGGAAGGGTGAGAGAGGTACCCCAAAATAATTAATTGCATGAAGGAGAAAGTCGTCAAAGATATTGTTGTACTTACAGATAGTCTGTCTTTGGCGTGTATATATCGGAAGCGTTGTATGTAGTAGAAAACTAGCCAGGCCAGCGAGATCACCATCAGCACTATGAAGGATATCGACACGAACAGCACAGACGTCCTGGAACAAAAACAATAAAAGTCAAGAATTAAAGTAACAATCTATCCGAAATTCTACCCCTAAGGGGGTGAAAAACGGGGGCAAACTTTGTTTTTTTTTATTTGAATTCTCACCTATAGACCACGCGGGCGAAGCCGCTGGCCGAAAGCTAGCCATAAACATAATTGGTACACCAATTAAGTTTCTTTAAATCCTTTTTGATAAACAAAGTTTGAAAAAGTATTTTTAGACCAAATAAATCACATTAATTTCAGTTTTTATGTCAAAATTATCATATAAGGTGTTATTTTAATGATTTTATGACGTCAAACGGACAGTCGTGAGGTAGTTTCGCCTGTTACAAAATTAATTAGCTAGAATAAAAACTAGATATTATTATATAATATTCAACGTTGCATGTGATATGCAGACACAAGAATATCTTTTACGAGTAGTATTGAATAGTGTAATTACGAGTAACCTGTTAGTGATGTGCGTCACATAATGGCAGATTTAAATGCTAAGCATGGTTATAAAATGTCGATCTGGTAGTACTCTACCTAACTGCAATTAAAACTTCTTTGTGAACAGACAAAGGAGTATGATGTAGCTGTGAGAAATTGACTGAGAAGTACTCCTTTTGCTTAAACTAGGCCACAAATATAAGCTCCATATCAGAACTATTAAGTTTCTTTTTTTTTTTCATTTTTACTAAACCCTACCTTAAATACACAAAGTTATTAATTACAGATAGATGGTTTTCATTCGGGTTTTTGTAGGGGCCTCAAAAACGTTTCAGTCATGGTGTCGCGGGCCGCAAGCAAATAATTGTTTAGGTGTTATTAAAAAACTTAATATTTTTTTCTCACAAATGTACAATTTTGTAACTCAACTGATGCAGTTTTAAATATTCCAACTGCGGATAATAAGTTTGTGATAATACCTACACAGTTACACAAATGCATAGGTATAAACAACATATTCTAAATTATAAATAAATACAGGAAAATATTATCATTAATGCATTCCGTTCACAATAGCCCATAATACTATCTTCTTAGGACTTCAATCCGTTGTCATCGACCCATCTGCCACCTCTGTTATGTATTCACACACACCTGGCATTCATAAACTATACAGGCAATAAGGTACCCTTAATAATTTGTTGTATGTTAAATAAAGACCAAAATATATGTTTGTTTATTTATGGAATTGGCAACCGACGCTGTCATCATATGCGTTGTGCATACGAAATGCTATTATCACTGCCCAGTATATTTTGAAGTTTCTCTACTACTTTTAAAGGAAAATTAATAATTATTATTTATAAATTATAATTATAAATATGTCATTTTGAAGACTAATCCTAATCAAAACTAATATTAATAATGCGAAAGTGAGTTTGTTTGTTTGTCACGCTTTTACAGTTAAACTTCTGTACCGATTGGATGAAATTTCCCACGTATATATATGGGTCCTTCCAGAAGGTTATAGGCTACTTTTTATCCAGGTGCACGAAGTAGATCCTTCAGTATGCGTTTGATACAGTTTTAGTGTGTTGTCCTATGTATTAATCCAGGTTTTAATTTATGGGTCTACCAAATTTCATCCCAATCCGATTAGTAGTTTTTGCGTGAAACCGTAACAAACATTATCACAAACTTTTGCATTTGTAATAGTAGTAGTATATACAAGTATCTGTTTAAATTATCTTCTAGATAAATTCATACGAATGATGTTCCCATTATGAATTAATCTGATAGATAATTCCTATCCAAAAGTTGTAGAAAAGGACCTGAATTTTGCGAATTTATCTACTGAACAACTCGATGTGAAGTACAGTCGGATATACATAATTATATTTATTTTAATAGACACAATAAGTAAAATTATTTGACAAGATTAGATAGAATAGATAGTGTCAATATATTATCTTGTGTCTAGATAGAGTATACTCTATAGACAGATTCTTATTACACATCAAAAATATAAAGACAAGAATACAGTCCAAAGATTAGACTGTAAAAGTGATACCTACAACAGGCTTATCACGATAAACAATTCCTTTTTGAACAGAAACTGTCTTAAATCAATCGCGTGCTACTAATAATTAATTGAAAAAATATTTGGAATAGGTACCTATAGAAAATCTTATATACCTATATATATATATATATATATATATCTTTATACTTAATTGTGTAGCATGTGACTATCAAGCAATGAACAATACTCATATTATCGGATTAAAACTAATACTGATAGGGGCTGTATTTTTCTGTCAATCACATGACTGTGTGATAACTATTGTGATATCTATTACCATCATATCACGACGACATTTTGCTCCGAAGGGATGGGCAAAGGTCATATCCTTACCGATAATATAAATCCGAAAGAAACACTAGTCTGTCTGTTATGCTTTTAAGAGAAACGGCAGAACCGATTGAGATGAAATCTGGTATGGAGATATATTCATACCTGAGGAAGGACATAGGATAATTTTTATCAGAGCGCGTTCCCTCGTTCCCTCGGTATGCAGGTGAAATCGTAAAACAAGTTAGTGTTTAATATACGTACTTATTAATGTTGTTGCTGACGTGAGCGAATGTCCTCCCCTTGATGATGCCGATCATGACCCTGGTGCCGTTGTCCACCAGGCGCGCGATCTCCTCGCCTTTCCACTTGTAAGTGAACACTGCGCTTATGTTACCTGGAAGAAACAGATTATGCCTTTGTGAGATAAGTTATTTGAACCGTGGATGGGTGACCATCTATGTCATAGTAAGACTCCTCCGTGCCTCGGAAAGCACGTTAAGCTGTTAGTCCCGGTTGTCATTTGAAGATCTTTGACAATCGTTACGGCTAGTCAGAAGCCAGAAAGTCTGACAACTAGTCTTACCAGGGGGTCGTGTTACCCGGTAACTGGGTTGTGGAGGTCAGATAGGCTCCAGGTAAAGGAGCGCCAAAGTTTGTATGAAACTCTGTTATTTTTAATTTGAATTTCCCCGTTTATTTTTAATTTGGGCGAAGTCGCTGGCGGAAAGCTAGGAAACAATAATTAGCTACTTATCGCCCTACTGTTTCGGGAGTCATTGTGTAATTTGTACTTATTTCAGAAAAGCCCGCAGAAGATGCGCGATAGTATAGTCATCGCTGTCATGACGTTATCAGATTCGTTAGAGTCGATATCTATTTGGTATGAGTGGCTCGTTTTAATTTGTAAACTCATTGTTGGTTCGTTTGTGTTTACTAGTAAGCTGGTGATATCGTTGTTGTAACGTTGTCGTATGTTTAATTAAGGAGTTTGAAGTATTATTTTTGAGAATGTGTGTTCGGAACTCGTAAGTAGCAATGCATTTTTTTTTTCATATATTAACGATACGCGTACGGTACTGATTGACGGTGAAGGAAAACATTGCTAGGAAACCTAATTTAAAAAGTGACTATAGTTGGCAAACCTCGTTTTGAGTAATCGTAGGTTAGATAGCTTTTGATGGGTGTGTATGAGACGAGACCTTTGTCTAACTAACTGATGGTTACTCCGTTGTACCAAACTGATATTGACTATTTTTCTTCTTATTTTTTCAATTGATTCTAAGCTAGGCTCATGCCACGACACCATATGATCAGGGTATACAGCGAGTGTCTGTGTATAAACAATTGTGTAAACTTAGTTTTAAAGTAAAACAATTCAAAAGAAAGAAATGTCAAAAGTTTTAGCCGCAAAGTATTTTACGAAAAATTAAATACTTGCTTTTGGACTGCACAAGAAACTGCATACAATGATGTATGCTGGTATATGCGGAAACTTCGCAGTCCCAGTTAAGAAGCTTATGTACCAGGAGATCATATACATGCATAGCTAGCGAAGTGCTGCAGCTTAGACACAACATGCGCAGCTGACGACGCTAATGTGATCAAGTCGGGTTTCACAGTCAAGGCGAAGACGCGTCGCTCGGCATCGGATTATACAATTATACTGCAGTAAAAATAGACTGCTAAGCTGTTTAAAGTTGCACGCATTGTACGAGCGATGATGCATGGCATGCATTTTTAAATATTTATTTCGCATTGCACCCTTTTCTAAATAGGTTGCGGTCTGCTTCCAGTCTTTAGAATTTGACAGAAATTAAAAAAAAATGTTTTTTTTTTAAGTAGCTCAATCGATCAATTTAGTTATCTTAGTAAAATGAAAGCAATTTTCATAGTGCAGTTATAAAGGCTTTCGGGATTCTGGTCACTCAAGGCTAGTTTGGCACGCTAATTTGTATAACAAAGTGGCGCCAGTCTATTTTAGTTTGACATGAAAGTAATGCTACTACACATTGCTTATAGCTCTGTCTCACTCTCACTCCTGTAAAGACACATTAGGGCAGGGTCTCGTTCAGAATACATAGGTAAATAGGTAGTACATAGCTACATGTGATGCAGTAAATACCACTTAGAGACACGTGAATAAAGGCAATAATAACCCTCAATAACTCAAAGCTAGTTTCATTAAAGTCTTTGACGTTCGTAATTACATCATCTAGTATAAATATTTGTTAAAGTGTTTAACGTTTTAATTAAGAAATAATAAATACGTAGGAAACTAAAGACTACTACTGAGCTACCGAAGTAATTTTAATTAATTTGTTAGAAATTGTATCTCTTTATAAGGCTTCTTAATACTTTTTTTTAAATAACGAGTCGGTTTTGTTTATTTCAATTTTTTCATTGGCGGAATTTGAGATTCTATATTTAAAGTTGAAGCCAGAATACCGCGAAGTGCTGACAGAAACAATTCATAAAAAGTAATTAAAAATATGACATGTCTTTATGACAATGACAGTAATTTGACGTCTCACAAACTTCAAGTTATTTTACTCCTGCGCGGGGGCTGGACAAACGCGTTTTCGCCACAGACAAACAATAACTAACAAATAGGTCGTTTATCTTTATTAAAATTAGCAATAGTTATATCGTTGAGAGATATAAAAATGGTTTTTATGCAAAATCATCAATATAATAGGAGCACTATCAATACGTATAGAAATGAGAAGGTAATAAAAAATGTCATGTCATCGAACGAAAATACAATATGCGCAACAACTCTGGCCAATCTGAATTACATTACGTGCGAAATAAGCAGATAATCGTCTTAAGTTAGGCTTATATGTATAGTCATCGATAAAACTGATATCGTTCGAAATTATACATCATTTTCTAATTAAAATTCACATTCTTTTAAATAATTTCGCACGGTAAAATTTTCTCGGTGACTTACCGTACGAAATTTCGAAGAACCTAATTTCAGACGGTCCCAAATGTATTGAATGTACTGTAGAACGTTGCCACACCTCGATTCGCTAACTTGTTGACTTAGAATCTTATCAAACCATGATATTAAATTTATCGTCGCTAAATAAGCAATACGTTATTGTGTTCTGCTACAAGTCTTACGATAACAGTCCTTATTTACCTACACACCTAGCTGTCATTCGCGCTTTTTTTCTTGCACGTTGTAAATACAAAAATAAACAGGAATATACAAAAAAACTGTGGTTTACGCATGAAAATGTTTATCTTCTTCAGTTTCTACCAAAGTTACAACATAGCAAATGATTATTACCTTATTTAAAACAACGGTTATAAAGTTAATACATTTTATTTCATTGCTAAAATATAAATCTAATTAATCACTATTTTTTTTTCTTTCTCAAGCGAAGATTTTTTACGAACGTTACATTAAAAAATAACTGTTAATTATACAATAAAATAACAGTCGTATTAAGCGTTGAGCTTTATGCTGTATATTAAGCTTTAAGCTCTATCTATGCCAAATTTCATCAAAATAGTTTCAGCGATTCAACCGTGAAAAAGCATTTATATCACCCGAGATACTCAGTATCAAAATATATAACAGAAACAGTGTGCTCAGTATAATTAAGAAGGTACAAAAACAAACTTTATATAAGTAGATAACGTTGATAAAAAGTTTAATCAACAAATGACACGCAACATTTGAACGAACGAATAGTGAATCACTCAATATTCGTTAACACAATAATACACATAGTTTACATAAATATTAATAATCTAGAATTATGGATACACACACTTAAACGAATCGATTTTATTCCTATTAAAATAGATTCCATAATCTGTTGTATATTATATACGTCAGCTGTCGTCAGAACTGGCAACATTGAACTTGTCTATCAAGCAATATCAAGGCTATTATCATCCTACGATACCAGTTGGTATCTGTGTGCGTTGGTACGTGTTCGCGCCGCTCTGACGTCTGTCGTTATGTGAATTTAATAATTTTACTTCTATGTGATACGATACTTTCGATCAACACCTCGTTAGGTACGTAATAGTTTTATTAATTAGTCAACATTACATAGAAATAGCCGGTTTACATGTTACTTCATGGTGGAACGGAACAATTAGGTTATTTTTTGCCCTAAGAATATAATTACGGTGTTTATGTAAACTGCCTTGATTGGGTGTATTCTTTTCATAAGACGTCGTTCAATATTTTCCTGTTGGTTTGAACTTTAAGTGAATCAGATCATGTTTACGTGAACATAGCACTTACTGTTTAATTGATCAAGTGTGCCTCTGTGTGGTAGGAAAATTTTAATACCTTGTTTTCAAAATGCTAATCAAATACTGTTTTTTTTAATAAAACATAATATGAACATCTGTAAAACAGAATATAAAGTTTTGCGTCAAACATATGTTATAGCGTTTTGTACATGTGTGCGAACAAAACTATTTAGCTTTAATTTTTATGTATTAACACGAGTCCAAACACACAATACACTCGATCGATCGAGCGTACCAAATATACCTACATATATACCATCCAATCACTTGTTGACGCAAATAACTTAATAATTATTTAAATCAATAAAGGTTGATCTATTAAAAGTTATAACTACGAACAGAACCAAACAAATAATTGTAAAAATAGAACGTTCGATTTTTGTTATATTTTTAATGGTAACTAACTCTACTCCATTTACAATAAGATTAGACATTTAAACGCACCCCATTACTCGTTCATTCAAACGATTTTGAGTCCTATTCCGTATAGATAAGGATGGTGTTGAAAGCAAAATAATGTTTACAATAATAAATTTATTCTTAGCAATAGAGCTCAAAATCGTTTGAACAAACGGTAAATAGGGTGCGTTTAAATGTTTAATCTTTTAGTAAATGGAGTATAGTTAGTTACCATTAAAAATATAACAAAAATCGAACGTTCTATTTTTACAATTATTTGTTTGGTTCTGTTCGTAGTTAACATTACTCGCCGACTGAACACTATAATTTAAAGATAGAGAAATTGTTTTTATCCTTTTTCCCTTCAAACATTTATTATTATAAATAATAAAGAGTGTGATGACCTTTATGTGAAAGGTGTCATCTTTATGTGATGACGTCAGTGCTAGACATCATAATCATAACATAGAACTATACCAGGTTTTTAATTCAAAGGCTGACCAGGAGTTCCGATAAAAAAGCCTACAATATTTTTTCATAGATCATTTACTATTTTTACTAACCTAACAAGCCCTACAGCCGTTGCACCAAAAAAATATACGGTTACTTATACGTGAAACGGAAGAACTGTCATCCAAGATCTGTCAAAATGGAAGATAATATGAATAATTTTGATATTATTCTATGTTTTTCGTTTAAATATTTATGATGTATTTTTACTTTTTTATTATTTCTATATATTGATATCATAATAAATATTAAAAGTAAGCTAATTATTGATACCATGTTGAGTGATATTCGTAAAAAATATAAAGTAATGAAAAAAAATGAAAAAAAAAATGGTGCAACCGACTGATAGTGTTACAGTTTTCTCAAATCCGCCTGACGGTCAATGAAATAGAATTGTAACAGCTAATGCTATCAAGATAGCCAGGTACGACGACTTAACTACCTAACTACGCGTTGCTTCGTATTTTATTAAAACTCCGGGGAATCGATATGGAGACCCATCACAGCAGTCGCGTTTACGACCAATGAGGCAGTTTGATTCTTTATTGATAAGGAGTATATTTCGTAAAAAATGGAATAAATAACAATTACTAATACATAAATTACAGAATTTTATTTTGAGTGTAGTAATGAGAGTGAGTGGCAATATTAATTTGATGCTTGTTAAAGTTCCAGAAGAGCATTAAAGATGGATATACCAGAGGAAGCGAAATGCGTAGTGGAAACAAAAGACGGTCCAATTCGAGGATATTCAGAGAAAAGTGATGAAGGCATTTGTTATAGGTTTAAAAGTATCCCATACGCTAAACCACCAGTGGGCAACCTACGATTTCTGGTAAGTTCTAGAGTGTCTTAATATTTTTTTTGTTAATACTTAATTCAATTAGTGGGACCCAGGCTGTTCAGGCTGCCGGGGCTGCGGGACGTTCGAAAGACCGCGCCCCCGGAATATAAAGGACTGAGGAAGGAACATGGATGGGTTTTAGTCAGTAAGAGTCTAACACTCCCTTCCGCCCCACCCACGGCGGGAGCGGTCATTTGATGATTTCCCATCCGAAAAAAAGGCTGTTCCAGCTGCTGTATCATGACGTTTAAAGCTATTTATATTCACGAAAAAAAAAACCCGGTCAAGTGCGTATCGGGCCACGCGCAGTAGGGTTCCGTAATAGGAGTTAGTTAGTCGACTATAACTCTGTAACCGGTTAAGCTTACTTAGCCGCGATAGTTTTCCTTGTTTGTTCAGTACATATGCTATGTTTGTGAATTTTTTCACATTTCTAGGTACAGCCATTCAAAAGTTAGAGGGGGGGTAACTCGTATCGAACAAAAATTTGCACTGAAAAGCTAGATATTTCGCAAATGGCTCGCTTAATCAAAAAATGGTCTTCACACACCCATAATATTTTTGAAAGACCTATCTAACGATATCCCACACGAAGGGGTAAGCGAGAAAAAAAATATTCATCCCCACTTTACTTGCTCCCATAGAGCTACCCCAAAAAAAAATATTATTCAAAATTTTATTTTACCACTTTTTCGGCGTGATCAATATACATATCCATAAAATAGTATCAAGAACCTCGGAGCTATGCTGCGGACAGACAGACAGACAGACGGACATGGCGAAACTATAAGGGTTCCTTGTCGGACTACGGAACCCTAAAAAGAAGCTGTTATTGGTCGTGTATAGCTCTGTGTCACATTTCTACGCTGAATTGAGCGTATGTCGACTAAATATAATTATGTATATACTCGTATATTATAAATGGCAAATTTGGTCGGATGAATGGATATAGTAACATTTTCGCACAAAATTTACCTGGACCCTATTCGAACACCAACTGCACGAAGTCGTAGACGCTAGTCATAATTAATTGTGCTTATTTTGTGCACAGGTTGATGTTCACTATGTTATTTAAATTGAAATAATAATAAATTAATCTGCAATTTGTCAGCCATTTTCTTTGAAGATAACCGAGCGTATCGTTATTTGTTTCATTCATTAATACTGTATTTTATTATGGTTTTCAGCCACCCTCTCCAATTCAACCATGGGACGAAGTTCTTGATTGCACGAAGGATGCACCCCTACCACCTATTTACTCACTGACTACAAAATGCGTAAAGGGATCTGAGGACTGTCTATACATGGAACTTTCTGCACCAACTTTAAAGCCGGATAAGCCCTTACCTGTTATGTTTTGGATAGGAGGTTTGGGCTACAACTGTATTATAGATCAAATATTTGATGCATCGCTGATAAACGACCAGAACATTGTATTCGTAAGATGCGGCTACAGAACTGGAGCTTTAGGTTTCCTGTCTATAAACGACTATGCAGCACCAGGGAATTGCGGACTTAAAGATATAGTCATGGCTTTGAAGTGGGTCCAAAGGAATATAAGCTGCTTTGGTGGCGACCCAGATAATGTCACAATTTTTGGAAGTTCGTCAGGAGGAGCTGCTGTTAATTTCATGATGTTATCGCCAATGGCGACGGGACTCTTCCATAAAGCTATAATACAAAGTGCCTGTGCCTTAAATAATTGGTCTTTATCTAAGAATCCAGCATCAACTGCAGTAGAACTGGCTAAGAAATTCGGTATTGAGAAATCATCTAAAACAGAAATAATTGAAGAGCTACGCTCTATTCCTGCGGCGGATATTGTAACCGCATTTCAGAGCTTTAGGTTCATTTTGAGTGATAAAGAGGAAAATGATATCATTGATACGGTTTTCAAACCATGCATTGAAGTCGACCTCGAAGGTCAAGCCTCATTCATCACAAAAAGTCCACTTTTAATTCTTAAATCTGGTAAGTTCAATAAAGTGCCTTGTATTATTGGTAGCAATAATGTAGAAGGTGCTCTGCTACAACACCTCGTAAAAGACTTTTATTCTAATTTTGAAAAGTATAACGCAAATGTGAGGTTACTTGTTCCGAAAGAACTAGCAAGAACAGATAAACAATCAGAAAGCATAGGACATCAGCTACTGAAATTTTACTTGGACGGCGAAGAACATTTGAGGGCAGACACCATGCCACAATTCTTACAAATAATAAGTGATTACTATTTTTCTTATTATGTGAATAAAACTGTAAGACTACTCTGTGAATCGTCACCATATCCAGTTTATTATTATATCCTTAACTTCGCTGGTGAGTGGACAGTACCGAAGAAATTTAATTGCTTTAACTCCACCGGCCATACTGCTGAGCTGCCCTTCCTGTTTCTTATAAAAATGCCTGAAATGCCTGAAGTGTGCAAAGGTAGTCGAGATTCTAAGGTTACAAGGAGAAGAGTAATCAAAATGTGGACTAATTTTGCTAAAACTGGGTAAGCTTCTACAAAATTTAAAACTTTAGCCTATAAGCCTTTCATATTTTCTTCACTGATAACATTTTGTCTTTTTACAGTAATCCGACACCAGATGAAGATGATCCTCTGTTATGGATAACTTGGGACCCCGTTGAAAACAAGGATAGGTTGAATTACCTTAGCATAGGATCAGAACTTACAAAGGGTAGAAATCCCTTCCGCGAACGAATGAAGTTCTGGGATGATCTACATAAAGAACACGCATTTCTAAGAGCACTTGTGTATTTCAACGATTCTGGATACACAGCGTAAAATAACGTTTATGTTAAGATAATTTAAGGTCATGCATCTTTACTATTGTATAGAAACGAATTTATTGTTTTTATTTAGTCTCCTTAATTGAATCTTTAAAAAATACAAATAAGTTACTTCTTTGTTAAAATTAAAATATTGTTAAAGAAAATTGGTTTGCTCTTAACCCTACGTGTCCTCGTATCGTAGTCAGAATACTAGTATTTGCTGATCAGCTACAATTATAGCCAACTGCCTAGTGCCCCGAGCCTGATTTAAATTAAAGTAATGCATGTAAGCCTTTACATTTAAAACATGTTGAAACCTTTCCCAGATTTCAACCTATATCCAAATTTAATCTGAATTGATTCGGCTGTTTTCCAGATACATACACAAAGCAGAGATACACAAAGCGACTTTTTCATTAATAATATTATTAGTAAGGTTCTATATTCTAAGGTTAGATTGCAATAGTAATATAGGTGTCAGACCAGATATTGAACGATCACGAAAGCCCTTCGAGGTACGAGAAACAAGAACACTTAAGAGGTATTAAAACAAAATGATTGTTGTCGCATTAGGCGTGCAAGTGAACAATGCGAAGGGACTGACCGGTCGGCCTTGTGGCTAGCCATAACTGAAGCAGTGACCACTTGTGAACTGACTGATCTGAGTACTCGTGGAGTTAATTATATTATACGTGTTAAAGTTGGAGAAGCTTCTAGAGACAGGGAAAAAAAACAAGGGAAAGCATCCAAGAGGAAGGAGTCCCATGCACTGGGCTGATTACACCACCAACAAAAAAGTCCGTGACAAGTGGTAAGCGATCCGAGAAATAATTCGTGAAAATTCGACCCTCAGCATTGAGGAATACGACACAAGAAGGAGAAGGATATTAAAGTTAAGAATAGTCTTTCTGCAAATATGGTAATAAGATAATTGCCTAATTGGACAAGCTACATAATTATCCTACTGATATAAATTTATAAAGTTTGTGAAGATGTTTGTATTAATGTATATTCATCTTCCACACCAAATATTACTTTATGGATTTCGAAGGAGCTCGTGGCTAAGTAACAGCCGCACGGTTCGACCGATCAAAAAGGTTAAGCTGCGCTTGGCGCGGTCGGTCCGTGGATGGGTGACCATCTATGTCATAGCGAGACTCCTCCGTGCCTCGGAAAGCACGTTAAGCTGTTGGTCCCGGTTGTCATTTGTACATCTTTGACAGTCGTTACGAGTAGTCAGAAGCCAGAAAGTCTGACAACCAGTCTTACCAAGGGGTACCGTGTTACCCGGTAACTGGGTTGTGGAGGTCAGATAGGCAGTCGCTCCATGTAAAACACTGGTACTGAGCTGCATCCGGTTTAGACTGGAAGCCGACCCCAACATAGTTGGGAAAAGGCTAGGCAGATGATTACTTAATGGATTTCGGTGTAATTTGGTACAATTTGTAGTCAAAATAACTGGAAACGTCTGAATTTTAGATACAGAACTTCCGGGCAGTAACAGTCGCCGAAAAAGTATTATCGTGGGAAGTTATTTATCAGACTGAGAATTTAAATCAAAAGAATTTGAAAATGAAATATAGTTTCCACATAAAATTTCGGAAAGCCTAACTTTAGTTTTATTTTTAACGTAGGTACGTAGGTACTTTATGTAATAAATGTCTTAACTCATTAAATATATACTTATTTATAAATTTATCGATCTTGTCTAGCAATATAGTTTATCTTATAGTAAAATAGAATATGATTGACCAAGATACTCCATACTGCCTGCCATTCAAACCACGTGTAGCGATAGAATTAGTTTCACACAAAGGGCGTGATGGTTTCAATTGTGTTGTTGTCTGGCGAACAATTTGCTGGAGTTATTGCGATGAAACTGAGACAGATGGTTCGTGAACAATTAACATTATTGCCTAAAGAACTTCCTCTTGACCTTAAAAAAAAAAATTCTTTTTGTGATAACAAAAAATTTCGATCAGAATTTTTTCTTATTGCTTTCAAAAAAATAATTTCTTATAAACTTACTGAAGCGTAGTGCAGTTGAAATAGTTGAGTTGAAAAAGTCGTGTATGTTTTCGAAAAGAAACAGAGCGAGACTGTGGTAAATCTTTTAATACCAATTAAAACAGCATTTTCTTATATCCATTTCTTACATATTTTGCGTTTTATTTTTAGTTTCTTTAAATTTCTTATTCGTTTGCGTGTACCAATGTGTTGCTAAGTACATAATTATGTTGCTTGTGGGTCCTAAACCTCATTTAAATAGATTAAAATATACTTATTCCTAATAGCCACCGCCTAACCTATATACTATAAACGAACTAATTCCTAATAGCCACCGCCTAACCTATATACTATAAACGAACTACAGAAAGCAAAGAATTCTTAAGAACAGCAGAGCTGCGGAGGCGTTGATTGATGGTACATCGATTTGGAACATTCAGCAATAAATTAATTTAGCAGACTCCTACTCAGTATTTAGTTAATAGTATTTACTGAGCTGCGTAAGGAGATATAGATCTTTAGAAGTCCTTAGCAGCCGTTATATTATATATTTTAAGTTTTAATATTAGTACAGCTGGAGAAAGATTGCGGCCGTCGAGTAAATATAACTAAAAGACGAAATACCATAAATAATTAATTAATCATAAATATTTACCATATCAGCTCCCTAATTCGAACTGCTACGAAATACAAAAAAAATAAATATAACTACATAATATGTATTACTATACTAAATTGTGTTGTTCAAAATCGGCAATTGTATTTACTAGACAAAAAGAAAACCAAACCCACCAGATTAGCACCTCAAAACATTGAATACGTAAAAAAATAGTATCCAAACGAGACCAATATATGTATATACGCTATAATTAACACATACACACACAGATACCATAAACAATCTCGCAGACAACAACAGAATTTATGCCATTGTCACCTCACAACGTGAAAGGATATTCGATATACGGCATTCATTCGTTATTTTATAGTGCCGTAAATAATATAAGTCGACAATGTACGCCCTATCCAGCACGTTGATCTCCTTGAGAAATATACTGACCTGCGAAAGCTATGATTGTGACGCATACGGTAGACTGTGTCCAATATAAAATTATATCGTAGTTGTTTAAAATCGTGTAAAATATATTAAATAGACTGATTATATTAGGATGTAAACAGCTAGCCTCAATTAATGGCGATAGCAAATCCCAGAGAAATGTACAACTTACTGACTTATTTACAATAAGTACCTATACACAGTTTTTGTACTATACTACGTATGACAGTAGGTTCTAAAAAATGTATGTAGTACAACCTAGTACAATTTTCATTGTATTCTTCGTTAACGGTGATAAATACAACATTTTACAGAAGCTAATAATTAATTATTTTTTTAAGTTCCATATCTTCTTGTACCTGCCAAGATATACTGGTCCTACTGTACGTGTTTTTGAAGTGCTTCCGCATTTGCATGTGTATTGCCCATGATAACGAAAGTATTATTAATTACCATACTATCAGCTGTTGAAGTACTATTTGTTGTTATTAAAATATTTTACTAACGCGTAATTTTGCTCCTTAAACGTTATCATTGAATTGTTCATATTTCTCTATTCCGGTAAGTTTACAACAGCGGTTATTTTTTTTTTAATTCTAAAGCCTAGATTAGCCTTTTACAGTGATTCTGGTAGCCAGCAATAAAGACTTCTATTAGCCGAGGTCATTAACCGTCACCTGGTGTCGTAATATGTAATTTTAATGAGATGCAGATTTTAGAGGTATTCCTCGAAGCGCCACCGTTTTGAGGCGCACATAATGAAGCGCACCTTTATTATTCCTCGGAGCGCACCTTTTAGTAGCGCTCCCGATAACAATTAAAAAAATTAAAATTTTATTCCTTGAAGCGCACCCATGTTTAACAATAGGGAAGAGAATGAAGTACAGCTTGGCAAAAAAGAGTAGAAATTAATAGGGGCGCCACTTTACCGTTCGCGTGGCAACCCGCTGCGACCGTATAGCGTACCATCCTATCGTCTTGATACTAAGCTGTATTTCTATAATTAATTAAAATCAGTAAGTATTATAAAATGTAATAACAAGTATTCACGTCATGTAACTGAATACAAATTACTTATAAGCACTAATAATGTAAGCACTCCTGTGTTTACAATTTTTTTTGGGTATAAAAAAAAGGCGTATGAATATAGCATTATTATATTTGATTTCAATAAATCTTCCTCTAAATATTCCACGCCCGCCACATCCATGTCTTGGCTAGAGCTAGCCATAAACTCATCTAAGTCATACTCAGATTCAAAGGCACTGCGCTATCATGTTGGAGATTGATTCCTAAACGTTTTATGTCCAAGTACGAGCCCTCTCATAAATTCATAATACTCCTTTTCTATTTTGTTAACATGCTGGCATGAATTTTTTTGAACTCCTACTCGGTTATAGATTGAAATGCACGTTCGGTGCTTCCTATAAAGATAAAAAATTTGATTAAACCTCTATCAATATTAAACGTAAAAAGTTTACGGTACCTATCTATTTTTTTGTGATTTTTAAATGCTAGTTATAACAAGTATTATATTATCTTGTGATCACACTCATAGATAAAGTTATGTAGAAATCGAATTTACATATTGCAGAGTATCAAGGCTCAAGCCACTCAAGTATCAATATTATCTAGTCGCGCTATACCAAAGTGTCAAAGACAAAACGTAAACATAACCTATATGCTCGATGTTTATTGTTCAAAATTTCACTTATTTCGTATTCAAGCAATTCAAAACTAAATAGAGATCATAAATTAACACTTGATACAACTAAATACAACAAAACAAACTCTTACATACCTGTCATAATGGCGGTACTTTGGTAAATATCGTCGAGATCGGAAAGAAGAGTTTAAGCCTCATGTTCGACCAGATATCGCCTATAAACATTATAAATTGTTTCCTTGCTAGTACTCCGAATGGTTTTATTTATTATAACGTGGTTTTTTAACGTTTTGATGGTCGAAATAAAAAAATAAGTAACTCGCGAACTTTGTTTACATCGAACGACACAGAACGACATTAATTGCCAGCAATAAAAAAAATTAGTTCCGTTTCTAGACTTTTGTGCCAAGCTGTAAACGTAATAAATTATATTGATGATTTTTTTTAAATGCCCTACTTTTAAACATTAAGCGCTTCAAGGAATAAAATTTTAATATTTTTAATTGTTATCGGGAGCGCTACTAAAAGGTGCGCTCCGAGAAATAATAAAGGTGCGCTTCATTAGGTGCGCCTCAAAACGGTGTATGTGAAAGAAAGAGATTATTTGTAAACTACCTATATCACCATATGCTTTTCGTAATGGGGCTGGACAGAATGTGGTTACTCTGACACGATGGAATACGAATTAACGAATTGCGAAAATCTAAAAACATCGAGGTCGATAGTCATTCCTAAACACAGTCCCAAAGACAGTCAGGACCAAAATTGTTTGAAGCAGATATTTTTAATATCTGCTAAATAATCGGTGGTCCTTTTAGACTTGATTTTTTACTGTTACTATTGTATCTTCCGAGTCCTTAGATCTTGGTCCTTTTAATAATATAATTCAAATTTGCACTTACGTCCATTATCAGTAGACAGCTTCATCTTCTCCAGTAAGGTGGTGTCCCGATCGTTGTAGATCAGGACAGCGGTCGCGTTCGCACGCCATGCATTTTGTACCTGTAATGCAATTAAAATGCATCTTATAGTAACTTATTGAAGGAAATCGAAGATTCGAAGGGATATCAGAAGCTTTTTTTCCAGAAAGAAGGATATACTTGCATCTAGAATGAGTAGTGTTACATTTATTATTTTCGTTGGTTTGGTCGAGGTATTCCTCGAAGCGCCACCGTTTTGAGGCGCACCTAATGAAGCGCACCTTTATTATTCCTCGGAGCGCACCTTTTAGTAGCGCTCCCGATAACAATTAAAAATATTAAAAATTTATTCCTTAAAGCGCACCCATGTTTAAAAATCATCAATATAATTTATTACGTTTACTTCATTCTCTTCCCTATTTTTAAACATGGGTGCGCTTCAAGGAATAAAATTTAAATATTTTTAATTGTTATCGGGAGCGCTACTAAAAGGTGCGCTCCGAGGAATAATAAAGGTGCGCTTCATTAGGTGCGCCTCAAAACGGTGGCGCTTCGAGGAATACCTCGTTTGGTCTGGTGTTACCTAGTTTTCAAATTACTCGTAAACAAAGTTTTGTAGCACAGATGGTTTACTCATCATCATCTGCCTAGCCTTTTCCCAACTACGTTGGGGTCGGCTTCCAGTCTAACCGGATGCAGCTGAGTACCAGTGTTTTACATGGAGCGACTGCCTATCTGACCTCCACAACCCAGTTAACCGGGTAACCCGATACCCCTTGGCAAGACTGGTTGTCAGACTTTCTAGCTTCTGACTACCCGTAAGGACTGTCAAAGATCTACAAATGACTGCCGGGACCAACAGCTTAAAGTGCTTTCCGAGGCACGGAGAAAAAAAAGAGAAGATATAAAGATGGTCACCCATAACCGCAGCTTAACCTTTGATCGGTCGAACCGTGCGGCTGTTACTTAGCCACGAGCTCCTCATTGTAGCACAGATGGTTTACTATGAGCTGCTAAATAGCAGGACTACTAAGTTGATTTAACATTCCTTCTATAAAAAGATGTAGTTGTGCTCTAATTAGTTAACAAATATATTTAGTTAGTTACAAATTATAAATTATTACAAAAAAAAACATTTTTTTTTACATTCCCTGTATAAAATGGTCACGGGATTACTCCCCAGCTCCCACCAACACAAGAAAAGCCTAATGAAAACAGTTTATCATCTCGACATTTATCCTCCACAATATGCACTTGTAAGTCGACGTCATGGCACACTGGTCCGACCACTTTGCATTTCCTACCTACCTACCTTTCACTAGAGGCAAGCGGGACGAATAAATATTGTTGCTTCTAAACCTGTCTGCTTTATCATAATACAGAATACAAAATATCTTAAGCAACACAGCAGCTAATAAATTGTTATACAGTCTATTTGGTCATTTGGTGTATCACCACAAATATTTTAAACAAATACTTTGTATTAGCTGTTTACCGCGGTTCCACCCGCATACCAAGCGAACTACTTTAGACTCCCGGATAAAAAGTATCCTATGTGTTAGTCAAGATTATAAACTATGCGTGTACCAAGTTTCATCCAAATTCTTTCGGTAGTTTTTGCGTAAAAGAGTACGTAAAAGAGTAATAGAGAAGAATACATAGAATCTTTCGCCTTATAATATTAGCAAGGTGTAAGGGATGATCTCTAGGACTGCTGAACCGATTCCGAAAATTATTTATCCCTGACTGCTACAAGCTATGTTTTAAGCGAATATGCAAATAACGTGGGCGACGCTGTATGTAGAAGTTAGTATGTAATATTATACCGACTGCTGTAGTTACTGGTACTGAATCTCGCCAGTTTGTTTCCTCGCACCGTCTCAACTACGGAACGGATTTAAACAGGTGAATTAGTATCCTTGGATCAGTCATATTTAGTTTAGAGTGTCCTACGGCAGATGACGCAACAAAAAAATAATGTTAATATATTTGACAGGATTTCATTGCTTTTAGGAAAGCAATTTTATACGTAGTAATTTAAATTAAATTATCGAGGTACGTTCGTAATTTTCCTATATAACATTTGTCGGACATATGTATATACTCTTCCAATAATTTACATACAAGACTTTACAAGAACTCATGATTGGCGTTTCGACCTTATGCTGAACTTCGTCGGGTGTAATTTCGCAGGCAACCCATCATACGAAATAAAAAAAATATTTATCTCATAATTTATCAAGGAAGTAGGTAATAATAGGATATCATTATCATTGAGTTACAGAATTTTATTATCGTGTATGTTAATTAATAAGCATGAAGATAAAAATACTTCATTAATTTACTTTAGATTTAAATGATATTTTATATGGAGATAGATTAATACCTGGGGTCTGACATGAGAAGATAGAGGAGCTCGTGGCTAACTCAAGCACAAGGGTCGACCGATCAAAGTTTAAGCTGCGCTTGGCAAGGTCGGTCCGTGGATCATCCGTTTTTTTTTTAATTTTTTGAATAGCGAGACTTCTCCGTGCATCGGAAAGCACGTTAAGCTGTTAGTCCCGGTGTCATTTGTAGATCTTTGACAGTCGTTACTGCTAGTCAGCAGCCAAGAAGTCTGACAACCAGTCTTACCAAAGGTATCGTGTTTGTTACCTGGGTTGTGGAGATCAGATAAGCAGTCGCTCCATGTAAAACACTGGTACGGTTTAGACTTGAAGCTGACCCCAATAGAGTTGGGAGAAGACTAGGCAAATGATGAACTGACATAAGAAGGTTTTCATCTAGGTGAGTTAAGTATGTAGTTCCTTTAGGTGGTACGCGAGAAACTGCGGATACCAGCTAGTATCTAATAGATAATAAGTTGTATCCAATAGACACAGCTATCTATAATCAACTTTTTGCTCAGAACTATCGGTTAAACATCAAGCGCAAGAGATAAATCTTAGAATTGAACGGTATCCAGCATTTATTGCGGTACACACGAGTTTTTAGATGCATTTTAATGACGCATTGGTGCAATCTATTTCATCTTTCTAGATTCTAGTTGTCTCCGATTAACACAATGGGCCTTTTGAAGGTGAGACAGAACGTCAAACTTTTGTGACGTCAACGGGAATTATATTTATCAAGGATCAAGGAAGTAGTCGGTTTATCTAACTGTACTTTCATATTACAAAGTGCTATTCACGCGCAACGCGCTTTAGTAGGTATAAGATAACAAAAAAAAACAATAAAGGATAGTATCTATGTATATCTATTATTACTAGAAGACATACTACCGGTTGACATTCCTGTAATTACTCAAAATAATCCCAAAACAATTTTTTTATCAATATATTGGACTTTCGAAGCCGGCTGCTATATTCCAGTCTTCAATTTATTTCGCTGGTAATATCAGCTGCTATCTCGTTATCAATCGTTGTTATCAGACAGATGTATGCTAAAATAATCCTAGAACTTTATCCTCTGATAACGATAATGGAGTTTATTTATTTTTTAGAGTTCCGTAGTCAACAAGGTACCCATAGTTTTGAAATGTCCGTCTGTCCGCGACTTAACTCATTAACTCATGAAAAAAAATGTATTTTTTACTTCTGTACTCATTATTCTGTACTATTAGTCAGGGATTCGTTTGCGAAATATCAACCTTTAAAGAGGTTATTCTTGTAAGAGTCAAGTCACTCTCCCTCCTTCTTGCACATAAGTGGGGGTACGTGAAAAAAAAACACTGCAGCATGGCATACAATTTCCAAAAGAAAAATTATAACGGAGGAAGCTTTACAGGTTAAAGAGGTAGGTATAGACAACCAACTAAGATTTATTACGGAACCCTACACTACGCGTGACCCGACAGGCACTTGGCCGGGTTTTTTAAAAACACAATTTACAATTGGCTGCATCAAAATATTATGATGTTGAATGTCGCATGCAGCATTCACTTTCCTCTTAAGCTGGCTGATTTTGGAATATATTTATCTTGTTTTTGTTTTTTTTTTTGACGTCATAAGTCACAAAAGATAAGGGACAAAGTACGAAAATTATTTGGCTTATCAATAACATTAACAAGTATGTCAAATTAAAAATATACTTTCGGTTTGATAACATTAGAGTAACATAGTCGATACGTAAGTAAAAAACTTAACCGACAGACAAACTTTCCCAAGCTGATAAATATTAGCTATTTAGAGATTGCTTATGTCAGATTGATTAAAATTAATCCGAAAGTGTTAGCTCATCAATGAAGATTTTTTGAGATCTGTTTGCTTGTAGCTTGAAGATTATAGTCACCTGCTTTGGGATTAAACTATTATATTCTGTATATATTAATTTTGTCATCTGTCTAACCTTTTCCAAACTATGTTGTTATCGGCTTCCGAATGCAGACTGCCTAACTGATCTTCACAAACCAGTTACTGCCTCATACGCTACCCCTTGGTAAGAATATCAGATTCTCATCTGATCAAAGACCTACGAACTTGTGACTCTTACGAACTACAAATATCGAGCAAGAAACGGTGAATTTAAATTTAGTCTGTCTTCTATACTAGTCAACCAACGTACAGTTCGGATTACAAATGGGAAGCTACTTCACCCTTGTGAGCTATGTTTGATGTGCATATAACACGGGAACCCTCGCAGCAGAAGCTAGTTATAAATAAGATTCATGTTTTATTGTGAACTTGTCACCTATTTCACTAACTAGAATATTCACGTTGAGTTGGGTCGCGGCTTGCTGGTGACACATTCATTATAACGTCTAGGTCTAGGGTATTGCCTTCAGTCTAGACTAGACCGGTATATGATATACCTACGTTTGATCTGCTATTGACTTTGCAGTCATTAGTAACGTGAGACTACATGTATGTCTATCGGATCGTAAATTGTACTTCAGCACGCGCGTGTACCGTGTCGTTGCCATCTTTAGGTTTAGACGTCTTTAGTCGATGGATATGTCACTTATCTATTTCTGTTTTGACTTTACATAACAAATATTCCATAAGGAAAGAAATACTAACAATGTTGAGAAATATTTGAAATAATCCTAAATAAAATGGGCCTCATACATGTTTGGCAAAATTCAAGATGCTTTCTTAAAATCAAGAAACAACTGAAAGAAAAAAAATACGAATTAGATCGAGACGTAATTATGTACCAGAATTAGTAGAAGGAAGGAAGACATTATGGCGTAAAAGGAGGTAAAGGAGCTCCTTCCCAATGAAAAGAGCGAGAAGATGTTGTATCAACAAGACCGTGGCCAATTTTCCGTAACATATTTACGTCCAGTCCGGACTTCAACAAACAAACAAACATTCTGCTATAACCGACGAATTCTTAACATTCTTTGCGAGAAAGACACATGACGAAGGTAATAATTTCGCGAACATTCTATTCCCAATATTTATAGTTTCCTGATGACCATCAGTGATATTTGAAACTAATATGCATTACTTTATAAAACCCAGGCACTTCCATAACGAGTACCGCAGCATTTTCAACTAATTGCATTAGCATTAGTGAAGACCCGCACTCGTTAGCTGTTCAGACATCTACTGATTATACTGCTCTTTATAAACTTTAAATAACCTATCATGCAAATTCTAAATATGGTTTTCTGGGATGACTATAATTTGAACCTTTCACATCGATCATCTTCGTTATGTAAAAGATATTTTTTATTATGTAATTCTTAGAAGTCAGTTTGTTAGGTCGCTTTTCATGCAGCAATCGTTCATGAACGTAATTTTACGTTAATTATACAATGTGTCAAAAAATGAGCAATAATATTTAAGGGTATGTACATAATATCAAGTAAAGATTCCACTGACAAAATCTTATTATTAAATCTGTTAATTTTTTTTTCCATACATTTTTTTTTTCACTAAATATTATTAGGCTTATTAGGCTAGTTGACGAATAGGTAGAAAATAAGGGGTAACCGATTTGCGAACACTGCATTATTGATCTTCAAATTTGAGTTTATTAGCCCATTTTTAGGGCTGTAACCTACTTTTTGAACAAAAACCGCAACTTCTTTTTGTTTTAAACTATAAGATAGTAGATTTCCAGTTTCTTATACTGCTCAAAAGATTAGTCGTCACCGAATGTGTAGGCAGCTTAAATTTTATTGCTTATTTTTTTACACGTTGTATAATCTATTTTTTATCCCAGGAAAATAGACGGTTCCTATATATCAACTATGGAAGGGTTATCCCGGCCAAAGGAGGTCTGAGCATTATACAAAACATAAATACTGTTTTTACTATCAGATAGCTTCAAAACATATCCTAAGCCCGGTCGGCTTTGGAGATCCATCTACAGATCCCATGTACAAACAAACTTTTTTATAAGTCGAAATCGCCTACCTGAAGTGGTAATGCGTGTTCAACGCCTTATCCTTCTTACGAGAAGCCAATGAAACAATAAATAGGCGGCCAAACAAGCCAAACTAGATTTTTCTTACCTTGATTTCAAAATTGCAGCTGCCTCTTCTAATGACCGCGACCCATGGCTCCGAGGGCAGGGGGTCGTTTGGAGCAGAAGCCGATAGTAACGGCCATGTGCAACCAGTGTGGTCTCTCTCTCCCCCTGCACCTTTGGCGCGCACGTGGACTGCAATCCCGCGAGAAGACCCGATGTAGCCCTCGCCGTATTTACCGGACTGAAAAGAAAAAGACTAGCTTGATTATGATAAAGAAATAAGAAACAAAAATTGAAAACTGTTGACAAATAAACACATTACGTGAGTAGTATTTATCTTTGGGAAATACACAAATGACGACATAGGAAGTGCTCTGTCAGACTTATCTAAAAAATTGAACGTAAACAGAAAATTCTTTAAATTATCAAAGACGGACCAACGCACAGCCTAAACCGCTGATCGTAGAGACCTAAAACTTGGAGCGTGTGTTCTTTGTATGACGTAGGCATCCGATAAGAAAGGATTTTCGTATCGAGGAATTCGTATAGCTCACGCGGGCGAAGCCGCTGGCGGAAAGCTAGTTATTATGTATTATGGAACACAGAACTAAGTGGATCAGATGACTGTCTAAACTAAAACAACCATATTTCCAGTTCCAAAATCTTTTTAGATGTTTGATATACTTTCCTCTAATCATACGTCGTTTACGGTTATTAATTAATTTTCAGAATAGTATTTCAGAAGTGGTAAATATAACCCATTTCAGCAGACACATGAAGTATTTTCCATTGCTTAGCTGAGAAGATTTCCCATAACAATGTAACACAAGATGGCGCACCTATACCTAGCTGCCCCGCGCGACTTCGTTCGCGTGGTATGCAACCTCTGCCCAACTCCTACCCAACTCCTATACAAATGAAATGGGTTATATTTACCACTTCTGAAATACTATTCATCGCCATCGCCTTTAATTAATAGGTACATAATCTCAGCACATTAGGGCTGCCTTGAGGCGCGGCCATCTGGCTGGCAACATGCCCAAGCTAGCCTATAAATTAGCCTAGCTCATGAGATAACCTGATGCCTAACGATTTATGAATGTGCGTTTGTTTGCAAACTTGACTGAAACATGGAGTTCTCTTGTTTTGCATGCCTTTGTGCTGTGAAATGTGATGGCGGTTATGCAGTTGGTACAGAATTACAGATACAGTGAGTGAGCGTGGATTATTCGTACTTAGATGTTGCTCCTGGATACAGGCCAAGGTATGATTTCAAAAATTTAAAGGGTAGGTTGTGTGTGTGGATGAAATCTAATAAAAATGCTAAATTTTGGGACAGCCTGTTTTTAGTTTCGCTCTGTCTGTCTGTCTGTCTGTCCACGGCATAGCTCCGAGGTTCTTGATACTAGAAAGCTGAAATTTGGTATGGATATGTATATTGATCACGCCGAGAAAGTGGTAAAATAAAATTTTAAAAAATATTTTTTTTTAAAATTCCAAAAACCAATTCCAAACACGTAAAGTGGGGATGTATATTTTTTTCTCGCGTACCCCTCCGTGTGGGGTATCGTTAGATAGGTCTTTCAAAAATATTATGGGTGTGTGAAGACCATTTTTTGGTAAAACTATCACGGCTAAGTAGGGTTAACCGGTTACAGAGTTATAGTCGACTAACTAACTCCTACTACGGAACCCTACTGCGCGTGGCCCGACACGCACTTGGCCGGTTTTTTAAATGTTTTTTTTTATATATTTTTTATAATGAATATTTAAAAATGTAAAAAATATGTACAGAAAGTGGATAAAGGAAAATATAATGAAACGGATCTATTCAATTCGGTTTTCTTTTTACGTTTTTTAAGCAATATAATTGGATTCTTCGAAAAGTGCTTCTGAACCGTGTGTTGTTTAGGTAAATCAAGATAACGAGAATTATGATTATAATTAGTTAATGAATTACGTTTTATCAATTTCTTGAGTTGGTACTTATTTGAAAACATTTCTGACGTCATCGTCATCCAAATGTTAGCTTGTTTGCTTCGGTACCTAAGCTAATATGACAATAACATACGAAAAAGAATCGGCCTTGTTTTTTAGGGTTCCGTAGCCAAATGGCAAAAACGGAACCCTTATAGATTCGTCATGTCTGTCTGTCTGTCTGTCTGTCTGTCCGTCCGTATGTCACAGCCATTTTTTTCCGAAACTATATGAACTATACTGTTGAAATTTGGTAAGTAGATGTATTCTGTGAACCGCTTTAAGATTTTGACACAAAAATAGAAAAAAAACAATAAATTTTGGGGGTCCCCATACTTAGAACTGAAACTCAAAAAAATTTTTTTCATCAAACCCATACGTGTGGGGTATCTATGGATAGGTCTTCAAAAATGATATTGAGGTTTCTAATATCATTTTTTTCTAAACTGAATAGTTTGCGCGAGAGGCACTTCCAAAGTGGTAAAATGTGTGTCCCCCCCCCTGTAACTTCTAAAATACGAGAATGATAAAACTAAAAAAAATATATGATGTAGATTACCATGCAAACTTCCATTGAAAATTGGTTTGAACGAGATATAGCAGGTAGTTTTTAAGTAATCAGCAATTTTCCTCTACAAACAAACTTAATTATGCGGTCGGAAAAAAACAAGATAATTGCTACTTTATTGCGTATTTTTTCTTTCCAATGGTCGGAACCCTCGGTGCGCGAGTCCGACTCGCACTTGGCCGGTTTTTTTTTATTTCTTTGTGTTTAACGAGAAAGATAGCTTATCCGGTAGATATAAAACATTCGCTGCCGCATAGTCTATTGTGTAAATTGTGTTGATATTTAAATACGCAGTGAAATGATTGATTAATGTAATTATGTACGTCATAGTCGCAACACCTAGAAACTTCGCCCGCATAAGTTTGTAAAAATATATATTTGACTACAAGTACTAAATTAAGTCACATTTCACTGATTACTTCATAATTACTGAACCATCACATAGATATAACTTTACCTATTATAATTAATACCAAAGTCAATCAACTGGGACCGCATGACGTCGATATCAGAAGTCAATTACTGAATGCAAAACTTCTGCAGCGCGCATAGATACTGGTTAATTAGATAGCTGGCACTGGCACGGAAACTAGTTAATTACTGCTAATAATATGTTCTATAAAGGACGGAGAATCTTCGTGAGTAGAGGAACCTTTTAAAGCCTTATATTGTCAACTGCAGACCTCTTTTCATACAGAGAATGCATGAGCATTGATCGCCACGCTTGCTCATGTCGCATTGGCGATTTCAAACTAATTTCTAGTACTTGCTGGTAGGGAAGGGATCAATCGATGTGTTAGATAATTTTGCCCAAGTTAAGAGTAATTGGTAAAACTTATAATTACGCTTCTACTGCCTGCTGGTAGCAGTGGCGTGCACAGAGATTTTAGGCAGGGTAGGCAGAAAAGCCAAAGCGTGCGGACGAGCGGCGCGCGACCTTCGATACTACGATAGGTACGCCTGCCCGTGAAATGCGCCGCCGCGCCGGGTGACACCCGCCTGGCTTTGGTACCCACTTTTCAAAAATACCTTTCCCGTTTTGGTTCGTCGTCTTGTCGATCAAATAATGATGCATGTAATTTGCCACCTCAAATAATCATAGATTCAGATTTGATTTAAAAATCTCGAACATGAGTACCGACCTAAGAACGAATTTCATAAATAGTTGTCCATAACTCCGTCGTATTTCGCATGAAAGTTGACCTCTCCTAATAACTTCCCATATTCACATTCAGGAACAAATTCTTTCACGCAAAGTGAGCTCATGTTTACTCCAAAAACAAACAATATCAAAAGTGATTGAATAATATTTCGGTTTCGATCGACTTTCATCGTGTTTCAATACGATTTTTTCCAAGTGTACGGAAGCTTCTAAGTCAGATTGCTCATGGTTTTGGCTACCGTAGGAGATAAATATGAATAGTTGAAACCTGCGTCGTTTCAGACGGTTTTATTAATTTATTGTGTGTGTAAAATAGTAGGCAAGGGAAATAGCGTGTATGCAATCCGAGAGCTAATAATATGAATCGAATTGTTTTGTATTGAATTTACGATTGACTTTACCTTTAGTTTGTATTAATTGTCATTAATTGTAAATCTGGTGTACAACGGCCTTTCGCGATCACTTGTTTTTTTTCTCCAAAGATAGTGTTAAAAACTCATAATTTTTAATTTTCTGTACACACACACCACTTACACAACTTTCACAGTGAATATATTCCATTTCACACTATTATCAACGCTTAAAACTCACTATTATTAAAATATTAAGAAATATTCGCTAGCACAGAACAAGTCAGATAAACAATAACAATGGCGACGCGCGCGAAACTCACGTCACAGAAAAAAAAAATACGACTAAAAGAAATGTTGTTTACTTAGAGATAAGAAAGTCAAAACATGCTACTTTTTAAAATAGTTACATTACATCATAATGTAGATCGGTTCGGAAAACATCGGCTACCGTCTCTTGTGGCCTTGTCGATAGCCGAAGGTTTCCGAACCGATGTTTCCGTCGTATAAATCGAATTAAGACATTGCCTTTTTTGTTATTTGTGTGCGTAATTTGTGTCAATGTGTGCAAAATATTTATACGAACGCACACTGCATTGTATTCGCATGTCTACGAGTCTTCTTACAAATACTATTACACGAAATGAGGCATTCACGTTTTCTGCCTAGATTCGCTAGGGGCGCCCTAGTACCGCGCAAACTTTTTTGTGTTGTTGAAATGTATCGCGAGTATTCTTCGTAATACCACCAATATTCGACAGGTGGAGCTGATTTAAGTTTCAAGATTTTTTATTGATAGTAATTACTCTGAGATAAAATATTAGATACTTATTAAAATAAAATAAAGATAGTAAATATTTTCTGAGTTAAGTAGGGTAGGCAGTGTCTTTTTGCCTATATGAACTGCACGCCACTGGCTGGTAGCCACCACTGGTTACGGAATTGGGGAAATTGAGGTACAACTAGCGGAATACGATACTCTTGAATTACACTCTTCTGCATGTCCTCAGAAGATGAATTCAAGCTGCTACAAGAATAATAATTGCAATGTGTAGATAAAGCATTTTTCAGTAATTCGGTAATTATGAAATCCCAAATCTTCGTTCTGTCACAGAATAATAGTTCTGTATGAAACAATCATATTGAATTAATGATGTAAACGTAAATTGTTATTGGTATGACGTAAAACTAAAATTAACAGCCAAAAAAACTGTTTTTAATTAACCAGTTTTTATTATAAACCTTTATTACAATATTTTATTTATTAAACTTGCAATGACGGTAAGGTAAGGTTCGGTTTAATTTCTTTATGGAATTCAATAATATTCACGCATATGTTTTGTTTTTATCGTATTTTTATTATGCAGCTGACAGTTTATCTGGTGATAAAGTCATAGATTTGAGCTTTAACCGTCTCAGATTCAGTAAGTAATATAAAAAAATAAAGTTACTCTATTCTGATGGTGGTTGCAATCACCTAAGTGATATGCGTTGGTTGTACTAGTTTCCAGGATAACGTTGCATGGTGACCACGCGTTTGTGTGGGAGTTGGGACTGGTTGATTGGGTAGCATTCATTATGCGGAAGGTGCTCGAACTTAGCTCGATTGGCAGTTCAGTTTCATTAATTGTTTACTTTTATTTTAGGTATGGATTAATGAACTAGTAAGCAATGGATACTAGTAAGTAGGATTTCGTTATTTTTAAAGAGAGGTTTAAACATAGAAGCATTGTTAAAATCATCTACACTCGGGGACACAACTATTCGAGTCAGTTACAAAATCCATTTTTTTAAAATTACAACTTACAATGTCTCTTTAGTCAATAAAGATACGATTTATAGATTTGTTTTTTTTTTTCATTTCATTAATTAGGCTGCTATCTACATTTCTAAACACCCAACTTCAAAATAAGAATACAAGAAAAAACTAGTGTTACGTGTAATACTTCTAGGTTTAACTGCCTGAATATTATTCAATTCGTAGCACCGGATACGCTAGTGACGTAACCGATACTAGCGTATTATGTCGATAACGATTATTGCAATATCGAATAGAAAATAGTAAGCGCACAAGTAGAGTATAATCCATTGATTACGTACGGGTAACTGTAGCGAGACGGAAAGGAAGTGTGAAATTAGAAATCTATGAACGAACATTAATCTGAACTCAAATAAGTGTGTATACACTAGGTATGTCATATATCTATACATATAAACTACACATACAAAATGCTTTGTCCTAAATGACTGACGGACTAACGCACAGCCTAAACCGCTGATCGTAGAGACCTGAAACTTGGAGGGTGTGTTCTTTGTATGACGTAAGCATCCGATAAGAAAGGATTTTCCGAAATTCTAGCCTTAAGGGCAAATTTTTAATTTGAATTCGTATAGCCCACGCGGGCGAATCGGCTGGCAGAAAGCTAGTACAGTTTCCTTGGTCACGCCATAACTAGAGAACGACACAACCGATTTGGATGAAATATACTACGGAAAAGAAGGGGACCTTGGAGACGGTTATATGGTACTCTTTATCCGGGTGTGTTAGGTAATTCCCTCGGGACGCGGGTGAAACCGCGGGGATAAACTAGTATGTTATATGTAACGATACTTTGATGTTGGTAGCATATTTATGTAAGATGCGATATCAAACAAATAATTCATCAGAGCGCATTGACCTTTTTATCAACCGTTCAACTTTTTATTTGGAAAAGTAAACTCAATTCTAGGTATTGCGTTAGTAATTTGTTCATTGATTTGATATTAATAGATCTTAATTTTAATGAAATAGTTGTTTTAAGCGGTAACACCTGCATTATGAGGAAACTACGCACACTGAAGAATCTAGATTTCAATCTACATATATTTATAATGCACCAAATTTAAATAAAATCGGTTATCAATTTACCATTAACACGTGACAATGGACAGACAGACACTTTTGTATTAGTAGCGAAACTGCTCTGTATATCTCAGAGTTAGTTTATCGCGTGACGTCGCTTGTCTCATGGGACCACGGACGATGTTAAAAGCTATTCAGTTCCCCAGAGAGCCAGCTTACTCTACAATTTCCTTGTTTCAGCTAAAAACACGTACTTTTTGGATACAAAAGAAACAAAGGAAGTTTGTCTGAATAAGTCAGTCAGTTGTTTGGGGAGTACCTAATAAATGAATTAGTTATTTTTGTAAAATTGTGTTTTAGTACCGGTTTGTGTTTAGTATAATCTAGGTTATTTACTGAACTCTTGGAAAACTCATTAAAGTGAAACAATAAATAGTTTATTTTTAGGCGTATTCATAACCAGCAAAATAATATATATTTATTATTTTAACTCAAATTTGAATATAATAATGAATAGTTTTGGTGATATTAAATTTTGGAACTACCCCGAATTGTAGTCATAACACTTAATCCTGGGACTCTGATCACCACCGCCTATGGGTAATTGAAATTGACAAAGCCATGGACCATTTCCCTATAATTTACGTAAACGTTACTCAAATCTTGACCGATTTCGAGTTAAAACAACTGACGTTTCACGGTCCTCAGTTAATTAAATCCATGACAAATCTATTATAAGGCCAGTGGTATAGAGCTAAAATCGTTCAATACCTAAATACTTAAGCATCGATTGTAAACCGGTTTATAATCGAATACACAATTACTAATACAGACCAAGGCTGTGTTTTTGTGTCAATCACATCACTATTAAGTCAGAGTTCGATAACTATTATGATATATGTGCAATGTGCATTATTATCAGTTGAGGGGCTCGTAAGTAAGAAACAGCCGTGCGGATTGATATATTAGCAAGGTTAAGCTACGCTAGCCGTGGTCACTCTATGGATGGGTGACCGTTTTCTTATCGAGACCCCTTCGTGCCCCGGAGAGCACGTAAAGCTGTCGGTCCTGCGCCTGATCCCGTTGTCGTGTCCGATTGCCGACCTATCGGACTATGAGAGTGAGGGAATAGAGATTGCACGTGTGTCCTGTGTAAGCGCTTGTGCACTATAATATCTCCTGCGTACTTGGCTAGCCTACATTGAGATTGGCCGTCGTGACCGAAACCGGTCTGGAGATTATTATTTATCATCATATCACGACTTTTTACTAAAAAGGGTAGGGCTGAGATGTACATAACCTTAGCAATATTATTAATCCGAAAGTTTATTTGTCTGTTACACATTCACGGTAAAACGGCTAAACCGATTTTGATGAAATTTGGTATGGAGATAGGTTGAAACCTGGGGATAGGCGTAGGATAGTTTATATGCGACTGCATAAAGTACTTCCTCCAGGATTCGGGTGAAACCACGGGAAACAGTTAGTTTCTTATATAAATATTAAACACGTGGATGTTTGTGTAGTGTATTTATCAAAGTGATTAATTTCTACTTAATTGGTGAAAAACAAGCTATCACGTGCTTTATGTATTCTGATAATGTTCCTTTAGGTAAATACTAATTAATATGCGCGACAATAATGAGAGTCGGTTTAATTCAATCTCTTTTCTACTTTAACTTCGGGTTTTAGGTACTATGGGTTATATTATGATAAAATTGTGCAGAATTTTTTCAATTTTAAAATTTACGTCGTTTTCCTATTTCACGTGGAATGCCCCTAAAAGTAATTCCGTAAATGTTGATTTAAACGATAAACTATAGGAACTATTCCAATGTTCACCACCTTAAATAAGGGTGTACTTTATACCTCTGCTTTCTTTAGAACTTAGAGTAGAGGCGAGTCGTTATGTTATGGAATGGAGAAAGCAATACATAGACATGCGATTGCAGCAATCGCTGGTCCTTTGCTGTTAATAATAAAAGAGTTCCATTGCCTATCTCCAAAGATCTTCATCAGACCCTAATATACAAACACTTAAACCTTCCTTGAAAACTATACATTTAAATAAAGCAAACCCCATCCAAATCGCATCAGTAGTTTGTGAGAAAATCACGGACCTGAGAACAGAACCTCTTTCTTTTGAAGTCGATTAAAAATGTATGACGCCATTGTCACTATCACATACATATTCCGCGCACGACAGACGCGCGAGCCCTGGCTGGAGGCCCTAAATTCATTTAAGGCACTTCACAGGCAAGCCCGGTCAAGCAGTCGACAACCTTCTAGGTTGACATGCGAGATGCCATAAAAAAAACAGACGCACGCGTAGTTATTGAAGAGTGACGATTGACAAGATAATTAATAATAATTAATACACGACTCATCAAATATGTACTACTTGAGTACTTGCACTTCTGCTGACCATGCGACGAAAATGACCGATCGGTTAATGATTACGAAAACAACAATTAACGATATTGCCTTGTTAATTTGATAACACGATTTATGACTCGTTAGTTGTTTTTAACCGACTTCAAAAAAAGGAGGAGGTTCTCAATTCGATCGGTATTTTTTTTTTCTATGTATGTACACCGATTACGCTGAGATTTATGATCCGATTTACGTGATTCTTTTTTAGTTTGATGCGGAATAGATGCCATTTGGTCCCATAAAAATTTCACATGGTTTGGCCTAGTAGTTTTCATTTTGTGAACATTTTTTACATTTTTGTTTACATCGATGACGTAATTGTTTCGGAGTCAATTTATATTTTCCGTTCCCGTTTCTTGATCTATATTGTTTAAAGCTGCACCTTTCGTAGGCCTACCCATAGCTACTTAAAAAAAAACTATTTAACATATAATTATGACAATAAAAACAACGAAATGTTATAGCCTTCCTTATGTAATCTATAAAAATCCTGTAAAAAATACTGTAGTTTACAGAGCAACTTATTACAGACACTAAAAAGTAAAAAATAAATTTAAAAAAACTACGTTTAAAAAAACCGACTTCAAAAAAAAAACTAAAAAGTATTAAAAAAGTATAAAATAACTTAATAAAGATTTAACACAAACCTTTAATATTAATAAAACACCATTATTTGTATGTGTTACCTATTGACAGGTTTGAAGTCGGTGCCAAGTCCTAAACAAAATGAAATTCCTAAAGATTAACCTACGTAAATAAACTTAAAGAACAATGTGAATTAATGTGAAACAGATGAAAACTTTTTAATACCTGAATGAGTAACACTATTACATTTGGCTTGGCACCGACTTTAAACCTGTCAATAGGTAGCAAATACAAATAATGGTGTTTTATTAATATTAAAGGTTTGTGTTAAATCTTTATTAAGTTATTTTATACTTTTTTAATACTTTTTAGTTTTTTTTTTGAAGTCGGTTTTTTTTGTTGTGTTTTATTTAAATACTACGTCGTTTTTTTTTGTATTTTTTTTTTCAGTTTTATGTTAAATTAATGGCGTAACTTCCGGGGTAGTAAAAACAAAGCCGGTTTTTGAATTAAGAATAATTAACGATAAGTGAATACTAAAAACGTTTTTAAAAGACAAATGATTTTTTAAATTGAGAATTAACGCCAAATAAAGTGTTCACGACTGGTTTTCGTTTAGAATTTTAAAAATTCACTAAACAATCCAATACCCACTTCATAAATTAAATGGTGGAGTAAATAGTGTTTTATATTATTTATTAACATTTAAAGATTCACATGCTTTCTTGATAACACTAAAAATAACGTACAACCAATCTAATTGTTCACCTATTATAAATATAGAAATGCAATAAAGAATTGATTATTTAGTGATGCTCCGGACAACTTTAAGAGATCAAGTCCGTTCCAAGGATTCAAAACTATATCTTTGCCAAATTTTATCCAAATCGGTTCAGCCGTTTTACTGTGAGTTACTTTCAGATTTTGCCATAAGGATATATATTACATTAGAGTAGAGTTTGTTTTATAATCTCAAGAGTAAATTCAGAAACGAATAAGCCGATTATGAGCACATTGCTACATAATCTCTGTATGCTTAGACTTGATGGATAATTCACGGTCACAAAACCGCGGGCAACACCGCGGACTAGATATTAACACCTTATATCATTACGGGTAAAAACGCCAAGTATGCAGCAATTTGTTTAGATGATGCGGACACTTCTTCGCGATATTTCAGAGAATACATGACGTTGTTGGCTGCAATCTGAAGAAATTGTGTCATTGGAATGTGGTCGGGATTCACACATTTATCATTAAAACTAGCTGCTTACCGCGGTTACAGTCGCGTCCCGTGGGAACTACTCAACGCACACTGATAAAAATCGACTCCAGGGTCCCATCTATCTCCATACTTCATCATCAGCCTATATATCGTCCCACTGCTGGGCACAGGCCTCTTCTCACACAGAGAAGGCATGAGCATTGATCACCACGCTTGCTCAAGGCGGATTGGCGATTTCAGACTTTTTAAGTCCAGGTTTCCTCACGATGTTTTCATTCACCGTTAGTCAGTGGTATCTAATATATACTTAGAAAGTACATATGACTTTAGAAAAGTCACATCGGTACTTGCCAGGTTTCGAACCCGCACACTCATAATCGAGAGGCAGGTGCCTTAACCACTAGGCCACCATGACGACATTCTCCATACTTATTACATACAAATAGGTTTAGCATTTCACCCGCACCCGGATAAAAACTATCCTTTATATCCTTCTACAGGGTTCAAACGCTAATTAAAGCATACCAAACGTACTCGCAAATATTTACTACTCAATTAATAACAATTAATATCGCTTAAATGTATTAGCTTATTAACTTCACCTGATTCTGATGGTTTGATATCGCCCGTAATTAATAATTGTTGGCCACAGTTAGCGCTGTCTTTGATCGTAACAAGTATTACATTGAGCAGGTTTTATAATTAAATTTGTTGTTTACCAGATTACTAATTAAACTGTTACTAAGTAAACTAATTTATTAACCTACCCGAATAAAAGGACCAATTCGGTACGTATTTTAGCAAATCTGAGGAGCGCCTGATAATATAATAACTACATAAACAAACAGAGACACACATCCATCATTTTGTGTTTACTGCACTATCGAATTGGGTTACTGTAATGGTAGTTGCATGTATGTATATAAATTAATAAAAAAATAAAAATTTTCACACCCATAAAGATTTAATGAATAAATCATCATCCGCCTTTATCCTAATTTATTTTGGGTAGGCACGGCATGTCTTCTTCTTCCATACTTCTCTACTTCGACATTTCACTAGTTACTATTTTCTATTTCACACAATCTATCCATAAATACATATTAGGTACCTGAAAAAGCTACCACAATATTTATATGGAATTACACAATTTCAAATTTCGATAAAAAAGGATCTGTATTTACGGAACTGTGACCGTATTTCAATATTATATTCCACGGCCTGAAACGACGGTTACCAAGGCAGATGATAGCCAAGAACACTGGAAAGAAAGGAGCTGATATTTTTTACTGATATCGCTTTGATCACGTCCCGTATCTGATCCTAGGTTATCCATCAATTCGCAGTACCGGCAGGCTAGTAACTGGGCTGCTAGATGTTCGAAAGAGTTACTGTGCCCCCGGAATAAAAGGCTGAGGAAGGAACATGGATGGGTTTTAGTTAGTAAAAGTCTGACACTCTTTCCCGCCCCACCTACGTCATTTGATGATTTCCTATATGAAGAAAAGGCTCTTTGTAACTCCATTACAAAGAATAACCAGAAAAGTTTGTTTATTTCAGTCGCTACTGACACAGAAGGTCTCAGAAGAAGCCTTGGGCTCTGATGTTTATTCAATAGGCACGACGCCGCATCCGCGCTAGCATAACCAAATTTAAAATTACAAGTTAGGACGAAGCAAGAATATCTCATGAAATTAATATTGTAGTTCACATCTTTGAATGCAGCAACTGTTGATTATGGCTATGAGATTTATATAAAACTGAAGGAGGTCTTTGATGAATAGAAGTTGGTGGCAAAATGGACACCGACTTCTAGAGCAATGTAATTGGCCTACAAGTGTATTAGCAGAAAGTAAATTTTTTTTTGTCTTTTGAGTGTTTTAGAAGAAATTTTATTTTTTATGATTATGTATGTATGTAGAGGTCAGCTGCACAGCCATTGTACCAGCATAGGTAAGATATTATAAGGACTCGATTGTCCATTATTTTTTTTCATTAAATGTCTAACAAATAGAATTGTAGGGTAACATATAAAAAAGGACAGCCTTTAAACATTAGATTCAGCTAAGGGAACCGCGACGCAATTAATGTTGCATTAATTGTACTGGTACTGTCTCTTCCTGATCGTTTTCTGTTAGAATATACATTCCGTAGACTTTAAAGAAGCTAAGGAAAATAATCCAGCTATTTCCATAACATAGTTCCTTATGAAAAAAAACCGGCCAAGTGCGTGTCGGGCCACGCGCAGTAGGGTTCCGTAGTAGGAGTTAGTTAGTCACCTATAACTCTGTAACCGGTTAAGCCTACCTAGCCGTGATAGTTTTCCTTGTAATTTCATTACATGTACCACGTCTGTGATTTTTTTCACATTTCTAGGTACAACCATTCAAAAGTTAGAGGGGGGGGTAACTCGTATCGAACAAAAAATTTCACTAAAAATCTAGATATTTCGCAAATGGCTCGCTTAACTGAAAAATGATCTTCACACACCCATAATATTTTTGAAAGACCTATCTAACGATACCCCACACGAAGGGGTACGCGAGAAAAAAAATATTCATCCCTACTTTACATGTTTGGGAGCTACCCTAAAAAAAAATATTTTTCAAAATTTTATTTTACCACTTTCTCGGCGTGATCAATATACATATTCATACCAAATTTCAGATTTCTAATAACAAAAACCACGGAGCTATGCCGCGGACAGACAGACAGACAGACAGACAGACAGACAGACAGACGGACAGAGCGAAACTATAAGGGTTCCTTGTCGGACTACGGAACCCTAAAAAGGTAAAGTACTGGGAATTCATATTAGATATCAGTTTTCAGTTCGATGTGAACTGCAATGAACCGCAACCAAATTTGCACGTAAATTAAAATGTAAATAACATATGAATGGCGACATTGTGCCAACCATACGTGTGCAATTGTTTTCGACATACCTACATGTATTTGTGGAAAATATCAATAAAGTGGGAGGACTTTCAGTAAACATTTTCAATGTACATTTAACACATGTTTGTACAGGTTGCCAAATATGTGTCTATCTTTACATGGGCGCTGATTTAGTCATTATCTGAATATGTATCCGCAAAACGAGTAATAAAATTATGAATCATAAGTTTATAAGTTTTGTTTATTTATTTAATACTAGCTTTCCGCCAGCGGCTTCGCCCGCGTGTTCTATACGAATTCAAGTGTAAAATGACAAAGTTTCATACAAACTTTGCCCCCCCTTTTTCATCCCCTTAGAGGTAGAATTTCGGAAAATCCTTTCTTATCGGATGCCTACGTCATACAAAGAATACACCCTCCAAGTTTCAGGTCTCTACGATCAGCGGATTAGGTTGTGCGATGATCATTCAGGACAAAGCATTTTATATGTTTCGATACGGTAATATAGAAAAAAATAAACAATACTGTTTATCTGTAGTACATGGATTAGTTCTAACACACAACTATGTTATTCTTATTACCCTTCTTCTTCTTCTGCCTTGCTTAGTTTTAGGTTATCAACCCTACCATATCACAGAAACTAGATACGTACTTTAAAGAGTAGGTACTATCATATCCCGCCAATATTAATTATTTGGAGATATGGCTAATTGTAACATTGACACTTTATAACAGCAATGCTTGTTTTACAACTCATAATGATAAACAGTCACTTAGATAAGCAGCAGTGTTGATAGTGATCAGACAGCACTCGAATGACGATATTGAGTATAGATTAAAAATTGCAAAATACTTCACAGCTGGAAGTATAAGTATGATGACATTTTCCCGGGGTTTTCACTCGGGTCATGAAGGAACTAATATACGCTAGCGGAACAAAAGTATTCTACAACCTTCTTTAAGGATTAAGCTATCTCCATCCAAAATTTCAACTAAATTGATTCAACCGTATTACTGTGACAGCGTAACAAACAAATAAACTAATTTTCGCTTCACATAGTTGTCAGTTTGTATATGATTTGATATAGTGTTCGTTAGAACATACATCAGCCTATGGTAGTCCATGGCCAGATTTGGGCCTACCCTGAAGTCTGGTTTCGCACTGACTACAGTTGGCTTTGCAGAGTTTCGCAGAACGTCATTTGGAAACAATAAGTGTTGAAAACCTTGCCGTATTTCTCCTATATACTATACTAGCTGTCCGCCCGCGGCTTCGCCCGCGTGGAATTTTTTTTTACACCTTGGGTTACATTATTTAAGTTTTAGTAGGGATCCCTAATTATTTCTGGAATTAAATATAGCCTATGACACTTCGCAAAGATGTAGCTTTCTAACAGTGAAAGAATTTTTAAAATCGGTTCAGTAGTTTTTAAGTTAAAACCCTACAAACAAACAAATCTTTCCTCTTTATAATATAAGTATAGACTTATAGAGTATAGATATTACTGTGGCCAGGCAACTTTCAAGTACTTGTAATAACTGGAAACAAATTAAAAGACGAATTATACGTCTAAAATTCCTTGAATACACTTACAATTACACACTTATATCCTTGTTTTATTCAGTTGAAAATAATAATACACGCTATACGACTGGTTTTTGAGATGCATGTTGCACACTCGAGATCAACCCCGTCGATAAATAAGCCCTATACAAAGAAGAAACTTGTTCAACGGATATTTACAAGGCCAAGTCTTATAATAATTATATTCTGTTCACGAAAACCATTAAAACGCTTAATATTATCTCATTAATGTTTTTTTATGTAAAGATGGATGATTGTTCCCTGGGGCTTTATAGTTCAAACTACCGAAGGGATTTGGTTAAAAAATTTCACGCAAATAGTAAATGTTTTGGTATAATACATAGGATACTTTCCATGTAGAAAAGATGCAAGTTTTGTGAGGCGAGCGAAAATGCGGGGAAACAGCTAGGTAAATTTATAAATAATCCATATATTTGCTACTAATGGTTTACATATGTGGTAAACGTCTTTTTAAATAAAATATAGAAGCGAATGCTAGCTAATAGCTAATTATCCTCGTTGTAACCTTAATAAGCAGTGACTTGTTTAGACTTAATGCATTGAGACAGTTGAGGCGACCTGAAAGTGAATCGATGTGTAATGTCCTTATCCGTCATTGTGATTAATGCTTATAGTTATCAAACAAGGCTTTAAATGCAGGATAGTAAATCTAATACATGCAATAAAGATTTATTTTTAATCGATTTCAAAAAAGGAACTTCTGTATATTTAAGATGCGATCTGATATTGTTATAAAGTAAAACAAAAGACCATTGAGATGTTCCAAAATTAAACTTTGCCGTGTAAACATTTTTGAAGCAGCGAACTACCTTTTAATCTCCCTTGCACTCGGGAATTTCAGTCAATCGCTTTAATTGCACTTAAATCGCAGTAATTCTTTTTTACATGTTCTTTATTGAATATAATGGACAGAATACTCTTTTCTATGCCCACGATACAAATAAATTGATGTTTTATGAAGGGTGACAAAGGCGGTCTTATCGCGAGACACGACCTTTTAGGACCTTTAGGTTAATCTAAGAAATTATAAGAACCTACTCCTTATTATGTGCGTTATAGTTTTATGAGAACTACGAGCTTCTGCCCGCGACTTCGTCCGCGTGGAATAGTAGTGCTCCGCTCCTATTAGTTTTAGCGGGATGAAATATAGCCTTCCTCAATAAATGGGTTATCTAACACTGAAAGAATTTTTCAAATCGTACCAGTACTTCCTGAGATTAGCGCGTTCAAACAAACAAATTCTTCAGCTTTATTATATTAGTATAGATTTATTAATATTGGGTGGGTTCCTATTATTTAAGGAATACACGAATATGCAACAAAAACTGTCAAGATCTTATCCTATCATACGCAGTTAAAATGTTGACGATTCCTAACGTAGTACATTATGTATTGTAGTGTCGTTCGTTCACCGTGATCGTAATGTCAAATAGTTCGACGTATTTCCGCTTCCTTATTTGGTGCATGCTGTATAAACATGCTAAAACTTCCAGCTTAAACAACGGTATAAACTTGTAAATACATAGTTAAGGTGTAACATTGTGGCTAACTCACTATAATTAGTTGGAAGTTGGGTTAGATTTGTATTAAGGTATTTTTATCTGTTTTCCACAATTGAACCCCCCTGGGTTAGACAAGTGGCAAAAACGCTAGTAGAATAATATTAATATATGACATTCGTTTAAGACTAGCTATCTGTCATTCCCATACATTTTGTTTTCTATTCTTCTAGCGTTTTTGCCACTTGTCTAACACCCAAGGTGATTTACGGATCAAAGAAATTGGTCCTTCGATCATCGTTATGCAGTCATTTCTTATCAAGAAAAAACAGCTACTTACTTTAACGGAATGGTAGGAATTAGTGTCAATGCGTAGAAATTAAGAAAAAAAATGTCCTCGATTGACAAAGTTATTCGTTTAAAATATATATCTACCGACTGATTGTGAAATAGCGAAAGTCAGTTTCTATGAAAACCTGTAATAGAACTTTATTTTTGCCGATTTAGGCAATAACATTTTCCAAGCTGATTTCTCAACACCCAACTGTGAACATTCCTTACGCCTTACTTCATTAAACCAATTCATTTATCATTTACTACTGGGCAAAGACCCCTCCTCAAACAGAGAAAACAAACGTTGATTACTACACTAGTTCAAAGAGATTATCGTTACACCTAATATTTTATAGTATTTAACAATATTCTGATCTAAAATCAACTAAAAGTAATTTGAAGAATATCAATAAAGTAAGTTGTTTTTGTGCCACAATGAGGATACTTTATAATTAGTAAGTACTGCACAGTTAATTACAGCATGACTCACGAATAACACCCAATATATGTCCGTCTAAGTATGCACTTCAAAAAAGGACCAAGCATGCAGTTTTTGGTCTTAAGTTCCGCAAAATAAGACTTAGTTTCCCAACACAAGCTTTGTTGTTATGAAATGCGCATGAGACGCTACGTATGAATCAGGTGCATACATACGTTTATATTTTTAAACAGAAACAACACAAATTAAAGTAGAGAATTTGGTTAGCGATTAACCTTACCTAACCAAAAAAGTCTTTCACTTATCTAAATCCATACTTTGGCCTAGCTATACTAGCTTAACTTTCATTGGTTATTTTTAGTGTCAATTAGACCAAAGATGAGAGATAAAGAAAGAGTATTCGCCATAGACGCCGCACTGCGAGCAGTAGTTGTTTGTAGTTTGGTCATCATTGATAGTAGGATTAGTAGGAATCGAGTCTTCTTATCTATCACTTCCCGTCTTGATAGGAGACGATCTCATATCTAACGACTTCCCTGTGTTAATCCTACTAATATTATAAACGCGAAAGTTTGTAAGAATGTATGGATGTATGTTTGTTACTCTTTCACGCAAAAACTACTGAATGCATTTGAATGAAACTTGGTACACAGATAGTTTATAACATGGATTAACACATAGGATACTTTTTATCCGGGTCCGCGAAGTAATTCCTTCGGGACGCGGGTGAAACCGCGGGAAAAAGCTAGTACTAACTAATATCATGAATACGAATGTGAATTTGTTTGTTACGCTTTCACAGAAAGAAGGTACAAGCGAGACGGATCCTGGAGGAGATTATAGGCTACTTTTTATCCGGGTGCGTGAAGTAGTAGAAGAGGACCCGGGACGAGTGAAACTGCGAGAAAAAGCTAGTAAGCAGCGTAATAGGAAAACAATCTGCCAGCCAAACGTGCCAAGCTACTGATTACGACATAAACAACCATGATATAACCTTACCGTTGGCAATAGCGGTGTTTTCAGAAAGCCTTTGTTCAAATGCTATTATTTATAGTTGGGGTATTTAGCGCTGAATTCGTCACCGTATGTAGATATTTATGCCCAATTTCAGCACTAATCAAAATTTTGTTTATATGACCCGTATTAAAGAACGATACTGAATCTAAGCTTAAGATGAGACTAGCTGAACTAAAAAGTGATTATTTTATCAATGTCATCTACCTGAGCTACATTCACACTACATTATGAATAGAACCAAAACCAACAATAATAATTAATTTAAATTTGTGTTAAGTCCTTTCTAAAATGAAGATGAATGTAATTGGAGTACAAGCAAGGTCTCAAATTAATTTTAATTAGTACGTATAAAGTGTAATCTACTGAAGATTCGTTGTTAATTTAATAAGCGTCAAACCCTTTCAGAATATTCTGGAACCCACATTTATACTCTATGGTTTTAGACTGTCGTACTAGATCAAACTTTACTTCTATCGAGTTTGGATATTTAATTTCTGAGATTTTAAATTGAACGATACCCCTATTCCAATGTGAATTGCTTGTTAATGAAATTGCGATCCATCTAGTAAAAAATAAAAAAAACTGTCGAAAATTGATTTACGACCTGCCCCTTATTTCCCCAGAGAAGCGTAGCAAATTTTAATTTTGATTTACACTGAAAATAGTCGCTCACGAACTCAATCTGTTTCTAACTTGCGATTCATATTCTGATCCTACCATGACGTCATCATCATCATCAGCCTATATAAGGTCTATCTATTCATACCCGAAATATTTTAAGAGGGACATCTGTGGGGGGTAAAGAAGCCATAGAAACGAAAAATATATTTTTTTGGAATTCTTTTTTTTATAACAAATTAATAAAATTGTAATATTGCTTGAGACGTTTTGCATAAAACCTTTATTCCCGATAGTATGAGGTATGAATGACCCGCCGGGACACGCCCCCGACGCCGCGGCGGCGCGGGCGCGGGCTCGCTCACTCAGTCAGTCGTCGGGCAGTGCCCAGCAAGGTTGCGTTCGCAAGTCGTGTCTTCAGACGGCGCACGACAGCGCATGCATGACTAAAATGACAGTCTTATTCCCCTCAGTGTCTGTGGTGCAGGACAGCCGCACGCAAACCATGTCCTCACGTTGTGTTTCGTTGGACTTGGACCTACCAATATCACTAGTGAACTGTGACTGTGAACGTAAGAAAATAGGTAGCTCTGCCTTCTGTTTATCTCTCCGAGGAATACAAGCGTGAAGATGTTAAGAATAAACCAATCTAGATAGACTACGTAACTCGATCTAGTCTAATTTGAATAGCTTATCGCTTACGTATTAACAAATACGAATTTAAATTACGTAAACCAGCTAAGTAGGTATAAACTTACACCAATACACTTATTTTTAATTCCGTTCTTAACATTTTACGAAGTTGAACCTAGGTACGATTTAAACAAATCCTAATCTACAGTACCTACACCACAGAATAGGCAATAGTTAAACAGCTGATGGGTGCGACTCGAATTTGTACAAGTTAATGACCTCTGCGAGGTAACACGAAAGGACGACGTTGAAATTGTGAATGTGTAGTGACTTTCTTTTAGTTTAACGTACCTACTAATAAATTAGAAGGTCAAATAATTACGTATGTAGTCAGTTTTGACAACAAAATTTTATAACTCGTCTACTTGCTATTACGAGCGAGCGATGAATCGCATCGTCAGCTGTTTGTTGGTTGCGTTGCGTACCTACCTAATTGTACAGATGTGAACTGTAAGAAAGAAGCCTACGAGCTTATCCTAACTAATAAATGCGAAAGTGAGTTTGTTAGTTTGTTACGCTTTCACGGCAAAACAGTAATAATTATTTATTATTCGTGAAACATAGGCTAAACCGATTTGGATGAATTTTGATATGGAGATAGATGGGAACCTGAAAATGGTTATAGGCTTATGTGGGTGCGGTAATTAGTTCCGCAGGAATAAGGTAGTTTTATAATAAACTCTCTCGGTACCTACTCTTTTATCATTTTTGACCGTGTGTGTATGCGTGTGATCAAGCCGCGCGCCGTCCTATGGCGTCACCATGTCGCCGCCCACTTCATTGACAGAATACTACGAAAAAAACTAGCGTAATGGATGTAAAATAAAAAGGAGTCAGTATTTTTTATGTGTGTCAAGTAATTTAAAATTATTTAATATGAAAAAAAATATGGTTAGATAAAAATAAAAAAATCGTTTCTATGGTTTCTTTACCACTTATAGATGCATGGTTTAAAATATTTCGAGTATGAATAGATGGACCTTATATATTGTCCCACTGCTGGCACAGGCCTCTTCTCATACAGAGAAGGCATGAGCATTGATCACCACGCTTGCTCAAGGCGGATTGGCGATTTCAGACTTTTAGGTCCAGGTTTCCTCACGATGTTTTCCTTCACCGTTAGTCAGTGACGTCTAAGATACACTTAGAAAGTACATATGACTTCAGAAAAGTCACATAGGTACTTGCCAGGTTTCGAACCCACACACTCGTACACGAGAGGCAGGTGCCTTAACCACTAGGCCACCACGACTTCCACTAGGCCACCACGACTTACCATACCATGACGTATATTTACGCTGTATTCAGGAGTGAGCTATAAGCGACGTATACTACTATCTGGTTTGACACTTCATGGTAGGCCCCAGGCTTTTTAATGAGGTCGGTACCACCAACGCAATAACGTTTTGCTTTGAGGTACGGTTAGGTATATTGTGCCACGAGAGGAAATGGAGTAATGGTGTCAGGTTTCACATAATTTAATATTTTAATAATAATGCGTTTGTTTTACAAATGATCTAGCTTAAGACGACGACTACCGCCAATGACCTTGAGCAAATGGGCGGAGCTTGAGCTTCCCCCCCGCGACCCCGCAATGCACACCGCACGGTTGTCATTTTATATTTTGAAGAACTTTGACGGGTGACCATAATATTATGTAGAGATTCTAAGGACAGTCGCATATTGTATTTTGATATGCATGTCTAAGATACAAAAATCGAAATACAAATATCATCTGTCTGAGTAATACTTCGAAACACTAATTTTAAATTTCTAACCCCCACTGCATATCTACTTCGTTTACCAGAAAAGCAAAAATATTTTCAATTTCTTTGATCTGTAAAACATGTTTATCGATCTAAATTGTTACAAGTTTCAAGAAAAAATTCTGACAACTAGCATTCTTGAATTAATCCGCTGTGAAAGATGGACAGACAGACAGACAAAATCGCACCATAGGAGTTAATTTTTAGGCCATATTGGTGTCCACTTTGAGCTCTTCTAACAGAAATGCACGCAAGATTTTTTCATATTTGCATTTTACGACATCTCATCATCATCATCATCATCAGCCTATATATTGTCCCACTGCTGGGCACAGGCCTCTTCTCATAGAGAGAAGGCATGAGCATTAATCACCACGCTTGCTCAAGGCGGATTGGCGATTTCAGACTTTTTAAGTCCAGGTTTCCTCACGATGTTTTCCTTCACCGTTAGTCAGTGACGTCTAAGATATACTTAGAAAGTACATATGACTTTAGAAAAGTCACATTGGTACTTGCCAGGTTTCGAACCTGCACACTCGTACACGAGAGGCAGGTGCCTTAACCACTAGGCCACCACGACTGTATATAAACTGAACTAAAACTACTGTATTGATTAAAACTACTGTATTACGACATCTGCTGCTTCTCAAATAACTTCAGCTCATCTTCACTTGTATAGGAAAATCATATTAGTTTTGTAAGGAGAGCTTGGAAGCCAGTTAATTAGTCCGACATTTCTGATCCATCTGTAAAGTGTCCGACCAAACCTTTGGCATCAGCTTTGGCAAACCATCAGCTTTGGTTAAAATTGGCCTAAGTTTTGACAGCAACAGAACCGAAATTGAATAATCTATTACGTTTAAAGACCTAAAAGTGAGTGAGACTGTATTACAAATGATGTTAATAGTGACTATTCCAAAGTTTTACATGCACTTTCTTTAGTATAACTTAGACACCATTGACTAACGGTGAAGGAAAACATCGTGAGGAAACTATCGTGAGGAAACCTGGACTACACGGTCTGAAATCACCAATCCACCTTGAAAAAGCGTGATAATTAATGCTAATGCATGTCTATGTCATACCCAAAAGTGGGATAGTAAAGATTCCGATTATGATCAGGATTTTTAAAATTTTTACCTATCATGAACAATAGAATATCACCCATTTTGGGCCCAATTATGAAAGTGCCGTAAAGCAAAAAATCAATGCAAAAATAAATGTGCTAAATTCGGACATAGACTTTGTCTGAATGAGAATTAACTGTTACATTTTCAAGCACCAAATTTGTACGACCCTTTTCCACGGTTTCATGCATTTTTGAAGAAATAAAATAATGGAAAAAAATCCTATTTAAATATTTTTGATCTTTATCTTTTTACCTTATATTACTAATATAAGGTTTTCTATAATATATTTTATCAGAAAAACTCACCGCAAAAATTGACTGATTTTTTTATAAAAAGATTATTAAATTAACATGCAGTAGCTCAATTTTCATTTAGTTTTGTTATTACAATTCATCGGAATTCAAACATAACCTTGGAATTGGAAAATGGTCGAAATACCATATTAAGAAAAGCATTTAAGAGAAAAATGTATGGAAGTCTAATTATTTCAGAATGATTGTTTTACAAACTACGGAGAGTTTTTTTTTATTTAATTCGTATGCCAAAAGATGTCGAAGAAAACATAAAAAAATATTAGAATATGCATCAAGCCTTCATATCAAGCCCTTTCATAATTATGATGACGTAGAAACTACACTTTGTAATTTTAATCCCCATTTTTTCTCGAAAGTAATAGGTAGTATTTTTCTACCTTATCCATTTGCGATATATTTCAACAATTATTCCAAATCGATAAGGTTAGTTATTCCTGAAGTAATTATCAGCTCTGACAGACAGACAGAGAAAGTCGCATCCCATAAAGGTTACTTTTTACCATTTTGGTTCGGAACCTTAAATTACTATTTGAATTTATCTTTTTTTTTTCGTTTTCAGTTCTTCTGTCTTTGACTTCTGGACCAAAAATTAAAGAAGATCAAGTCCTTTTTATTTATCAGGGCTTAAGCCAAAGAATTAAGCGATTGCCTATTAATCGGCTTAGGCCTAGCCAAAAATCGACGTTCTGTCGGATACTATTTGGTGTTGAAAATAAAACATAAGAGTGGCATAGTGAAGTAGGACCTTCATTTCTAAAACACTATGCTTCGTCTTATCTTTTAGATTGTGTGTATATAATATTATCCCACATTAGATACCTTGACTAATAGATTAATATGTATATCATATGTGACTGCTTACTTGGCGTTTTTACTAAACTTCGAAAATGGTTGCTATGTAAACCATCACTACCCAATGTTACCAGTAAAAAACCGGCCAAGTGCGTGTCGGGCCACGCGCAGTAGGGTTCCGTAGTAGGTCTTAGTTAGTCAACTATAACTCCTTAACCGGTGAAGCCTACTTAGCCGTGATAGTTTTCGAAAGTTAGTATTTTATTTTTGAAAGACCTTTCTAACGATACATGAAGGGTTACGCAACAAAAAAAAAAAAATCATCCCCATTTCACGTGTTCGGGAGCTCCACTAAATTATTTTATTTTTTTTATTTATTTTTACCACCTTTTCGGCGTGATCAATACACATATCTATACTAAATTTCAGCTTTCTAGTACCAAGAGCCTCTGAGCTATGCCGCGAACAGACAGACAGACGGACATTGCGAATCTATAAGGGTTCCTTGTCGGACTACGGAACCCTAAAAATAAAACTAATGTAACCAATCCCAAATAGGAAAATGGTCTAGCTAAAATAGTCAGACAATTTAACAATTTTACATTTACAATACTCTTTTAATAGCGTAGGTAAGCTTATTTTTTTATCATATTCTGCATTTTTTTTCAAATTCGTCTCGTAGCAAAGAAACTCGCACCCAAATTCACGTGTTTAGAAAAATATTTTCATTGGTAATAATTTAGAATAGCGCCACCTTGTTACCCATGGATAAACCGTTTTATTTACAAACCATTAAGTTTTGTTCTAAGATATCATCCCATGCCCTGACTTATAGCTACTATTTCTATAAATTCCAAACTATTAGGAAATATTATAACATAACATGAAAGAATTTTAATTTTGACGACTATCTCCGACCTACATGTAAAATTTAAATGAGGTATGCAATATTCTCGTTTTGAATACGCAAAGTATTAAAAGAAATACATATTATTATTTAAATCCTAAAGTACATTTAATTATTTAGTAAGTCAAAAATAAAATATATTTGTCCTGCCAAATTTAGATACACACATTTTAGATTATGACAGATTATGGATGATTTGGTTTGAAAACACGTTATTCACATCAAAAAAATATTTTATCCGCATGTAGTGCCTTTTCAATGTAATAATTATAATTTACCAGTCATCTTATCACAAATATAATAATTTATTTACATCGCAATGTGCTCGCTCTGAGTGACAGCGTCTACCCGTGACAGTGGTCACAGACGTACTGCCCCCGTCGCCCGGTGGAGCCCCTCCGTAATTTCAACTCAACGTTTTGACAAAAGCACAAAAATTGACGTAAATATACGATTAAAAAAATATATGCGTATACAAAAAGACAGATAATAACCTTTTCTATAAAATGGTACAGGTTTCATTACAATCCGCTTGATAAGTTCTATGTAAAACTCAGTTTTTCATCTGCGTTAGACCTAACTTTATGATTTTTTTATACAATGTTATAAATACATAATTTAAAAAAATGGTATACAAAATTATCAAGCATATGTTCTAGTTTAGTATTTATACTTTTCAAATCATGAAAGCAAGTCGTTAAAGCGTAATCATTAGCTTTAAAGGGGCCAAACTCGTATATCGCCGCCTTATTTTATAGTAAAAATATTGCAATATTATATACAAGACTGGTTAAACGCCAATAAAGCTTACTCAGCTAGATATGTATTTTTAAATTAGATACAAGTAAATAGCGAGGACAAACAACAATGTTATTTGTACGCAAATTACTGTCACCAAGTTATTTTAGTATTTACTAAAAATAACTTGTGTTAATTTAAACTGTCGTTTAATATTTGTTAGTTAACCCACATAAATGGTGAACGGCACCGCGCCAGATCGGAACGAATCGCTGAGACACGCGTGCGGCGCAAAATTGTTCTGGTTCTTAAAATAAAATATTTAAACTACTATTTAATATTTAGGCAATTAAAATCTTTAAGCATTCGAGTATTTTCTACAAAATCTACATAACGTTTCCCAATTGGAAATAAAGTCAACACATTTTTATATTTTCATAATTGTTTTATGAAAATTACTCATAATATTTATGAAACATTTAAAAAAATTATGAAACATAAAAAATATATATTTTTTAATTCCTCCATAATTTTGAATGTAATTAAAATTTTAAGAAAAAAGGAAGCATAATATGCTCAATAAGTAAAACAAATTGGCAATACTTTTCCTGATTATGGAAACAAAACTTATTATAAAAGCAGTGACAAGACAATAATGGCGAACAATTATTAGTCGCATCAATTTTTGTTATAAATGCCTTATTATTTTTCCCTTTGTCGACATTAATTCAACATCGCTTCAATCGTGTCCTTAAATTAACTTCCTTAAGACCTATCAATCATATTTTCTTTGTCACGCCTCATTATACCTCTTGTTTTATTTCCACAATAATCTTTCATGGTTTTTATAATATCGCCAAGACTTGAGATTGTAAACAATGGTGCCTTGTAACAATAACAGTATAAAAGGCAATGGACCTTTCTTTGCCCTGTTAAAGTTTATAATAACGGAGAAAAACTATTATTGTATTTTCATTATTTTGACACCTGTTATAACAAATATATTATGTAGTCTTTGGGAATGCTTTGGGCCAGAAGAAGTGTCATTTAAATATTTTTTCTGGGACTGTACAAGCTAAATTGTCTAGAAATTTCTCTGGTGGTCACCTGTTGATTCTGTCCAGGTCGTCCTCATAAGAACCAATATCAGGAACAGCTGATCTAGTTGTCAAAGTTCAGAAGAAACCTTGATATTCCATAAGCCCCTAGTACTCCTATTCGATATTTCCACTACGTTATCAGCGAGTAAGTTATAAGTTGAAACAATACAGTGTGATGTAACAAGGCTCGGTGAAGAGTGGTGGGGCAAAGGGGGGTGTAACAATCAACTAGTGGACATAACAATATACAATGAGTTGCGCCATAACCGCTACTGTTAAAATGCATGCATAATTGTAATTACTGCTACTCGTATGTGATAACTGAAACGGTTATTTACTGGTTAGAAAAGGTTGTAAATTGAGCGCAGTAAAGGCCTTTCTAAAGACAGAAGAAGTATGCATTGATGACAACGCTTGCCCAAGGCAGTATACTGAATCTATCAGCGATGAGCGTGATGGGTATCAACGATGTTTTTCTTAAGAAATAATTAACGAAGTATTTCTTAGAAGGTATGTACATAATTATGATGACTTTGATGTCACACTGGTGCTTGTCTCGTTGCTGGGCCGCATAATCGTGCTTCAAAAGTACCTACTCATAGAATACCGACTAAGGATCATCCGTAACTTATACAAGAGTTAAATTCATAAATACGTATTTAGATTAAAGTTAAACCCCTATGCGCATGATTTTATAATGCGCAGTGACCTACAAATGTCTTTTGGAGCAATCCAAATGTGCCCTTTACATCACTAACTAATTTCGCTTTCTGAATTATACATGTTCAAATTCCCTTTGAAGATTAATTAAAATTAATTTGCGGTATATAATTATAGAGATGTTATTTGAAACCTTAGAGAAAACATTTCCATTCAAAAAGGTCGGAGTCCTAATTATTATTCGGCCAGTGAAAAGCATTGAAATGTGAAAAGCCAAGTTCGTAAATAAGTATGATGAACGACAAAATTTATGGAGATATCGAGAGAACGTTGAAACTTAATAAAGATGGATATTAAAGTTATTGATTATAAGTGTTGCATGATATTATATGAGAGTCTGTCTGAAGCACACAATAGACGGACTAGCTACTAGTACATAACACATACATATGTATACAAACACAATGGATAATTAATTTTAACTTCATTTCCAAACGATATTTGGGACTGGCCCAGCAGTTCTAGAGAATAAAACCTCCTACTTACAAAGTAATAAATCGTTCCGCAAGATTGTTCTGTGTAAAACTAAATTATTAATTAATTGATACACTAAATATTGATTAATTTTTAATATCTGATTAAATAATTTAACGAAGCATTACTGCTCAACATTGATTTATCAAAAAAAAAACATCCTCAAGTATCATACGACCCAAGATAAAATGTCAAACTCTCGACTTTACACCTAATTGTTAAATACGGTATATTTATGATATTAGTAAATAAACTTCTAAATATCTGCGTAATATCAGGTGTCACCTTATTAAAGCCAGTCTGGGAGGACATTAGCTTGATGACGTATGAGAGTAAGTGGCTAACTTTAACGTCAATAACTTTAATCCTGAAGGAGTTAAAAAGGTGAATTTCTTGGCACGCCTTAGCGACAAAGAGGTGTTAATTGGGAAAACATCGCTTAGAACGACGTTGGCTTGCAATGATCATTGAACGTGAAAATTAACATTAATCAATTATTTTGTAATAAAACCTATATAAAATTACTGACTAATTAAATGTCACATTAAATTATTTTTTTGGATGTGAACAGGTAATGCGTCAGCCAAGTTAATGTACCAATTCCCCCTATTTTTAAAATGTTATACTAGTACACAGTAACAGTATTTTATCTACAATATTATATTTTAATTACAGCGCCCCCGGAATATAAAGGGATGAGGAAGGAACTTGGATGGGTTTTAGTCAGTCTGACACTCCCTCCCGCGCCACCCACGGGAGAAGTCATTTGATGAAATCCCATCCGAAAAAAATAGGTCTGTTTTCTACCTATCCGGCCTTACTCTAGATTTCGCTTTCCAATTAAAATGAGTGTGAAAATAACGAGTTTGATGCGTTGTCGTCAAGCGTCATTGCATGTTATCCTGCACTTAAAAATGAATGCATTCCTGAGGACATTTCGTGCGCACTGATTCTTTTTTACGTTTGACGTTTTATTGTTGCTAAGTAATTCAGCGACGAGCGTGATGTGGGTCAGTATTTCGCTTTATCACGACAGTAAACAACGCGAGCGGTGTTAACGCGAATAACTGTTAACTTATCTGCGTTTTAATCTTTGCCAGTTTGTTCGTTTATCGTTTTTGCGATTTTAATGTTTTATTATAGAATTGGTGGGTGAGAGTTTGGATCTTTAACTATGATAAGAAATATTGGCGTATCTGGGGGGTTAGACAAGTGGCAAAAACGCTAGTAGAATAGAAAACAAAATGTATGGGAATGACAGATAGCTAGTCGTAAACGAATGTCATTCCCATACATTTTGTTTTCTATTCTACTAGCGTTTTTGCCACTTGTCTAACCCCCCTGGGATAACTGCTGATAGTCACATCACGAAGCACACCCTACTTGATTATTTAATTAAAAATCCCTTGTGTTTGGTGCCAATATGTCAATAAATGACATTATTTAATTTGGGCAATATTACAAAACAAAGAAAACACCGCAAATTATGTAAATAATAACAACGCATTTTCCTTCAAATTTTCATAACGAAACCTGATAAATTGCTAACAAAGTAGCCACGCCATGAGCACATGTAGTCTTTGTGTAATTAATTACGATAATAATTAAAGCCATCTGTGTTATCAGGAAAAGAAAGGAAAACAATGTGCGTCACATACCTCTGACCTGGAGTGTAATAATAAATCAGTTCAACAGACTTGGCTAGCCTTCATACAATTACGTCAATGCAAATTATATGCAATTTTCAGTAAAAGTGCGCAATTGAAGCTTATCTATGCAAATCCTAAACTTGTCAGATAACATTGAGCGATTTGGGCTTATGACGGATGATTGCTGAGCTCATTGGATATGATAATATCATAAGAATTGTTGCTTGACATCTAGACAGTGTATTATTTGTATTAATAAGTACTAATGTACTGAATACGAATACCGATGTTTAAAATCTTTCCCCAACTTTCGTTCTATATCCACCAAATTTCATCCGTATCGATTCAGTCGTGAAAGCGTAGCAGACAAACAGAAAGAATTTCGCATTAATCAGGTAACGATTCTAGGATGAAAAAGAAATAAAGTGTACGACTATGAAATCGAAATTCTATTGAGCGTACCAGTAAAAATAATGTAAATTAATAATGCTATAACAGTATCTGAATAATTAATGATGTTATTCTAAATACAAAAATAGAGACAACCAGTTAAAGTTCAGATAAATTATATTAAAAAAAAACTACATCACCATTGGGTTATTTAGTCTTGTATGAGTATCAATAAATTGCAATTAAAGACGACATAAAATATTCCTTAGAATGTTGAATAAAGTGACTATTGACTACGTGATTGTAGTCATGCTTATCATGAATCATGGGTAAAGCGCTAGCTTAAAAGGCAACTGAAATTTAAAATTAGTTTTTTTTTTCGATATTATATCTCTCTTGCACGAAACCAAAACATAAGACCTATCTACGTTTAGAAAAATGTTTTAGGAATTATCTTGACAGCTAGAACTGGCTGGAAGACTTCTACTTTTAGGCCATTGTTAACATAAAATTTACGCATCATACCAAAAATAATGACAGAAGATTTTTCTATGTTATTAAAAAACTGATAAGGAAGAAAAGAAGATATTTGACGCCAAATAAATAGCAAAAAGCACGCGACACTAGATCTTTTTAAATAAAATTTATTCTGGCGCCAACTTAATTCTAAATACAAAATAAAGGTCACTCACCTCTGATGTCTCAGTATACTCCTCTCCATGTTCATCCTTATACGTGATGTTGATGTTGGCGACTGTGTACGTGTCACTGATGAACCGGTCGTCCGTAGGCCCGTACCGCACCGACTCCAGCTCACTGCCAGGAGTGTGACATCCCACCAGAGACACCACCCACCCCAACGCAGCAAAATGAGACCACAATCCACGCATTTTTAACAACATACACTACCAAAACTATAATAATGTTCCACTACACGTAGGTATGCTTACTCGACCCGTATACGAACACACTCGCCTAACGGTCGGTATGTTTTTAAACATTGGCGAGCGAAACGATATCAGTCGTACACCAGCACTATTTTAACACGTCTCGGTAGATCCACGACCGTCTACGGTGTGACGTTATATGAAAACTCGGCAAGACTTTATCAGCGCCGCTATCGGTTAACGAAAACAGACGCAATGGATTTAGTTAAGAACACGATAGCGTTATCACTCGCGAACTGACTTATTAGCACAACACAAGCTTCCTTTGGGAACTCTTTGGTGAGACTAAAGTTCTGTTGCGTTCCACTTTCAAACGTCGACGTTTTTCTTTTCTTTTTTGTTTCAGTTGGCAAAGGTCATGATAGTTTCGGCCAGTTATGCCGCATTATCATTCGTTAGCTTTGTTTATTATTATTGTTGAAGTCGACTGCTGCCCCATAACCGGCGAGGAACTTCACAGCAGCAGGCAGCTGGAACAATAGATACGTGACGTCAGAATTATATTATTAAAATAGTAATTCGGTCTATGGTCACGTAGGCAGAAAAGGCAGTGATTTCAATTACTTTGCTTTTATAGGCTACGCACACATGATAAGAAGCAGTTCTATGTTTAATTTATTATGTAACTGTGTACAATTAAATTTTACAGTTTGCGAAGTGAATGCAGTCATCCGAAGCATATGAGGAATGTACTTAGATCTACAGTTTTCTTTATTATTTAAACGTTGCTTTGGTAATTATAATCATTGTTTTGTGGTTTTTTGTTGGTCCTTATCAATAGCAACAATAATATCAGGATATCAATGTTTATTAATCACTCAGAAAGTAGTGTTTTTATCGTATTTGTAAGAATGTAATGAGGTCCTTGAAATATCATCATTAAAGAAATATATCTAATAGTATCGGCACATTTTATTAATCCTAGAATAAGTAGGAAGATAAGTGTTTATTAACTTTTTTTTATTAGAGTTAAGAGCCGTTTTACAATAATCCAAATGTTAATACCACAAGATAGCCCTGTTCATGTATTTGAAACACTATTTAGTACAATTTTCAAATATTGCGTCTAAGATTCATAATAAACAATTTCTCATGCCACTACGTTGGTAAAACGCTCGGAAGGGGTATTTCAAACTCCTAGTTCTCAGTTATCTTCGGCTATACACTAGTTTAAAATGGCCCATAATATTCTAGATATGATCTTGTAGGAACATTATTTTGTATTTTTTTGTTCCATATCTCCGTTTTCACTAAATAAAATACCAAAGTTACGAAAGATGAGGAAAAAACACCGCTTTTAACATGCGTTATTTATAACTTTAAAATATATATATTTGAAAAAATTATATACCAATGTAAACTATCATCATTAAGCTATCATATAAAATATTTTTTTTAAGAAATATGTAATTTTATTATATATTTCGAGTAACTTTCTATGGTCTATATTGGCGCGCAGTACCTATCGCTACTGACTGGCCGGCGGGCGCGCCTAGTAATGAGTCTGCCGCGCGCGATTTTGTGAAACGGCTCTTAAGACTACACAATGATAAAACAGGTCATAAAGGTAAGTAGGTACTTTACTTCCACATTGATAAACTATCTTCCTTGTTTAAGTCAACAAGACTTCAATTGTTGATTTACACCCAAAGGAGGGAACTATTATTATAAATAACATTCTTTATTATTATGAAAACAATTGGTGACAGGGTTGATATACGGACTGTATTAAACGCAGACTACTTGAATTTTTAAGCTTATATAGTGAATATGAGTCTTTTTAATATTTAATTCTTCAATTAATAATTTAAAATTCTTATCTAGCATGTGCAATATGTGCATAGCCTAGCCCGCTCCTATCTTGCCATAAACCTAGATATTTTCTAAATTTACGTTCTTTATTCAAAATATTTACAAACAATAAGTTTGCATATCTGACGTTCTACATTCAAATTATTCTCCATGACATTCAAAAAACTTTTTGCACTCGACCTCACAGACTAACAATAACAATTTTCAACAAAACCGTTGGAGATAAGTAGGTCAAAAGGACATTTTATTTATTCTCAAAACCAGTGGAACTACTTCTAAAATAAAATCCCGTATCTAGAGATAAGTGTGGCTGATAAATGCGTAGTCTCTATATTCAATATGTTCTTGGATACATTTATTTATGTTGTATTAGGTCAATGACACGCGGTGACCACAACTTTATAAAAAGTATCGATAGTAAATGAATCATTGAAGATAGTATTGTTTTTCATTGGTATTGTAATATAAGAAGGTATGCAGGCTTACGTGCGAAAGTGTACGTATAAATAAACAACAAAATATCCTGACGGTTGAAGGTAAATATCATTGACCGAAGGTGGCTAGCCTTGATCTCAGAAATTGTATTCTTCATATATCTTCATACATATTATTCTTATAATAAGCATGATTTTTGCTTGAGAAAAACAACAATCTACGCTTTTTTACAAGATCATCCAAAATAGGAGCGTCATGATTTACTCAACAATATTCAATTGATAACGATATTTTGATCGATACTCAATCTTTCTAGAATACCAGTCTTACTATGCCTGTCAACGTGTTATTCTATAGTACACGTACGGACCAAATAAAATTATTTTTATTATCTTGGTAAGCCAAAATATGTTTTTAATGTCTCGAAAAAAAAATTGTTCAGATTTAAATAGTGATTTTAGTTTAAATCTAGTTAAGATTTTGGTCGTAGACTCGCTTACAAGGCATAGTGGAGGTTTTTGAACTTCGAACGCAAGTTCAATGCAACTTCTATAAGGGAATTAGAATTTATGGCTCAAGGCAGGGTGTAATCAGAAGAAAACTAAAAGCCAGCCATTGGCCAGGGCATTGTACGTTAAGAAGGTAGGGCAGGTTCATTCCACTTCGTCTGCGGTGGTATTAGGACTCAGAAATAATTTGTTAGCTTAATTTCACTGCTTGGAATGACATCGAATTATTTTCGGGTAGAAAGTAATCAATTTATATCTCCAACCTTGGTTTGGTACAAAATGTAATATAGTTTATTCAGCTACAGCAATAGCTAAAAGTTGATCTTAATTTTTTTCGTAACTATTAATGTTATAAATAAATTTAAATTTAAAGAAATTACTACAAATCAGCCTTTGTTGTTAGCAATACTCGTCGCAACCTGGCTGATCCCGCTACCACATGAGATAATCTTAAAATATGTCAATAACAAAAACAAAATATTTGGCAGTAGTCATTAACGGTTATGGATATTTATTTTAATTTTATTATATACGACTCCAATTACCAGGTAAAAAAAATCAATAAAAACTCTTCTTAACTAATAGAAAACTCAGCATTTTTTTTAATTATTTAAACAGACCGCTGAACAAATATTTTTAACGTGAACCATAATTTGTTTGCGTTTTCACGCATATTTCGGTCTAAAGATCAAGTTTACTGATGACGTCAGAGACAGAGTAAACGGTGGAGCTGAAGGCATTACTGTGGAGAACAAAATTTGATAAACAATCACCTGTACGGTTGACTACTTAACTAGGCTTTAATTTTTTACCTGACTACGGTAGCGGGAAAGGATTATGAATAATTAAGTAAGATTATTTGAAGTTCATTTGATTTTTGAATAATTGAGATGTCTCCAAGTTAGTTCGAGTACTAGGACATAAACGCCACATGAAAAACATTGAATTAGTTTTAGCTTTTGTTCAGCTTCTATACAATATAAAAAACACGTTTGGTATAAAAAATATTAATAAAGAAGTTTGATAATGCCAGACCAGAGTCAAATGGGCATTATTTGAGCTTGCATGAACCATCCTCGGCTATATCGTCACTCAACCTCAGGTGAGATGGTGGCAAAACGCACTCAAATACATAATAAAATAAAAAAATCCTAGGCACCATGACGTGATCAATCTAAATAGTCGTCTGCAGGCGTACAAGGCTAGCAGAATGAAAAACACTTTGTTTTTATCGATTAAAAATTAAATTCTCATTCTATCTTTCTTTAATCGCTGAACGAGGCGAAAAAAATTCACGCCAAATTCTCGGACGTAATAAATCTCTAGATAAAATAATACGTACATAATAAAATAGAAAATTACGAGAGCATTCACATTAGCGATAACCTCGACACGTCGATAAGTTTTATTTTCACAGAGAATTGCATTTGAACGATAACTTATCGATATCGCACGGAATTTAATTCGGTAATGTCAGCGTTGTTTGAAAATTTCGGACAGTCATCAGCAAGACAAAAATAAATCGGGTAAATATCAACACTTGAAACGTCACTCACTATTACAAATGGGCAGCCCCTAAACGACTACCACTTGTGTTTTAGATAAAAAAAATAATAGCTAAACAAGACCCCTAGCAACACGAATGGTAGAAGAAAAATCTTTGCAAACAGGTACACATTTTATTACAGACCTACATATTCTTCGTAAAATAAATCTAATAAAAAAACCATTAGCATCGCCCGTCGAGCGATTTGCTTAAAAAGATTTTGTTTTTGTGGTGTACGAAAAACAAAAACTTTTTAAGCAAATCGCTCGTGAAAATGCTATAAATCTACCTGTATATCTACTACTATCTATACTAATATAATAAAGCTGAAGAGTTTGTTTGTTTGAACACGCTAATCTCAGGAACTACTGGTACGATTTGAAAAATTCAGTGTTAGAAAGTCCTTTTATTGAGGAAGGCTATAGGCTATATATCATCACGCTAAAACCAATAGGAGCGGAGCACCACTATTCCACGCGGACGAAGTCGCTGGCAGAAGCTAGTATTAAGATATATATATTGAAAAGTCTGTTTGTTTGAGCACGCTAATCTTTGGACCAGTAGTCTTTGAAAAAAAAACCTGTTTATATTAGATCGTCCAATTTTTGAGACAGGTTTTAGGGTATTTCAAATAACTATGGCTTTTAAAAGCCGAAGAACAAGACACGGTGGGTCGCGGGACCACGGGCGACTGAAACCGAGAGCACAGCTAGTGACAGTATAAACCGACCGGAGCGATTCACGAAAATTGGTGATGTAGACACTTTAAAAATGACGACATTTTTACTGTTTCCTGCTATGCACGATATAAATAAAGTATCTCGGTACATTTTCATGTATTTTTTGTTATGTCATCATCCGTCTTTAATTTTATCTCTGAAGATGAAATTGCTTCGTCGGAAATCTTGTGTATGAAACAAGAATAAAAAGTCGGGAGTAGAATTTTGGAAAATCGTTTCTTATCGGATGCCTACGTCATACAAAGAACACACACTCCAAGTTTCAGGTCCCTACAATCAGCGGTTTAGGCTGTGCGTTGCTCCGTCAGTCATTCAGGACAAAGCATTTTATATGTATAGATAGATTAATCGTTTTACTGAATATTTAGAGTCTTATCAAAGAGCAAATTTTTACTTATTCTTTCTGGTTTCAGCGATTTCATATGCAGAATAAATACAATTTACATCTATATAATTCCAAAAACGTATTTCTGGTTATTAAAATAATAAATCTGATAATACATTTGCAATGTCAAAGTAAAATCTTCCTGATTACGTAAGATGTTACAAAACACTAATTATCTTAGTTTCTTTTATTTGGAGATGAATTAAATGATGTTATGTAAAATGATAGCAGAAGCTTAGGGGGCAGCGACGGAAAGAACTTTATCTTTTTCCTATATTTGTATAAAAGATATAAAAGAAACAAGATTTAGTTGATTATTATATTACTCATAGTTAATTAAAACTACCGCATAATTGTTTAAGACAGAGGTTTGCAACCGGTAGGTCACGAATCATATTTTTTTAGATTATTTTCTAATACTATTATTCCTTTCCTATTTATAATAGTATTTTTTATTCATATAATGTTTTTTGGTTTATGCTGCGGCTAAAAAAAATCAACGGTTGGGAACCACTGGTTAAAGGAGACCGTTCAAGTAATGGTTAGTTCTAGTCATTGTCTTCAATCTGTAGTCAGTTTAAATGCACTTTTAAAGTCCTAATCAATAAAAATATGTCTCACGTAATCAATACATAAAAATAAGTATGCATGACGTATTAGACATATTATTTTCTTACACGTGTTCTATGTTACTTGAACATAATTCAATATATTTATGTCGCAACTAAGAATAATATCACCATATTATGTAAGTTCAATACTAGGTATATTTATTAGGTATTTCTTATATGGCAACTGAATACTGCTTTGAGGAGTAACCTTTCAGGTTTAAGAAAATACATATATGTCGTAGGAATATCGGTGTTTACGAAACATAATTCTACCTAAAATTATACTTGCTGAAGTGAGTTTGTATGGTTGTTACGTTTTTACGGTATAAAAGCTGAATCGATTTGGGAATTTGGTTCAGAGATAGATGAGACACTCTAAACAAAATCACATTAATTGGTATTATTTTATCAGACCTTATCTCATAAAATTATGAAACAATTAACGTTTTCCAAACCGCCTTATTGAAAATATTCAATTAATATAAATTAAATTAATTGAAAGCCGAAGTTGAGATAATAATTTCCGTCTTTTTTTGTAAGTTACCGCCATATCTTGGGCCAAAAGAAAAACACAAGAATCAATTACTTATATACTTTAGATGGAGTGAGAAAGGCGAGTTATTTTGATAAGTATTAATTAAAACGGCATTTCATATGTATTTATTACGATGCACAACACAATGGAAAACCTACAAAGCTTTGTATGTTACAAATCTTTATGAGAAAATATACAAAAAAAATAATATATAAGGGCATTTTTACATATTTTCTTGCTTACTCAGGTGTAATATCTATAAGTTTTCTTAAAAGAAATAAAATAAATTTCTCCAAACATTCACACAATACGTGTAATAACAGAATTTTATCAAGCACAGCATAGACCTATAAACACTGCGACATTTTATAGCTATAGGTACTAACGCGATTCAATCTCAATGCAACATCGAGATAGTCAAAAATCGATCTACGATCGAGATGATGTCGTGCGGCTTTTTTTTTTCGGAAAATGGAAATCATCATATGTTTCCTCCCGCCGTGGGTGGCGGGAGTGTCAGACTCTTACTGAGTAAAAGCCATCCACGTTCCTTACTCGATCCTTTACGTTCCAGGGACATGGTTACTCTTTAGAACATCCCGCAGCCCCAGCAGGCCATCAGTCGCGTGGCTGTCAACGCGTGCTTGTATCGCTGCAGAAAGTCGCAGCGTGTATGTAAAAGGCTTAATAGTTTGGATAATGATTTTAGTCATCGATGTTTTTAGTACAAAAGTAGGTTTAGTGCAAGAGATAAACCTAATCTATGAATAATGAAGACATTATTTTCTATCATTTTTAGGTTCAACGTTATTAATTAATGTATTTTTTATCTAATCTTGTTAAAACAAAAGTGTAGTCGAAACTGTGTCACGCATGTTTATATACTATCTTGTTATTAGGTGAACGACTCTACTTCAATGCGAATGACCTTTCAGTAGTGTGACCACAAATCAGTTAGATCAGAAGGACTACTTGGTACAAAGTGCGATAAAAAGTTCAAGAATTTGTTGACATCGATTTATGGTAAATAATATATTAATAATACAACGTTTGAATGGCTCATCATTACTTTGGAAATCTTAAATCTTTTCTTAAGTACACAAAATTAATAACAAACAAATTTTCATCGAGGAGAGTGTCGTAATTGAAAAATCGTATTGGCAAAGTGGGTAAAATTTTAGTCAATTTTCTTGGGGCCGTATAGTGATACAATTAAAAAGTATAGATTTAGAAAGGGACTGCACTTTTGGCCCATATAGCTTTCCCCTACCTTCATCTCCATCAGCAGGAGCAGCACGGTTCTGATCGCTTCTTTTTTCAACATGCAATTTCGTAATTGCTAGTTTTCCTTCTACATATTTTTTGTCGTATGGATTCACAATTCTGCTACTGGGAGGCTGTTATCAAAACGCCTACATGTTATTATTATAATATTTACCAAACTGCATGTAGTGAATAATTTTTACAGTAGCGTGTGGTCTAGGCGTATTGACGCCGAACCTTAGTATTGCCAGCTAAACAAACGAAATCTGTTTATTTTTATGATGGCAACAGTTTCAATTAAGTCAAATTTTAGAACTACATATACATATAGTCTTCTCTTAAAAGAAAATATTATTCCGTGCTAAACCATAAATATCTTTTATTGCCGTTGTCCAATACCACAAAATTTATGGAAATTTAAATATGAGACTATCAATATTTTCTGCCAGACAGAAAGTTGAACGAACTATTCCCTACATAGCTGTCTATAATAAGGAGGTACCTAGTTGTAATAAAACATAAACCTTAACAAAACATAATAAGCGTACACTTCTCGGGAAAATCTCTTTCACAATTTTCTCTTTTCTAAATGTTTCAATTACATTACAACAAAAGATATTAAAGAAAAGTTTTGCTTTTAAGAAAACAAATGAAAAGCTGACTAAAACGTTTTTATATTTTATGTCAAACAGAAATGAGTCAATATAAAAATCTCATAAACCTTTCATAGAGAAGTTTATTACCCCTGAGACAGACTTAGACAGTCCTAGAATTAGTCTTGGGTCGACAATCTATGAAATAGACATAGATCTTCTTATCGTGTAAATTGCAGGTTTACTAACCTATCAAGCCCTAATGTTAGAGTGTTCTCAAATCTGCGTGACGGCCTCTGACATGGGCCGAAAAACGTAATTGAATCTACAGTTCATCATCAATATATCTTGATAGGGTCAGTAATCTAGCGCACCTAGCTCGAATTAAAGCACAATTCCCTTCAGGGTGACCTCTAGACCATGAGAACTAATGGTTCAAACACGGAAGTTTGTCAAGGTCCATACGACCGTGACAACGATTGTCCTTCAAGAAGTGATCTCAAGGGTATTGGCGCTTTATAGCATCAATAATTGTGTAGATTTTGGACTTCGCTTGAAGCTTACGGTCTGTTCAGACTTCAACCACCACGAAATCAATAGTAGCAATGGCAACAACGTGGATAGGCGCAAAATTTTTACTAATATATATGCAAAGTAACTCTGTCTATTACGTTGTGGGATAAATAACTGAACCATGTGATTAAATTTTGTATGGCTATGGAGATAGCCTTTGGTACTGAAATGTCTTCCCCAGGGTTTGTGAAGCGTGAAGTGGTCAGAACGCGAGTGAAACCACAGGAAACAGCTAGTTTCTGTAGCTACTGGTGAATTGTTATTTTACTTTTGTAGAAGTAAATATGACGGACACACCAGCCTGATTCGCTTTCACCTAACACAATTATTCTGTTATAAAAAATGTGTTTACTTTTTCTTTCATAATTACCTAATGAATAATACAAAAACCATTTTCAGCCACATCAAAAACGCCCCTTGCTTCGTCGTTGTCCGAAAAGGGGTGAATCGGAACACGGAAGCTCATAATGGTGTATGACAAGGTCGAGGCGACCGTGACTGTAGCCTCGTCTTTGGTTGAAGAGCAGGGATAATGGTATCATAATGGAGAGAAAATAGTATGTGTATTTTCATAGGTATTAGTTGACTACGAGTAGATAGAAAAAGTTGCAAAAGAAAATAAGCAAAAATTTATCATCCTGCTACCCTTATATCTGTCTATCTGGATCGGTGCAACATTCTCATCCTTCCGTACATTTCTATCAACCGTCGTCTCATTATTCACCCAATTTCTATGCATATCATGCCTATATTACATACCAGAATGGTGCCGAACTAAAATTACAGCGAAATCGCTAAAAGTAAGCTAAAATGGCCTTTCCTTCAAAGATAAATCTGCGTAGAACCTGTAGGTACCTAATTTTAGTTCAAGCATAATTATTCATCGGTGTAGACATGTTATAGTTTATCATCGCATATCCATACCCAAAACAAACAGTGAAATACAATTAACTTACTTAAATAATTGTCTATCGTACTAAAGTCTACAGCAACGCAAAATTATATAATAACAATTAATATTTCACCGGTCGATATCCCCGAGCCCCCACAGCAAGGGTCATAGCATCGCGTGACTACATTCGATCGTGAACTTCAGACCAAGGCTGCCCTGAACTTGTGGTGGCTAATGGGCCCGCTGACATTGGGCCACCCTACGGCCATGGGCAATGGGTGTTTTACGCTCCAGCTATTATTATAGGGGGTGCTGTTTGTTGGTGATGGTGTCGCAATTTTACTGCACGTTTTATGAGTTGGGTGCATGCGATTGGTTAGGTTTTTGCAAGCTGAAGCTACGTTGATTACAACTTCATTAATTTCCTGTACTTGTCTTTAAAAAAAAAAATATAGCCGAGATCAATATTATGGACCCCCTAACAAAATGCACAAAATACAGTTCGCAATCGGCATAAAGTACAAGTTTTTTTTCCATGACTACAAAATCAAAATGTTACCACGTGAACCTAAATGAAAAATTGAAAAAAAAAAAACAATTTTTACGTAAAAAATAATTTCTAAAATGTTGAATAAAAATTTAGTATTAAAAGAAGAAAGCCTTTGTGTAATGGTCTCATTACAATGAAATTGATACTAAAACTTTATTTACCGGCAAATAATGCGGCTACATGTGGAAAGTAATGTTATAATTATGTTTAACCACACGTGAACATTCTTTTATATATTCTTCACGTATATATTACGTTATTATTTGAAATCATTTTCAGTTTTTATTTATGTTTTTCTTTCAATTGTCAACGCATAAAGTTCAGGTAGAAATTGGCGATTCCAAATCTTCTGCTTTGTGTATTTGAAAAACAGGGACCACGACGTGTTTTTGCATTCGCTAGAGTGAGACACAGTTAATAACGTTGTATAGCACCGTCTCTATTTCACAACGAAACTATTCCTGTTTTCACACGTCATAATGCCACTGTTATTTAAAAATATTTTTACCATGTAGTATCATCATCAATTGTATATTTTTATCAATTTAATGTTCCACACAGCAGCTTGAGAAAATATGCATGAAATTGCTACAAAACTTCCATTAAGCCCCTCTCAAGGTTGCTACCGGTCTTCGAATTTCCCCATTAATTCGTACCATCAGTTCACTTCCTTATGGCAGGTTTTTGCGGCAGCACCAGCCAATCACACTGAGAAATGGAGCGAACACTCATAATTGACCACTTTTTCTAAACGCGGGCGACGCTCCAATGAGTTCCGTATTGGAAAGAGAATTAATATGACTCTGTTGCCATAGTGATGACAATTGAATAACTTCATTATTTTTAATGGTCGATACTTTGTTGTACTCGTCAAGGGCGCAGCTTCTATCAAATAATTGGTATGTACTTTACTTAATAAGTTTATTAATTGTTTTTATTTTTCAAGGGCACATGACGACATGAGGTATCGGGACTTATGCGGATACTTTTTATCTATAAGTTAAAAGTATTTTTTCCTGTGATGCAATTGAATCTCTTTCCTAAACTAATCCTTACTAATATTATAAAGGCGAAAGTAACTCTGTCTGTCTGTCTGTTACGCTTTCACGCCAAAACTACTGGACCGATATAAATGAAATTTGGTACAGAGATAGAATAGACCCTGAGGAACAACATAGGCTACTTTTTACCCGGGTGCGCTAAGTAGTTCCCTCGGGATGCGGGTGAAACCGCGGGAAACAGCTAGTAGGTTATATTATAAAGAGTTTTTGTTTTATGGCGGGAGTAATCGTACTAATATTATAAACGCGAAAATTTGTAAGAATGTATGTATGGTTGGATGTATGTTTGTTAATCTTTCACGCAAAAACTACAGAAAGGATTAGGATGAAATTTGGTACACACATAGTTTATAACCTGCATTAACATATAGGATACTTTTTACCCGGGTGCGCGAAGTATTTCACTCGGGATGCGGGTGAAACCGCGGGAAACAGCTAGTCTGTAATAAAATAAATAATAGTTTAAAAAAACTAAAAAAACACGCTTTTATTGCTGACCGAACTAAAAAGTAGAAAATAATTCAATTCAGAGTAAAAAGCGTGGGGTGCATTTTCCTATATTTTCATGACTCTCCTCTCATAAATGGTTGCCAATAGAATAGGTGTAATAATTAAAATATCAAGCACCCCACGCTTTTTACTCTGAATTGAATTATTTTCTACTTTTTAGTTCGGTCAGCAATAAAAGCGTGTTTTTTTAGTTTTTTTAAACTATTATTTATTTTCCATTTTTTAGTTCGGTCAGCAATAAAAGCGTGTTTTTTTAGTTTTTTTAAACTATTATTTATTTTCCATTTTTTAGTTCGGTCAGCAATAAAAGCGTGTTTTTTTAGTTTTTTTTTCGGATTATTGCATTGTCATCGGCCCTTAACACGTGTGCAAAGTTCCAAGTTGATCAGACGTCTAGAACCCAGTGAAAATTAGGTTCAAAGATTCCGTTACATACATACATACATACATACCTACATACATACATACAACCCGAGCTAATAAAAGCGTGTTAAAAATATGAAACATCTCCGAAAATACTTTTACCGATAGCATTAGCATCATTATCCTAGAATACATTCGTTGTTTTTTTTTTCAATTTCAAACAGACAGGCATAAAGCAGATGCTAGTCTTTAATGAAGACTGAAAACACGAGCGCGTGACATTACAATAACAATGTAACAATATATTTTCACGCAACAGTGCATTTGCGCGTTATCAGTGATCTCAACGGCGCATGCGCAATACTCTTTCTTTATCAGTGCTAAATGTAGTCAACAAAGTTTTAATAAAAGCGACCTCGTCTCACCAGTTATTTGTATTCGATAGGTCAGGGCAGCGACTCCCTGGGTCATGGGTACGATGATCGGTTTTCACAATTCTATTGTTTGAAAATAAACTTTTTAAATACTGTTGTTGAGCGCAAATGAAGGTAAAATCGAGTTTGACGTCTTTATTCAGATTAGTTTCAGTTTGCGTATGTTTGGTTGAATAGCCTTATTGTATTTAAATATAGGATTTGGGTGCAAATGTATGATGGTGACTCAGACAGCTTTTATTTTTCTAATATATTCTGGTAATTGGTTTAAACAATACAAACCATTAGTTTTGTATTAACTTTTAGTATCCAAAACATTTAATAATATCGTTGTATACAATCTATTGACTGATTTAATGGACGGTTCTTATTTTGTCATCATGAAACAAAGGTTCAACAAAACACTTTTTGCTTTTCAGACTAATTATATCTAGGTTTACTATCAGCTCATAATTAACTTAATTTTAGTATTTATTGGTCATTGCACGGTATTATGTATAATCACCTAATTATATTTCGAAATGACACTCACTTATCGAAATGATCCAATGAGTATTGTAAACGTGGAATATACTTTAATTTGACTTTTGTACAATGCCGTACCAATGCTCCTAATTTAGACCTCATGGTAAGATCCCTGATCAAGCAACCCTTTACTATCCTTAATGACTATCAAATATCTACAATGATAGCCGGGACTGCCCGGGGCACATAAAACCAGCTAAGTACTGACCGCGGCGCGAACTAACCGAGCTGTTGTGTTACCAAGGCCCAAGTTCACCGACAAGATAACGGTCCGATCAACTAAAAACAGCTGTTTACCATAAATTTAAACTTCCAACTTTCGATGGGTAACGTATTATTTGAGATTTTTATTCCTGAAACGGTCGTTTACCAAACAAGGGTTGAACAAGAAGTTGACAACACCAAAATTCCAGCTTCGTGGTTAAAAAGTGTATCGTTTAACGGGCCGATTATATAACCAGCTGTCGGTGAACTCAGGGCTAAGGCCTAAGTTCACCGACAAGATAACGGTCCGATCATCTGAAAACAGCTGTTTAGCATAAATTCAAACTTCTACCATACGATGGATAACCTATCATTTGGGTTTTTTATTTTTAAAACGGGAGTTGAACAAGAAGTTGACAACACAAAAACTTCCGCTTCGTGGTTAAAAAGCTTTTTCGTTTAACTGGCAGATTATATAACCATCTGTCGGTGAACTTGGGCCTGAGCCGCAAATCCCTCGAGGAAGAGAATAGAAGGTAAAATTCCTAAAATAACATTATTTTATACATGTTTACATAAACTATAATTAGTTATTTACTTTTAAATATGTACCTAATTAAAATAGAAGGTACCGCAAAATGTAAGGGGATATAGCATTATATTATGTTCTATTGCTGGATTAACCGCAAAGGGCCCCGAGAAACAATAACTATATTTACATAAATATAGTGTGCGTGTGTTTCACACACACTACTACACGCATGACATCACTACAATACGATAACTATTTATTCGTTACAAGCTGTTTTCCGCGGTGTCACCCGCGCCCTGAAACTATCTATAACCACAACTATCCTATAATCTGCCCAGGTTTCAATCTATCTTTATACCAAATTACATCTAAATAGCTTCAGCCGTTTTCCTACAGTTAAGCTACTGTAATCTGCAACTTCGTGTAAGTAGCAAGAAGAACGTGTCTCTGTCATGTAATTGCATCGACTTATGTCGTAATAATCGGGCAGTTTAATAAATAATAGTTTGAATAAATCAACGTGAGATTTCCTTCTAGCTCATAGCCGTCGTCATTGTTAGAAAAATCTAGATAAACAATATAATTGTAGCGACTACCTACCTACGGGAATCTATCGGAAGATAAAACCAATTAATACTTTAAACAATAGGAGTGACGCCTTTTGAATAACACCGCCGACACTCACGTCAATGCAGTTGTGCAATAGTCGACGAAATGCATTAATATTGAGTTGCTAATAACTCCTGGGGCTGTACCACCAAGTGTTTTTGCAATCACTATTCAAGTTTGAGAGCGTGACACAGCTACTAACGGCGTATAGCTCCGTCTCTTTTTTACAACGAAAATAATCTTGTTTTGGCATGTCATGGTAAGGCATGGACATAAAAAAAACCGTTTTTCGGGGTTATCTTATCGCTCAAACGTAGCCAGTCCCAATAAAAAGTAGCCTTAAACTCGTCATCTACCTCTGTGCCAAAGTTCATCAAAATCGGTGCAGTGATTTAGGCGTGAACGCGTTACAAAGAAACAGTCTTTCGCATTTATAGATTTAAGCAAATAAACAAATTCGCAATATATCATCATCATCTGCCTAGCCTTTTCCCAACTACGTTGGGGTCGATTTCCAGTCTAACCGGATGCAGCTTAGTACCAGTGTTTTACATGGAGCGACTGCCTACATGACCTCCACAACCTAGTTTACCGGATAACACGATACCCCTTGGTAAGACTGGTTTTCAGACTTTCTGGCTTCTGACTACCCGTAACGACTGTCAAAGATCTACAAATGACAGCCGGGACCAACAGCTTAACGTGCTTTCCGAGGCACGGAGGAGTCTCGCTATGACAAAGATGGTCACCCATCCACGGACCGGCCGCGCCAAGCGCAGCTTAACCTTTGATCGGTCGAGCCGTGCGGCTGTGTCTTAGCCACGAGCTCCTCAAATTCGCAATATATAGAATATATAAATTCGCAATATATCTTCTATACTTATAATAAATCTGTAGACAGGTCAATTCTGTACATGAAATATATTTCCAAAATAACTATCAGGGGGTGATTAGGGATCGATACTGATGCCAAAAATGCAATCAGTAAAATTTTTGTCTGTCTGTCTGTATAAACTCTATAGAAACAAAAACTACTCGACGGATTTTAACGAAACTTGGTACAATTATTTGTCATACTCCTGAGATGGTTATAGTATACTTTTCATCACGCTACAATCAATAGGAGCAGAGCAGTGAAGGGAAATGTTGTCATTTTGTTTAAATGCGCTAATCTCAGGAACCGCTGGTCCGATTTAAATAATTCTTTCAGTGTTAGATAGTCCATTTATCGGGGAAGGCAATATATCATCACGCTAAGACCAATAGGAGCGGAGCACCACTATTCCACGCGGACGAAGTCGCTGGCAGAAGCTAGTAATATATATTATTAGTAAGGATTAGCATTATAAGAAAAATAAAACTCCTTTTTAATGTTTTATCAAACCAATTGTGTAGGCATGTTTGTCTGTGACTAAACCCGTTTGTTATTGTTACATTAACATTACATGTTATTTGAATAGCAAATCAATACTATTGTTAGTTACAGTATAAAAATTATACACACTATAACAAGATGTAAACTTTACATAAACATATGTTTTAAAACACGAACGTTTTATAATTTAAACTGACTATTACACAGGTAAAAGTAACTTTGTTCGTCAGTTTGTTTGTTTTAGGTTTTCACTTTTAAACAGCTGAGTCAATATCGAAATTATGAATGTGAGATTAACGCTTTGAAACTACGTACTTATAGTATAAGTATTATATGTATATAGCTTCGCTTAAAGCACTAAAATCCATACCATGACAATGATCATGTTAACGTCATGGTCAGCGAGAAGCTCAGACATCTATAGCAATATAATATATGTATACTATCTAGAAATCTTCGTGTAATACTGTTTGTAAAATTATAGATTATAAGGATGCGGATGAAACCACGGGCTAGTTATTCATAATCGCATATTTCATCGCATTGTCCTATTGCCGTCTTTTTTATTCACATTAAATTTGCAAAGACAGAAGTTTTGAACAGTTTTAAAAATGAAACTGAAAAGTCTAAATCTATTATGATACTTCTTGTTTCATAAAAGATTAGACATTTGACTAAATAAATCTCGATTTTGGACTCGTTTTTTCCAACATGTTTGAGCATTTTTTTTTTCTAAGTAAGGGGGCAAAGTACCTTCATACTGTAACAAAAATAAAATATTCTGTTCTGTAGTTATATGTGTACAAGTAGAACAACCTCATTAATGAGTAGTCGTCAGTTGAGTAATCTCCCAGGTGTCATATAATATGAAGGCGTTAACGTTAGCTAAGCCAAGGTTCAAACTATCAACTCACGAGATAATTACCCTTTGTGCGAGTCGCTTTGATTCCTACTATTATTGCGTCTATACAAGGCCTATATCGACGCTTGAGTGTATACTCCCACGCTATCTTTAAAGGCAAATGTAGACTAGATTCTGCTCGCGAGTTCATCTACGTGGGCTTAAAATTGGGTCTAGATACCGGGATGAAAAGCATCCTATATGTTAATTCAGGCAAAAAATATATGTGAGTACTAGTACATTCATCCAAATCCTTTTAGAGTATTTGTGTGAAAGGGTAACAAACATGCTTACATGCATACTTAATCTTCAGAAACTTTCTCATTTATATATGTATTGGTAGGATATTTGATAAAGAAAATTATACACTCATCTGACCAGTTTATCCCCAAACAATTAGGTTAGCCAATACACAAATATTTTTACAGATACGTTTCAAGACTCTTTTTTGGTTGCCAGTCTAGTTGCCGTCAATAGAACAAGTAGTTGTGCTACCATCAACGAAAGTTCGGCTTGATAAGTGTGAAGGGTGTAGTCTACCGACGTTTTCGCGGCAGGCTACATGACACCGCGCAGCGCAACACGACGCCGTCAGTTCGTGTATCTTAATTTGTAATTTTTATTAATATTGTTTATGTATAGTATTTTTATGATAGTTATTATATTGTATTATTATATTATATGGGCTATGTTGCCTGATTTAAATGAAAAAATAAATAAATAAGTCCCTGATGGAAACCCAATAATAATAGGTATTATCCAATTTGGGAATAAAACCTGTCATGCTCAGCAGCCTAGTTTGCAGCCACTAAGCACAAGGCTTTATTATCTCTGAAACACATTTCTAGATCCATAGATAAAAAGCTTGTAAAGGAATAAATAAATAGAGCCCCTTTTTTCCAAAAATAAATCCAGCTGAAGCCGTACGAATTCAATCAAGATATCTGACAAATTCAACAAAACACGAAAATAAACTTATCATTCAATACATATTTCAGTTATTCATGAGGAATTGAGGACGGCTGTGAAAAATGCGGAATCCAGTGCTTATGTATTCAACACGATGCAGTGTTTTCAAGTTGAGGAGTTGCATCTTAAATATGGCAAGGTCGCAACGGGCATATTTATTTTTACGTTAAAATTGCTAAAATTTGCTTGTCTTTGCTCTGCCTTTGTTCGTATACTGTATCTGTTTGTTTTCTAACTAAAAATAAAATAAAAGTAAGTAAAGGTTTTTATTTTTTTTTGCACTACTAAACGACTAAATAAAATTTGACACAGACCTAAGACACTACCTGGGAGAGTACGAAGCACTTCTCCATGTAGGTAGGTACCAAGAAAATACCCCAATGCTGATACTGCTGGTAACCACCAACTCCTTATTTACTGTTCAGGTCCACTGGTGGAAATAGGCCTCTAGGCCCAACGTTTGCTGATCTTCAGCTTGACGCTTTCGCAAAAAGTTTTCACTAGCATTATTTAGTTTGAAACAGACAGTGTACATGTAAAATTCTTGTTTGTACATACCATACAAGGAAGTAATAAACTATATGTTAGGAAGCTTAATAAACATACAAATATGTCCTTATAAATCTGTTGACCGGTTTCAAGTCAATGACTGTTGTTAGGAAGTGATTAAATTCAACGTGTTCCGAATGATGTCGGAAACTAAACATATATCATTGTTTATGTATCAATAATCCTTTGTATATAACAAAACAATACAGGGCCGTACTATTAAGTTTTTTCAATGACTATTCGAGTGAGTGAGACAGAGCTATACGAAGAATAGGACCATCCCTTTTTCACGACGGTATGCAGTTCTCATAACTCCAACCGTCTTACTTAAAGTCCGATTAATCTGTATTTTTAATCTGCTGCTTAGCAACGGATTAGCAAAAATCTCACTCATAAATGCTGTTTAGCTTTAATCCGAACTTAAGATAGTAGCATAATCCTGGATTATGACATTAAGTAAGGATTAGGTAAGAAATGGTTAAACTTCAGATTACAGGTTTTTAATAAGTAAGACGGTAACAGTTCTCGCATTTATGACATTTGTGACACTTGTGTTATTCAATGACAGTAACAAATATTTCGGTCACGAAACCGACAGCTCCTGTGAAGTATACAATAACAGTAATAAACAATACATGCCCCATCCTAGCGCCCTAGTTAAACACTATTGCTGGCGCCCCACAAAGATATGGATGACGACAGACAATCTTATCTCTGATGATACCAACCTATTGCTGTGTTTATTAAGCTGTTTCAACGTAAAATATACCTTGTGGTCTGCAGTCTAGGATGTAATTAATACATAGGGAGAATAGATTCTATACATAGAATCTTTCTAGATTTTTCGATCTTTTTCAAATACGATAGTAATTCTGTCTGTCTGTCACGGGATAATGGCTGAACCGATTGTGATGAAACTAGGTGTGAAGATATATCGAAAACAGGGGAAGGACGTTTTTATCCGAGTGCATAAAGTTGGCCCTGGATTCGGGTGAAACCGCGGGAAACAGCGAATAGCTTTATATTTGTAAACGACTTCAAAAGAAATTCGAGTGAAATGAAAAGGATTCATTCTCCAAAAGAAAAACGAATGAAGGACACTCATTCCTATCGCGATGTTGTCAATGTTGTTTTCCTAAACAGAGAGTGGAATTTATCTCGAAATTGATCCCGAAAAGAAAATTAAGAGTTTTTACTAACGAATATTATTACATACTTCCTTGTTCGTTCTACTAACACAAAACTAGGCTGCGAACTTCAATCCAAAGTAAAAACGTGTACTTACCCCTGAATTTTATATCAAGTTCATTGTCTCAGGGAAAGCATTGTTTACGCTTTCAAATAACAGAACTAAGGTGTTTTTGTTTACATGAATACCATGAATCAGCCAAAAAGCTACGTAAAAAACAACAGATTCAACTATTGTTATAATTTAGCATCTAGGTAGAATAGGCTGGAGTCCACTAAGCGGGCCCAGAGCGCTTACTATTGATTGATCTGAAATTATAATGTATGCATTAGTATTGCTCGTTGTAACCATTTTAACCGCGCCCTATGGGAACACTTCACACACCCGGATAAAAAGTAAGCTATCACAGTCTCCAAGATTCCATCTATCTCCGTACCAAATTTCATGTAAATCGGTCATGCGGTTTTCCTGTAAAAGCGTAACAAACAAACTTACTCACATTCGCCTTTATAAGATAGTAAAATATGAAATCAAGATCAGTCTTTTTTTTTCGGATAGGAAATCATCAAATGACCCCTCCCGTTACTTAGTGTCAGACTCATCTATACTTATAATAAATCTGTAGAGAGGTCAATTCTATACATGAAATATATTTCCAAAATAACTATCAGGGGGTGATTAGGGATCGATACTGATGCCAAAAATGCAATCAGTAAAATTTTTGTCTGTCTGTCTGTATAAACTCTATAGAAACAAAAACTACTCGACGGATTTTAACGAAACTTATTACAATTATTTGTCATACTCCTGAGATGGTTATAGTATACTTTTCATCACGCTATAATCAATAGGAGCAGAGCAGTGAAGGGAAATGTTGTCATTTTGTTTAAACGCGCTAATCTCAGGAACCGCTGGTTCGATTTAAATAATTCTTTCGGTGTTAGATAGTCCATTTATCGAGGAAGCTATATATCATCACGCTAAGACCAATAGGAGCGGAGCACCACTATTCCACGCGGACGAAGTCGCTGGCCGAAGCTAGTACTGAATAAAACCCATCCATGTTCCTTCCTCAGCCCCGGCAGGCAAGGTCAGTCCTGCCTGCGGTTTGTGGTTCTCGAATATTTTTTTTTGTTTATATCATAATAAAACATGATACCTACTCCTAACCTTTCACCCCGACCACTATATTATATGAGAAGACAAACGAAAGCTGGGTAATCCGATACCCTATTGTCTGTCTACCTTCAGAATTTCTCTTCAGTAATATGCATAATACATGTAACTAAAACCTTCGCTTTCTAAGCAAAACATTACTGTAACTTAATACGTTATATTATACATTTATTCTCACGGGGGCAAAGGCCTTTCAATGTCGCTGTGTCGACATTTTGATCTCGACTTGCAAAATATTCTGCCAGTATCGACAAATTCTTGAGTACGAAGCATTTTATGGCCGCAAAGAATTTCTCTTTGTGATAACCCTATGACTGTGTAGGGTTATCACTCGCTCGTTTAATTTGTTATTTATTGCATTCAACTGTTGTCTTGTTACAACTACTGGAATTTAATGTTTATAATATCGAAAGAATATAGCGTCTTTTTTATTTTCACTTCACTGCGTTTTTAAATAGGATCTATTTTAAGTTTTTTTTTTAGAATCTGACTCATCGAAGCGAGTCACTGTGTAGGGTTACTAACTTAGCTTTTGTCTGAATCCAGACTAGTAAGGGTCATTGTCCTTTTATTATCAAGTTAATAAAATGTAACTTCGAATTTAACAATAACAAATACTTAAAGATAAACTAATACATATAAACCACTTATCGTCGGATAACTCTATAAGGAAATATCCAATGCTATTTATTTATATTGCCAATTATAAAAGCAGTAATGACTCAACAAAGTAATTAAACAGTTGCTTGACCAATAAACTTTACTTCTATTAATGAATGCACATAATCATGTACACAAAACAAACGTGTGTCTAGTATGTCCAAGAAATCTTGATACACGGCGAAATGGAGAACTAAACTGAAATACTAATGGCCGGTTGTACCAAACCTATTATCATTTATATTTATATAATATGATATCAATAATAATTAGCGCACTTTTAATATTTTTTATGTAACCAATACATAAATATACTACTTAAGTAAACATATATAATAAATATTATGAGGAAAAACATAAAATACTATCAAAATTATTCAATTTTATCCTCCATTTTGACAGATCTTAAATGACAGTTTTTCCGTTACACGTATAAGTAACCCTGATATTTTTAACCGACTTCAAAAAAAGGAGGAGGTTCTCAATTCGATCGGTATTTTTTTTTTTTTTTTTTTCTATGTATGTACACCGATTACGCTGAGATTTATGATCCGATTTACGTGATTCTTTTTTAGTTTGATGCGGAATAGATGCCATTTGGTCCCATAAAAATTTCACATGGTTTGGCCCAGTAGTTTTCATTTTGTGAACATTTTTTACATTTTTGTTTACATCGATGACGTAATTGTTTCGGAGTCGATTTATATTTTCCGTTCCCGTTTCTTGATCTATATTGTTTAAAGCTGCACCTTTCGTAGGCCTACCCATAGCTACTTAAAAAAAAACTATTTAACATATAATTATGACAATAAAAACAACGAAATGTTATAGCCTTCCTTATGTAATCTATAAAAATCCTGTAAAAAATACTGTAGTTTACAGAGCAACTTATTACAGACACTAAAAAGTAAAAAATAAATTTAAAAAAACTACGTTTAAAAAAACCGACTTCAAACAAAAAAAAAACTAAAAAGTATTAAAAAAGTATAAAATAACTTAATAAAGATTTAACACAAACCTAATACCTTTAATATTAATAAAACACCATTATTTGTATGTGTTACCTATTGACAGGTTTGAAGTCGGTGCCAAGTCCTAAACAAAATGAAATTCCTAAAGATTAACCTACGTAAATAAACTTAAAGAACAATGTGAATTAATGTGAAACAGATGAAAACTTTTTAATACCTGAATGAGTAACACTATTACATTTGGCTTGGCACCGACTTTAAACCTGTCAATAGGTAGCACATACAAATAATGGTGTTTTATTAATATTAAAGGTATTAGGTTTGTGTTAAATCTTTATTAAGTTATTTTATACTTTTTTAATACTTTTTTTTGTTGCCACTGGGTGTATATGGTATAACTGCATTGACGAATAAAAAGATTTGTATTTGTATATGTATTTGACTTATAATTGGCAATTTGTCATAGTAAAAAAAATACGAATCGAATCCAGAACCTCCTCCTTTTTGAAGTCGGTTAAAAAGCACTGCCATTAAGTGTCAAGTTACACTGGTTACCATGCTTTTACGTATCCATATTTTAATACATTATACCAGTTCACACTACTCGCTAATAAATAAAACATTGACTTGTGTATAAATATTCCGATGAGTTTAGAAACTAAAGCTTTGAGTCGTTTGCAAGATTTCTAAAGGAGGACAACATAAAACCTGACCGTCAATAAATTTCCAAAAGCTTGTATTTTTAGCCTCTTTCAAGTTTGATTTTTGATAAGTATATTTGCGTTTGAGTATACATTTTTGGACGCCATCGCATTGAATATCCAATATATAGACTTACATATGTATAGCGCAGTAATGCGCAAATATAATACCTACTCAGAATAATACAATTTATTGAAATGAAAACGTATTTGTTTTTATCAACAACAAACAAAATGACCTTATGCGTCGAACATAAACAATTTCACAAACAAAATGAACAATTTCAAAGTTAGTGGTGTAGTTCAGTTTACTCATATCTTATACCCAGAACAAGATTTCACGTTTCAAAGAAGGCTCAAACATAGGTCATGGGTCGTTTCAAAAACATTAGCCTGGAATTTAAATTGAACTGTTTCACAGAATATACGACACATGCGTGTGGTCCTTGAAGATTGACCAACCTTGCTTTTCCCGTTGACTGGGCTTTTTTATTAAGTCAATGAGTTGTAGCACCCATAGTGTGATAAAATTATTTTACATCATAATGTTTTTCAGGGCTGTTAAGATCGGAGACTGGATTTTTTTCTAATAAATCCTTCTCTACTGGCTGTGTGAATCTTCCTTTCTACAATGACTGCAACGTCATGTATTATATATATTTTCTAATGTTGAACAAAAAATCAGAAGAAAAGTCCCAGAAAAACAAGACCAATTTTAAACTGTGACCTCTCGACTCAACTTGTCCAACACAAGCCGTAATAATTGCTAAGCAAATTCGACAACCAACAAAAACGATTAAGAAATCTTTGTGACACTAGCACCTACCAACAAACAACACAAAAACATTATGGCATAACGGGTGCTACAATTCATAGGTGATCAGCTAGCAACAGTTGTTCAAAAGATATTAGCATCAATGAACAATGTATTAGCATATGTTTAGCCTTTGTTCAACAAAACACTAGTGAGTCATGCGCCGTAAAATAACGTGTGTACTCTTTATTCCCCTGCGTTATTACCATAAATGTAATGCTCGGTGAATCTGTATGTTACAGTTTAAAACAGTGAAACACCAATTTCCCTTGTGTCACTCTCAACATTGTCCTATTTGATCGTTACGTAATTATTCGTTCTATAATTTGTATTGTGGGTAACCAATGACGTGTATACGCCGATACTAGAAGTTGTAGGGAATCGATTTTATCAGATACTAGCTTTCCGCCCGCGGCTTCGCCCTCGTGGACACGTGGGTTACATTATTCAAGTTTTAGTAGGGATCCCTAATTATTTCTAGAAATAAATATAGCCTATAACACTTCATAAAGATGTAGCTTTCAAACGGTGAAAGAATTTTTTAAATCGGTCCAGTAATTTTTGAGTTAAAACCCTACATACAAACAAATCTTTACTCTTTATAATATTATTATTATAGATATAAAACTTTACAATAAAAGGTTCTATTATACACTGTGTAATTGAATTCACTGTTTTCCCAAAAGGTATGTACTCAGTCCATGACATAGAACTTTTCTAGAGCATTTATTCATCAAAATAAGGATATTAATAATTATAATTAGCGAACCCGGACAACTCCTTAATTACGTGTTTATACGGTGCCGCGACAAGCTTATCATAAAATTAATAATGCCTGTTTTTTTTATTATTTTTGGTACCAAGTCATGTAGAAATTCATTAACTATGTAATTTTCAGGAAAACAGTGAATTAAATAACACCGTGTATAGACATTACAAAAAAATACATACAAAAAATATTTTTGCATACTTATTAAATATGTATATGTATAGAAAATAAACCTAAAATAAGCTAGGTTTACCTTTGCCCCCATACTTATAGTCATGTCAGAGGCCGTCAAGCGAAACATACGAATCGACATACGACTATTTGGTAATGAAATAAACAAATGCCAACTGCGATCCATCATGCCAATATACATATAACCAGGCGATTCTTCTGTTTATCTCAATCCCCGCAGATTTACGGAAACAAACAAGTAAGTATGACGTTGATACGAAAACTAAAAAAAGGCAAAACAAAGTTACTTGGGAACAACAATTATTGTGTTTTTATCCGTACCAGCGAATACCGATTTGAATTATTTCAAGGTCACTATGTAATTCTCAATTCACATGATAAAGACGTCTGACATTATGGTTGTCTTTTTGCTTGATTTGTATACGAAAACCTTCGAGAACGTTCATATTGGAAAATTATTCGCTGTTTCCCGCGGTTTCACCCACATCCTGAGGGGGGAACATCACGCACCCCGATAAAAACTATCCTATGTCCTGTCCTGTATTTCAATCTATCTTCATAGTAAATTTCTTCTTAATCGATACAGCCATTTTGACGTGAAAGCGTAATAATCAGACAGAGATACGCAATTATAATATTAGCAAAGATGTTGTTCTTATGTGTAATTTACGGTGTGTTTACAGGAATGTGGGACTAATTTAGTACAATTGAAAGTATGAAAATGATACAGCAAACCTGTGCCAATAATCTGTCTGCGTCCTATCTGAATCCGAGGAATATTGGTCAGTGATTAATTTATTATAACTATCATAGACATCCTAGCATTCTACCGCGTCATGACCATGTGGTCGACCTTCTTGTTGATTCTTATCACAGGAAGCATCTCCATGCCGGTCCAGAGTTACTTATGTCCTTACTCAGGCATAAATATTGGATTTTAGCTGCGCAAGTTAACCAGTGCCTCGACTTGAGCAAGGACAACAAATCCTTTCTTACGAAGAGCTTTTAACTGTCCTTGCTCAAGTCGAGGCAATGGTTAACTAATCGGATCGGACGCAGTCACCTTTAATATCATACTAGCTTTCTACCAGCGGCTTGGCCCGCGTAGGCTATACGAATTCAAATTAAAAATGACAGAGTTGCATTCAAACCCCCTTTTTCACCCCCTTAGGCGTAGAATTTCGGAAAATCCTTTCTTATCGGATGCCTACTCCATACAAAGAACACACCCTCCAAGTTTCAGGTCTCTACGATCAGCGGTTTAGGCTGTACGTTGATCCGTCAGTCAGTCAGACAGTCAGTCATTCAGGACAAAACATTTTATATGTATAGATACATAGAAGATAGATAGACCACAGTACTACAGGCTACGTCATACTGATTTCAGATCTCAAACGATATATTTGGGTTACTGTTTTTTGATCCCACGGCATATAATAAACGCATACTCAAACAATGTTGCCAATGCTAAAATAGTATTTATATGCAATACATTTGTAAACAAGAGAGCCAAGTCCAGCCATTCTTTATATGAATCAATAATGCTTATTATTTTGTTATCAGATTATTGTTGATGTCCAGCTAATAATTAATCTTATTATAATTAGTATTCATTGCGTAGGTACCCCAAAATGATTACATACATTAATCAATCATAAATATATTTGATTAAAATCTTTGAAGCTATTATTCATACCTTTTGGATAACAATACAGACTTAAAATAAAATATCAACACTACTAATCTGAGTAGTAAATTAATTACCTGCGTCAGACGGAACAGTTAACATGAAGTGGGAAATATACACTAATTAGCCATACTTACAAACCCATGAATATCTATGGTGTAGTACATAATTGCAGGCGAGTAGGAAGATCCTTGGGGTCAGTAGGAAGTAAGCACAACTCGTTTCGACATAAAGACACATAATGCATCTACCTTATGCACACAATCCCATAAAATTATACTACAAGCTAATAGAGGCCGTTAAACAAGGCAATAAAGTCGATTTTCCGATAAGTTAGTTAAACTTTTATTTATGTACAATGCGTACGAACATAAACCGCCTATGTGGGTGCGCGATACAAATGTGAGAATGATCGTTTATATGCAAATATTGTATACGGAAAAGTGTATAACATATTCTGATTTCATCTTTAAATATATTCAAATTTAAATAAATTATGTTTTAGGGTTCCGTATCCGAAGGGTATCAACCAACGGGACCCTATTAGTAAGGGTCCGCTATCTGTCCGTCGTAATAGAAATACACTTGACATGTTTTATGATTCAAAGTTAAAGATTAAAGGTGACTGCTCGAACAAAAAAAAATGTGTTTTTTAAGGATTAATTCCTATAAGAAAAGTATTTGTGAACGCAGTTGAATAATATGTTTTCTCACTCGAGTAGTTTGGGAAAACGTGCGTTAAAGCACCTCTAAAAAACCTTCCGCACGCGAGTACAACTCACACTACGCTAGTTTTAAATTCTTCTCGATATCTCACGCGGTACAAGATGGCGCAACACTAGCTCGCTCAAGTGAACAGTTAAGCCCCCTACAGACCATTCAGATGCAAGTACCAGAACACTTTGTAAGTCCATAAAACGCGCTCATATTAGGTCAAGCGTGTGTAAAGAGCTTTTCGTAAGCTTGTGGCTAGTCCAAATCTCTTTGACTTGGCCTTTTTCTTAGTAAACCCGTATTTATGTTTTATAGCGCAGTTTGTTTTACGTGGCTCGCCTAAGAATTAGTTGGAAGATGTTTTAAGTAAGTATTTACTTGGGTATGTCGAGAAGCTAAAGATCTAAGGTCATCTTGAAGGTGAGGCGTCCATACTCAAACAGAATCGGGTTATAAGCTTAGTTCCTACAAACTTTACATCAAAATGCTAATTAAATCATATTTGACGCTAGACTCGAAAAGCGGTATATATGAAAACTCACAAAACGGTGGTCAGAAACTGTTTTGTTAAATGTGTGACTAGCAAAGTAATATTAAAGGTCAATAAAGGCAGCGTCATTAGAAATCTATCAAACCAACCCCTTATCATATGGATAAAAAAAGGATAATCTCCGGGTGCCTTCTAGGTTGACCTGCGAGATGCCATACAAAAAAAAAGATAATCTCCGGACCGATTACACAAAATCTTTCACTTATAGAAAGCTATATTATCCAAGGCTGTGCAACAACGCGGGCAACGCCGTGAACAGAAACTAGTGTACTTATAAATAACAGTCTATTTATAAAAAGACGTAAACGTTTTCGATAATCATCGAAGGTCCGAAACCACTCGCTATCGAAAGCGACAGTCGGGACCGGTTTGGAGGTCTATTACACGCTGGACCAGAACGAATGGGAGAATCAAAATATTCAAAAGTATTTAAAACATATTGAGGAATTCTGTGAGACTCATGTTAAATACCTTTAACTATAACCCAATTCCAAGCGAATAACAAGCATAAACTGTACTAATCTCACTTATCGATTTGGTATCTATAGTTTTTTGTATTTCATGCATTTCATCGGTTATAAAAATAAGCATTTAATCGAATCAATAGTTCTTGAGAGAATTGCGGATATTCATACATACGGGAATACAGAACCTCCTTTTTTAGAGTCGGTTAAAAATTACACAGTGCATCAGATTGCGACCAGTGTGCGACAAAGTTTATCACACAAATCTTTATAAATTCAACATAATGCAATTGTTTTTAGATTTTTGAACTAAAGTTATACTAGGTTCGTGCGAGCTCACAAACGACTTACGTATTAACAAAATTAATTTCCAAATATTATGATAAAATTTAACGTATTATAGAAAGGTGGTATTAAGAATCCTCTGTGTTCATGTTCCAAAGTAATTCTGAGAAATTAATTAAGACTTTCGTGAAAGCCGCAGTAACCTGCCCCAGACGTCTACTATACCCACATCAAACCTTTTTCATTAACACATCATTGTATTCACTACTAAGCCGAATAATACCATGAATGTATGACGCTGACATTTCTTATTTCTTCATTAATTTCGTAAACAGAGTGAAAGCAAAATAAATTGCATGTGTAAACCAAGCGGTATGTTTTCATTCAAATCGAAATGCAATTACTCAAGCAATACACTTTTTGAAAACTGCATTAAAATCCATATATTACGTTAGAAGTTCTTAGAGAATTAATAGACGAAGTAGATTATTACATACTTTTCTTTTTCTTGTTGCCTTTGTCCTTATATACGGGATAATTAAACATTAAAATTTTTTATCTTCCATTCTTCTTTGTCAATCAATAATAACCAGCATTCTATCATTCACTCCCTTCTCCTTCGCACAACATACTTTCATAGGCCAGCCATTAATTCTTTGGTCTTACTTTATTCTAATCCTAACATTTACAAAAATTAAATCTCCAGTAACAAAAGACCCTGGCATCAGCCCTGAACTAACTAGCCACACGCTTGCATAATAAGAAAAAAAAAACATAAATTACTATCTTAGAAATTAATGTTTTAAAACTATACGTGCATATAATTGATTGCAGCGTGCATTGATTATAATTGATGCAAATTACGCAATTATGATCAAGTCGTCTTTGTGATGTAACAAACAACTACGACAAACATTTGTTATCAAAGTTATTACCTTGCAAAATATGCAATTTATTATACCCACTCCATATTGGCTAAGAGACGGCATCACGAGTCGGTCGATCAAAGGTTAAGCTGTGCTTGGCGCAGTCAGTCCGTAGATGAGTTGGTGACCATCTATGACATACCAAGAGCTGTTGGTCCCGTTGTCACTTGTAGATTTTTGGCAGTTTTTACGAGTAGTCGGAGGCCAGACAGTCTGACAACCAACGTTACCAAGGTAATAACTTTAACTAACTTAGCTGTATCCGGTTAGACTGAAAGCCGATTCTATGTTGGGAAAAGGCTAGGCAGATGCAGATGAGTCATTCATTATAGACGATTTTGTTGCTAGTCAATAGCTACAATTCAAGTTAATATAATTACAACATTTAACAAGCAATCCGAACGAGTTAATTTGACATTTGAAGAAATGTCAAAGTTACACTCAAAAACTTTTTGTAACTTTTGTTTTCTTATACATAATCTACCTATTTAAATGATGATAACATTGGCCCCAAATAAGCCAATTAAGTGTTCCAATTATTGTGAAAACGTCATCATTGATTAATTTATGCTTATTTACATAACAACATTGAGAAATGGAATTTAGAAATCTATAAAAAACTAAATTAAATTATTTTTTTTTACATAATGACGGACGAAGATCTTGTTGGCGTGTCAGAGGTACTGCGAGATGGATTCATGAAAGATTTGATAACCTTTATATATATCTATATATTTTAATTACTGTAATTGGTTTTGAACCGTTGTAATTAATTAAATAAATAAATAAATAATATTCTTTTGTAATCGTCTCGATAACGGAAAAGTGCTTTCTAATAATAGAAATAAGAAAGTATTATGTGTGTTAGAATTAGAAAATATCCTTAAACGAATAAAATGTTGTTATAAACTTTAACGTTTAAAAACTTTAATTAGTACAGCAAGTTCGTGTACGGCAAGGCATTTAATTATACCCACGATAACAACCATTCGTTCGTAATGTTACATATTAAATTGTTGGCTCATGAAAATGTAATAAAAAATGCTTTTAATATGCGTGCTAACAGCTAACGAGTACGTATGATACATTATCTGGATTACATTACGCCCTTGGAAATCCATGGAATACCATAAAATTTGTACGTTTAAAGAGGAATGAGGATGCATATCACGCGAACCCATAAACCTTACAATACCTTGACCGAATTTAAGGTGTTTACTTTCACAGGGAGCGACATTAATTAAAATTAAATTAGAGGTCGTGCGTGATTCGGTGGCAGCAACATTTAAAGAGGTGTGAAGTCGGAATTTCATGTCGCGTTACGTTTTGAGCTGACTTTCATCGAACTAACAGAAGGAAAGAAAGTTGGTGATAATTAAGAAAAAGCATCCGGCCCTTGTGATGAATTCAAAGGCAAACAAACTTAAATACAAAACCAATAAATTAATGACGAGATTGTAAGTTTCGTAATCAGAAATAATGTTTAGCGTGCCAATATATAAATTGAGACTATTTTAATCGCATAACAGGTTAGAAAAAAAAATGACTGAAGCTAGAAAGTAGCTATCGTAGTTACATTACTTTAAAACTGTAGCGCCAATTAAAATAGCTACCTACCAATGAAACTAATAGGAAGGAAGTTATTTAATCGCCGTAGGAAATGTTTTGCACATACAAACGCATCCTTTTCCAAACATGTTTACAGTTTCCAGTAACGAAAACACCAGTCGTGATAGCGTGTTTTGTATCAATAAAGTACATTGAGTTATTACTTGTGTTTAGGAAACTAGATCGAAATCCAGTTGCTGCTATTTATGTGGCTAACTGTGTTAAGATTGTGGTGGTGTGAAACCGTAACAGTAGGTACTGTTTTTTAAGATTTGCTTAATTCCAGAACAAAAATAGTTCTCTGTGGGGTATCGACTATCTAGATTGAAAGCTAGAGCAAGAATTAGAGTAATGGTTAAAATAACTAGGTCTTGTAGTTTTAAGAAATTTACTGTTTTTCAGGCTGAACATACCATTAATCAGTCGTTACAAAAACTTTCTTATGAGCACTCTGATTATTTCAATCAAGTGTAGTTCTCCTGAGCAGGCAACATGATCTTTTTAAACATTTCCCTAAGCATACCAGAAGAAAAAAATCGTATATCTTTGAGAATATCCCATTTGTAATGTGTATGACAAATAATTCCACGTAGACCTACCTATATTTACATTTTTTCAGCCCGGATATGAAATAGAGGTTACAACTCTTTGTCTACACAACCTTCGTGGAGGTTGAAACCTTTACCATGCCTTCAATACGGTACAAGTCAATCCCTGTCAAGTTCAGAATCTAATAGAGTACGCGAGGTCGCGTGAGGTCGATATTACAAAGGTGGACGGAATCACGTACTTTGATAACCGCAACCAATGTTTAGGAATCTGAGGTTTAGGGTTGGTCAGTGAACAAAATTGAATAAATATGATTATGTTTTTATGAATATTATTCAATTTACATACTATATCTGTTATTATTATTTTTTAAAAGACCGCCTTACTAGTTTAGTGGTATTAGATCTTTCCATTATGTTTTTTTTAGTAGTACCCTAGTCTGCATTTGTGACCGGCTCGCACACCATAAGACTTTAACATTACTAAGAATAGGAACATACGGGTCGAACAGACCCTTCTTTTTTGAAGTCGGTTAAAAATGTGGGCTGTGCTGTGTATTATTTGTAGTCCCTCTGCCTAATGAGGGAAATGTGTGTGATGTTATGTAGTACAGGATTTGAACAGGTCAAAACTTACCATATTCCGTAAGCGATCCCAAAATAAAGTGTCCATAAAATTATATTACGCTTTGCAGTTCATTCACCCACAAAGTTTATTTCCGTCAATAATTCTAAGACTCACCTAATTACAGACATCATTGAAACAAATCGCCCGCCGTGTTAATTTCAACATTTCCACGTCCGTTCAGAATAGAATCGCATGAATTTCGAGCGCGACATTTAAACGCCCAATTAATCGGCTATTTAACAATTGTACAACCCTACTGTGCTCATTGTTACGTAATATTTCAGTGAAACACTAGGAAATAACGTAACACGAGTCGACCCGAGTCAATCACGTAACCTTGATAATTGATACATAATAACGCAATGTCACGAATGTGATTTTACCCGACTGTAGCAAAAGGTAGGGTTATGATTTCAGCTGTCTATTAACCGAGTTTGATGAATGAGGAGTCAATCGCATGTTTTATGCAATCACAGCAAGGTTGTTTTTGTTACATGCTTTTCATTTATATTTTTCGCGCAGTCGAGTTTTCGTTTTAATTTTTTTTTTTTTTTCACTTCTTATTACGTGGCTCACTATTATATATTTTTGCATAGGTACTACCTTGTTGCCTTGTCTATTAGTCCCAGGTTTGGTCAAATACCAGGTCGGGCAAAGAATAATAGGTATGTATTGGTAATCACAGAAGAAATATATCTCCATGGGGAATTTCTCGATAGCAGTACAGAGTCAGGATTTCATGAATCACCCGGTCGATCCTTATTACCTATATGTAAAAATTTGGCGTTAGTAGTAGTAATAAACAGCGTTTCTTAACTCTTTGGAGAAAAGAAGTGTGATGTTATATTTTGCATCGATGATGGGTCGTACACCCGGCATAAAAAAAGAATTACGAATTCAATGCCCTTTCAGTTGTGGTTATTTCTGAAATGCAGTAAAAGCTTCTCGTAAATCTTTTCCGTTATTCGTTGCGTTGCAAAAGGGGTTGATTATGCCAGAATTATGCGATTTAATGACTTTAAAAATACTTTTTAAGATCTGAATCATCGTCATCAGCACTGGTGACGTAATCAGACGAGTCTTGGTTTTGATATTCCTAAATCAACTTCGGTACTCACTGGTGTTTTCTGAACCGACATCGCAGGCGAACCAGTGGTTAAAAAACTTATAAAATATTAAAATTATGACGTCAAGATAAACATGAACACCATGAGGAGTCTTTAACTTACTATCGTACATTCTAAGGATTGCGTCACTCACAAAGAAAAAATATATAATCGCTTTCTACTTGCAGTACAAATAGTTACTGATTACTGAGAACCGTTATCATCACTCTAATTGAAATAACTTCTTCAACTGATTAATACTAGGAAAGGCACTCAATGTATTCGTTTCGTCATAAATATTACTTAGAAGAAAATTCTTATCATCACCATGGCACAATTATCGTAAAAGCGTGCTCTTCATCTTGATGTAGCTCATGCACGATGTTTTGTAATCTGTCTATCATATAAAATGCTTTGTCCTGAATGACTGACGGATCAACGCACAGCCTAAACCGTTAATCGTAGAGACCTGAAACTGGGAGGATGTGTTCTTTGTATGACGTAGGCATCCGTTAAGGAATGATTTTCCTAAATTCTACCTCTAAGGGGGTGAAAAGGGGGGTAAAGTTTGTATGCAACTCTGTAATTTTCCATTTGAATTCGTATAGCCCATACGGGCGAAGCCGCTGCCGGAAAGCTAGTAAATACTTTTCATGTTATCTATCTGATTTTTTAGCTAATATTATTCTTATCCTTAATTTAACTGAAGATTCTGGCCAATGTTAAATTAATTTATATTCTTCATGTATTAAACGTTCTAGTTATTAGCTACCTTCCGAGAAGTATAGAGTAGATGAAGTCTTCGAAGCTTAGCTGGACAGTAAACCCAGCTTAGAGGGTTTGTTTCTCAAATTTCGCTCTAAAAGCCGTTATAATCTTCAACTAGTGATAACATAGATTTTCCTTGTGGTTCTTAGAAAACTATTATCCTGCTTTTCCCAAGGAAGAGGACAAGAGGTTGTATACCAACGTATTCTTTGAAGAACTTTCTCAACTATAAATTACACAACGACTGAAATTGCGACATAAATTTCAGGTTTTTATATATACTGTTCACAAGTTCAACAGTTTCTTTGTGGTGCCGCTATCGAGACACTTCTCTCGTGTCACAATAGATGTCCTACACTAGTTTATACATAGACACTAGCTGTATTTAGCCTTGCTTTTTAGTACCTAGTGTTTATTTTGTCACAACAAAACAAAACAATTTGCATGCCAATTTGGCGAATTGTCTGTACTATATCAAATACAACTTAAGTATATTGTAACACCTATTGTAACTAATTTCAAGCAAATAAACGTATTCTATACTATTCTGTATACTGGCTGACAGGAGGAATACGTGCTCTAGGATACGATTAGTACCAAAATATTTTTTGATACGAATATTCCAAACGCTAGTAACCATGTCCTAGAGCACGTCCCTCGTTCATCCTGTCAACCTGTATACTGAGTGTGCAGTGTATGGTGTCGTAGTGTAAACCTTGCTTCATAGTGAACTTATACAAGTCTTCCAACATGTTTCATGTTCTTTTCTTCCATGTTTGTCATCATCATCATCGTCGTCTAATTTTATGCCTGTCATGTCTATGGCCTATAAATATTGCCTTCTTCCTAGTGTCTTCAATGAAATTCCCTTCATATTATTTCTTCTTATTAATCTTGTAATAATATGTACGTTTTACATATAAATGAGCACTGAGGCTAATAATTATGACCATTTCTACTTATAAGCCTGTTAGTATGACTGTCTTCATAGAAGGAATCAGCCAGTTTTATTCAAGTACCTACTAATAAATCATTTCTTAATGTCGAATGTTTATGCAGTGCATGATACATCCTTAAACAAAGATATTATGATGATTTGTATGATAATTATAGATGACATTACTAATGCTTCTTTTAAGTAGTGTTGTTATTTTGATTTGTGTTTTTATCGTGTGTCTGTCTGTCTCAGTAGTAGTTTTTATTATGTGCCTTTCTGAGGCAGTTACTGTCGTAACTGTTTACGTGTTTTCTTTATTTCTGACTTGATATAAAATTCATTCCAATCAATTCGTCCCAGTCGTCAGATATCTACATTTGCGTGTGAAGTTGTACCCACATCCTGAGAGAACTACTTCATGAAGACGGATAAAGAGAAGACCGGCTTTCAAATTCGGCTTCACTTATGTTTAACGCCTACAAAACGCATCACTGCCAATGCGGAAGAACCGTATTATGACTTGCATTAAAACGCAACGAGTTTTATCGAAAAACAGTGCCAAGAAAATGTTTCTCTGAAATATTTAGAAGATATTCTCAAAAGCTAAGCGTTCGGATATGTGTGCACAAAAACCAATTAATAAGTAATGCATATAACGGGTTTACCAGCAGAATGTTTCCTAATTTTAGCTTCCAAAAAGGTTTGAAGCTGTGACAGATAAAATTTTATAATCTCGGTTTCATTATACAGTATCATGTCAATTATGTTTTTTTATTTGTTAACATATTCACTTCATCAAATTCTTATTTTACCCAAATTCGTAAAGAAAAAAAATATTCTGCTTTACAACAATTTATTGTACTTCACCCTTTGGCGATATTTTATCACGTAATTGTAAAATGTTGTAAGTGACATCGCTTCTTGTTCATTTCGCGCACTCGATGCATATCTCTGCAGTTCTACGCATTGCACTACGATATCAGCTCAATGCCGATAACGTTTGACAATTAAACAAGCGAGGACTTGTCAACTGTAAGTACCAGTCATTTATATATTTCACGACATAAGAAAAATATAAGTACAGTTTTTTTAGAAGTAAATGCTACACTATCTAGCGCAGCTTAATGATTACCAAATGATCACAAAAAGCTAATATCAAATCCCAACCTAGATAGGTATCAGTGCACTTGCATTAGTTGCACCATAGGCCTTAATGTGGAACATTGGCGTGCACTCAATTTTAAACCCAAAACAAACACGTTTAAGTCTAAAATAGGGCACAGAACAGGAGATAAGATCGGCCTAAAATAAACGAACGCAGTTGAATTGCATCACACGTCATGTTACTATGTAACTGGTGTATGTACATAATACTTAACAGCGTTGTTAATTCAAGGATTTTGGTTCGAGTGGTTCCCATTAGGTTATGAACTAGCACTTGTTGGGTATGTATGAAGTATAGAGTATAGGATGATAACATCAGAGTTGAGTAGGTTTTTTTTAAATTTAGAACGCAGTATAATAACAGTTACGTGACGGCCTAGCCTAGATGTTCCAAGCCTGGCAGGTAACAATGTGAATTTCTATGTTCTACTTTCAAAGTTTATCTTGGACTCTGCATTTTTTAAGGAATCATCAAATGACACCTCCCGCTGTGGGCAGAGCGGAAGGGTGTGTCAAACTCTTACTGACTAAAACCCATCCATGATCCTTCCTTCGCTCTTTACGTTTTATGACCCATTTGCAAAAATAAATATCATTTATCATTTAGCACCGGGATAAGGTTTTAAGGAAATTTATAAAGCATTGAGGGGAAACCTTGTTTGATACTATATCATTTGTTAATTAATGGTTCCGTTGTCAAATTGTAGTAACTTCCTCAAATCAGTGTATCTAGTTTACGAAAATATTTTATGCATTCATGATGTCACTTTTTACAAATTAATTACTAAAAGGAAATAATATTAACAAGGTGATTAATATTTCTACTAAATAACAGGAAATACAATAATTAATAGATGCTGTCAACGGCTACCTTGGCACTCCGGTAGCATAAGTTCATTATATCAGATAGGTACCTCGTTGGACTTCTGAGAAGTGAGACGTGTTGGGCTTGCTAATTCGATGGTTTAGACAGAATACGCGCTAGGCAGTCAGGCGGCGTCCGAATAAGCTGACATTGCTGGGTAGCCTAGCTGTCTATTACGATATTGATGAGGTATGACGTTTTAGCATACATGGATGTGAGTGAATGATAAACATAGGCAAGTAGAAGGTAAATGTATGATTCAAAAGACGAAAGGTCCCAAAAACATATTAGCCCTATGAAACCCCACATGTGGCAAAATCGAAATATATTTTTAATCGACTTTGAAAAAGAGGTTTTATAATATAACGACTTTTAGCGCTCTCAGCCTATGTCACAGGATGAAGACAAAAATAATTATATCTCACATATTAAAATCCGCTCGGATGTTCAGTATCTAATCCATGAAAAAAAAGAAAAAATAAATTAAAAAGGGTACATTGGTTAACTCCATCAACTTCCTTTTGAACACGTCTGGTAAAAAAAACGATACTCAAAAATCCTTCGCCTCTTCGCTGGATATTCCCTAGAGCCTGAATATTCGTGTAGATAGTCCTTCGTCCTATCTATGCCTAGATCCCCATGGTGGGGTTAGAGCCATGGTGTTGTCTGTTGTGTAGTATTGATACACCAACATTACATCAGATGTCACAAGTTACCATGGTCAGTGAGCCATGGCCGATAGACTGAGACATTATGCAATCAATAGACGACATCTCTCAATAGTATAAAAACCAAACCGTTTATCTGTTGATTAGTTTTTTAATTCTAAATAACTTAATCGATTTTGATGCAGTTTTATCATCATAGAGCGGAGCTTGGACATACAGTTAATTACTATGAGGAGTATCAATTCCTAACCAATGCAATTAGGTACCCAATTAATAAGTATCACTCGACAGACGACTGCACTAATTACGAATGATCTTCTGAACTTGTAATTACTTACCAATCAGACCATATCATGTGACATGGGTTCGCGACGTGAAAATTACCTCCACGAATAGCGATACTTGTTTAGTACTGTGGGGTCCCAAAATGCTTCTCAAACGCATTCGTTTAAAAAAATAACCTTTTGGCGCAGTCGGGTAAAAAGATACTTAGACTATTATTTCTGCAATGTATCTATGGACTAGACATACACTAGGTACGACTACTGTTTTGTAAAGGACAAGCGCCCAAAAAATATGTTGGAAGAACGAGAGTCCATTTTTCAATGTTTGTGTTGCCGAACCTACACATCGACCGACTTACCGTGACCTGTCAGTATTACGATTACTGCGAGCATCATTCTAACTAGCTAATATATTTATCACGAGAGATGTGACATACCCATCTACTTTAAATGTTATCAGAATCTTATTAGACACAAGGCTAGGCCGCTGTAACAAACATCAATAATACTATGTCATTCACGTATATTTTGAAACGGCATAATATTACACGCTTGCTTTTACGAATTATGCAGGTTACCTCATCTTTAGATGTTGAATACGATAGAAAAGCATTAAGGTTCGAAGAATCATGCGTTATGACGTCATTAATCTATACATTGTCGAGGTGGCCAAGAGGTTAGGGCACCTGCATCTTGTGTACGAATGTGCGCGTTAGAAACCTGGCAAGTACCAATGTGACTTTTCTAAAGTCGTATGTGCTCTAAGTGTGCCTTAGACAAAACCGTCAAACCATGAATGAAAACATGGAGTGGAAACCTGGACTAAACAGTCTGAAATCGCCAATGCACCTTGAGCAAGCGTTGTGATCAATGCTCTTGGCTTCTCTGTATGAGAAGAGGCTTTTACCAAAGAATGGAATAATAAATAGGCCGATGATGACGAACATAAACATTAGAAAGATAGGTAGAGTATCTTATCTTCGTATAAATCATTGATATCATAGCTCAGCATAGAAATATGAAGACAACACAACATGACACTCCTAAACAGCGGACGGCCACTGGGTCACTTGTTTTAGGCTAATCAGGCCGAGGTATAGAAACGCAAGGAATAATAATTCCAAACTACGTATGCTGCTAACCACCCCACAAGAACGAGCGTGAACTACAAAGTGAACAGATATAACAAGCCAGTTAAAAGTCTCACAGCGAATACAACGTAGGATTGTGTAATCCGTACACTCCACCTGTCATGTCTATCCTTTAATCTTTGCTAATACTAGCCAGAGAACGCTTGCAAGATACTATAGATACATTCCGAAGTTGTCCTAGTTTTAGGAGGATTGTTGAAACTATTTGATCTATGAGCATAGGTGCAAGTATAGGACTAGTATATGCCCATAGCGACGCGCACTACTATGTGTCTGGGAAAATACCACAAATGTGATCACTATTGTGTGTGAGTCAGTCTTCGGTAGCGTTATAAGTGTTCCTTCAAGCTAAAAAATAAGTTTCAAAATCAGTTTAATAGTTCTGAAGATTCCTCTTACAAACAAAAAGTCAGGTGAAACTAAGAGATTGTTCGAAAGAGTCATCGCGGCTCCGGAACGTGAAGGGCGAAAGAAGAAACATGAAGGTTTTAATCAGTAGTAGTCCGACTCTTCCTCTAACTCTGCCCACAGCGGAACCATTTGACAATTTTCCATAAGTCCTTATCACTACTCTTGCTGAATTGATTTTTTTGAACCTGGCTTTATATTAGAAAAGAAAAATGAATATTTCTAATGTAATATTATTTGGATGTTGATACTAAAATAATGGTTATAATTCTTTGAGCAGTTATCAGAGAATCTATAACAGCCTTTGTTTGGCACTTGAACTCGACAAACGGCTTGCCAACATGTTAGCTGGCGCCTGTTAGCGTGGTCAAATAACTACACATCATTATATATCACCTTCTACACTGCAGACTAAGGTAATGACCTACTCAATGTAATAACGGGGAACTTGAATGTCCTACGCGGTTTTCTTATCCTACTGAAAATATGCTATTCAAACTGTTTTGGAACAAGAAGACTACATTTATTTGGAAGGCAATATTATTTCTTTTTATTTCAAATTCCAATATCAATCTCAAAAATTATAGTTTACCAAGAAAAGATTTAGATAACTTGACACTCCACCACTGCTTTAACAGTCAACTTTTAGTATTACTGCTTTTATTTTTTACCAGACAAGATCATTCCAAATCTTCATAGAAATTATAACGAATGACAAACAGAAATACGTTTATTTTTACTATCTATGAGTAATTACTTGTGCAATTGTGTGCATAATACGAAGACGCGTCATTGTACAATAATATTGTTACACACCTTTATTGTATACTAAATACGACGATTATTATGGAAACTACAGAGTGTAATCAGTATTCTATTGCTTCAATGACGATAACTGCTCAGCGTTTATTGGAGTGGCAAACGGTGTAATGGACAGTGACGTTTACAACAATATATCTACACGCTTACACTCGGTCCTTTGATTTTTTTGATCCAGTAGATGTACGTGTCTTTCAGAGTCTCTCGTCTATAAACATTCAGAAGTTTGTTTACCAGTTCCAAAACCATTCTGAAGTCCCTTTCAATCTTCATAATTTTGAACAGTTACAAAACATCATCGATATTATAATTAGCGCCATCAAACATGAAGTCACGCATCTAATTACAGAATTAGGGCTGTTCTTGAACTAAATTTGCCAGACACATATAGCTGCCAATTATTACCTACCACTTAGGGACAGACCAAACATGTGGTGAGTAAAAATTTGTTGGTACTACCACATACTGTTTATTGCGCTCTCCCGGCGACAAGCAGAAAAAATACCACATGCTGAGCTCGGAATTATATCTCATCTGCCTGAAATAAAGTTATTGGTTATTTTTGTAGACGGGTAAAAGTTCATAAGTTCATGTTCAATTGGGTGAGGTGATCATTCAAGAAGAATATAATCAAGGCGCTTTCATGACTAACAATCTACTAGGAACTTCTAGCAAAATTATTGGCCCTTATTTGTTAAGAATATCACAACTACAATAATGATCCAAGACTGACAAAAATCCAAGGATTTTAAGAAAAAAGTACACAAACAAGCAGCTCTGAATGAAGGAATTGAAAAAAAACCGAATCTTTTCAAATAAAAAATGATGTATATGAAAAATAAAGACGTTACATAATAGGAAGCGCTATAATCAGCTCTCGATTTGGACATCAATACAATACAAAGAGCCTTATAAAGGAGACACGTGAGGCCAGCCCGACATACTAGGTAATGGTTGATTCTCTTTGAAGAGAGAGGGAATGGGTCTAACACTCAAATTACACAAAATACTGAGCAGAGTTCAAACAGAAGTATCTCTGGAAGACTGGAAGTAAGTCACAGCTTACGAATCAGTCATTGAATAGGCCTTCACAACTAGCATGAGCATAAATGCATTTGCACAAAGTTGATTACCCTACATGAATACATTGAACCAAGTAATAGCAACAGCGTCTCATATGTCCAAATATCCTTTCAAGCTAATTAAACAGCAATTTCTAATTGTATCAAACAGTTGCATTGTGGAAGTTTAGAAGTAGACGAAGTAATTAGCATTCCTGAAATTACATTACGGAAGAATGTTACGCTCGTACGTCGCATAAAACAAGCCGACCGTTGTGAGAGTGTGAAAATAAGTGCTTTGCTCATTAGGGACTCGCATATGGTAGATTTTTACTTCGCTAGAGATAAAATATTATATTTTTCCTAAGTCAATTTTAAATATTCTCGACTTTTTGAATGTTTCATCTCAACGCGAGAATTTAAAACAGAAAGTTGAAGTATTAGAATGCTACTTGCGGCACGCAACGGATGATTCGATCATCACTGGCCATTTATTGGGATAAACACACATGTGTCCAAATGTTTAGACATCTATGCAATCAGAAACGGCTCACGAAGATTGACGAAGCATCACGAATGCAACAATCGTTGCAAATTAAAATTTAGATTGAAAGCTCTGTAGCGTGGCGTTGGCAGACGACAGCCGTGTGTCATGCCAAATGGTTCATTTGGACTTTTGATTTGAACCTTGCAGAGCTCGACTATGCGGTGACTACATGGCTTGACCTATATTTTTAATGTCCTTATTCCGTCACATTTTTAACTGCATTCTATATTTTATTTGGAATACAATTGCTTTCAGAGAATTGTGATACTTGTATGGCTTGCTTGTGTAGTTGTTGTTATTTTGAGTTCTAATTGGAAAAGTGCCACAGTATTGTCTCATTAGGACTTTCTTGTCTGTTTTCTTTTTTTCAAGGTTGTGACATTTCTGAATAAACACTCACCTTGTATTATCATAAGTGGAAGGTGGGTGTGGAGTCATATTGTCTCGGATGGCATGACTACGCATTTGTGTTAAAGTACCTCATTTATTTGTTCTTGTTTACAACAGTCTTGGCACCTCTTTTACTAGAAGAAGGCATCTTAAAGTGCCAACCAAGACTATTTATGTAAAGTACAATTTCATACATAAACTAGCTTAATACTACGAACCCACGTAAGTATTTTCATATTTTTTTGACTTAGAGACGGTTGTAATACCGTTTAGGACAATACCAGGACAAACATATTTTTTGTTATTGCAACATTATATTCTGTGTGAATTAGGTATTTATTGCCGCTTTGAAGTAGTGCAACTATAACGTGTCAGTTTTAATTTATTTAATCACAAGCTCATTAAAAAGGTTGACAGACTTAACCCGTCCTCCTTATCTTCTATCAAGTTGCCAATTTGTGGGAATATAGCTCTGGGCAATAATTTTATCTTTATTTTATAAACAAAAAGTGCACATTGACCTAAAATGGTAATACCAAATAAGCCGTTCATATCGATTTTTTTTTAAATGAGCTATTTTCGTTGAGTATCAATAGTAATACAACATATAGCCCACATTTTTTTGCATTAACGAATGCAATTTATATTCTTCTTTAATTATGAAGCCTGTTACCTTTATGAATTCAATGTGTAAAAGAAATACGAAAAGTGGCACTCATCCAGCATATTTTTATAAGCCACTTAGCGATGACAGTTGAAAGCACTTAAAATCAATATTTCTTTCAGATAGCGGGCAACTACTCAATATTCCATTTAAGTATCGTCACCGAGGTCATGGTGCTTCCGTGCCGCCATATTCGTTTATTTATAGACCTCATCGCAGGAAGTCAACTCAAAAACGATTTCTTAATCTTATGCCATGCGCGACCAAACGGAACTCGGCAATGCTTCCTATTGTTGCCAAGATTTTAAATGGCTCATTCGAATTTCGAACAATAATGTTTTTTTTAGACAAATACGAGGTGATTGAGCAATTCATCTTCGAACAGACAAGGATAGACAAATGCAAAGTTTAAATAATATATTTGTAAATGTCTGTGTCTGTAGAATAATATCGTCAATATCAATACATAATGTAAACATTCCAATTGAAATATAAACAACAAGAACATGTCTAGCAATTGAAAACAAAAGGGGAATACATAAAATATTCAAATTCAGTGATATTGGCAACAGCGAATAGAGACCGGTTTCAGTCTCACAGATTGTTTTTTTTTTCGTATTTACTCTCGCAACGCCATTCTCATAACAGGCTAAAACTGAAATTAACACGTACAACGCCATTTCAGACAATGCTGGGCGACACCTAACTATCCCTAAAAAACATTAAAAAAATGTAGAAGGGTATGAAATTTGAAAAAAAATATAATTGATTGTATGTTAATTTTAGGTATTTTTAATCACTAAAACAATAATTAAATCACAGAAATCCCAGTTATTCGTTAAATAAACACCGTCGCTCAGTATTGTCCGACATGGCCCTGCGCGAACGATAAGTCTTAATTCCTCCGTCCAAGCCACGCGGGTCAAGTTGCGGGTCGGTCAGTTGCTTTCGCGCGCTTTGATTTTGTACCAAAAGGTGACTAATAATAAAATTTCTATGGTAGATTTTAGAAAAGAAATTGTCAAAGATTTTTGTTCTGAACCAAAAGCACTGGACACTGTCGAAACACGACCGAAGAGGTTAAAGCACAAATTGCTACAGAAATAAGGAAAAAGTAATGTAAGACGGGCGTGTTCTAACTGCTACAAAGAAAAAGTAAAGGTCTTAGGAAGAATTGAAGCAAAAAATAAAGTAAAAAAAATTAAAACATTCTGTGACGATTGCCCTAACAAACCATTTTTATGCTTAGAATGTTTTAATATCGCTCATAAATAAATACTTTCATGCTATACCTACATTTAAGATAATAATATGTAAGATCTCAAAATACGATTAACATTAATTTTCTCCTTTTTTGATAAATAGATATGTAAAATAACTGTCTAATTTATTTAATAAACTATTTAATACATCCCACCTTATTTCCCTGTTTTGTGATAAGTAGGTCACCAATGAGTCCCTCAAGATTATTTCCACAAAAACTTAAATTTTTAAGTGCTGACGTGGGTACGTTAGACTAGGGGGCCGCGCGGGTCTAATAGAAGGTAAAAAGGCCTTGTTCGGTCGACCGACGCAGAGAACTAGACGTTCAAATATAAGTCCGAGTGTGGGACAGCATTGTCTTACATGGCCCAAATGGAACAGTCAAGTGTCGCCCGTATGTTCCGACGTGGCCTGAACGAGAGCGTATTGCTTTCCGCTTTGGCGTTTTACGTGTTAAAAGTTGCAATTTTAATGAGACATTCACTTAAACATTCACTGAAGAGTGAGTTGAATCACAGCATTAATCACGATGACCGGATGTGTACATTTATGAATTATAGATTTCTAGAAGCGCAAATGGGTCAGACAGTTACATTTTATACGTACTTACTACATTTCATAAATAAAATGCGAGTGCCCGCGCATTATATGTTGTGGTATCGAAATTCGAATACAGAACATATTTCGGTCAACCGATTTAGATCATTGCGGTGTCATTCAACCCGATCGGATACACTGAAACCATTGACCTGTATAAGATAAAGCTTAAAACTGGGCTCGAGCCAGTTTATTGCGACATTATCGGATATCGACCAACTGCCGCAGCTTCCATGCGGTTATCGGCAATAAAGCACTAGGATATTGAACGGCCATTAAAGTAGGTAGCATCGGACGTGTACACGTAGGTAAACACAATTAAAACTGCTGTTGGAATTACATCAATAAAATTGTGAAGGTTATACTTTTATAAACATTTGAAACAGATCATGCACCTCTTCATGTTATCAAATTTCAGGAAGATCTTCCACAAGAAAAGACATTATTCAGTCATTAGTTGCTGCTTGTATTTTCACTATCTTAGAACAGAAATGTACTAAGATCAAAAAAACTCATAACCTTCCCTAGTTCGTGTTCTTAGCTAAATTTAATCAAATTCGGATACGCCATTTAACCGTGAAAACTTGATAGACAGATCGGTTTCATTAAACGTCCAAGGTTAAGTTGTTAAAGTGATAAGTTAGGTAACAACACAAATTCTCTCGAGTTTCAATTGCCAGACATTTGAATTCCGATCGAAAAGCGAAATTGCTTGTCAGAAAAGGGTGCTTCCATAAGTCTCAAATGTTAATAGAATTAATTGGAAAGCCCGATGAACAGGTCGTACTTTTGAGAATCTCTCATCCGGGTTCCGTTCCTTATAGATGTTTTGGAACAAGGAAATTCTTTGACAGAATATTTATTGCTATTTGAAAACACGACCTCGAATATAAGGCTATTTTATATAACCTTTGTAATTAAAAAAAAACCAGGATAACTTAACCAATTTACAAGAAATATGAGATGCAGGTCCGTATTTCGGATTTAAAATATTGAAATTTTGGCTGTTGATACTATATGCTGTAAGCATCCAGCAAGAAAGGATTTTTGGGTGCGGAAAGTAATTCCCACAGATCGCGGGTGAAACCAGCTGGTACTTAATAGAAGTAATTCATTATCATCAGCCTATATATCGTCCCACTGCTGGGCACAGGCCTCTTCTCATACAGAGAAGGCATGAGCTTGATCACCACGCTTGCTCAAGGCGGATTGGCGATTTCAAACTTCTAAGTCAGTCAGTAAATCCAGGTTAGTCAGTGACGTCCAAGATATACTTAGAAAGTACATAATTATGACTTTTAGAAAAGTCTAAATGGTACTTGCCAGGTTTCGAAGTAATTACGGCCACCATTTCTTTTGTAATTTTGTTTTTCTATCGTTAAAATTAGTAGCAAAATCGTACTCTCAGAATTCGATCTCGTAGATCGGGCGAATATCTATCTACTTGACAACATATTCAGTGCTATTATAAAGTAATTTTGAAAACATATAACAATAGACATGCTAATCAGGAATCAAGTAAGTCAGTTGCCTCAGCTTTAATTATACTTCTTGAAGAGTTAAATGTAACTTTGTCTGAAACCGAAGTAACATAAAACAATAATTGAAGTGCAGTGTTACAGTCAGATACTGTGTTTCAATTCCAATAATTGTTATAGGTTAAGCTGTCAAAGCTACAGACTAAAATTTGTCTTAGACTAGCTTTCCGCCAGCGGCTTCGCCCGCGATTTCTTAGCCAGTGGATACAAAAACTTGACAAATTATATGCTAGAACCTTCCTTTAAAACACTCTATCCATTAACTGCGTAGTGTTAAAAATCTAAGTATACACAGGGACAGACAGACTGCAGAGATGCGGTTCAGTAAAAGAAATTTAGAGAATTGCCAACGAGTATCGACAAAATATGACAATTAGGGAATACGGGAGGCGTATGAACGAGCTTATTAGATATCTTTGCGAAAATGCCAACTTAGTTATTCCGCAAACGGGCTGTTGCTCCGCAAGCATGCTCCACGTACATGACATTAATCAAATCAGAGCACGAGGAATCCTCAGCAATGCTCACATGTCACACGATACATAAATCTCATTACAATATAAAAGCTTTTCTCTGGCTGTTGATACTATATGCTGTAAGCATCCAGCAAGAAAGGATTTTTGGGTGCGGAAAGTAATTCCCACAGATCGCGGGTGAAACCAGCTGGTACTTAATAGAAGTAATTCATTATCATCAGCCTATATATCGTCCCACTGCTGGGCACAGGCCTCTTCTCATACAGAGAAGGCATGAGCTTGATCACCACGCTTGCTCAAGGCGGATTGGCGATTTCAAACTTCTAAGTCAGTCAGTAAATCCAGGTTAGTCAGTGACGTCCAAGATATACTTAGAAAGTACATAATTATGACTTTTAGAAAAGTCTAAATGGTACTTGCCAGGTTTCGAAGTAATTACGGCCACCATTTCTTTTGTAATTTTGTTTTTCTATCGTTAAAATTAGTAGCAAAATCGTACTCTCAGAATTCGATCTCGTAGATCGGGCGAATATCTATCTACTTGACAACATATTCAGTGCTATTATAAAGTAATTTTGAAAACATATAACAATAGACATGCTAATCAGGAATCAAGTAAGTCAGTTGCCTCAGCTTTAATTATACTTCTTGAAGAGTTAAATGTAACTTTGTCTGAAACCGAAGTAACATAAAACAATAATTGAAGTGCAGTGTTACAGTCAGATACTGTGTTTCAATTCCAATAATTGTTATAGGTTAAGCTGTCAAAGCTACAGACTAAAATTTGTCTTAGACTAGCTTTCCGCCAGCGGCTTCGCCCGCGATTTCTTAGCCAGTGGATACAAAAGCTTGACAAATTATATGCTAGAACCTTCCTTTAAAACACTCTATCCATTAACTGCGTAGTGTTAAAAATCTAAGTATACACAGGGACAGACAGACTGCAGAGATGCGGTTCAGTAAAAGAAATTTAGAGAATTGCCAACGAGTGTCGACAAAATATGACAATTAGGGAATACGGGAGGCGTATGAACGAGCTTATTAGATATCTTTGCGAAAATGCCAACTTAGTTATTCCGCAAACGGGCTGTTGCTCCGCAAGCATGCTCCACGTACATGACATTAATCAAATCAGAGCACGAGGAATCCTCAGCAATGCTCACATGTCACACGATACATAAATCTCATTACAATATAAAAGCTTTTCTCAGCACTGTTTGCTGAATATGTTTTGATTTTTATTCATACATCTATAACTACATCCAAAGAGTTAATACTGATTTTGTTAGTACAAATAAGAAATAAGATTAGACGACGCCTTGTTGGTGATGTAGCACAAAAAATACAAGATTTTATTAAATTGTAACTGGGCCGCGACTTGATTCCACAACTAGCCTACAAAAATAACACCGACCCACCCACTAATATAACAATGTAGTTAAAACGGATGCATTAATTACTCTATTAATATTTAACGACGAAACGCATTGTCTTCAAGACTGCATCCTTAGATAATAAAGAGTCCAGCGATCCGCGCATGAGCATGATTCACAAATATGGCAAATTCAACATGGCCGCCGGTAGCGGGGATTGCGTTGGGATTGCATTATCCATATTCGATACGAGGTGTGCCGTATACGTGACCAGCAACATGTTTTTAATCACGATACCTTGATTGCTAATGTCTCTACATCTTAGGAAAGTCTAACACACGCAAGAATATCAATGAATACTTAGAACTGTATCTTTTAAGGTCGTTGTCGTGATTAAAACAATGAAATACAACGTACTCTTGTACTATCAAATTATACGATATTTGTGTGCGTATTCATCAAGTCTATATGACGCTAAGCCGAGGTTTAAACCAGCTGGACAGCCACTGTAATCCAATTTAACAGAACATGTGCTATAATGTGATAATCTGCCCAGCCACGAGTCACCGCGTTTAAAGGCGTAACGCCAAGTAAATATAACAATTCATATAAATAGTTCTATATTATGAGACATGTTACAAAAGTTCAAGACTGCGCTCAAAAGTCATTGTAGAGATTACGAGTATCATAGTTTTGTTTTATCAACGGCTCTATTCTAGATTCAAACATGTCTACGCTAAGCAAGAAAGCTCTAGTCGAAAGAGCCGCTTTACGAGCTCAATGAACTTCAACAATCGACACACTTAGCTACACAGAACTTATCAAATAAATTATTCCTTGAATAAACACCCGCATCTGCGTGTGGTCGGCTCGGATTTTTAATTCAATAAAAATATATTTTTATTCCGACTGTAGGTCGGGCAACGCTCTCATCGGGGATGTTATTAATACTATTGGTGAGTGTTTCTTCAATCTTTTTTATTTCGTCCACTGAAAGATATTATTCATTACGTAATATCCGTAACAACGATTCTGACTTCGACTTCTTGAACAGAAGTTTCAATAAGTTTTGTCTAGTCTTCATCAACAAAACGAGCATAGTGGGCGGCACTGCAGAATAGTACAAAAAAAAGCAAATTTAAGTTACCACATACACGTGATCGGAGTAAAAAAACAAAGACATTTTATATGCAAGCCTTTTAAACTTAGCTGGTATTATTATAATAACTGCTTTCTTTCTAAAGAGTTGAAAACGCAGTAAGAATGAGTCACTCTATACCTCGGAAGGTATGCGGTTTTAACCGACATTGGCCGCAGTTGAGGCCACCTTTTGTGGGTTCAGTTGAAAGCCTGTAAAGAGCCGTAATTGCCTCGTACTGCCTCGTAGTCTACTGCATTGTGTTTTACACCATATTGATTTATCGACTTCAGAGACATGCATAATTAGAACACATTATTTATGCAAACATGAAGTTTCAAGTCCGGTTCGGATTCGGATCATATTGATCGTTTGTACATGAAATCCAGATAAATATAGAACACTCTTTAGAGAACAAAGGAGTGTATAAGTACAATTTTCCGCGCAATAGAGTAAATTCTCATCCTGCTCATTCTTTCAAACAAAACAACCACTTTTCCAACAGCCGAGAAAACTGAATCACACACATCTCGCGCATCATTCTCTATGAGGCTGAGGTTCTACTAAAGATGAATTACGTACCTATGTGTCTCATTTCCACTAATAGGATTACTTGATGATTATTTTCAAAGAATAGCACTATCAGAACAATCCTATTGGTAGAAATCAGACATATCCATAGCTAAGCAGCTCCCCACATCTCTAGTGGAACCGCAGCTTAATTCTGTCAAAGGAACCAAGTATCGGAACTATTTGATGAACCACACAAACCGGGAGTTCCCATCGGTACCTCTAATTAATGACCTTACACTAACCGAACTTCAATTATCGTATTTAGTGACAAAAAGTTAATTGAATACGGCTGAGAAAAAGTTCGCGGAAGAACAGTGGAAACTACCGTTTAATGTTATAACAGGTGTACTAACTAGATTCGAAGTAAACACAATAATTAATCGATTATTATGAATCGACTAATTAAAATGATTATGAGTTCGATTCGGTTAATAAAATTAATCGATTGAAAGAATAATTTTCATAGCTTATTGAAACACATGCAGGAGAAGTTTATTTCTGTCAAATATTCACTTAATTTGATTGGCCGTGTAATTGGTAATTTAGTTTAGAAGATAATAAATAAATTGGTATTTAATTACCACGTTTTTTTTGTTGTTCCCATACACATAATTTATAAAGTATAAGCATAGTTACTACTATTCTTTTTTTACTCTCGCATTTAATATCATAAAAGGTATCGTAACTAGAGATATAACGACAGTTTATTGCGTGGATAGCGAGTAAATATTGATTAACTAATAAACTGTATCCGATATGAATTATGATATCACATGAACACTATTACGGTGAATGAGCGAGTCAAGAATATTCTTTTAAACCCAGTAGGATAGGGGTAAGGTAATGTCAGTGGCGTAACTATAGGGTGGCAGGGCTGGCAAAATGCCACGGGCCCCCGACCCAAGAGGGCCCCGGCCCAAGAGGCCGCCAGCTCAGTAATTTTTTTTTAACATTGCATTTAATTGAGAGGCGGCATATGCCCAGCGGTGGGACGTATATGTATAGGCTGGTGAATGTGAATGAATGTAAACAGAGGCGGCCTTAGGGGGTGGCGAACGGGACACTCGCCCGGGGCCTCGCTCTTGCAGGGGCCTCGCGCAACAACCTGAGCAATTTTTTTTTTTATTCAATATTTTTTAATTTGCTTGAAACACTTCAAGCTCGGTTTCTGTAGAAACCATGGATGTATTATTCGCATAATATATTTATGGTAGAAACACAGAGATTCTCCAAACGCTACACTATAAAATATCGTATACCTACCGCTACCGCTCGGTGCATACCCCATGTACGTATGTTTCATTATGTTCGTCAACTCATTCACTTTACGCTTATATATTACCTTTATAGCTGTAGACTTTGACTTATCTATACTTACAATAAATCTGTAGAGAGGTCAATTCTGTACATGTAATATATTTCCAAAATAACTATCAGGGGGTGATTAGGGATCGATACTGATGCCAAAAATGCAATCAGTAAAATTTTTGTCTGTCTGTCTGTCTGTCTGTATAAACTCTATAGAAACAAAAACTACTCGACGGATTTTAACGAAACTTGCGTATTCCTATTTATTTGACATTTTGTTTCTGATACTATTTATTGAAAAAACCCTATAATATTCATGCTAAAAAAATCGCGTTCACTTAGCTCGCGCTGTCATCTACAGTAAACCCTATAGGTTATCTGATATATGCCATGGTAAAATAACTAAATAACTCATATCTTCCTTCCAAAACGACATTACTGAGTTAGGAAAATATGGCAAAATGGAATAATAGGTAGAACGACGTGTATCGCTTTATGGAATTTGAAAAAATCACAAAGCAGCTCGGATTCAGAAAATTTGTGGTATTACTACCTGTCGTCGTATCGTATATGTTATCCATACACGCGTATTGAATGTTATTTTTTACCACTATACACTTAAGACGCATAGCAGATCAAGGACCCCTCGATCAAATTTTCTGCGGGCCCCGCGCTTGCTTAATCAGGCACTGAAGACACTAATCTGCTTTCATTAAAGATTTAGTCTTAGGAAAAGTTGCTCTTTGTGTTTGCTAACTATTCTAAATCAACCAATACTATATTATTATTATATATTATATTAAACATTTAAAAACGTAAAAAAAAATTTATTTAAGTATAAATCTTAAGCATTTCTTATCAAACATATAACCGGGGATTGTCCCTGGGTGCCTTTCTATAGTGTATACAGGTACAATAACCGGTCATAAGTCATGATCACATTTCATAAAAGTTATCTGAAAGGGCTTCTGCGTGTTGGCTTCGGGCCCACGTTCGCCTCCCAAAGGTCCGGGACTCTGTAGTCCCGTGCATAGTAAAGAATGTGATAATTATTAGAATTAGCCTAAAGACAAGGGCCTCGCAAAGGCCTGCCGCCCGGAGCCTCGCAATGGCTAAGGCCGCCGCTGAATGTAAATGTATAAACCCATGCACTTGAAAATTAAATTGTTATTAACTGTCGGATTACTACTTTAAGTGGTTTATTAAAATTAAACTAAGTACAACGTGACGGGCCTTACTGATAGGGCCACATCAAAAGAATTTGCCACGGGCCCCAGATGGTATAGTTACGCCACTGGGTAATGTCTTGTTTTAAACCAGGCATCGTATTTTGAGACCTTTTTTTCAGATGGGAAATCATCAAATGACTCCTGCCGCCGTGGGTGACTAAAACCCACCCATGCAAGGAGCATGGCCTAAGCCTTTTCTATACCAGGGGCGTGGTAACTCTTTCGAACATCTCGCAGCCCCGGATCGTATTTTAAGCGATTCCAGTGCGAAAAAGCGATGGTGCAATTGGTCCTGTATAGCTCCATCTTTCTCACACACTGAAATCTGCATCACTATTCCAAATGCCTTAAACCATCATATTAATAACTAGCTTCTGCCTGGGACATTGCTTGCATGGTTTTTTATATGGTATCTTATGCGTATACCAAGTTTCATCCAAATTTATTCAGTAGTTTTTGCGTGATGCGTGTCCAAACATACAGATAGACAGACAAATATTCTATCAATTGTTATTTTGGATTGCTCTAATTATTAGTTTTTTCAATATCTAGGTAGGTATAATGTACAAACATCGGCCTGTTACAATTTTATTGTATGTATGTAGATGTAAACAGCTGAAGTGTAGTGAGTTTTGTATTTGATTTTAAACGTTAGGCATACGAACTTAATTGGACGGATTCCAAAATAGACTAATTAGGTTATCTAGCCAGTTATTAACCTAGTTATTAGTTTTAACTGTGTTGCCATCCAATTAGTACAGATCAGATAATAATTATGTTGTGACAATATTTGAGCAACGACATGGCAACGGGATTTATTTGGATAGCTTTGAAAAACTCGTACGGTCACGTAGCTCGAGTTAATGTTTGAGCTAAAAATTTGGGCTTCATAAAAACAACTGGATAATCCACCCAAATCTCGTACACATGGTGACCCTAACGAAATATACGTGCCATGTTAACGATTTGTTTAAAAACCACAGCGGAAGTCAGATTAACGTGTAGAAATATGGCCCATTTTTGTAGACTTTGTTTTTTAGAACTGTTAGGTACATTTTTTTTGTTATAAGATATTCAGACTGTGTCGTAGATTGTGTGTTATTACCGGGAATATTTTTGTGCAAACGGAATCTCAGATCAATAACATAAGATAGGGATAAAATAGGCTCTGAGAGTTATTTATTTCCTTCATTATTTCTTGACCTAGACTACCTGACGTACCTATCCTCTCAATTTGCAGGGATTTATCTCTGTTAAATATTGTTTTGACGCCATTATTACTATTTAGTGTGGACTACAATGTTCTTTATTTTTCACATATATTTTCAGATTTTAATTAAGTAATTGGTGAAGTGACGATATTTTTCAAATACATATTTATTAGCAAGACGCTGATTAATTAGTTTGTAGTAGAAAGGTAGGGCAGACAGATTCAGACTTCAAATATAATACAGCTTATACAAGTTCGCGAGTCGGAATTTTACCCTCTAACCATAATAAATAACAACATCATGACTAAACATCTATTCAGTTTATTTAAAACTATTTGATAGGTAGGTTCCTATCTCGGTGCCGGTATAGTAAGCAACAGTTATCATTAAAGGCTAAAGTGTATCGTGCATCGATGCATAAAGCTATTAGAAAGCAAAGTAGGTAGGTACGTAGGTAGGTGTAGTAGTATACCTTTGAGGGTAGACAGTAGACAACGGTAGTAATTTCTATGACTCAGCGGGAGTTTTTTATGAATTGGGGTGTAGGTATTAATGCATGTGAATGTACCTACTTATCATTAGTGGTTTTGAGAAAACAAGTAGGTAGGTTATAGTAGTATAACCATTTAACTCAGAAAACGTTATCAAAGCCGGATGACATTATAATAATTACGATTTAATATATATATACGTAGGTACCTACTATGATCATGTTGCATTACGCAGCACGTTTTTTTTTAAGATCAATTTATTCTCTACATATAGGTAGGTAGGTCTCCAAATACTTCAAATCTTGTTTGTAACAGTATTTTAAAAAACTTGTTAACAAAAACGCGCTTGAACTATTCAATAAATCTATACCAGTTTTATAGAAATTAAGGTAGATAACGCATTACTTACAAATTGCTTAACTTATAGGTACCGAATATGTTGCACCGAAACAAGTTTTAAAATTAACCTTTGATGTACCTACCTACCTATATGTGCGGTTGCAATTCAATTTTATATTACGAACATAGTCCAGTGTTTACAAATTTGACTTCGACGTCTCAAAAACAAAGAACGCTACATGAAAGAAGCGTCTGAACCAGTAGCGTTTTATTCGACGATACCGAGTCGATAATGTAGCTAACAATAAAAAGTATTTACCTAAATGTTCAGAAAAGCATAACATACTTACAATATGAAGCATACTATGCCCAGACAGCTGTTGAATTCCCTTCTCTCCGATATCCCCCAACGCCGAACGAAAACACAACACTGTTGTTTATTTAGTCTATTTCAAACAAGCTTCAACACCCCATTTAATTACTTCATTATCATGTTCAACATTTCGACGCACTAATAGCTGTAATGAAATCAAAACAATTACATTCAGGGGTACTATATTTATTTTTGTCGACTGTTAGAACTGCGAACGCACAGTTGTCACGATAGCGACGTAACACACGTCTCGCTCGCTGATGTTCTCAGAACGAACTATTTTATTGTGTTAAAAATTGTATCGGTGTGTGTTCAAAAGAATGAATAAAAAGAAGGAAATCAACACAAGAATGAATGACTACGGTAAAATCGAATGACTGGATTTGATCGAATGAACTATTTAGTGAACTGTTGCCAAAGTAAAAATTAGAAAACAAGTACTGTAGAGGTCTATGGTTTTAGTTATTTTAATTTTAACAGCAATTTTTTTTATTCTTGGATAAATGATTGAATAATTGCATTTACATAGCTCTTGTGTATTTGCATTTGAAAACTAAAATTATATTATTAAAGCTGGATTTGAGGTTTTGTTTTTCCTTATTCTTGCAGTAAATGTTAGTGAGTTCAATATTGTATTTTTTTATTAGATTAAATAACACTTTTATTATTTGTGTACAAATATGTATGTTCTATTTCCTGGATCCTCAAAATATTTTGACAGCTATGGTTTTCTAACGAACAAAACATTTCTGGCAACATTAATCTTCCGTCCATTTTCATTTCGCAAACTTAAAAAAACGACGACGAAAAAGAAAAAGGCATTTCTTTTTGTCGGTTATAATATTGCTTGTTGCTGGATAATGTGAGCTTACTGTCGTTTATGTTGTTTAGTTTTAATATAATTAGTTTTATCAAGAGGACACAGCAAAAACAGCTTGGTAACGGTAAGTTTCCTGACATTTGATTAGATTTGTTTGTAAAGTGAGGAAGTGACCGTTTGTCGGGCGTTCTCAGTCGGCGGAGATGCGATCTAATTTCACATCTCGGTGTAAAACGGGCACGGCTATAAATGAACCGGCTCGTAATTAACTATTTGTTCCGCAATATTGGCCAGGTAGCCATTAGTGTAGTGGAAAGCAGGTGTCGTTCAAACGGTTGAATCACCGTTTCTTACGTATTAGCGTATTTTGTGATTCGCTTAATTGATCTTAGTTGTCGAAGTTGTACGCCTACGCTTTAAGAAAGTTGGTACACAATAGTTCCACGTTATTTACTAACTAGTTTTACATTGCATGTTGTGTGAGTCAGTTAGTATTTATTGAAATGGTAATTCTACAGTATGTACCTATATTAAATGGGCATTGTTTACGATAGTATTGTTCCATGAATATCGATAACGCAGCATGATAGCCGAAGTCTTACACACAATCTTCCTCCTACCCTTTTTTAGTAAGAAACATGGATTCATGACCTTGTAAGGGAAACTGCAATCTGCACTCAAAGGTCAAACGTAAATTGTAAAATATGCACATGTAATTGTATTCAGGGCTAACATGAACACTGTAAAGGAAACATGTTTATAATGGTCACTTACCCACATATAGCCTTTGTTATTGATACCCTCATGTTCGCTTAAATAAATCATTTGAGTTTACTGACACAGTGACCATCCAACCAAAAAGGTTAAGATCTAAAGAGAGTTGTTAATAACCATGTTCAGATCTGCGTTGTGGGAAGTGTGTCAGTATAACTCAGATTTGGTCAAAATATTATCATAAAAGCAACTACTACCCCATTGTTTCATCTTATACTCTCAGAATTTGTGGTCATACTCAGTAATAACTTATTTCACTGCAATGTGCAATATAATAGATGAAAAATGTTTAATTGCCAAAATTAAATCAATACAATTGATTTATAACAATAAATATAATGAAAAACATTTATCATTTATTAATAATTAATAATCTTGACTATGAATTGATGGAACCATTATGTATGTAAACAGTATTTTCCATAGTTAATGCATTAAAAAGTAAGATGCATCTCACAAGACCTTTGAGTCCTTCAGTCTTCATTACATGACAGATTATGAGTAAAATTTGTTCTTTGTTAACAGTTTTGAATCAAAATTTGACTCACTAACACAACATGGAGGATGAGAATGAATATAAGAAATTGCCGACAGAAGAGAAATGTGTTCACAAGCTTTGGAAAGCTAGGGTAGCTGGCTATGAGGAGGCTATCAAGCTATTCAATCAGATTGACGATGAGAAGTCTCCGGAATGGAACAAATACTTGGGACTGATCAAAAAGTTTGTTACCGACAGCAATGCCGTGGCTCAGGAGAAAGGTATGTCTTTTAAAATTTGTTTATTTACATAATTTATGGTTCTTATCTAGGTATGGAATGTTAAGTCTTTCGTTATCTACCTACTACTACATGGTAGACATCCCACATACACGCACTAAACGGTTTGGGAATACTTTCATTGTGCGTACTGCTAAGGAGTGGAATTCCCTGCCGGAGTCTGTATTTCCAGATAGCTATAACCTAGGGGTCTTCAAGTCAAGAGTGAATAGGTTACTTCTAGGTAAGCGTGCTTCATCGTCGACCACATCGTCGCTTACCATCAGGTGAGATAGTGGTCAAACGCGAACCTATCAATAATAATAAAATAAAAAAAAAATAAATATTATGGAGATACCAATATATAATATAATACCATACCATGCAAAAAGGGGTTTTATAAGTTAGATGTTGATATCTGTCTGTGTTTGTGTGTATCTGTCTGTGACATTGTAGCTTTTAAACAGATGGAGCGATTTCGATGCTATTTTTTCATTTTAAAGCCAGTTTTCTTGCGGTGGTTCTTTTAGCTATGTTTGGTTAATATCGGTCCAGCAGTATAAGAGTATCGGCTCTTTTCCAAAATGATGTTAGGCATTTTTACGTAGGGGGTTTTATTTTTTTTTAATTTATCTTGTGAACTTCTAAAAATTCATTTTTTGTATGCACTTATTCTTCACTGAAAATGTGAGTCTCTAAAGAATAGTATGCTTTCCTAATCAAGGGAACCTTGTCATTAAAACATACTCCATATTGGTATTTCCTGAAGAGAGGGACTGCAGATGTGACATATTTTGCCATTTATATTTAAGTTTACTAACCAGGCACAAATCTAGACCGCTAATGAGAAATTGCATATTGAAAATGATAATATCAGACCCAGAAACACATGTTCACAGTCACACTTGTCACTGCAGACTAATGAAGCATTGAGGCATTTCATTATAAATTCCTATTCATTATTTATTACTTTTGCCTGTCACTTTATGCATTTCCTAGGGGATAGAAGTTTCTATTTATTCAAATAATAATAATAACTACAATGGTTGAATATGGTAAATAAATATATATCAATATTATGTCATCCTTCGTTTTGTTGTAATGTCCATCCTTTCAAGTTTTGTTGTATTCTCTTGTATTGATTGATGACCACAAAATTTAAATGCATTTCTCATTTACCTTGCTATATTTATAAATATTACACATCATATAGACATGTTAATTCGAATTACAAGAATCAACAGCTAAAATTAACTAAGATCATCATTAAATAAATCAGTATTCATGAAATCATGAAAACTGAACAAAAATATAATTTCTGTTGGTTTCATATAATCCTATATTTTAAAACAAAGGGTGTATTGTTGACAATTCCTATTCTGTCATCTATTGGGTGTAGCCTTTTGGCAGGAAGCCATACTCTGGGTTCAACGGCAGCTAGGAATTACCTATTGGATAATACTAGCGAGGACCTCCACATCGATAAGGGAATAGCATATTTATGTGCTACTTTGCAGGCACCTCAAATAATTCTTACTAATCCCACATATATTGTAAATGCGACAGTTTCTGAGAATGTTTTTATGCATGTTTGTTACTTTGCTTTTATAAGAACAAAAGCCGTAACTACAATTTATTTTGATATTGAGTTAAGTACATATTTGGAATCAGGAAAAGATTAGGATTACGAATATGTATATACTAGCTTCTGCCCGCGACTTCGTCTGCGTGGTATAGTGGTGCTCCGCTCCTATTGGTTTTAGCGTGATGATATATATAGCCTATGGCCTTCCTCAATAAATGGGCTATATAACACTGAAAGAATTTTTCAAATCGTACCAGTAGTTCTTGAGATTAGCGTTCAAACAAACTCTTCAGCTTTATTATAGTATAGATTCAAATAAATATAAAAAAAATATTGTTACGGCCTTTCTGATTATAACGGCAGTACTCTTTCACATTAAAAGAGCTGAATGGATGAAATTGAAACCTAGTACACACCTGGATTATCACATAGGATACCCTATATCTGGGTGCGCATAGTAGTTCCCTCAGGTTGCGGGTTAAACCGCGGGAAACAGCTAGTAATATATGTGTGCATGTAACTCTGTCTGTTACATTTTCACGGCAAAATGACCGAACCTGAAGTATGGAGATAGAAAGAAACCCGGGAAAGAGAACAACATATGATAGCTTTTATCAGAGTGAAAATTACTAGTGTAGCATAAATGAGACAAGTCGATGCCCTAGCTATAATTACAACTGATAGGAAGAAGCATGAATTGCGTTCTAAACAAACGCAATTTTATTTTGGCAACAATAGCCAAAACATTTGCACTGCATGTAATGTTGTAAATATTAGGTACTATGACACTATGACAATCTTCAAGATGTAAATCTAATATGTATCTCTTGTAATTTTTATAATTGAATGACCTACTTTTTAGGGTCCCATACCCTATTACTAAGCCTCCGCTTTCTGTCCGTCTGTCTGTCTGTCTATCCCTGCGTCTGTCACCAGACTGTATCTCATGAACGTGATAGTTAGCCAGTTGAAATTTTCACAGATGATGTGTTTTTGTTGCCGCTATAGCAAAAAATATTAATAAACGGAATAAAATAGATATTTAAGGCGGGCGTGTTTTTTTTTGCCGTTTTTATAGATTGATACGGATATCGGTTTTTTATATAATTTTGCTGACATAGACCTGTTAATTATTCAATTCGTAAATTATTGTCTATGTTAATTAGTAAATTATTCTCTTAATTATTCAATGATTTGGCCAGGTACCATCAATATTGTCAGTTTAATGTGTTCTTTCAAGGTCCAATTAATCATTTAAGCACCAAAAGTGGATGGGCAGTAAGCAGTAGCAGACTGTTGTAGACAATGGACATATTGACGCTACCCCACACAAAGGTCATAATCGCTTGGCTAACGCATACACGCCAAGTCAATACCAATTACAAAGGCGTGCCTTTGGGAAGTTTTATGACTAACTGAGTAATTATTCCTATAATATCTTGGAAGTCTGTCATACATATACGTGTTATTCTTGTAGAAAACCACCAGTATTTTCTTTTTTACAAAAAAATACAACTGACTTCCAAAAACACTGAAAAGAGAAAAATAGATTTGCCTTCTGCGAGTTTCAGAAGAAAATTAATTAATTTATTTCATTGCAGTGTTTTTCCCCCAAATTTTCGTATCAGCTGTTTTAGATAGACTCCCTTCTCCTTCTTATCATCTTTCACTCAATTTATCATTTTTTTTTTGTCTTCTCCGTTGGTACAAATCCGTATAAAACACACAACTATGTGGTTTATCAAAAATCTGTACAGAAGCGTGGTCAACTAAACAATCCGGATAATTAATATGGAAATACTCGGTTACACTCAATTGAGGCCATTGAGGGTGTCTGACTTAAGATTCATTGCTTCCTGAATTCGTTCGTAGATATTGAAGTAGGTACTGTACCATATACTTAGCAGTCTACCTTGAATTATGGCTTGGTTTGTCTTAAGTATCTATCTTAGTTGAAAGTGAAATAGTCACGGCATTTAATATTCTAGTCTGGACTTGCATCTCATTAGAATTAGATGCTGATGCTTATTTCAGGATTCTCATGCTACGGGATTCATGTTTATGTGCATTTCACCAGAACAAAGAAATATTGATTGTTAAAAAAAGTATAGTCATCATCATCAGCTTATATATTGTCCCACTGCTGGCAAAGGCCTCTCCTCATACAGACAAGGCATGAGCATTGATCACCACGCTTGCTCAAGGCGGATTGGTGATTTCAGACTTTTTAGTCCAGGTTTCCTCACGATGTTTTCCGTCACCGTTAGTCAGTGACGTCTAAGATACACTCAGAAAGTACATGTGACTTCAGAAAAGTCACATTGGTACTTGCCAGGTTCCGAACCCGCACACTCGTACACGAAAGGCAGGTGCCGTTACCACTAGGCCACCACGACATTTTATAAGAGAGAAAGAGTGAAGAAAGTAAAAAGTCCTAGAGTCCTGTCATCATCATCAGCCTATATGTTGTCCCACTGCTGGGCACAGGTCTCTTCTCATATAGAGAAGGCATGAGCATTAATCACCACGCTTGCTCAAGGCGGAGTCAAGAGTCCTGTAGTTTGTGCATTTAAGTATTTTCTAAGTGGCAAATTAGTATTTTTATAATTATTAATAATAGGAAGTAAGAACGCTGTTACGTTGATGACAAGACAAAAGAAATCCATAAGTCTTTATCGATGAGTTTAAACATATCAATAAAAAATATAAAGTTTCCCAAGAATTAATCGATTTCTCACCCATAACATATTGTTCACGATTTCAAATGTACCATCTCACGTTCGTACCGTTTAAAATCGTTCAAGCATTCTATTGTATGACGATACCGATCGGCCGATACACGTAACCATAACAAAATGGTTGCGATATTAAACTGCTTTTATCAGGAACAAAGAACGTCTTAATAATTACTTAGTTTAATCGTAACATCTTGCCTGTTGTACTCGAAGGGTTATTCAGACAGAATTGTATTGCACACCTATGTATATTGCCAATTATGGTACGTCCCATAATACTGGGCGAGTCTATTATCAATTTGTCACTATCCAGGAACGGATTAAGAGTCCAGTCTGCGACTGAGAGTTTTCCTTGGAAAATTCCAACAGAGCTGTCCAACTTAAGAATCCAAATCAAAGATCGAATGCAGGGTATATTTTTTTTACGGGAAATCATCATAATGACCCGTCCCAATGCGGGCAGAGCGGGAAGGTTGTTGATTGTTCAGACTCTTACTAAAACCTATCCATGTCCTTTAATCGCCCTTTGCATTCTAGGGCCAATGTACCCCTTTCGAAAAACCCCGCAGCCCTCAGTAATGGCGATTTGGACAGTTTATGACTTTCACTATAATTTTATTGGTTCCAATCAAAGAAGTAGAATTTATAACCGCTCGTCGCGTCGCGTCTTTGTATTGCGAATCGCTACTTTCTAATAATCAAAGTTCCAATATTTCACTTAATGCAATTCACTGGTAAGAATTTCAGACATAACTCGTAATAATGATACCACTTTCTACTTGACAGTAAAAGTTCATTATCCTATCGTCATCAACGTCTTGACCGAATCATGAGTCATTTTAAAACTCAGTTGTTATAATCCAATTCTTCGTCTGGACGTTTTAGTAATTATGTTTACAAGGTTTCTTCAGTCACATGTCGTATCACATGGCAGTGACCACCTCTTATTGTATGGCATCAGCACGTGACGCCCGAACATCTAGTGAATAGGTGAATGGAGTTTAATACGTGATCCAGTTACGTTGAAGCGTGTGACTTTCATGAGTTTGACCTTTGTTTACATTTAGTTTTGTTTTTGGTGATTTCTAGATTTAATTTCTGTGATTTCTCTCGGGCAGTCTTAAGTATTGAACCGATTTCAGCAAATGAGGTGTCTTGCTATAGTTTAAGGGTGACATGACGACACAGGGAAATTATTGATATCGTTGATTTGTAGCCGGGGATTTCGCCTGTTTTCTTTGGAATACTGGTGCACTTGAAAGAGTGTATTCAAATATTTACAACTGGCAAAACTCTGTTTTCGTCCTGGTCGTTTTACCAGAAGCTATTTTTGTATAATTGATTGGGAAAACAGGAAGAGTATACTCCCTACATAATATTGCCATTGCTATATGCAGTGAGATGCAAAACAAGCCAACTGCAGTCCGCCGTCGATGGATGACGCGATGATGCGTAGTTCGGTGTAGCCGGCTGGAATGCAGCATAATAATAGCATTTTAACAGCAACACTGGGTATACAAGCCATATTCACAACTGTATCTCGCGGTTTCACCCGTATCCCGAGAGAACTACTTCACTTACCCGGATAAAAACAATCCTATGTCCTTCCTCAGGTTGTTATCTACCTCTGTACCAAATTTCATCTCAATCGGTTCACTCGTTTTACCGTGAAAGAGTAACAGACAATTACTTTCGGGTTTATAATATTAGTGGGGTGTTTTCGGGATTTCTCGAATGTTCGGGGAACCGTGAAGTTATATTGGGGAAACTAGTCTGCTTCCATTGGTAACGAACTAAAACAATCACTGTTACAATGCCGATCGATGTTTATTTTTTCATTGTTTGTGCGTCGCTTGTACAACATTACAAATAAAGGGCATCGACCGATAAATATTTTCACGGAAACCCTTTTTAGAGTCACGCTATGGAACTCGCTTTACAGAACGTTTTTTTATCGAATGATGCTTATTATCGAGGTGCAGGTCAATAATATTAATTTAATTTAAAAATAAAACATCGTTAATAATTGATAAGTAACATTTTTTTTTGAGGATGTAATGATTTTATGGGTTGGCTTGGCAGGGCAAAACAACAGCGTAGTGGTTAGGATTTAATAAAATCGGTGGAGACAATTAAACATACACACAAACAGCAATTCGCAATAGACAATTTATAGAATGACAAACAGAATGAACATCCTACCATAGACTTTTGCAAATTAATTGGCTATACTATACAAAGGAAAGTTGTAGTTATCCTTACTAATATTATAAATGCGAGAGTAACTCTGTCTGTCGCGCTTTCACGCCAAAACTACTGAACCGATTTAAATGAAATTTGGTACACAGATAGTGTAGAGCCTTTTTTTCTCGGATGGGAAATCATCAAATGACCCCTCCCGCCGTGGGTGGGGCCGGTGGGAGTGTCAGACTCTTACTGACTAAAATCCATACATGTTCCTTCCTCAGCCCTTTGTATTCCGGGGGCGCGGTATCTCTTTCGAACTTCCCGCAGAAGATAGTGTAGAGCCTGAGAAAGGACATTGGCTACTTTTTACCCGGGTGCGCGAAGTAGTTCGGAGATGCGGGTGAAACCTCGGGAAGCAGCCAGTTATAGATATGGGCTATGTTAGATGGATGGCGAAAACAGCTGTTTTAAAATTGACAAGCCAGGCACTTCGCTCTATAGCGAATAGCACTTAGCAGACATTATTGCTCATCGATCTTTTTAACCCTTGTGTTGTCACTTTCATGACAAATTGCGACCTTACGGCTCAACCTATGATAATAATGCTAACTACGAATCGCCTTGGGAAGTGCAATCCTATCACTCAGTATAACGTATCATATTATATTTAATGCTTCAGGTAGTGCCTTGGCGTTTATTGTGATCCTGATTAACCGGTCAGTTATTATTACAAGCGTAATGTTAATGTGGATGTATGATGGATGTTTATTGTTTGTAAAATATTGATACCACTGGCGCTACTGCTGAACGTGAGGCTCTGGGTTTGATTCCCACATGAAATTATTTTTTTCAGCTCGACATCTCGGTTAATGCTAATAGTCGGCTTGGGGCCCTACATGGAACTTTAGCAAAACGCCAAACTTCTGCCCAACCCTTTATGATATCCATTTATTAGTTGATAGATAGTCAAGAGAAGGTATAGGCTACATTTTAACAGACTTCAAATAAAGGAGGTTCTGTATTCGACCCGTATGTATGTACATTATGTATGACTGTATGTCCGCTATTTTCTCAAAAAACACTGATTCTATTTAAATGGGTTATCGTTATTTCAGTGCATATTTTTAAGGAAGATTTTATCCCAAATATGCTTTTTACCTAAGCTAGTTAATTTAAAACTTTAAGGTATGTAATCAAATGATTTGAATATCTTTGTAGGTCTGGAGGCCGCGTTGGTGTTCGTGGAGAACTGCGGGCACGCCGGCAAGACGACCGGCGAGGTGATGTCTGGCATCGTCGCCAAGTGCATCGCCGCGCCCAGGACCAAGACAAAGGACATTGCTCTACAGGTCAGTGGCGTTACATTTGTAGGGCAACTTGAAGAGGTCGGATTACAAAGGACTTACTATAGACTATTTAAATATGTTCGTGATGGTACTTATTTATGTTGTCTTTAAAAAAATGTTGCCTCATACTACATACACACAGACCGTCGTATGGTATATATAGATCCGTCACAGCGCCTGCGTGCCACTTCGGAAATCTGTATCGAAAATCTCGGTAGGATTTCCGAAAACTTTCCGAATGTCACCCAAGCATAAATAATAAAAGAAATCATTCAGTTCCGTTTACAATAACCGCAATACAATATTCATCATTCGAAATTCTTATAAGTTATTATATTAGGCTGTGGTTTACTTGGCCCGGTTTTGTTAAGAACAATCTGTGACCGGGTCATATTTCAGTGAATAAAATAAGTCATTGACCGCCGACCGGCGACTGAATGACGAATGTAAGTTTTCGAAAGGCAATAATATGATTGTTGTTAACGATACAAATTAAGTACATTTTATAATGAAATACTTTAAGATATATGATTTGCTAAAATAAAATAAAACTGTAAATTTAATTTGTATTATGTAAATAAGGAAAAAGAAACATGATCTATATTCTTTTGTGCTTAAAATCGCAATCACATGAATCAATTATTTATAAGCACACTAGGTTTCCGCTAGCGGCTTAGTCAATGGATACTGTAAATGATACGACTGCGTGATCTAAGATACTCGTTGATACTCTTTATTTAGATAAATAATTCAGCTTATATACAATAAAAATGCAATAGTCAGCAGACACACACATACACAATATACAATAATAAATGAAGACTACAATATTTATCTGGGGCGGTACTGCGTCAATGCATGTAAAAGTGCTAACAGTACTCCCCCCTTTGATATAAGATTTTTTACTGAACATTAAACAAAATAATAAATAAAGAAATGTATAAAGAAAACTATAACAATTAATTAATTACATATGCCTAACTATCTAGTTGGCAAATCGCACGACGGGTCGAATTACACGACCGGATCAGGTGACATGTTGCGCGCCGCTTCAGAAGGTAGCTAATTCTCGCGTGTCACAGCTAAAATGTAGCCGGCGATGTTACTGTTCTCGTGTGCACGTTGTCCATGTCCTTCTCATCTCCTCCTCCAAGACTGGTGATTATCAGTCGGTCAGTTTCTTGTCTCGTAGTCAGCTGTTTGCCTCGTGGAGCGTACCAGAACCAATGAGGAGTACCTCTGAGCCGAACCTCTTATTTTCTGCGCGTAGTTTGCAGCTGCGATGCTCACGGTGCCCAGCGCTGTGAATGCTACGGGGCGTCGCTGTGGCTAGGCTAGCGCCTGTTATGACCAGGAGAGTAAGCTCTTCTTGTTACCGGTCGACAGAATGCTGTTGTGCCGAAATCGCTGAGGCTTAGGGCTATGACCAGGATTGAACGCTATCTACTGGCTACCCGTCTAGGCTAAGGGTTGGCAGATAACTCTTGGCATGCTGCTTATCTGACTGAAATGAGGAGGGATGTTGATATTGAATCAACAAAGTTAATAAAAATGATTGGTCTACTTCCTAATTATAGACACACTTGTTGTATTATGCATCGGAATTCGCTGACGTCTGAAAATTACGCGGTTTTGAACACTCGTCGTATTTTACAGAATTGCATAGCAGCGTATTACGGATCATGCGACCTACAATCTGCATATCATGTCACTTTGCAATACATATTCCTTCCCGTGACTCTGTCCGTAAATTTCCGAGCTCTATAGTGTCTAGACCATCTTAACTCAGTGTGGCTCATTGCCTTGGACCTTTTGTGCATAATAAGTACGCCATGTGCGATCAGGTTGATGTGCGATGTTTTGCTTGCGTGTCGCGGTATCGTCAATGTCGTATCGATGTAGGTGGAGTACTGCGCGATGTTAGATTGCTTGAACAATATCCGTGTATGTTTGCCTTTTGAAATTCCAGTTAGTGAGACCCGCTTGTGGGAGGCCAACTGGAATGTGCAATCACGGTATACTGTCGACTGACGACAGCAGGCAGGTAGTAGCTGGGCAGCGATCACGCGGAGAGTACTATGTTTGTGCCATCACACCAGCCGGCAGGCCTAGGGCCGGGTCCGTAGCTGGGTGAGGATCACGTCGGGACTATGTTTGTGCCATCACACCAGCCGGCGAAAAAACTTGACAAACTATATACTAAAACCTTCCTCTTGAATCACTATCTATAAAAATACCGCATCAAAATCCGTTGCGTAGTTTTAAAGATCCAAACAAACATACATTGGGACAGACAGACAGCGGGAAGTGACTTTGTATTATACTATGTAGTTAATGTAGTGATTTGCTAATGTCCAAAAATAGTTGCTTTGCTTTGTCCCTATAAACCACAAAATAATGAGTTCATACTTTTAGTGTTCCATATTTATGTTGTTCAACATCATCCTAACTAATCATATAAATTCGATTGCGAGTTTGTTTGCTTGTTACACTACGGTAAAACCGGTGAACCGATTTGATGATATTTGTAAATATAGATGGCATTCTGGAGCCTGTTATGGGCTACTATTTTATCTGAGTGTGTGTAGTTTCTTCGAGACACGTGTGAAACCGTGGGATACTATATTGAATAAAATAAAACAAACATTAGACTATAACAGACTCGTCTCATGATCCCAACCTATCAACGCACAGCCTAAACCGCTGATCGTAGAGACCTGAAACTTGGAGGGTGTTTTCTTTGTATGATGTAGGCAAACTTTGTATGAAACTCTGTTATTTTTAAATTGAATTTGTATAGCCCACGCGGGCGAAGCCGCTGGCGAAAAGCTAGTAATCAATATTATATCCCACTTGTATTCCAGATAACCCTAATGTACATAGAAATAGAAAAACACGAGATTGTAGAAGAAGAGCTAATCAAAGGAATGGAGCAGAAGAATCCCAAGGTGGTCGCGGCCTGCGTGTCAGCCCTGCACACATCTTTGAAACAGTTCGGTAACAAAGTGATAGCCATCAAGCCTATGGTCAAGAAGATACCCGTGCTGCTCTCCGACAGGGACAAGGGCGTTAGAGATGAGATGAAGGCGCTCGTCATTGAAATGCACAGGTAATTTATAATATTTTATTTATTTAATTAAACTTCATGTTTTGTTTCTTTTTTTATTTATATTTACTATTTGAATTTGTTGGTTTTAATATGTGATATCTGTTTCCTTAGTGGTAGTTGTGGTTACGGTCTATTTAGGTGCAGCAGCTTCTGCGATTTCATACATCTGCTTTAATGCTACAAGGCATTCTCTGTCCGAAACCCTTTGGGTTAATAGGACCTCAATAGTTATATCTATAGAAAACAATACTTTTTAGGTACTTCTTTGCAGATAATTTAAAACTGAGAAAAACCGCTACTAATATTATAAATGTGTTTGAGTTTGGTTTGTGTGATACTTTCCCGGTAAAACATCTGAACAGATTCAATTTGGTATGAGATAAAATGGTCCTTGGATACGATTACATTTTATCCAGATGCGTGAAGTAGGTCTTTCGTCATATACAGGTGATATCGCAATAAAAGCGTAGTTACAAATATAATTCACATTCTACAGATGGATAGGAGCCGCCATAGAGCCTCACATAGCCTCCCTGCAAGCGGTAATACAGCAGGAGCTCAGAGAATCGTTCAGCACCGGCGGCGGTGTCGCTCAGCCGACCCGCTACCTCAGGTCGCAGCAGAACAGAGTGAGGGATGCACCGGCCGCTGACTGCGCTGATGGTAAGTACCGAGTACTTCTATACCTCTGCGATGGTTAGGAGCCTGCGATACCGTATCAAAATTTTAGTTTTTTTTTTTAATTAGTTTTTTAAGAAGTAGGTACTCATTAATTGTATACGTCTGGCGCTTATAGGATACTCAGTGCTACATAATTGTCCTGGGCTATCAAACTATTTTTGTATAGAACATAGTTTTCTTCTTTATTAAGTCTGTCACACCAAATACTTATAACATCAGCCTATATATTGTCCCACTGCTGGGCATAAGCCTCTTCTCATACGAGAAGGCATGAGCATTGATTACCACGCTTACTCGAGGTGAATTGAGACTTTTTAGGTAACCTGGACCTAAAAAGTCTCCTTACGATATTTTCTTTCAGTTTCTTCGTTAGTCAGTGGTGTCTAAGATACACTTAGAACCCAAAGTCAATGTCCTTTCCAACACCAAATACTTAGTAGAGTTTAAGTATAAACGACGATACTTAGAAACTTACGTGTGTCAAAGACATTTAATTTCAGATCAAAAATCAATAAGCTTGTGTCATAGTAGCCCTTTTCTTAAAATTACAAATATTTTTAGGTGCAGCAGAGGATGACGATGCCGAAGCAGGTGGCGGAGACTCCGGCGAAATGGACCCATACGACCTACTGGACCCTGTAGAGATTCTATCTAAACTTCCAAAAGACTTCTATGACAAACTGGAAGCCAAGAAGTGGCAGGAGAGGAAAGAAGCTCTCGATGCTCTGGAGAATTTGCTAAAGACTGCTCCCAAACTTGAACCGGGAGACTATGCTGATTTGGTCAGAGCTTTGAAAAAGGTATTGTTTTTCTGTAAAAATTGTGACTTTCTACCTACTTGAAGTTTTTATGTAATGTGATGTCAAATGAAATAGTAAGTCTTGTAATACTAAATTAGTTGCATGATATTTTGGTCGTTAAAGTGATTAATTTGATTGTCATGTCATGATCATCGGCCCATTTCTGGTCCACTGCTAGGCAAGGGCTTCTCCTATAGAGAAGGCGAAGTTTATTAATTCCATGTTTATAATTCCTCTAAAATATCTTCTACCAGGTGATATCAAAAGACACAAACGTGATGCTGGTGGCGTTAGGTGGTCGTCTCCTCGGCATGGTGGCCACGGGACTCCGCAACAAGTTCTCGCCGTACGCCTGCGCGTGCGTGCAAGCCATACTCGAAAAGTTTAAGGAGAAGAAGACTAATGTCGTCACGGCGCTTAGAGAGGCTATCGACGCGATATATCCTTGTGTAAGTTGTATTTATTCTTGCGTTTTGTCTAGCATTCTGAAAGAAAGAAAGAAATACAGAAGAAAGAAAGATAAAACATTTATTTTAGGACAACCAAAAATCAAAGAGTACCCGGTTAGTCTACCTGTGTGAGGCAAAATTCTTCACTTATCTAGATGTCCTTCCCAAGTTTCATCTAAATCGGTTCAGTCGTTTTAACGCGAGCGTATCAGACGGACTTCAAGAAGCAACTACTGTATAAAAAAATGTCTTTGAAATTCTACGACCCAAAAATGTTTTTAGTTTCGCCATTTTAAATAATATATGTTATTCTTTGATATCCTAACTCGTCAAAAATTTGTCTAATTCACCAGACGAACCTCGAAGCGATAATGGAGGATATGCTAGCAGCCTTTGATAACAAGAATCCTTCGATAAAAGCGGAGAGCTCTCTGTTCTTAGCCAGAGCGCTGTGTCACACGCAACCTTCAGCCTTCGGGAAGAAACTGGTCAAGGCTTATGTCGCTGGCTTGCTCAAATTACTGGAAAGTGCTGGTAAGTTTTATGTGTTATAGGCTTTTATTTTATCTATACATAGAACAGAAGAGTAGAAAACCAGTAAAAGCCATCATAGAAATATCTTTGAGGAATACTCTTGAGCTAATAGTTTTTTTTTTGAATTGTTATTTTTATATAGGTACTTTAAAGACGAATGAATCGAAATACCTATATCAATTTTGGTGAATTAGTGATTTAAACAATCATATTTTTTGAATAATTTAACACTTTTATGTAGCTCAAAAGGATGTACACTATGGTTGCCTTTGCCTACACTTTCAAAAACAGAACTGTTATATTTTGCCTTTTTAATTTTCTTTCCCAGACCCTGCAGTACGTGACGCCGCAGCAGAAGCACTAGGTACAGCCACTAAGCTGGTCGGTGAGAAAAACATCGCCCCCCACATCGGCAAACTCGACAACCTAAAGGAACAGAAGATCAAAGAGTTTGCTGACAAGGTACGGACGCTGGTTAGTGGAAAATGTGCAATGATGAGGTTGTAGTACTAGAAAACGTATTTAGTACCCCTCGCATTGCTACGTTCAAGGAATATCTAGAGACTTCGATGTCTTTCAATTTGACTTCAAACGCGACAACAGGCTATCCTGTTACCGATTAGTGTTCGTGGATATTGTTTACAAGCAAATTCCATATAACATATAAAATATGAGATTATGTTGTAGTTACAAAATTAACGTTATTATAGATGTTCCTAATACGTTAGAAATACTTTTGTTTTCTAGGCTGTAATACAAGTGAAAGTGGCAGCTCCTAAGAAGGAGACTAAAGCCAAACCGACAGCATCACCCTCCGGTAAAGGCGACGCTAAGCCTACAGCCGGCTCCTCAAACCCGAAACCAGTCAGACGACCTAATTCAGGTATAAAAAATCTTCACCGTATTTTATATTTTGGTTGCTTCTTATAACAAAGTTCTTAGTTCTCTTCCCACCAGAACGAAATTACAAAAGAAGAAATAGACCTCAGCCGCCCGTAACACTCGCGGGGACTGAGCCTTAAAAACAAACAGTATCTAATAAAAATTAAACAAAACTTTAGCCCCTTTGCCCCTTTGTTAGAAATAATTACAGAATTAAAGTTCACATCTGGCTCTGAGTTTGATTGATATCCGGAAGCCATGTAGTCCTAAAAAAATACTTAGATATTAAAAAGTGTCTTCGAAAATATTCCTTTGTTCACCTACCTCAGCCTCTACAAAAAACCTAGACATAAAAATCTCACGAAAGTATATTTTTCCTATGGTGCATTATCATATCCCATACTGAAGTATCTATCGCCTTTTAATGATATCATGTTATTCCACAGCTAAAGCGCCTGCTAAGAAGGCGCCGGCGTCTCGCGCTCAGCCCAGCCCTCCGCGGGAACAGGAACTGTCACAAGAGGAGGTCGACGCTAAGGCCGAGATGTTGTTCCCTGGCGATGTGGTTTCAGGTATGTATATTATTTTTTACCCTTCTCTAGTTTAACTATACCGTAAAAGTGTGTGTAGAAATGAATTTAGTAAAGACACAAGCTAGCATGTAAGATAAAATTGTGTTACAATAATCATCGTTGGGCTGTCGCCGGTGGCCGTCCACCGGGACACAGGCAACATGGCCACCTCCTCCCAAATTTACACGTCTATTTGACAAACCTATAAATAAACTTTGGAAATCCTGTAAATAAAGGAGCTTGTTTGAAACCGTCAACTTCGGCCGCTCCATGACCAATGATGACCCCCCCCCCCCCATAATATTTGGCTGCGACCGCGCTGGCTATCGCAATATACTTGCTATTCATGGTCTCAATGTGACATAATAGTCACATGAAAATCCTTTTTTAACTACCGTTTACAACTCTGATTCATTAACAGAATGTTAGTTAATCCATGAAGACTGCCAGTGCAATGTGCATGTGAAAATTATAATATCACTGTATTCTAACTATCGTAAAAATATATTTCTGTCTTCTTTAATAACGTTTCGTATTCTCCAGCTCTCGGCGACAGCAATTGGAAGAACCGCTTATCCGCCGTTCAGAGCTTCCACTCGACAGTCCAAGGTCTGTCCACCAGCGACGCGACCTCCCAAGTCCTGTACCGCACGCTGAACAAGAAGCCGGGCTTGAAAGACACTAACGTGCAAGTGTTGAAGGCAAGGCTTGAAGCTTGCAAGTATATTACGGAGAACTTCCCGGTTTCTACGTAAGTTGTTTTTATTTCGCCGATTTATTATGATCACTTAGTTATTATAAACGCTGCCGCTTCTAAATATAAGTATTTTGATGACTTAGCTGGAGTAATATTTATTAATTAAACGTTTACATTATGAAACATAACAAATATAATTTAAAAATTCTTATTCATGGCTGAAATCGCTAAAATGAAAAATTTCTCATGCTGCTAGACTTTTAAATTCCGACAATGACAGTTTTTCGCAGCAAGACCAAGAATATCGAATTATTTTAAAAGAAAAACCCCAATTATAATTTAATGTAAATAAAAGCATATAAATAAAATAATACTTTAAATCACCCACCCTTTCCCAAATAGGACAGCTGCAGACTTCGTTCTGCAAGACGTGGTAACAAAACTCGGCGAGGCGTCTTGCTCAGCCATTTGCGCCGACTGCCTGACCTCCCTGGCTGAGGCCTGCGGGCTTGAACACGTGCTAAACGAAGGTCTTACATACGCAATGGACTCGCAGAAGAACCCTAAAGTACAGTCCGAAATGTTTAACTGGATGGCGAATGCGATCAAGGAGTTTGGTTTTAAGTAAGTTTGTAATTTTTATTTATATTTACTGAATAATTATATGCTATTGTGTTGTAAACTGCTGTGTACTACAGTTTAAAATGTCAAAAGTTGTACAGCATTTAATCTGTTCTGCACCATAGCTTATAGTGTTGCCATTTACCTATTGCATCAGCAGAAGTATGCTAAACGTTTGTAGTCTAACATGTGGATTAAATTACACTACTTAGGTACTCATAAGTCAATTAATAGGTATTTGTTCTGACTCAATAATATCTTAATCATATCTTACCTCTTATTGTTGCAGCATGAACATAAAATCAATAATCGCTCACTGCAAGAAAGCCCTAACAGCCACAAATCCGAACGTTCGCACCTCCGCGGTCAACTTCCTCGGCATCCTCTCTCTGTACGTGGGCCCCTCGCTCATTAACCACTTTGACACTGAGAAGCCGGCGACCAAGCAGCTGATCAGCTTGGAACTGGATAAGCATGCCAACAGCTCACCACCCACGCCTACGAGGCAGATTGGAACTGTTAGTAAGGTAAGAAAATGTATATGGGTCTGATTAATGCCCGTTTTCCTAGGTAGTTTGTCGGTTTATCTATTTATTATCGCAAATGTATGAATACCCCCGTTATTGAATAGATAAACCACTGACATAAGTACCTCAGAAACCTGACATAGGATCAACATTTTTTGAGCATTAAAACCCATTGCCTATACATATCCTTTCTTCGTAAACCTTCAACTAATAGTTGAAGGCTAAGACCAAACATATTCGACTCGCTATTCTAGTAACATAAAGATGTACTAGTTTGAAACGAACACATTTTTTTCGCTACACAATCACACAAAATCATAAACTATTTTGTTCTAATTTTCCCACACAGTTAATAAAATGGCATTGAATAATAAATATGATGATAAACATCATAAAATTGACATATATGCGCAAAACTAATTGGTAAACTTTGTTTTAAACCCAGTCTGCAAGCAAGGCGTCAGTTGGTGATGACATTGAGGAGGCATTCGAAGATGCTGCAGAAGACGAGCCAGTGGTTGTAGAGGACAATAGACCACGCACTGACATCGCGCCGCTCATCACGGAAGCGCTTATAGCTGAGATCAACGATAAGAACTGGAAGGTAAGACATACTTTATGCCAATCATATTTATTAGAAAACTAGCTTCTGCCCGCGACTTCGTCCGCGTGGAATAGTGGTGCTCCGCTCCTATTGATTTTAGCGTGATGAAATATAGCCTATAGCCTTCTTCAATAAATGGGCTATCTAACACTGAAAGAATTTTCAAATCGGACCAGTAGTTCCTGAGATTAGTAGCGTACGCAAAAAAAGTAACCTTTCTGGTTGATTTCTTACACCTTGTGTCCGAAAAACCCAAATGTCTTACGGAACCCTATTTTTTTCCAAAATAAAATTTAGCCTATGTTACTCGTGGATAATGTAGCTTTCGAATGGTGAAAGAATTTTTAGAATCGGTCCAGTAGTTTTTGAGCCTATTCATTACAAACAAACAAAGTTTTCCTCTTTATAATATTAGTGTAGATAACAGAGATCGACAGATTAATTTTCAACCTTATGACTAGTACAATAAGGTTCAGAAGTGGCGAAGTGTGGAGTCCGAGAGTGCACTTTTGTCAGGTTGCGGTAGATAAACGGATACCGGATATTTAATCTGATAAAAATGAAGTAGTAAAGCTATGTTATCACTGCCACACCTATATCCTTATGTATGCTTAAATCTTGAAAACTACGCAACGGATTTTAATGCGGTTTTTTAAATAGATAGAGTGATTAATGTATCCATTAGCTAAAATATCGCGGGCAAAGCCGCTGGCGGGAAGCTAGTTTGCTATAAAGAATACCTAAATTATCGACAGTTTGCGTACTAACTACATTGAAATTGTAAAGAACTAGCAATTTCCCGCGGTTTCACATGTGTCGCAAGGAATTCTAGAACCGTCTCCTGGGTACCCACTATCTCTGTGCCATTTTTTTTTTCAAAATCGGTTCATTCTTGACAGCGTAACAAACAAACTAACTCATATTTATAACATTAATGTTTGTATTTCCTTCTATAAAGGTCCGCAACGAAGCGTTAGACAAGGTGAAGGCTATAATCACCAGCTCTTCACCGATCAAGCCCTCGCTAGGAGAGTTGCCGGCAGCCCTGTCAGCTCGCTTACTGGACTCCAACTCGAAGCTAGCGCAGAGTGCGCTGCAGATATGCGAAGCACTAGCTACTGCGATGGGAACTAGAAGTAAATCCCATGTCAGGACGTTCTTCCCGGCATTTTTCCAAGGTAATAACAAACTTAATTTTTAAACAAAAGAAAACATTTATTATCTTGGTTGACATTTATAGGGTCTGTAATCGTCAAATCTAGTCGGTTGTTTGACATACTGACAAATGATTGGAGACCTCTTGAAATCTATTCTATTCTTCTTATCCACCAATATTTACTTTAACTCATTGAAATTTTTGTCCTGAATTATTGTAATTACTGCTCACTAAAATATTCACCATATCTACGAAACGCCTTTATTAACGTGTTTATTTAAGCGTTAAGTGGCAGTTGGGGCAGGAGCAGTAAGTAGATTAAGTTTGAAACTGGCAGCTAGTTGTTTTTCGGAAGTGAAGGAACTTTTGGACGCACCTGCATTAAAAGTAGCTTGTATATAATTAGAGTTTAATTTACCTCCGTTCTTAGTTCCATCTAAATCGGCTCATCTGTTTTCCTGGGGAAACTTTTGCATTTATAATATTAGATGCGATTAGGATATAAATATGTCCCAGTCGATTGGAAATTGACAGAGACAAAATGATAACCAGTGTTAATGTCCCCCCCTTCCGCAGCGTTCGGCGACAGCAAGCAGTGGATCCGCGCGGCGGCGGTGTCGTGCGTGGAGGCGTGGTGCCGCGAGGCGGGCGCGCAGGCGGCGCTGGAGGGCGAGATGCTGCTGGACGCGCTCAAGGCCGGCAGCCCGCTGCTGCGGGCCACGCTGCTGCAGTGGCTGGCCGAACATCTGCCTAATGGTAAGGGGATAGCTAGATGGAATCACTAATTAAGACTCTAGAATTTAGGCTGCGGAATTGTTCGAAAGAGTTACCGCGGCCCTAGACTACAAGAACAACTAAGGAAGGGCAAAGGAAGACGTATGGATGCGTTTTAGTAAGTAAAAGTGACAACTACTTTCACTCCGCCAATAGCGGAAAAGTCATATCTATCCGATATCCTATCCGTAAAAAAAAACCCTAAAACTATCAGTCTTATTATGCCTGTAGATATAGTTGCAAGTCTAACTAGACGGTTGGATAAACGCAATTTCTCCTCCCTTTTATACGTATTGGAGAGACACAGTGGAGAAAACGTATACTGCAATAATCTGTTAAAAAATGTATAACAATGCTTTTCCCAGCCCCCAGTTGGTAGTAACCTGATTAAACTTATATTCTGCCACTTTATTTCAGAAAATCACGCGAAAATGACGTTGCAATCATGTATTAATCTCATCCAGATGTGCTAAAACTGGCCCTAAGACTATTAGTAATGTTAAACATACTGTGAGACATCAACAGATGGTTACTTTTCATTATTTCATTGTGCAGTAAATAATAGTGTTTATTTATTCATCCATCCCAGTACCACCGAAATCGTTCCCCCGAGAAGAGCTGACGGTGTGCATACCGATCCTGTACGCGTGCCTAGAGGACCGCGCGGCCGACGTGCGGAAGGTCACGGCCGACTGCGTGCTGCCCTTCATGCTGCACCTGGGATACGAGGCCATGCACAAACAGCTTGACAAGTTGAAGGTTTGTCGTATACTCGATAATAGTGTAATTGATATAGACAAGTATTATGATATATATAATGTCTCTGCTGCGGGAGTTTCGAAAGAGATACTGCGCCGCCGGAATAAAAAGGGCTGAGTAAGGAACATGGATGGGTTTTAGTCAGTACAAGTCTGACACTCCCGCCCCACCGATGGCGAGAGGAGTCATTTGATCTACTCCCACCCGAAAAAAAGTCTCACAAAACTATCAAATTATAAGTTTTTTTGGTTTATTTTCCAAGAGTGCGTACATACGCGACAAAGATGTAATAATGAATTTTTACAAGTATAAAAAACATTTTGAAAATTTCACAGTTTTTGTATTATGTAGTAATTTTGTGGACTATTGTGCAGTTTTATGGGATAGGGTTTACATAATTATGTCGTTTCATGTAAACACTAAAATACAATGTTCGGTCTCTAAACAGTTTTATTTTACTAATAATTTTTTTATTGCTAATCAGCCCGGCTCCAAGACAGTAGTACAGGCCGCTTTGGACAAGGCTCGTCCCAGCTTGCCCATACAACCTCTACCACCATCCAAGGGCAAGAAGGAAGAGCCGCGCGGCGTCAAGTCAGCTGGCGCGCTCAAGAAGGAAGCCGAGAAGAAAGGCGCGGTTGTCAAGGGCAAGGTAAGGCGGAAAATAAAAAAGAAACACCAAATAGCCTGAAGAAACTTGGTAATACATTCCTTGTTGTGCTGCTACGAATCTTACAAAACTGAATGTTTTTTTTAGGATAGCCTGGATAGTCTACTAGTCTATTAGACTATTTTCCTATCTAGTAATAATTCAAATTTAATTATAATTGCATAAAACTGAAATTATTTAAGGAATTAGCCGCCGAAACGCTATTAATTCATTTAGTTTTTACCTGTGTCAACCTATTATATTTCCGGGGAATAAATCTTTTGTTTTCAAAGTACAATCCACAAATTTGAATCATGACCCATTTTGACGATAAATCGTTCGAAACCGTCAAAATAATTTGTTATTTTGAAAAGGATGGAAATCTTTGGATTTCCATCCTTTTCAGTGCATGCCGCACTTAGGACGTTTTAATTATTAGGCAAGCTATGTCAATACGGGTTGGAGATCTATGCAATTTTTACCTTTGTTATCAATACAATAGATAATATTTTCTATAAAGCATTAATAAAAATATTTTGAATCCAAACTCTTTGGAAGAAAAAAATGTTCTTTTTCAAAACCATGTTCGAACGAATTCTTTCGATTATATAATGACAGCGTCAAAAAGTCACTCATAAAAAGTTTATAAATTTATATCGTGTTACCATGGAAACGTATGTTTACCTAATTGTATTTGAATGTATGTAAGAATATAGCCTTATGGTGGGTCATGATTCAAATTGGTTGACTGTACACTATAGTCTGTACCAATAGATATTATGAAAAATTTAAACAAAGTCGTAACCGTCGTTGTTGTAATTTAGCCACAGAAATTAACAAAATTGCGTCAGGATGGCACATTTATGTCAATTTCATGCTCTAAACATCATCATTCATCATTGAATGCTATTTTATTTATGTAAGTGGGAAAATTAGTACAAAATATGTTATGATTTTGTTTACGGTTTTCGTAAAATCAATTAGTACCAGACTACAGTAACTTTTCTTGCAGGGACCGGTTAAATCAGCTTCAGCATCAAGCCGTGGCAAGAAAGACGATGAGGATTGCTCTCCTCTACTTCCAAACAACAACGCTAAGAACCAGCGCATCATTGACGACCAGAAACTCAAAGGTTAGCCCGCGATACATAAACAAAATAACCCTTTTTTAGTTATTCCATTATGTATGGTTTAATTTCTTCATACAAAAATACGTTTCTGCTGCGAGTACGACGAGGAGTGGTGTATTATGGTGAATGATCAGCTTTTAAACAATGTAAAGGTATATAGTTGTATTAGTTTTTATATTTGTTGTTCTCGTGTGGGATTGGAATGGTATGTGTATAGTGTATGTGGTAGTCTAGAATGTTATCAAAAGAACATGTTTAACGCTCAAAGCCTAGTCTTTAAGGCTGCTGCGTCATCGTTTGCCTGCACGGATTGAATATAAATTATAGCCTATAAGATGTCTAGGTGGTAAGTTTTTCCAGTATTCGTTAGCATGTAATATCTGTGCAATTTTTCGGGCTTCAATATTCGCGTATTGAACGTAAGGAAAATATTCTGAATTTTAATGAAAAACAATCTCCAACATACTTTATGTCTGTCTTAGTATTGAAATGGAACTTCACGACACCTCGTGAAGAATTCTTCGAACTTCTGAAGGAGCAGATGGCGACCGCTGGACTGAACAAACAACTTGTCGCCAACATGTTCCACAATGACTTCAGGTATTTGGAATAATTAATATTATTATTTACCATGTTTTCGATATATTTTAAAAGTATTTTTTGAATTTCTTCTAAATTGGCTTCAGCCAAAAAGGTCAATTGAAACAAAAATAAAGATGTACTGATAAAAAAACACAAGAACCGAAGACGAAAACTATTTGACAAGTTTACTATACTATACATCTACTTACTACTGCTAGAATGAATCTTCATGCTTAACGTTATCCACAGATACCATTTGAAAGCAATAGAAGCTCTATCAGAAGACCTGCACGAAAACGGCCAAGCTTTAATGGCAAACTTGGACCTCGTCCTCAAATGGTTGACCCTGCGGTTCTTCGACACCAACCCTTCAGTCATCCTCAAGGGCTTGGAGTATCTGTCCATTGTGTTCACACACCTCATGGACAGTGACTACACCATGCCGGAGTATGAAGCTAATTGCTTCATACCTTATCTGGTGCTCAAGGTAAATATCTCACTAATATTTTAAAAGGAAAAGTGTGTGTGGATGTATGTTTGTTATTGTTACGCAAAAACTACTTTGTGTAGTTGGATGGAATTTAGTACACACATAGTTTAAGACCTGAATTAAGACTTAATATGATACTTTTAGTTAGGGTGCGTAACATAGTTCCATCGGGACATAGGTGAAACTGCTAGTCTATTATAATAATCTATATTCAAACTCTATAGACTCAGGTATAGTATATATACCTATATACCTGACTATATACTCAAAACTTGTAAGTTTCTTTTGGTAATTGCTAATTACTGACACAATGGGAAGATGAAAGCTTTTTCATGTTTTGTCATGATGATGATGGTGCGATTCTGTGGTCCCTCATCAGGGACTTAGGGCTCTAAGAGATGTCCATTTTTGCGATCTCGTACGGCAACTTCGAGGTCCTTCCAGCCGAGACCAGTTAATTTTTTTTATTTTATTTTTATTTATTTATTTGGCTCTTCAACAATGAGTACATTATAACATATATTAGTATACACTCCAAACTTAAGTCTAAATGCCCCATCACTTACAGAGGAGCGCTGCATGCACTATATTTTGCGCCTAACCACTATATAATAATAATTAAAAAAAAATGAAATATTAAAACTATATTAAAACTAAGAGTAATATATATGGAATTAGGCAAATATTTTTGACGAATAAATTATAATTATGTGTTACTACTAAAGATTCTCTTCAGAGAAGCCACAGGCGATTAATGCAGCCTCTTCTTCAACTGATCGCCTCCATCGACATGGCTCAGTCAAATATTTGTCCTTGTTGTTTAGTCAAATTCGGGATAAGATTACACTTATAGCAATTCAATGTTGCGTATAAAAATGAAGTCACCCTATCGTCTTTGAGGACACTGTTTTGCTGACATAACCATACAGAAGCTGTTTTTAGGGTTCCGTAGTCCGACAAGGAACCCTTATAGTTTCGCTCTGTCCGTCTGTCTGTCTGTCTGTCTGTCTGTCTGTCTGTCTGTCTGTCTGTCTGTCTGTCCGCGGCATAGCTCCGTGGTTTTTGTTATTAGAAAGCTGAAATTTGGTATGAATATGTATATTGATCACGCCGAGAAAGTGGTAAAATAAAATTTTGAAAAATATTTTTTTTTAGGGTAGCTCCCAAACATGTAAAGTAGGGATGAATATTTTTTTTCTCGCGCACCCCTTCGTGTGGGGTATCGTTAGATAGGTCTTTCAAAAATATTATGGGTGTTTGAAGACCATTTTTCAGTTAAGCGAGCCATTTGCGAAATATCTAGATTTTAAGTGAAATTTTTTGTTCGATACGAGTTACCCCCCCCTCTAACTTTTGAATAGCTGTACCTAGAAATGTGAAAAAAATCACAGACGTAGTACATGTAATGAAATTACAAGGAAAACTATCACGGCTAAGTAGGCTTAACCGGTTACAGAGCTATAGTCGACTAACTAACTCCTACTACGGAACCCTACTGCGCGTGGCCCGACACGCACTTGGCCGGTTTTTTCTATTTATACACATATCAAGATAATGAGTTATTAAAACTAATGACTGATATAAGTACATTGTTCTTGCTGATTGCAAAGCAATCTATATAGATAATAGTCATAGATAATGTTATCATCTTGAGTTATTGATATGTTATAATTTTACACACCTATTATTTAAATTGATATGCTAGTCAAGTAGTGAAGTGTAACTTTAGTATGTAATTTTGTTTTGATAGGCATCCGAAAGTTTGAAGAATTTATTAGATTTTTCCTTACAAAAGTATACCTTCAATATTTTTTGTTACATTGTCATCACAGGTGGGTGATCCTAAAGACACAGTCCGTAACGGTGTGAAGGCTCTGTTCAAACAAATATGTGTGGTTTACTCCGTCACCAAGCTGTTTGGCTATTTGATGGAAGGACTGAAGTCTAAGAATGCGAGACAACGAGCTGGTAAGTGCAGACATCTTTCTATATAAATAATTTAATTTGAAGAGTTTGTAGTGGAAGTAATGTACCTTAATTTTAATGTGCTTATTTATGAACTTACCCCTGTTAAAGTTTGTATTGTTTATGTAAGATCTGTACATATGAAATTCTAACCCTAAAGGGGTGAAAAAGGGGGGCAAAGTTTGTAGCCCACACGGGTGAATCCACTGGTGGAAAGCTAGTGTGAAATAAAATTCGTACAATCTCGTGTGATAGTAATTAGCGAGCCTGACATTCCAGAATGGGCTCACAATACCTACCTACATTTAAATATCGCCACTCATGAAAGCTATTTCTATTTACCCTTTATCAGATGCATAATTTACAAACGACGTGATTCCTCCATAAACCCAATTTCCCCACAGAATGTCTAGAGTGCATAGGGCACTTGCTAGAGACGTACGGCTCTACGGTGATGGGCAGCGGTGGCGGCGGCGCTCTCAAGGAGTTAGCTCGTCACATCGGGGACCGGGACAACGCTGTCCGCTCTGCTGCACTCAACTGCGTCGCTTCTGCATACTTCTTAGAGGGAGAGAAGGTCTACAAGATGATTGGACAGGTATATATATACGATAGTCGATTCATCATCATCATCATCAGCCTATATATTGTCCCACTGCTGGGCACAGGCCTCTTTCTCATATAGAGAAGCCATGAGCATTGATCACCACGCTTGCTCAAGGCGCATTGGCGATTTCAGACTTAAGTCCAGGTTTTCTCACGATGTTTTCCTTCACCGTTAGTCAGTGGTGTCTAAGATATACTTAGAAAGTACATGTGACTTTAGAAAAGTCACATTTGTACTTGCCAGGTTTCGAACCCGCACACTCGTACACGAGAGGCAGGTGCCTTACCCACTACGCCGTCACGACTTGTCGAGAAGTCGATTACTTGTGTTTTTATAGCGAAAAGTCAGTACAAGCGCCATGCTTAGTAAAAAACCTCCTTTTCAATTAGCTGTATTTGGCTAAAATTGTTTTACAGTCTGCGACATATTTTTTACATAATAGAAGTACGCTTGGGTACACTCCCAGATAACGGCGATTACGAAGAATTTTTTGACGCCATATAATAAAGAAATAAATATACAATAAAATATATATCCTCACATATAAGTATACCCTCTGATATTTTTAAATTATTCGTAAGCAATTATCTTTTTAGATATCGGATAAGGATCTATCGTTGCTGGAAGAGCGCATCAAGCGTGCCAGCAAGTCCCGCAGTGCTGAATCGAGACGTTCCATGCTCGTTCCACTATCCGCGTCCGGTCGGCCCGTACAGATACAACAAGAGGTTCGTATATACTAGGTCAAATATGTTCAAGTGTCACACTAAAGCTGCGTGTTCAGCTATATTCAATGCGTTGGTATGATACGATTTCAAAATGCCCAAAAAATTGCCCTTTCCTTTGAATATGTTTACATTGTTTTAAAAGGGGAATGGGCTATTGAGTCGTCTTTTAGTTGAATAGATCATCAACATCAGGTTCAGATGCTAAGATCTAAATAAACAGGCAAAAGCGTACATTATTATGTATTTTTTTTATATCAATATATATAATCAAATCAATGCCACTTTTCGTTGTAATTTTATAACTCAAGATCGGGCTCACCTGTCCAAACCAAATGCTTAGGCTTTGTTCGGACTATTTAGTAGATGGTTTATGTGAAGTGAGTGTGTGAAGACTTTAATTTGAATTCATATAGCCCACGCGGGCGAAGCCGCTGGCGGACAGCTAGTTTAATTATAAAATGTTTCTCTAGGAACCTGAACCTCCGCGCCGGGTGATATCAGTGGACACGACCCCGGCGGAGTATGAAGAGGAGGAGGAGGAGCAACCCCCGCCACCGGCGCCAATGCCAGTGTAAGTACACCTACTGATCTATATGAATATAAGTACAAGTTGTTTGCTGAGCCTTTATCTCATCCTGACAGAAGTTCTTCATGTATAAGTATCTTAAATCCTTCTTCAAGTTTTAATCTGCGGCATGCCAAATCATATACACTGAACTGAGTATATATCATCATCAGCCTATATACTGTCCCACTGCGGGGCACAGGCCTCTTCTCATACAGAGAAGGCATGAGCGTTAATGACCACGCTTGCTCTAGGCGGATTGGCGATTACAGACTTAAAGTCCCGGTTTCCTCACGATGTTTTCCTTTACCGTTAGTCAGTGACGCCTAAGATATACTTAGAAAGTACATAAGACTTTAGAAAAGTCACATTGGCACTTGCCTGGTTTCGAACCCGCACACTCGTACAAGAGAGGCAGGTGCCTTAACCACTAGGCCACCACAAGCTGTTTACTGCGCTTTATCTACGGAATTATTTACGGAAGTTCTTCGTGTATGTTAAAAGGATCTTAAGTCCATCTTCAAGTTTTAATCTGCAGCATGCCAAATCATATACACTGTGTAATTGAATTCACTGTTTTCCCGAAAGGTACGTACTCAGACCATGACATTTTTTTTATTTTTTTTATTTGGGAAAACAAACAATCGTACAATAAATATTACATCTTGATACACAGTCTACTATAAATAAGTGTACAATCCACTTCGTTTCCACATATTACTAGCTTATATTAGATACAGTTGTAGTAACTTAGATGAATTTAAAATAATAATACATTTTTTCCGTTTTCTTAAGATCTAATAGTTACTGCATACGTAGAAATTAAGGAGATTGAGCAAAGCGCTTAACAATTTGTTTTTTAAATCTATCTTTAGACAGGGCAAATATGTCAATATCGTTGAAATTATTATTGTAGGCTTGAACTAGTCTCTGGAGTGGCGCTCGCTCTCCTGCATTTGTGCGACAGGGAGTTGTAGCAAACAGTGGATAAGAGCGCGCCTCTCGTCTCATGGAACATATATTAATAATTTATTATAATTGGCAAACCCAGACAAAACCTTAAATATCGTGTTTATACGCACCGCGACAAACTTATGATAAAATTAATAATGTCTATTTTTAATATAATTTTTGGTACTTATACTCCATTTACTTTAAGATTATACATTTAAACGCGCGCTATTTACCGTTTGTTCAAACGATTTTGAGCTCTATTGCTAACGTGACATGACAAAAACAGAATGCAGAATATATTTGTTATTGTAAACATTATTTTCCTTTCAACACCATCCTTATCTATACGGAATAGAACTCAAAATCGTTTGAACGAACGGTAAATGGGGTGCGTTTAAATGTCTAATCTTATTATAAATGGAGTATAGTCATGTACAAATTCATCAACTGACATACTTTTCGGAAAAACAGTGAATTAAATTACATCGTGTTGTAGTTTTACGTTAAAAACAACAAATAAACTCAATTCAACACTACAATAACTCAATGTAAAGATGAAAATAATTTAAGATGTGTGATGATGTATGTACTTGCTTATCTCTGTACTACTGGATAATTTCCAAAAATACTTTCATTATTAGAAAGATACATTTTCCCAAGTGCTATAGTTACGTTTCATAGGCACGAACCGAACGTTAAACCCCGTGTTTTACATTTTGTACATTATAAATCATCAAGCGATATTACGCCTTAAAACTTCATACATCATGCTTTAGGCAGTTTATTTCAGAACATAGAAGCAATCCATACAAAGTACAAAATGGTAACGTCCACCGAATAATGTTTCCAGCAGAGCACCACCAGAGCCGAGGGTTATAACCGGACCTTTCGGCCTCGACCCGGAACTGATCGCGCAACTAGACGCCGCGGTGCCCGTGCTACGTCAGCCGGACGTCGCTGAAATAGACCTCAAGTTCCTCGACGAGCCCATACCCACCAGCGGAGTTAGGCCACAGATGTCACACACGCAACCGCCTATCAGGTCCAGGTAAGGCTGAATTTTATGTATAGTTATATAACAAGTTTCAAAATTCATAATTCTTTTCAAATTAAGCGGAAAACTAGCACATTTTGAAAGTAAAATTTACAAAGTACAGCCCCGAACACACCCGCCCTTTACCACTTTCTATGTGTTTTTGCTGGGAAGAAGAAGTGGTGAAAGTCCCTTCAAAAGTGGAGGTGGTAGGAGTAATAATTTATTCATATTAGGTTTTATTTAACGATGCTATTCAGTGCTATGGTCTAACATCATGCTATGGTCGTCTTTAGGATAGTAATATCTTCTTTATCAGTTCTTCACTGCTCACGCCCATTTTGTTAATTTACATTGGGTATGGTCATCAGTCGTAGCATTTGAGAACAGCTCGACTGATTTGCCAATTTTTTATGTCGATACCGTACGCTCGTTTATTACTGGCGTAAGGACACTACATAACATAAGATGGCGGCCTTTTTGTATGATGAGTTGTATGGTGTATGTTCTTAGCATGGTGGGCATGTCCCCGCCGCGGCACAGCGCGCCGCACCCGCTGGTGACGCCGCAGCCGCACTCGCTCACCACGCACGTCGACGACTCGCAACTCGCTGACACTATACATTCTATTGCCAGTCCTGATTTGAACGTGAGTATTTTCACTGGGACTTTTGGGGTATTTTTTTGGGGCATGAAGTAGAATTTGTAATAAATGATATCTATTGTTTCGTTTTAGTCGATTATAAATCAAAGAGGAGTTTTAACATTTTGGTTTTATTTCGTGATTGGTAATTGACAACGTAGTATATAAAAATCTACTATCTACCTTTTCTTCTTATTCCAATTTCAAAAGATTGTGTGAACGATAAGAGGATATTTTTTGATATTCGAAAACAATAAAAAATTGCAGGCGGCGATCCGCGCGCTGTCGCTGATCTCGGGCGCGCTAGTGTCGGGACGCGGCGGCGCGCTAGCCCCGCACGGGGCGCGCCTGCTGGCCGGCGTGGCGGCGCAGCTGCGGCGCCTGCGCACCGCGCCCCCGCCCGACCCCGCGCCCGCCTACCGCTGCCTGGCCAGCGCGCTCACCACCGTCAGTACACTATACTATACTATATTATACGCGCCTGCTGGCCGGCGTGGCGGCGCAGCTGCGGCGCCTGCGCACCGCGCCCCCGCCCGACCCCGCGCCCGCCTACCGCTGCCTGGCCAGCGCGCTCACCACCGTCAGTACACTATACTATACTATATTATACGCGCCTGCTGGCCGGCGTGGCGGCGCAGCTGCGGCGCCTGCGCACCGCGCCCCCGCCCGACCCCGCGCCCGCCTACCGCTGCCTGGCCAGCGCGCTCACCACCGTCAGTACACTATACTATACTATATTATACGCGCCTGCTGGCCGGCGTGGCGGCGCAGCTGCGGCGCCTGCGCACCGCGCCCCCGCCCGACCCCGCGCCCGCCTACCGCTGCCTGGCCAGCGCGCTCACCACCGTCAGTACACTATACTATACTATATTATACGCGCCTGCTGGCCGGCGTGGCGGCGCAGCTGCGGCGCCTGCGCACCGCGCCCCCGCCCGACCCCGCGCCCGCCTACCGCTGCCTGGCCAGCGCGCTCACCACCGTCAGTACACTATACTATACTATATTATACGCGCCTGCTGGCCGGCGTGGCGGCGCAGCTGCGGCGTCTGCGCACCGCGCCCCCGCCCGACCCCGCGCCCGCCTACCGCTGCCTGGCCAGCGCGCTCACCACCGTCAGTACACTATACTATACTATATTATACGCGCCTGCTGGCCGGCGTGGCGGCGCAGCTGCGGCGTCTGCGCACCGCGCCCCCGCCCGACCCCGCGCCCGCCTACCGCTGCCTGGCCAGCGCGCTCACCACCGTCAGTACACTATACTATACTATATTATACGCGCCTGCTGGCCGGCGTGGCGGCGCAGCTGCGGCGTCTGCGCACCGCGCCCCCGCCCGACCCCGCGCCCGCCTACCGCTGCCTGGCCAGCGCGCTCACCACCGTCAGTACACTATACTATACTATATTATACGCGCCTGCTGGCCGGCGTGGCGGCGCAGCTGCGGCGTCTGCGCACCGCGCCCCCGCCCGACCCCGCGCCCGCCTACCGCTGCCTGGCCAGCGCGCTCACCACCGTCAGTACACTATACTATACTATATTATACGCGCCTGCTGGCCGGCGTGGCGGCTCAGCTGCGGCGTCTGCGCACCGCGCCCCCGCCCGACCCCGCGCCCGCCTACCGCTGCCTGGCCAGCGCGCTCACCACCGTCAGTACACTATACTATACTATATTATACGCGCCTGCTGGCCGGCGTGGCGGCGCATCTTCAATATTTTGCTGTCTGGTTTCCGAATCGTCATTACCCTCATCACTGACTGTCGTTTAAATTGTATAATTTACAGGATTAAAATCATTATGTTAAATAATGAAATAGGTATAGCCTCTTAATGTAGAATTTTATACGGCTGATAATGATGAAATTCGTGTGAGGAAGCAAACAGCGTCGAAAAACCAAACATATTTTTGGAAAATCACCTTAGATGAAATCTTGTATGAGGATACCTTAACTTTACTACCACAATCACTGAAAAAATGTGTAGTGACTTGTCATTAATATTTTAATTAAAAAAGAATAGAGACCTTAACGATTTTTATAACGTTTGACAAGGCCCTTTTCAGTATGCTAAGATTTTAGTACATTTTAGGAGTATTTTTTTTTACTCATCCACAGTGCATGGCAACATGCCTTTGTTACACATTTAATTAGCCAAGTTCTTTTTTATACAAGTTATCCTAAAAAAAAATTGACTATCAAAAATCGCCAAAATGACGATCAAATCAAAATTAAATCTCTATTCTCAGTTCTACGAGACGGCCGGCTGCGGTTCTCACGTAGGCGAAGCAGCTCTGTGCTCTCTACTGAGCGAGCTGCTGCGAGTGCTGGGCGCAGGCGCTGGCGCAGCCGGCACGGGACCCGACGCCGAGAAACTCGTGCGCATTCTTAATAATGTGTGCGTGCGGGTCCTGGAACACTCACCTAGGACGCCGCTGCTATGGTACGTTTTATATCTACATACACTAATATAATAAAGCTGAAGAGTTTGTTTGTTTGTTTGAACGCGCTAATCTCATGAACTATTGGTACGATTTAAAAAAATCTTTCAGTGTTAGATAGCCCATTTATTGAGGAAGGCTATAGGCTATATATCATCACGCTAAAACACGCAATAGGAGCGGAGCACCACGCGGACGAAGTCGCGGGCAGAAGCTAGTCTCATTATAAATTGTAACACCCAAAACCAATTACCGTAATTTGAGAAGTGTTGAATGAAATTGAATAAAAATCTCGTTCTAATTTTGTAAAGACGATACACTACGGATCGGTATTTTTAAGTCATCAAAACTTATTTCTGATGCACTAAACAGGGAACATAAATACACTTCTCATCAAAAAAATCGAAACACTTTCGTTTTTATTGTTTTTGTCCTAATTTTTTACAAAAGAGAATTAATTCCATGAAAAAAAAAACATTATTGTGTAGCTGGCAGTTTGGTCATTACAGTAAGAAGAAAAAAATCAAAATTCGAAATTAGAATTTCATTTGTTTATCCTAAAATGAAATTAATCACTGTTTTGAGACAAATGTGTATTTAGGGTTGGAGTACGTTTCTCGTTTAAAAACTAAAAATTAGCGCTTGTCTTTAAACTTTTTGTTTCTTATTTCATTTACTGTGACTTTGGGACGTCTGAAAAAACTTTTTTTTCTAAAACATATGGATACTTCGCCCGCAGAAGCCGCCCAAGTGGTGGCATTGCTGGATTCTGGACTTAGTCAGCGTGTTGTGGCTGCAAGATTGCATCTAAGCTTATCATCTGTTCATAGAGTCTACAAACGCTATCGGGAGACTGGTTCGTTCACGCGCCGTTCAGGATCTGGCAGGAATCGGGTCACTTCTGAGCGAGATGATCGATTTATTGTAACAACTTCTTTACGAAATCGACGCCTTAACGCTTTTCAACTGCAGCAGCAGCTTCGCGTTGTACGAAGAGTAGCTGTAAGTGACTCTACAATAAGAAGAAGGTTGAAGGAACGCGGATTGGCACCGCATAAGCCAGCGAATGGGCCGAAATTAACTGCAGACTATCGAAGAGCGCGCCTTAACTTTGCACGCGAGCACCTAACTTGGTCATACCTTCAGTGGAGCAAAGTACTGTTTTCTGATGAGTGTAAAATTATGCTGTATGGTAACGACGGAAGGAACAAGGTCTACAGAAGAGATGGAGAACGCTTTGCACAATGCTGCATTGAAGAAAAGGTCAGCTATGGTGGCGGTTCGTGGACGGTTTGGGGAGGAATCAGCGCCGACGGTAAGACAGAACTTGCCTTTGTGTCTGGGCCACGGCTGCCTGCACTAAACTCTCATCGGTACATCGAACAGTGTCTTGAACCTCATGTGATGCCCTATGCACATTTTATTGGCAACGACTTCATATTCATGCACGACAATGCTAGAGCTCACACCGCGGGCGTCGTACGAGATTATCTTACCGAAGTCGGTATCTCCATTATGGTATGGCCAGCAAGAAGCCCGGACATGAATCCCATTGAACATCTATGGGATGAATTAAAGAGACGAATTCGAGCAAGAGATCCAGCCCCAGAAACACTTAGCCAGCTGCAAAATGCAATCCAAGAGGAATGGGATAATATACCACAACATGTGATCGTGACTCTCATCCGATCGATGAAGAACCGTATGGAAGCAGTAATAAGAGCTCGCGGAGGGAATACAAGTTATTAAATAAACGTTTCTTAATTTTTTTTTTCATTTACGCGTGTTGTTTTACCCATTTCCTTCATATTCCATACAGGGTAAAAATTACTCATTATACAAAATACGAAATCTATGAAGACTTAATTTGAATTTAGAACAATAACATTAGGATTTAAAAACCTCATACTACTCACTATTAAATGACATTTTACATTTATTCCTAAATATACACATTTTTCTGATAATCCTTATCAAATCATAAACTGCGAGGTGTTTCGATTTTTTTGATGAGAAGTGTATATCACACGAAAATTACGAATTGTCAGGAACATTACAATCAAATCAAACTTACGTGTATTTTGTTATCAATTGTGTGTATTTTATTCCACAGTGCGATAGTATCGCTCCTCCACGAATCCATTGGCGTGTCAGACCCAGCATACCCTCGCTACCAGGACCTACTCCTCAAATGCTTCTGGAAGACGCTGAAGATGATCTCCACGTGGGATGTCAACTCTATCGACTATGACGCTGTGCTGTATAGAATACACCTGTTCTATAAGGCATACCCTAATAGCTATTGGAAGAAGAACCCGGATATTAGTGATACGCCATACAGGTAAATACATGGCATAGTTATATGGATACATACTCGTAAATAGGTAATGAGTTACGTCATATTTTTGGCGGGATACGTGCTTTTGTAATGAACTGAAGTCGGCACATATAGGCCTATGATCCTTAGGTAACCAACGCTATTCGATCCACCTTAAAAAAAGTTATACAATTTGGAAACGAGGATAGTGGTTGCCTGCTAAGATAGACACGAATTTGTAGCCTTTGATGCCTCTTATGGATATTTAGAGCCAAGTCACGCATAGATAGTCATATTTTCAGCTAAGTTTAAAATTCACGCCATCACTGTATTTACAAGACAAAAGCATATAATGTATTTAAAATTGTTTTATATTACAGAACTGTGAAGACACTGGTGCATACTCTAGTCAAGATGAAGGGAGGCTCCATCACAAACCACCTCACACAAATTCCGGATGTCAATGAGTCTGACCTATATCCTTATCTACTGAAAGTACTGAAGGTAAATATTTATTTTTTACACAAAAAAGACTTCTCATTGGCCGCTACAGATCAACAATTTCTCTTGTTGTGATGAAATATTATATATTTATCCATGGAAATACAAACTCCACTCAAAAGTATTTCTGTCGCTACTGTAAGTCTTGCAGTGACAGTGATTAAGTTTAAGCACTACTTAAATTGTAATAACGTTTGTCTAAACTTATTATTTTACAAACAAAACTCAAGAGAATGAAATGCTAATGCAGTTAACATTCCAAGACCCGGGATTGTAATATCATGGTGTTTTTGTTACAGCAATTAAAACTCGACGAGAAGAAAGAGAACACATCGGACGCTCTGAACGGCGGGTCAGTGTTAGCGTCAGTGCCGCCGAACAACGCGGCGCTAGCGGCCGGCAGACTGCCGCGGGCTGTCCACGAGGAACTGGCGCTCATACTCAAGAGGATCGGCACCAAGGAACATAATAAGGATGCCTTGTCACAGCTTTATGACCTCAGGGTATGTAGTGTTTTTTTTTCTGTTATAAGATTTTAGGAGTTACAGATGTATCCAAAAAAGTGCGCTTTATTGTCCTTCATTTCAGAGATAAATTTGTAAATTGACGTCTTAAATTTTTGAGTTTTTGTGACGAAATGAACCAATTGTACAGATTTTTTCAATATTGAAAAAAAATATATTAATATTAATTATATAAAACACAAGATCACTAACAATATTTTCTCACAATTTGCTGCATGTCGTGTCTAATTACATTATAATAGTTAGTGCTTGGTAAATGCGGCATTTTGTGTACTACTACATCTACTTCGAGATCGTGAGAACTTCTACTTTACAAAATATTAAATTTTAATATAACCACAAACATACAAACCGATTGTTCAAACTGAGAACTGATTAAGGCCCACGTTCACCGACAAGATAACCGTCCGATCAACTGAAAACAGCTGTTTAGCATTCAAACTTCTACCATACAATGGAGAACCTATTATTTGGGTTTTTTATTTCTAAAACGGTCGATTACCTAGCCAGGGTTGAACAAAAAGTTGACAATACGCAAATTCCCGCTTCGTGGTTAAAAAACGTGTTCGTTTAACGGGCTAATTATATAACCATCTGTCGGCACTAATTAAACGAACTGTTTGTTCTCTAGGAACGGCACCCGGAGGTAGACATCTGGACGTTCATGCAGGGCTCGTCGTTCTACTTCCGCAACTACGTGGAGAGAGGGCTGCGTGAAGTCGCCGAGCAGAGGAAACTCGCCTCTATGCCTATCTACAAACACGACTACAAGTCTGAAAATATCGGTAAGAACTCTCTCATCTCGAATCGTAGAGATTTTTTTGCTTTGCTTGTTAAGTCATAAAATAAATGCTCTTGAATAAGAAAATGGAACGAAATTCTAATAATGATTTGTATTTTGTTACAGATATAAGTAATGAAAACGACGAAAAATCACACGTGATATTCTTGGAGAGACTTCGAGCTTTGCAGGTTGGTGTATTAACAAATACTAAATGTTATTTTTAGTGTATAGCAAACATATTTTTCCATGGAGTTTCTTAATAATTCTTCAAAGGTTCTACTGATTGGAATTGGAATCATGCAACTAGTCAGACTTTTCATAAGAGCCATAATATGTCCATTTAAATCAAATCTTCGAAGATCTTTCCACGACGATAATTTTAATGTATTACAGGCCAAAGCCGGTCTGAAAACCGAGTCCTCGCCCTCGTCACAGCCTCGCACGCCCATCGGTGACAACCGAACGCTCGTCGACTCCATCAACGAGAACACATTGCCACGAACACACAGCATCGACCCACAACTTGATGTAATTATACCAATTAGATCCTTTATATTTCTACTAGCTTCTGCCCGCGACATCGTCCGCGTGGAATAGTGGTGTTCCGCTCCTATTAATTTAAGCGTAATGATATATAGCCTATAGCCTTCCTCAATAAATGGGCTATTAAGAATTTTTCAAATCGTACCAGTAGTTCCTGAGATTAGCGCGTTCAAACAAACAAACTCTTCAGCTTTATTATATTAGTATAGATTATCTCTTTCCCGCGGTTTTGCTATACTGCACGCATCCGAAGAAAAACTACACTACTATGTCCTTCCTCAATGTTCAAGCTATCTCCATACTAAGTTTTCCATTAAAAGCGTAAGAAACATACGGACACACTTGAGTCACTTTCGTCTTTTTAATATTAGTAAGGATAAGTGGAGATAGGAAAATCAGGACCAATCCTTGCAACGAAATAGACGTCATGTTGCTAGTACGTTAGTTCGCACGATGACACCTTAGAAATGCCAAGGTCTGCTAATAAAGTAACCTTGTCTCTTTCCAGCTGCACACGACACAGCTTTCCCAACGGAACGAAGCCGAGGTGGACGCGCTACGCCTCAAGCTGCAACAGATCAAGAGCTCCTCCAAGAGATAAGATTGCTCACGCGCACACAATCCACGGATTTGGTAGCTCTCTCATTACGTCATCAATTTACTAGCACTCGCGTTGCAACAACACTAGAGTAACGACGAACAACTAATTATTTAGTCGATTACAACACATACTCGACTAAAAACTACGACTAAATTAACGTTCACTCTCTTTTAATTCGCGTCTACACTTGATGCTTGTTTTATTTGTGTAAATTGACTATTTTTCGGCTTGCCTGAAATAACTCGAAATTTTTAATCTCATTTGTTTTATTCTAGATGTTTCCATGTCATGTAGTTTCTAAGACTATGTTAGAAGGCCTATGCGTGTTCCGACGTAGCGTCCATTGTTGTGAGCCCTTACTGAGTGTTGAACATGACAATATAGTTAAACAGTATCGCCTTGCACAGGGTATTACGCTTCATGTATGAACTTGTGTCTTGGTAAGGGATCATTTTGTTGACTTGGTTAGGATAAAATTTGTCTTTCTTTTAAAGATTGTTGTGTGGTACGGTCTCGTACTATTTGAAGTCGATGTTTGACAATTTTACGGATTATAGTGGCTAGATGTGACTCACAGTTGAGTGGAAGTTGCAGTTTATTTTATTCCAATTGTTTTGTGATGTTGAAAATACTGGTCGTATGGAGAGGTTAGAAAAGAAACACATTTTTAGCTCCAAAGGGCATTGATGATGTATGTATATTTTATTTCTAAACATACTCCAATGGTATAGTAATGGTCAGCGAGTTTATTACGCCTTTGGAATAGTTAAAAGGAATCTTCATCATTTCTAAATTATATTTGTCGATATCATAATAACTGTACTTTACTGCAAGTCATGTCTAGCAACATGAAGATCGAAGTGTATCTGTTTTAAATTTATAAAAGTTATAACGATGTGCGATTGGATATAATTCAATGTTGGTCAGCAACAAATGTAATATAAACCACTTTTCACCCGACTGCGCCAGAAGGAGGGTAATGTTTTTTAACATTACTATAATGATTATAAAATTTTTTATCTTTATTTAATTCGTGATAGTAAATACACATTTGTTGTTGGCCTTGTGATACTCGTCGCGGATAATTCGTTAGTGAGATATTGAATGTTTAATTACTGTGTGCCGAGTGTTAGGTTGAGGCTTAGGTATGCACTTTAATAACGAAAAAAAAGGTGATAATGATTCTCGATATAATATGTATATTAAACAATTCAATCTAACGTAATTCTATTTCAATGATGAGATTATCTGAATGTCGATAAAATATTACCCAAGAACTGTGCTACTAATTCAGTCCCCGCCAACTGTGGGCACTTAAAAAACTCAACGATAATAATGCTCACAGATGTATTTCACGGTGTGTCTCATTGCACCCATTGTTGCACTTTGCGGAGTAGTGAAGAAATGGAATGCAGCATCTATGTGTTCGCTGCCGTGCCGATCACGGTCACATTTTCTACAAAAGTCAGCGGCGCCCTCTCTCCCGCAAATGAGGCATCCATTTGTTTACTCATCTGTGTCGCACTTTTGAACAAATCATGTATTTTGTAAGCAATCGTGCCCCATTCAAGTTTCATACATATGTAAGTGGTATTAGTTATGTATTCATGATCATACAATGAAATTAGGCAAACCAAGCCATCCTTGTTTTAGTCTTGTTTTGCTGTATATACTAACCGGTTTTTCAACGTTAGATTACTGAAAAAAAAAAAACAGTTTTTAACTAAAATTAAACTCTTATGGTACTAACATCTGTGGTGTAGAAAATAAAATTACCAGTGTATAAACGAAATTATATAAACAACATAAAATGTTAGTGTTTTACTGTGGTATTGTAGTAGCCATGTCGAGCGATAAACGTATACCTTAGCCAATCAAAACAATAATCAATGTTTAAATAATGAATGATATGAAATAGCCTTTAGCGAGAGCATTGACCCTAGTTTTATATCTATGATTGTTCAATGTAGTTTTCATTTAATTTGAAAACTATTATTGATGTATATATCATGTAATACTAATAACATGTTATGTAAGTTAATTTTTTTATGTATTTTTTTTATTGGATTCGTGTTGAGTTTTTGGTTGTATGTGTTTGAAGACTGTTTTAAGAGTTTGCGATATGATTTAGCAATACTCGTTTAGGGTGGAACATACGGTTGTTGAGCGATTAGTATTATTTCATTAACAAAGTTAACTTCAACTAGGTCCATTAGTATAATTTGTTGGGTCTTTATGATCAGGTAATAAAAATTTTGGTAAATTTTCTCGTGTATCAAGATATAAATTGACTAGTCATATTAACAACCATCTGCTCCACCATTTAATGTTGTTTTTACTCAATGATTGATGTTGTGTTCGGAGTGTTGAGTTTAGTTAGATGCGCGACCAGTCGTCATCCAGTAGGTTTGTTAGAAAACTTGTAAGAGCTGAGATGAGGCCATATATTAATATTTTAATATATTTTAGTACCATTCATATAACCCGCTGAAATGTAATCGATACATTCCTCCCAGTATTGGATTTTTGTACAAAATTATTGTCCGTCATCATCAAACTATTTATCGACCATTGTGTTCATTCACTCACCACTCATTCATTCATATATTTTGTTCCAATTCCATTTTTATGACAATGAAAAAGGGCGATACTTTTCAAAGATTGGATAAATGTCTTTGAATTGAAAATAGTCCTTGTTTTCTAAAAGCGCGTGGAATGCCCTTAGGGTCAATTTATACTAGCGCAGAGTCGAAGCGTATCGAAGCGTCTATCCAAACCTGAACATAACAAATTCAACCTTAACTCCACAGCGTAACGCACACATTACTTCTGAGATTTTAAAAAACCACGCGCATTCGCGCGTATCCATGCGCCAACTAGCGAACCTACGCGTCATCCGTCGGAAATTGGCCTGCGTCGGTGTTGATCACGACGCATATTCTGGCGAATACGCGCGCATTCGTGCGGCTTCGCTTTAGTTGTAAAGAATTTGACGCTTCGACTCTGCGCTAGTATAAATTGACCCTTACTGAAATGGTATTGAGAGATGAAAAGAGTTTTTCAATATTATTTTCCATTGTTGATTTACATCTGTAGTATGAGTTTGATGTAGTTTCATTACATATTTTAATAAAAACAAAATGTACTCGATATGTTTAAAATATATTCGAACAGCTTATAGTTAAGCAAATCACTCTTTCTACGATTCCTATTAAACTTACGCTACAGAAAATATAGTAACCCCTTAGATTTGTTATTACCATTTAATTAATTTGATACATATTCTTGATTTGAATTCGTAAAATTAGGTTAATTTCTATTATTGTCTTTAGTATAAACATTCGCTTTTTAAACATGACTTCATATTGATTATTGTGAGCATTTATTTATTGTATTATGTAAATTAATGTTTAAATCATGATGTAATATTAATAATAAAGTTCATACAACACTGAGAAGAACTTTTATTTCTCAAACGCCAGGATATTTCAGAAAAAATAAAGACATTCATAGTAGTATCGGATTAGTAGGGAAGAGGATAGGTCGAGTGAGGTCTAACAATAACTGAATTTACCTGTTGTCTACTGCCTGCATACACGATAATACCGATCGATATAACCCGAACCCAATACCGCAGTCCGTCGCGACTACCTAGCAAAAAAATTATATGGGCATCACTAGCAACCAGTCAAGGTAACAATATTGTAATATTATTGAAGTAACTAGGAAACCACTTTCGAATAGATTAGACCCGTGGATGTTTTCAAATAACTTCACCAACTAGAAAAGAGAGATATAGACTAAGGTTTTATGAAAAAGATCTTCAAAAGGCTGCACAGATTTTAACAGCAAAATAACTAGGAACTATCTACTTGCAGGGGAGGTCATCATCAAAAATATTTTTTCAAATTCTATACCTGTTTACCACGTTGTCGGCGTAATCAGTAGGTATCATAATTGTAATTAGTTTAGGGTCAATTTATACTAGCGCAGAGTCGAAGCGCATCGAAGCGTCTATCCAAACCTGAACATAAATTCAACCTTAATAACTCCACAGCGTATAACGTACACATTACTTCTGAGATTTTAAAAATCCACGCGGATTCTTCGGAATTCGCGCGTCTGCGCGTGAACAACGCTGATTGGTGCGCGCGCATTCGCGCGTATTCATGCGCCAACTAGCGAACCTACGCGTCATCAGTCGGAAATTGGCCTGCGTCGGTGTTGATCACGACGCATATTCTGGCGTATAGGCGCGCATTCGTGCGGCTCTGCGCTAGTATAAATTGACCCTTAGTTGTAAAAGAATTTGACGCTTCGATGCGCTTCGACTCTGCGCTAGTATAAATTGACCCTTAGGGTACCAAATTACAGCTGTCTAGAGCTGAGAACAGACTGATACGTTTCTTGTTAACTACGGAATCGTAAAAACATGTTCACCGTTTGGGAACTACAGTCTACAATGTCAGAATTCTCAGATACCCTTATGTCTTCTTCGAGACTTAAAGAAATACATCTACACTAATATTATAAAGAGGAAAACTTTGTTTGTTTGTAATGAATAGGCTCAAAAACTACTGGACCGATTTTAAAAATTCTTTCACCATTCGAAAGCTACATTATCCACGAGTAACATAGGCTAAATTTTATTTTGCAAAAAAATAGGGTTCCGTAAGATATTTGGGTTTTTCGGACACAAGGTGTAAGAAATCAACCAGAAAAATATTTTTTTTTGCGTACGCTACTAATCTCAGGAACTACTGGTCCGATTTGAAAATTCTTTCAGTGTTAGATAGCCCATTTATTGAAGAAGGCTATAGGCTATATTTCATCACGCTAAAACCAATAGAAGCGGAGCACCACTATTCCACGCGGACGAAGTCGCGGGCAGAAGCTAGTTACTTATAAATATAAATTTGAAACTCGTTACATTTTTCAAAACTGATCTTTCCGTAGTCGGGTTACCTAGTTATTCAGGACGTGGGATTAATCGCGGGAAACGTAGAAAATAATTTAGATTAAACTCGATTGGTGTCTCATGATATAGGTGGTGTGCTGTAGACCTCGTATCTCATAGAAACTGGCGTCTTTAGACTGATACAAGTAAGAGAGAACTGGCAAGTTGTTAAATTCAAATTTATTATTAGAATGCTCTTTTCCAAAACCTCAAGCTTGTGAGTTGCAATGGTGGTAATTTGAATACCTATTCGATTGAAGACACTGGTTCTTATTTGGAGAACCCCAACTACAGGCTACTTCACGTAATATATTGGCATGCACTCGACCAATTACGGAACCCTATCGCGCAAGGCTCGACACGCACTTGGTCGGTTTTTAAAGTTAGGTTTTAATTCTGCCTCCGTTCACGTCCCTTTATCTCGTTAATCTTAGATTCTGTACTAGTGCTCTAGCGTTTAATATTGTGAATTTATTATCCACTGATATTTTCTTATTAAATAGCTAAGCAATTAACTTTATAAATTTTCAAATATGTTCAAAAACATGTCTGTGATTGTCGGTTTTCAGTATTTATTCCAACCTCCATCAAGGCAGGCGTATGTAGAATAATATAAAATAATATAAGATATTGATTTTATATCTGGTTCGATCGATGTCGAGCCGTTCTAAAAGTTGATTTTTTTCTAGGGAAAATACCTCGCCTTGTACTGACGCATAATCTCGTTTACCACGAAAAACTAAAATACCACTCTATGGTACAAAATAGACAAGTGATCAACCAATCAAACGGTGGGGCGGACGAAACGAAATGAAAGTCCGCCACATGTCCGCCATATCTACTACATCTTCTTTCTAATAGTGACGTTCATATTATTTTGTGTTAGATAGCGTTATTGTGTAGATATTCGTTGTATAATTTAATTATTTTTTTAGTTTATCTAATACGCGGTGAGTAAAGTGTGCAATCTGGATTTGACATATTGATAGTTTTTAATTTGGAACTTGTTTGTCCGCGCCGTGCTTTACGTATTGTCAAAATGGAAAAATCTTAGTTTTAGCGTAACTACAGCCTTATTGTATGTGTTATTTATAAATTGGATCCACTACACTACACTCGTGACGTATTTTGTAGCGTTTAACGGTGCCTATTGAGTAATACAAAATTTTTTGGTGTCGGCATTATTAGACGGTGTACCCAATATTTCGCAGACCCTCGACGGCGGATAGCACCATGGAGTCCCCACGGAAATTCAACGATTGCTATTTTTACTACTACTCCACATGCACGAAGGTGAGAAAATATTCATGATCTAACAAATGTAACTCCTAATGTCATATTGTTTATATTCTGAGTGTCTGATAAAAATCATGGAAGCTAACGTGTTATGCACAGTTTCATTCAATATTTTATGGTTAGAATGTTTTATTGACATTTGGAAATCTATCAAATATTACAAAAATATTAATACAGTGATAACATTGCTATACTATCAAATTTTATTATGAAACAACTGATTTAAGAAAAAATTACATAGATGACCTTTTGTATAAGTTGGCTAAAAATGTCAGTTGATAGTAAGATGATTTATGGAACATATCACAACTTTTTGAGTAATAAAGTGGAGTAATGAAAGGAAGCTAAGTCATCTTTATTAGATAAATTTTGAATTAATACCAAACTACCAACACATTTGGTGAAGCACTACTCACCAGTTTTGTACTTTCCTTTTTGAAATACAGGGATATGAACAACAAACTCCATGTACCTCAACATATAGTAGCAAAAAGTCTCTAACACTTGTTAGATATTATCCAGCAGTAAATATCAAATTACAATGTGGTTTATGTGTAATACAATAACTATGTTAAATTACTTACAATTTACAAAATGTCTGATGAAGTTTATGTTCTCTTTGTTATGAAGGGAGACAACTGTGTATTTCGCCATGAACCGTCAGCACTGGGCTGCGAGACAATGTGCTCAGCTTGGCAGCAAGGCAAGTGCCTTGATAAACGCTGCAAACTACGTCACATGGAACTGAGGGTATGTATGAAATAATATTCAATGAAACATTACAAAATGTTGTGTTTTTTTTCATGTTGTGTGGACATTTTTGCTTGTAAGTGTCCAATATTACAGTGAGGTAAATATGACTTAAAGAAATATCCTATCTTATTAATATTATAAATTTGAAAGTTTCTGAGCATGTATGGGTGGATGTATGTATATTTATAAATCATACAAACGTGTTGAAAAAAGAGTAACCATGGAGTTTCATGCCTATACTTGTCTATAGAAATCTACGCTTTAGAACGGGCAAATAGCTTCAACTTTCGTTTTAACTAAGTAGAAGAATTTTGACTCTTGACAATTCAAAAGTATTTGTAAATGGTCTAGTTGAAATAAATGATTTGATTTAAAAAGAAAACAAATCATTGCTGAACTGATTAAGGTGTAACTTGGCACACAGCTGGATTAATAACATAGGATATTTTTAATCCTGGAAATGTGTAAAGATGCTTCATTCGGGAAGCAGGTGAAACCAGGAGGAGAAGCTAGAAGATATTGAAAGAGAATATAGATTCTTTACCAGATGGTTGAAGAGTCAGTCAGTTGTCAAGGGCAAATATTTTATATTAAAGATATGTTTTGTCTTTATAGAAATAGTCTAAAGTTTTAGTTACATTATTATCATTATAGGCTACATTAAACTATTGCAAATCCATATTAATTAATTAAATAACTCTTGTGTACCATAGAGTTGTAAAATTCTCGTAATGTTTAAAAAAGAACTCTGTCACAAACCATGTTTGTGACATTGTTCCAAAATCTTTAAAATTGGCAAGCGTGAATATGGAAACATTCCATATTCGTAAAACAACAAAATTGGCATATCACAAAGAGATTTTTCTTTATATTCAAATAAAGAAAACAAATTGTGCAGACTCACACTAAAGTTTCTTGACCAAACTTTTTAAACATCTGTGCAAACAATATTATTTGCATGGCTATATCAATATTAGAAATCATACATAATTACTATCAATAAATACAGTTGTTTTCCCTGTAGATATTTTAGGAGGCTCTTGGTTATTGAAAGTCTGAAGTTAACCTCTTGTATGCCTGAAGCGTGGATCCGCGCGAGACACAATTGATTTCTATTGTCTTTAATTACCTGGCATACGATGGGTTAATCAAGATTTTTTATATGTTACTAGCTGTGTCCCTCGGTTCCACCCGCGTTTACCTGGATAAAAAGTAGCCTAAACTCTTCTCCAAGGTCCCAGATCAGAATATAGCCTTTTGCAAGCATCGACCTGACCCTGTGGGCCACATCTGGCTGAGGCAGTGAGGTGTTGAACTTCCCCTGTGACGCATGTACCTGTAGCGAAAATTATCAACCTACACATTCAATTAAATTTGACTTCAAAAATCGAACATTGAACTGAACATTTTATTCTCCGCTCTCTCGGTCACTAGTCCAGTAAGGCGGCAAGTTATCGTATCATTAAACCTAGAGATATGCACAAATTGTAAAAGATAACGATTACATTATGTAAAGCATTTCTTTATCAAACATTCTAGGGATTAAATTAGTTGACGTAGTTTGAAATGATGGAGAAAATGATTATCATGGTGACGTCTGTCTAAGGCTGTGTATACATGTTCGAAAGTACGTATTCTATTGGACGAGGCTTTATTTTTATTTTATCGACAAGCACGTGCGTTTTGATATATTCTCGACGCATTGTAGTGTTCCGTTTTATTGCAATCTCCCGAGTTTTGTAAATCTTGCGTGATGGTGTTGCTATACCTACACCGTTATGCCTGGTGAATTTCACAGACATCCTTTTTATTTTGCATTTAATACAACGTTATGATTTTTCTAGAAAAACCGCAAGCAGATCCCATGCTATTGGGAGAACCAGCCGGGCGGGTGTCGTAAGATCCATTGTCCGTTCATGCACAAGAACCCCGACGCGCGCACCGACGGTATCGCGCCCAGCCAGCCGGCGCCGCCTCCACCCGTGAGACAACACATACATTACACGCCATACACGGTGCCTTTTTAATTAGAAAACTAAGAAAACTTTCAGTGGTGATACTTTTCTACAGTAAATTCTTCTTAAGTAGTCATTTTCATCATCAGCCTATACTGAACTTTCGAGTTTGTATGGGAAAATGATTTGTTTTTTTTTTTTAAGATAGTATCACCATTGAAAGTTTTCCTGGCTACTAAAAAGGCGTGGTGTATAACTGACTATGAGATTACACACATTAACATTTTTTGCTTTTACTTAACTTTTATTTCATCTTCATTACCATTGTAAAAATATAGAATTTGCTTGTTATTAAAATTCATTGAGTCAATAGTAAATAGATCATGGTTTGATAGTCCCCATTCCAATGTCATACAAAAAAGTCTGTCAAAGAGATAACTCATTAATTTTTGTTGCCAAATTCAGATTAATTCTAGAACTAACTTTTGATAAGTGTAGAATCACTAGAGACATTTTGACCTTGTTCATTTCAATTTAACATACATTAGTTTGGTCATTTGTCATGTAGTTTGTAGGGCAGTTGTAAATGAGTACGTTATTTTGTGACACGTATTAATACAGGCTTGTAACCAATATCAGCAAGTGGCGACGTCTGTGAATGTGCCTGAGCCGGTGGCTGCGGACCAGCCGCCCATGGGCGGGGTGGCGCCGCCCGTGCCGGCGCCCGCGCCCGTGCCGCTGCTGTGGCAGCAACAGCGCCAAGGTAACCACTTTCTTTCTTTCCTATACGTGGTTGAGTCATCATCAGAAAGATTCTGTAGTAAATCATGATATTTATTTATTTAAACTTCATGTACAGCCGTGATACATAGGCGGACTTACTTCCCCGTACTCTCAAAAGGGGGTAGTTTTATTTTTTGATTATTGGGGAGGCCTATGTGGGAAAGTCATGTTGCTATGAATCATGCTCAAATCCACACTCTTGACTTTTTTTCGGATGGGAAATCATCAGATGCCTCTCCGTTCCGTCCGCCGTGGGTGGGGCGCGGAGTGTCAGACTCCGGACTGCTATTGAGACTCGGGGATGGAATGCAGGACACCATGCTTAATTGTCTCTCTTTTGTTTACTAAATCAACGAGATAGTCTGATCGTTTCCATCTCATTAACAATCAATTTCACACAGTGATACGAGATAAAATTGATTGAAGTTTGTCACATGAGGAAACAAATCGTCACATTTACACACATTTTACATTGTATTTTTTCCATTCATAGTTTGCAGTTAATTTGTAATTCGTGTGAAGTTGACGTGTCATGCCATGTGAGATGAACACGCAACACGATTTTAATGTTTGATAACACATCTGTACGAATAACTTGGTCTAGTTTGCACTGCAAAAAAAATGCTATGGGTCATTCAGAGCATCTTAAAAATCTTTGTGTAGTGACTAAATGAGATTCATCTCATCTGCCTAGCCTTTTCCCTATAACTATGTTGGGTCGGCTTCCAGTCTAAACCGGATGCAGCTGAGTACCAGTGTTTTGCTTGGAGCGACTGCCTCGACCTCGACAACCCAGTAACCTGGTAACACGATACCCCTTGGTCAAGACTGGTTGTCAGACTTCCTGGCTTCTGACTACCCGTAGCGCTTGTCAAAGATCTACAAATGACAGTCGAGATCAACAGCTACTAACTAACGTGCTTTCCGAGGCACGGAGGAGTCTCGCTATGACATAGATGGTCACCCCTCTACGGACCGACCGTGCCAATCGCAGCTTAACCTTTGATCGGTCGAACCGTGTGGCCGTTACTTAGCCACGAGCTCCTCGTGACTAAATAAGATTGCGGGTAAAAAATTTGAGGTTTCCCTGATTTATCAGAATTTTTTTTCGATGTTGGATTTTCTGTCCTCGTCGCACATTACTCTTATATCTTACTATCATTATGGTATGTATTACCCAAACTGAATCAGGTCCTCTTAAATAGATTAAGTTAGTCAAATTGCTCCATATTAATGCTCAAGATAAGATACATGCTTGCAAGTTGCAGTATAGTTTTTAACCGACTTCTAAAAAGGAAGATTATCTATACTATTCGGCAGTTTTTTTTTAGAATACCGGCCAATGCGTGCAGTCTTAAATCATGTTTGTCTAACGATGTTAATATTTTGAATATTACTGCCTGTCTCAGATATTTTTGTCAAATAATATAAGTTATTCGGCACTTATTATAATTAACATCGAAACTTGTTTGTACCGACCGGCCTCCGCAAATGATCACGCAGTCACCGACTGATCAGTTCGGAAACTCATTCATATTTAGGAATTAGTTTTTACCAATTCACTAACAAATCAGTTATCATTGATGGGGATGATTGATTTGAGATTTTTGTGAAAATGTTGAGTTGCGTACGCGCGCACTTACATTTCGAATACGAAGTTTCCTCCTGAGCGAAATGAGCAAAGCTAACTCAAAATAGAGCTCTTTAAAATACACTATTGAATATTAGTACACTTTTGGACATGGCCTCCCTCCCTAACGTATGTCATATCGCCCGGTCTTCGGCTTGACATATCCAACTTCTGCCTGTAAAATTTGGATAAAATTAGCTCGGCTAGTTTTCATTTGCCTTTCACTATGCTTTGTATTTGCCTATTAGAAATATAAATTGGATTCATAAAAACATTTTTTTATAATTCGGGGTGGTCAAGAAGATAAGGCGCTTAGTAAGTACGAATGTACAGGTTCGAAACCTGGCAAGTACCAATGCGGTGATCAATGCCTCATGCCTTATCTGTGTGAGAAGAGGCTTTGCAGTGGTACAATGATGATGATGATGACAAAATGTTTCTCGTAATACGAGACTCTAAAATATGCATTGAGTACATGTGTCTCCCCCCAGCAGTGGTGCTGGACTCCGCCATCCTGGGCGTGCTGCCCGCGTCCAGCGAGCTGCTGAGCGGGCGGCGGGTGCTGCCCCCGCACGCGCACGAGCAGCCCGCCAACCCCTACGCGCCCATGCCCGTCGACCCCCTCGTCGTCAACTTCGAAGAAGGTATGCGCCTATACTGAAACTACATGTACTAAGCCCCCGCCAGACGATTTGAGAGCTCGATCCCACGCTACGTCTACTTCCATCCGGGCAGCTAAGCTCTAGGAGATTCCAGTTGCAACACAACCGGCCGGGGCCGGCCCAGCAATGCTATGGTTGTGTTCGGTGTTACTATGTAGAACTTAGCTATACTTCCTTTGAAGTTTCGTTGCTATCGGGACTTGAAGTTCCGAATTGAGCAATTTTAAGTATTGCCACCATATAAGTTGGTATATGGAACTAGTGTTTCCAGTTTCATTTTAGTAAGTTTTGGACCGGTCCCAGAAAGAATAAAAATTGTATAGGAAATTCTGATGTGCAATGTCAATCTGAACTACGATTGAAATTAGGGTTGCTGCCGTCAAAGCAATGGTTGTGTGACTCGATGAATCTTAGAAAAAGTGAATATTTTATAGAAGTAAACTATTTCTGTAAAACAAATGAAGAGACGGGCCATGGTTGTCTTGATTGTAACTACCACAGTGGTGATGTGGTACATTTAAAATGGAATCTTCTAGAAAGGCTTTAGTACTCGTGTCATTGATGGGGCAGTCGAGAAATGTGTGAGCCAACAATGACAGCCGAGCGACGAGCTGCATAGCGAACAGACTTCTCAAATTGTATGATTGGGGCTTACGGCTCGATTTGCTGTCACTAATTTGAAAAGCCATCAAAATAAGTATAAGTTTGGACTAAATTTGGACCAGTGATGTAAGATAAAAGTAAGGAAAAAGTGGGTAAAGCTATTTGATGGTGAATTGTTTCCTAGTATATTGTTATGTAATATGAATATTCTCCATATGTGGCATTGTACTTTACAATTTTCTATTTAAGAGCACTTGATAAAGATTGCAAGCGAGTTTTATGCGTCATGATTTTTATGTGATATAAAAAGCAATCGTAATATATGTATAATTTTGATATGCAAGTTGGAAAGTGAACGGCTAGGTATATGCTATATACACGACACGATGGACACTTTGGATTTGTTGAAGATAATGTAATTTTGATGTCTTTCCAAATGATGTTTGAAGCGAATCTTGTAGCCAAAAGTAAAATTAATAATACTATGTACTAATGCACTTGAGTTTTCAATAGACATTTAGAGATATTATGCTCGTAATATCACGGCTCGCAGACACTAAGTCTAAAGTTTGAGCCAACCGCTTACTGGCGATGTGATTGTATCATTTAGTTCGCTGTCCATTGAAGAGTGTGCACTATGCATTCGTCAAAAAATGAGACTTGTAAACGGCACTGTTTAGTTTACTCATACTCTGCCTATATAAATTGATAACTCGATAAGTGTTTCTTAAGGACATTGTTCCACGCGGAAATGGTTGTTTGTGTTCTTACAAGTTGGATTGACGACACGCTTCAATGGACAGCGAGCCTAACATGCATTATTATAATAATTCGGTAGTTGAAAACTCTGTCATTGTCATGTTATGGGCGGTGTGCGTAGGGTTAAGCATTAACGATGTTAAAATTCAAACGCTCATTTATTGTTTTTGTTTTCTAAATATAACACTGCTTTATGTATACTATGGCACTGCTGACTAGATCCTGTCGTCAAATTCATGGTCGTACGTCGCATTGAAAGGGTTCCAATATTATGTTCAGAATTCAACCCTTTGTTGTGCCAATAAAAATATGTATTTAAAAAAAAACGACGTAGAAAAGTGTTAGATTTATTACTTAAAAAAATATATATATTTATTTTATTCACATGTTATTGGTTAAGAATTTTTTCCTACGTTTTATTGTCGCTAGCGAAGTGGGAGTTTATTGTTTATATATTTTTACGCGAGTTGTTCACAACTTGTCGCTTTATTAATTTTAACTTTTGTAGAAAGAAAATACATTTCTTTTGTTCGCCCAGTTCGCGACGCGACATATTAACACCTGTTTATGGAAGGTATTATTATTGTTTTTATTTCGCCAATAGTCAATTAATATAGTATTTATTGTATAGTTCTAGTTGGATTCAGTTTCGCAATTTTTGTATTCAATATTATTGTGGTGGGTGTGGATTTAAAGAGTTTGGGCGTTACACTAGAAACTGGATCCAAAACTAATTTAACGAAATACAATATTGTTTTTTTATGTTGCCGGAAGAGGCGGCTTTTTGGTTGACTCTAACTTAGACAATGTTTAGCTGTTTTTTTATACCATAGACAATGATTAAACAAAGTGAGATTATATTTGACTCACGGAGAATTTATGATAGCTCTCTTCTCACAGTTTGTTAAAGAAATAATATGGAGCAAAAAGCGACGTTGGTATTTTTGTATGTGCAATAAATTAGAGAATATAATCTCTTTCATATCTTAGCTAATTAGATTCATTAATATCTCTCGCTTTTTCATTTACTGTATCGTTATATAACAATTTATATCACATAGATAGACAGTTACAGTCATATTTTAAGAAAAAAACATTCAGTTTTCTCTCAAAATATCACTGCAATACTTTTTTTAAATAGATGTTGATATAATCTTTGTCTATGATAGAAAAGTACATAATAAATAGGTTTAATAACATATAAAATACAAATAAAAATATATATACACGATTATTGTAACTCATTAATATAGGTGAAAAAAAAAGAAAAAAAAAACAGCTTTATGCCTTTAAATTGTTTGTATGTTAGTCTGTAGGATGTTTTAAGGGGCTTTGGCAGTTTATAAAGGTACCCACTGCTACCTGCCCCCAATACTTTATATATTCGCACCGTGAGATTTAGATAGAGCTAATAAAAGAAAAAAAAATGTATCTCTAGGTATACACAGCGGGAAACACAGTCTGATAAGTTGCATGGATTATGACGCTGTGCTTTCCGTCAAACAAAAAAAAATCGTGCTTAAGATCATACTACCAATTTAGAAAGATTTAAAAAAAGATAAGCTAACTAAAAAGATCATTCGATTGCTTAGCGGTCTTTGGTAACGTCTGGGTAACGCTTCCGATTTACCGCATCTGCGATAGAACTTCGGTATGTTTATTGTACGCGATTAGTCAAATATATTTGTTGTGCAAAACAATCTGGCAGAAAAGGATTTAATTTCTTATATTTTTTGCACTGAGAGTAAAGTTCCTATATTTATTACAAAATCGCAAATGTGTGAACAGGACAACTTAAAAAAAATCGGTTCGCGTTATGGTCCATGGTACGCCTAGTCATTATTTATGTATAAAACTATTTATCAATATTTAAAATAACATAGTCTCGATTGGTGGGGATAGATTAAGTCGGAGGTTTCTTATATTATTTTAACATGCTCAGTTTTTACATACACATTTTAATTTTCAAATTTCTTGTTGTTCGCTTAAAATGGAGGTAAAATTATTTTAAGTTTTATATAAATTAGCGGAAAAGTGTACTGAAAAGTTTTAGGAGTATAATTTTAGAATGAATTAGTACAAAGGGTGGTTGCTTACAGAGGCAGCTGTTGAAAAAAAAAAGAAATTGGTTTCTCTTGTAACTGTAGCAATACATTTTATATTTAGTATAATGTTGTAGTCTTGTCTCTTTTTATACTAATAAACTATTTATTTACCTTTAGATTAATTGTTGGAATGTTAATGTTTTATGTTAGACAGGTAAATTTCTGTCATACGGATAGCGCTTGAGTCTTTGTGAAATGTACTACGATTGTGGAACGAATCACTGTCTATGTGTTGACTTTGTACTGCATAATCTTAATTCTTATACGGCTATTTTGTAGAATTGATGGTAAAAGACTTGATTAGTAAGACATAATGTATTACGTGATTCGTCGTGCATCGTACGACATTTCATAATGATGTCGGCATAGATTACTATGTTTTAACTAACCGATTTTGTTGAATGTGGAGCGCTTTCCTTTTTAATATTTTAAGTATTCGCTGATTATAATGAATTGCGGTCGGAGGGAGGGATTGAATAGGATTATAACAAGTCGTCGAGGTCAAAGTTGTAATCCACATTTGATCACGATCGGTTGTAAATCCGAATGTTTTTCTAAGATTTGTATATGTGTGCGAAAGTGAGGTAAATGTAATGAAATTAGTAATGCAGCACTTTTGATACTTACGCGTTGTGTTCCATGACATTTCGGTTACGGAGGGAATATGACTAGCGACTCAGCACGCCGGCGTCGCCCTGTCGCCCAGTCGTCCGGTCGCCTAGTCGCCCGGTCGCCCGGCGCCGCGTCGCCACGCCGCGGTGTTGCCACTGCCGCGGTGTTGCCAACTGTCGCGAGTGCCTACTGATAGTTTCTTGTTTCAAATAATACGGGGTTGTTGTTATGTTAATCTTAGTCTTATTTTATAATAAGAATTGCAAAATATGTTTATTATTAGTAACGCGTGTCTAGTACCTTTCATTTAAGCTAATTAATATTCAAACTGATATAGGAACTCGTAACGGAACAGAATTATACTTTGGCTTTGTTTAATCAAATTGTGTTTAATATACCAACGAGTAAATAAAAATGTTTCGTAATATGATTTTTGTAATTATTTTTGACCGCCCACCCTTCGAGAGTCGCTTTCAGATAGACGTTACGAGAACACACCGCGAACGTTGCCGACGGGTCGCATCAAAATTAATTACGAAAATCATTTCGAAAGTTTCGATTGTCGCGTCCGACTAAGCGGTTCGTTCGTGTGTTCTTGCAGAGTCGGATAATGAAAGCGCACCCTCGTCCACGCCCACTAAGACTGTGTCGCCCGACGACGCGAACAAAGTCGCGCGCAATAAGTCGCAGGAGCTCTTGCTTCTTGAGAAAATCCAGGCGGAGGCGGCCGCCTTCTACAGCTACGAGGGCCTGCCGCCCGCCGAGCCCGAGCGCAAGGCCCTCCGCACCAACCTCGCCGCCAAGTACGAGCGCGTGTCGCTCGACGAGCTCGCAGGTAAGCAGGCGCAGGAGCCTCGCAGCTCGCTCGACTTCAAGGTCCTATCCCTAGACGAAATTCGAGCACGCAAGAAAAGCGAAACCATAATACACACCAAACCTATCACACTCAATCTGAGCAGAAAACGAAAACTATCTACACATGAAACTATTACAACGTCTGGCAATAAAATACTCAAAGTTGTAAGAAGTAATTCTATTGTTTATAAGAAACTTGATCAGAATGTGGCTGCGGCATCCAATCAGAATAAAGTCGATCAGAAAGCCACAGATAATGCTATCGATAGGAAAAGAACACTTTCAGAACAGAGTGATATCTACGAGATACAAGAAGACGAACTGGTGGACAATTGTTTCGAATTCAAGAGGATAAAGCTCATGGAACAGACAGCCAAGCCCAGGCTTATAAGGAACAGGCTATCCAGCTTGAATAAAAGCATAGACGAACCAAAGTACGATGATCTAGACTTTAACAAAACAGACGATTCAGACACGGAAGTACAAATTGTTAGCGTAGAAGTAAATGAGATTAATTCAGTAGATTTAGATAAGGTAGATTCAGACAGTGAAATAATAGATCTAGAAACCACTAGGCTAGGGGAACCTATAGACGTAGTTGATCTCAGTGAAGATCAGGATGAAAGTGATATTACCGCATCAGACCTCGATTTGGACTTGAGCAAAAATGTGCCTGATGTGGTCGCTAGCTGCCACAAACAAATGAATAAAATAGACAGCTCAGATAAAAATATTTTAAGTGAAATCGACAGTCTGCTAAATGAGGAATTATGATTCTCATTTCTTTTTAGTAAGTAGGTGTTAAAGGTTAAGTGAAGATGTTCGTACAAAAGTTTCCTGTTTAATTATCAGCAATATATTAGGTTTATCAAAGATCTACAATAAGTAGTATGTTATTTATAAGTGACGAGCAATACGTATGTGACTTATTTCTACTAGGTAGGAAAGCTAAATATTTAGTATTTGTTTACATTTCTGTAGTGTTAAAAGCTTTAATTGATTTAATTGAAATATTACAATAATTTTGCTAGAAGGTGTAGTTTTATTCAAGTCGACAAGTCAGTGGTTCAAAGTAACTCCATTTTAATCCTATAGATGGCGCTAGTTAAATAAAACAAACAAATACTTTGATCCAAAAGTGTATTCATATAATGTTATTAAAACGTTTCATCGACATCACACAATTATTCACATTTTTATTTATAATCGATACATATACACATTAAAAACTAATTGTAAATTCGAAATTAATACCTCGAGGTTGATTCAAGCTAGTGTTGTAACTAATACTTTATTTTTATTACGATTAACTGACAGTTAAAACAAGTATAACTTTCACCACTTTTGTTAGTTACTATTATAAAATATAAGAGCAATAAAAGCCAATGTTGTATAAAAGTATATAAAAAAATATTTTGCTAAAAGTTGGTATTAATAAAATAAATAACCAAAGTGTTCTAAGTATTAAAGATCTTACCTGCGCGCATATTAAGTACATTTTACAATGGGATAATCACAATTAACAATTACACAAAAGTAACTATTTACATTTCTGCACTTATAACTAACAAGCCCTGTTTCTCATAAAAAAATCTAAATTTAAATCGCTACAATAATGTTAATAATTTTAATATCAAAGGATATTTATAAATAAGTCCTTCACGCTTTATTTTTCGGAGAAGAGCAGGCAGAAGTAGGCTGTGTGTTTCAATAAATAGAAAAGGCAAAGGTACTACAAATATTCAGCCATATCTGTCAGAATTAATTATATTTGTGAAACTAATTCTATCTCAGCATAGTTAATTAAACATTTACAACAGATATTCACAATTAAATACTTATTTAACGCTAATCTTAGCTAACTACCTAATTTTGTTAATAAAATATTTTTTTAACACTTACACCGAGTTATTAAATTATTTCATTCAAAGTTACAGGCTATGGATACAACATTACATGTGCATCAATAACGGTAACATAGAAATCAATGAGAGATTTATTAATATAATATTTGAATGAAATATTCTAATGTATTTTAATACAATTTGAGCCTATGTTTGTGCTCAGAGTCCTGTTTTGTGGCATTTAGTGGATATGTTAATTCTTTATACTATACGTGTTACATCAGTTGTTATCTAATCTCAGATTACAAATTAATTTATCAAAAAAAAAATGAAGTTTAAAAAAACATATCTAAGACGTTCAGTACATTATTAACGAAAAAAAAAAGTGTTCTTCACTATGAATAGGCGTGCATCACTTGTGAAATGATTTTCTTAAATCTAGTTTTATCACTGTTATTTGAGATTGTTTTTTTATTAATAAATATACAAGCGACTCATTGCGCAATTTGAAAAAGCGATCTGTGACAGTTTTATGACACGCTTTAGTGATCCAGAGGATCCATCAATTGGGGGTCTCTTCGAAGAGTCCAATATCCCTGATAAGGGATAAGAGGATATCATCATCATCACCACAGGATCCAGATTCCAGTAAGATAAAGGGATGGAGCTATACGTCATATATAGCTCTATCTCTCTCGCACTGGAATCTAGTAGACTTTATAACATTGTCATAATGAGGGTTTTGTTTATGTTATTATACTTTATCCGCCCGCAGTCATTATTTGAAGACGTATTTACAACATATATGTGTCCGGAAATTATGTAAAACTTAACTCCAAACTTAAGAAAAGATTGTTCATGATTATACATCGGTATAAAGAAATACATGCTACCCCACTGAGTGGACCGTTTCGAAATTGAGCTGCGTAGTACCTATACCAGACGTCTTTAAGGAGGCAGATCTAGTTATTCCAACCTTCATAATTATCAATCAACTAAAAAGGATATCGTTTGTCAAACAAATTCATAATCTGGGATAAAAAGTAGGTAATTTAAACGGTGAAGTCCGACAAGGACAAAAAAAATGGATATTAAAAGAATCTTATTGGCTAGTTTCACCCTCTCCGGAAAAGCACCGATAAAATAATAATATGCCAGTTAGTTTCATGCATAAGATGTTCCAATTATAAATTAATTCTGGTATATAATTCCTATCTACATGGTGGTGGTAAAATAGGCTTCGAGTCCATCATTAAGAGTTCAAAATTGCATGATAGATGCCTGAAATCAATTCGTTTCCGCGGGGCTTATTTCTTTTGGTTCATATTTCTGACAAGTTGCATTTCTGGTTTCGTCTCCTCAAAACGTCACGCTCCACTCAATTCCAAAATGGTCGATCTCACCATCATCGGGTAGCCGTACTGTTTGAGTACTGTTGACATGTGCTCGGCTAGTTCCACCAGGGTCACTGGAGGCGCGACCAGTACTGCTGCGTGTCCTGCCCCGGCACGGCCAGGGGCACTGACACTCCTGTGCCTAGAAGACCGCCTAGCTCTGGAATAGAAAATGTGGTGTTTGTATTTGTTTTGGCAAGTATAGGTATGATTCTAGGTAGCTGTACACGAAAATACCTATGTAGTATCGTGATTTACGCTTAAAATACGCATAGAATACATTAGATAACATCATGGTTTAAACGTGTCTACACTCCAAATGTGGGTATATTTTACGCACACAACCGCCAAAAACCCTTCGGAGAAAAAGGCGTGTTACTGTGTGTATAGGTGGAATATGGTGGAAAGGCATATTCCCATGTTGGAAGGCAATGTGTTCTCTTCTACGTCATCATTTCACAGACAGTTTTATACCATATCTAAGTTCTAAAGGAGGTATTAACAATGAATTATTCTTTCTCGTATCTCCTCATAAATAATTTTCTACCTATTCTATTCTTATGGTTAAAAACTCCACGTAGTGAGTTCCACTTAAAATAAAGTTGATCGGAATTACCTGGTGGCGGCGACGCTGGCTCATGCTGGTAGCCGTGGTGGTTGACGTACGGGTGCGGGGGCTGCCGGTACCCCAGCTCGTAGCGCGGGTACCCCAGGAACCCGCTCTTGCACAGCTCGGCCTCCGTCGTGTCGCACACGGGGGTCTCTGGCACCATGCCGCCTCCGTACCCCATTGGGGTTAGCGGGCTGGAAGATATAGGACTGGTGTTATTTACAAAGCAAAAGGACTGAGGCCTCAAGTACCTACTAATGTAGTGTTCGAAGTCATATTACGTATTTTCTAAGTGTATCTTGGATATCGCTAACTAGCAGTGGAGGGAAACCTGGACTTAAAAGTCTGAAATCGTCAATCCATCTTGCGGATCTTTTTGTGTTGGGGAAAAGGTAGTGTCTTATCCCCTCTCCATGTCTAGCACTTGATATTACGAGTAGCACTCACCTGTAAGTATCAACATTGAGCGGCGGCTGGTAGGGCTGGTGCGTGGGGTGCGCGGGGTGCGCGGGGTGCGCGGGCGGCGGGTGGTGCGCGGGCGCGTGGGGCGCGGCGCCGCTGTAGCCGCACTCGGGGCTGCGGCGCTGCGACCGGATCTTCTCCTCGCGCCGCCACTTCGCGCGCCGATTCGAGAACCACACCTTAAGGTCGGGTCAAGTTAACACACAGCGCGGACGCTACGCGCTACGTTTGGGGCAATTAGGATCGTTACAAGGCGTTTAGACTTGTTGCTGATACTAATTTGAACATTAAAAACATAGGGTTATGAACTTTTAGACTGGACTGTATGTAGGTAAAACAATATAGAGAGGTTACAGTAGCAGGTACATAATATTATGTGAGGTTAAGGCTACATTCTAATTTAATTAAACTAGATTTTAGGATATAGAGATTAAAATCCTCTGTTATTAAAGTATTTGCGAAAGGCATAATATTCCTACTGTGAGCATTAATGTCTGACAATTGAGTTGCATTTTAGTTTTATAAATATTCAGACATGTTAACTAACGTTGACCATGTTGCAATATTACATCATAAAATAACTAAGCACTTACATCTCACATCAAACCACTCAACCGGACACATGCCGTGCATACACCGATGTAATACATAGCACTGTGTAATTAGTACACGCGCGTACTGGCACAAGAATGTGATCATATATCTAGCTATATGTAGGAATACTATATGAATAATAATTATGGATATATAGTAACACACCTGTATTCTAGCTTCGGGCAGTCCTATTTTAGCGGCGAGTCTCTCGCGAGCGAAAACATCTGGGTAGTGAGTTCTTTCAAATTCTGTAAAGATAAAAATGTAATAATAGAAATTCGCTGCTCATTCGTGCCTTGATTTTTGTCGAAATCAAGAATAAATCGTAAAGGTGTCGTACCTCTCTCCAAGCTGTCAATCTGCTCGTTGGTGAAGCTGGTCCTGTTCCTCTGCAGCTTGCGCTTGAGCCTGAGCCTGGCCGCGTCGTCGTCAGCACCGCTCGACCCAGCGTTGGAGTTGTCTCCAGAACCCGTCTCGTCTGAATGTAGACCTTCCAGTCCTTCTAGAGGCTCCTCGTCTGGGGAGAAACGGAATGATGGATTGATTATCTAATTGGAATATCTTAAGGTGGGTCTACGCTAGGCGAACCGAGCACGAGCGGGGCACGAGCCGAACACAATTCGTCTAGTGTGGACCGACTTACAAGCGTCGATCAGTACCAACGAGAAGCCGAGGACGGCTCGGTTCGTGCTCAGCTCGTGCTTGGCTCGTCTAGCGTAGACGCACTTTAACAATCGGTAAAGATTCGCTAGTCAGCAGTTTGGTAGCGACGACTGTTCAAGACAGTCGTCATTTAAAATAAAATTTAGGCCACAGAATAAAATAATTATCTACTGGCTTTTGCTCACGGCATATTGCACTGAAAACTAAATCTTCGTGCAAAAAAGTAGAAAATTTAACTTTCTAGATCGTAAACTAAAATCCAGTTATCATGTTGAGGAGTTGTTCTGCTGCGTTAAAGAAGTACAAACCCACAAATACACTTTCACATTTATGAACCTAATGGTAGAAGCATTTCCTATAGAGCGCTTGCAATATATCAAAGTCGAGCATGTCTTGGCGTCGGAATTTATTGTGGGAAATGAAAGGAAATACCTATCGATAAAGTTTTTCTAAATATCTCAGGATTCTGCAACGGCGCTTTCTTTGAAAGCATTTGCAATGTTGAGTTATAATACCGGTAAGTATTGGCGTTTTATCGGAATTCGTATTTCGAAAATTGTGTGCCACAATTTCATTTATTCGAGCCCTTCCACAGAACCTTTTTTAAAAATATGTATGCTTATTTATGTGCATGCTACAAGAAGAGCAGTATTTACTAGGTCAGCGCAAGTAAGCGACGATGCTGGGTACGGTTTTTAGCAGCATAGCTTGTTGGTAATCTGTTGATACCTAATTGATGGGATCAATCAAACCTTACTTGGTTTACCATTGAAGCCCAACGTAATGTTATATTATATATAGTTATATTGTACATGATGTTGGGTTTCTGACATATAAATTCTAGCCTTTTTCGAAGAAAAATGTAGAAACCTATAGAACACCAACTACGGATCGTATCCGTTCATTCTTATTTTGCTTTGTTCACATGCATACCTACATCTGACCAATGAATGATCATGCATGCACACCTTTATTGTTTTATACCTTCATTGTTATTTGATAATTAACATAGGTACCATATTTTCCAATGTGTAATTTAATTTCTATAATATTTCGTCATTTATATTTTGAAAATGCGATCATATTAATTTAATTAAAACTCCCAATTCTATTTCCTCTCCCACGATCATTATACACAACAAAACCGGCCGAAATCCGAAACATCTATAAACCGTTTACAGGAATTACAAGTTTCTAAGAAACTCATGCTTGGTTACCAAAGCAAAGTTGTGCCCACAAAGTGAACAGTCAAGTTAAATTCAGCAAACAGGCCCGATACCGCGGATTTATTTGAGTTACGATGTTAATCTCGGTCTGCTAAGTCGTAAATTTACGTTATCCCGTAACTTAGGGAGCGGTGTGAGGGATTCAATTATGTAAGCCTGATTAAAAGTTTGAATAATAACTGTTTGTGTTTGAGGTTTGCGGCTTGACATTTTAGGGTTGGCACAATATTTTTTAAACACCTCTGCATATGCAAGTAAGTAAGTGTATTAAGTATCCTCAATTTCGGGACGCTGTAAATGCAAGGGCATCGTTGTCATTAGGCCTTTTAAGTTCTTAGGTACTGTATATTAAGGGATTTACTTCAAGGTTTTTGGACATTGATGATGGAATATAGTGCAAAGTGCATGTAAACACACGTTAAACTTGTATGTCGGGTTTTCAGGCATTATCACGTTCGGTTTTTTAATTTTTTTTTATGTATAACTTACTTATGTCCAGGGCGACGCCCCTGTTTAAAGCCATGCGTGAATAAGTGTTAACACTCAGATAATGTAGCTTTCTAATAGAGAAAGAATTTTCAAGAAGGAAGGCACCAGTGGTTCTTAAGATACAAATAGGTATACCTACATGCAAACTCATTAATTACATGTTGCGTTAAATTAATTAATTCCATCTACTATTTATAGATTATTAAACGATCAAACACAAAACATTTTTGTAGCGTAAGTCCAAGTTATGTATGTTCTATACAAAAGTAAACAATAACCCCATCTTCAATCTAGATATAATTTATCAATGAGATAACGCGATATCTTATAATGTCCCCACAGTAGGTAATCCGTTAGGAAGCGTCCGCGCCCGGGCCTCTCCGCATACTACGACGGGAGATTTTTGACGCAGGACGAATATTTGCTTAAGAATATTTTCTTTACGCTAATCTTGAGTAAAGTTATGAGCTGTCGACTTCTTGGCTACGCCGTAGCACTGTCTACGAATAATGCTACGATAGCTACGAAAGTCGTAAAAGTCGCAAAATGATGTTTCGATTTTTCTTTTTTTTTTCTATGTGTGTATTATGGGCATTTGTTACTGCCCCTTTTATTGCTAGGTGATAGCTCCATGGTATATTTTTAATTCATATACTTATCCCTAAATTCACTTCACAAGCAAGTGAAAGCAACTGCAAATAAAGGATACCGCTTAAGTCTGGTGTTATTTCAAAATATTTATTTCTATAAATATTCGCCATTCAACAAAGTAGCTGCAGGACTGACTACCTATCTAGGTTCATTAAATCTTCATTTAAGTATCGCCAATTGCGAAACCATTTTAATGCATTAATGTAATCAAATGATACTCCATTATCAAAAGTAAAAAAAGTGAGGTCTTACAACTTTCCAATCCAAAAGGACAGGATTAAGCAAATTGAAGTTTAATTCTAATCTTATCATTAAAGCTGGCAGTTTTATTTAATCACTCGAGTTTCCACACACGTAACCCGTGATTTACCCCATCCATTTCGCACACCACGTATTATATTTAACCCCCAATAATTACAAACCAACAACACTCAGAAAGTTTACAGACACCTAAATCCCGAGATATCGCCGGTCTAGATAACATAAACTATTTTAGGATCGAATAAATTATGCTCAAGTGTCAAAATCTCGCCGTTGCCGTCTACCGGGATCGCTGGGGGGATGAGGGATGCTCGGAGGGGGAGTGGGGGGAGCGAGGGGAGGCCGTAACGGGCGCGTTCATGCAGAAACTGACGATAACGTGGCCCGGCCTACCACGTAACCCAGCCAGCGATAGTGTTATCGCACTTTAAAAATGTATGCCCAATAATGGTGTCGGTTTTGACAAGGTGCACTTTAGTTTGGCAAGCGCCAAGGGTCACACCTGGCGATAACAGAGTATAAATTTTAAATGCGAATTAGCGAGTTGAAATTTTCAATTCTTATCGCGAGAAGGATTGCTTCGAGTTATGACGAGACTTGAATGGAATGGAAATTATTTTAAGCGATTTTACTGGTCTAGAATAAGTAATAAAGTTATCTTTGTTGTTTGAAGTCATGTCAGAGATGTCTTTTTCAGATTCTTTTGATAAAGTCTAAGATAATACCTACGTAAACAACTTTATTTTTACTTAATTTTACATTGTATTAGACAAGCTACACGTGCGTATACGTCACGTATTAAAAAACTACATGGAACCGTTTGATAGGACAATAGGATTATACATATACAGCAGAACTTAAAGGAGAACTCGAAAAACACCTGATCGATATGATACGACCCGATCTTTATGACTTCTACGACTTTCGTAGCAATCTCGTAGAAGTTTGCTACACCGTAGCAATTTTAAACATTCAGAAATAAAAACAAAAATGCAAGCTTTTCCCAAAAAACTATCATATTATTTTTATAAACAGATTGTAAATTTTCGCTATCCGGTTGAATAAGCATAATAATGGCATAAGGTAATACTGAAAAAAAAAGAAAAAGTAAACCTGCATTTTCCCTTTATTTTCTTTACAAAAAATGTAACATTAGTAAATGTAACTTTTGTTATAAGTTAACTACAAAAAAAACCGAATGGAACACTAGATCGCTATGAAAGAGCTTGAGTGAAGTGATAGTGAGTGTGAGGTCTCGTAGTGAGGGCGGTCGTAGAGGCTCGAGTGTTTTTACAGCGCGGCCCGCGACACAAGTATGTGTGCTTAGATTCGCGCATGTTTTGACGATCACCGGCGAAATATTGTGTTTTTTTTACATATAAAACCTGTTTGTTACTTTGGAAATTAAAATTATATTCAGCCAGCACTTGTTTATGGTTTCACTGGCCAATAAGGGACATTTTAAATGGAATTCGATAAGAACATAGGGCCATGTTTAGGCAGTCTGGTAAAAACTACTTTCGTTATTAGAGTTGTAAAAATTAATATTTTAATATATTTTTTTATATTTGGCGCTATCATTTACTGAGACAAAAATATTAGCTTTTATAATATTTTTCTGCAAAGTAATTTGGAGTAGTTGTTGAGATGAGGCTAAAATGTGAATATTTTTCATGTCAGTTGTCTTTGCAATATGTAATAGGGTCTTGATTTTAAATCCACACATTTTTTTTTGTCAATGTGAAGTCTTATCATATACAAAGACTTATCATTAGGTAACAAGCGGTTATTACAATGAATGTAGTATATTGTTAAAGTAATGTACCTAGATATGCGTAATATATGGTGTAAAAAACAGCTGAAGGAAAAGTATTTTTTTATAATTTTGTTATTATTTCTTGATGATTGATTTCGATATTGTGATTGGTATTATTATAAAATAATTAGTTTTTAATACTGAAATATCTGGACATAGATTAAAACGCGTCGTGCTAAAATATGAATACGCAGAGAGGTCTGTTTCAAAAAGTACGTAGAAATAATGAATTAATGAATATTTCAAACGCGTTGACGTTACCTTTGTACAGTGAATGAGGAAAACTCACTACATTTACATAAAATTGTTTTGAATAAATCATTTTCTAGCTTTCAGGTTGTTTAGGGATGTCCCACACCGCATTTTGAAGTATAACAACATACTTTTACCCTAAAATTCATTAAAAACTTAGATTCTGATGTTTAGTAATTTTTTTTTTTAATGTTTTATCCGAAAAAATAAGAACCTATGTATGATTTTTATTTTAACCACACACCATCACAACGTTATGCTGCTCATTTCTCGACCGCAACGAATATGACACCTCGAAATACGGTGACAACATTTCTCTTCATTCGCCAACTTACCTCACACCCTTATGCTTAGGTGACAGAGTCGAAAATCGCATGAAAAAGCTTCATGAGGGGCAAAATGTATATGTATCAGGAGCCCATCTGTCAGGATGCTGGGACATTAATGTTTCATGAAGTCTGTATGTGTAGATCGGTATCAGATAATAGACGTGGCAGTGTCTCTATTTACTGTCACTCAATGTCTGCTGGGAGCGAAATGTAACGCGAATTAATGTTGCGACGAGATGGCAATGTTTTTCGGATGGCGAATTAGCTTGTTTGAGGTGGGGTGTTGGAGTTTTGGTTGTTGTGTGTTAGTTTACTTAAGCATCTGCCTAGCCTTTTCCCTAGTATTTTGGTTGTTTTTAGTATACCTATTTTATAATGTTAGTATTGATTTTGGGTATAAGTGTAAATATGTTTTGCATATATGGGTGGATATTCTTTTTTGTATCACAGTAATATCCATGTCTACATGTATTTGGTAGCTACATTCAATCAATATTTTTTATTCTTACAAAAAGAGTAGATCTAGTCATAATTAAAATGTTTTAAAACGAGTAAGTAATGAGCAATTTCGAATTAAAAATCTGGATTTTACCTAAGAAAGTAATATTTACCTATGCCAAGGAGAATTTTGAGATTTGACGTCACAGAAATAACGTGTGATACCGGTTTTCAACTATAAGATAAAAATACACATTTCAATTCCATTGCAAAATAAATCCACTGTCATTGCTATTCCCCCCAAGAAATATCAAGAAAAGAATATTTCCATAGAGAAATAAAGCGAACAATACATGGCTACCCTATTTCCCGCCGTGACGGGCAAGATGGCGGGCCTAGCCATAAACAAAACGGTCGCGGTGTTGCCTTATCGCAAAAATGTCGTCTATGACGTGTATTTCAGTCGCGACTCCCCCGAGGCTCGGGGAAGCTTGCTGTGATATTTAGATAAATAGATACTATTGTAGTTGCTCATTTACTTGATTACGTTTCGGTTTTGGGTATTTGATTTGTTTCAATGTAATTAACGAATTCGGTTAGCAATTTTGGCGTAGCATAACTTCGTAGATTGAAGTTTTATAATCTATGTGTGCCATGTTCTTTGTTTATCTTCCAACATAAATTATGCACTAATTTATTTATTAATAGTTGATTAATTATTGTAGATTTGTTCAATACGAATTTATGACTTTTCTTTTAGTGGGTGTGCCGTTGTATTTTAAAGCTGCTCAGAACTATTTTTGAGCACCTATAATTCGAAGATATGTAACGTCCTAAGCTCTTCTCCGACTAGACTGAGATAGAGGGAGGCTCTAACAATAACGTCATTATAACAAAGCTACGTAAGTAAGTATGTCGTAGACTTTTTCCAATGGGATACTAATTATCAAAGTAGTAAATAGTACATAAATTAAATTAAAATAACTTAAATAGTATTTAGTTATTTCCGAAAGGACAAAGATCATTAATCCTACAAAAAGTAGGAGTATAGGTATTTTGTCCCCAATAGGTAGACAGACGTATCTAGACATAGAAATACATATTATGGCCATTTACTAGTCTAATATAAAGTTGTCAGATTAAAAAAACCTAACTGAAGCAATGGTACGAGAAAAAATTGACAGTTGCGTAAGTGAACATTCGAAAGTTGAATATACCCCACAATTAAATTTGAAAGCACATAATATTTCCGGTGCTCGGCTATGAATGAATAAGGACGTATCTCCAGTCTAGTCACGTGGCGGCCATTTTGTCGGAAAACGGCGGGAAAAGGGCTCGCGACGCTTGAGTGCGCACAGGTGGGACCGCCATCGATACGATGCGACGGAATATTCAATTAAGTATTTATTTATTTAAATTAATGGACCATCAAGATATTAAGTTTTCATTTTTATTTAAAGCAAAAAGTTGGAATGTTTATCTGCTTAGTCTTTGCCTAACGTGTTGGGGTCGGCTTTCAGTCTAACCAGTAGCACTGCACTAGCAGTTATTTACGTAGTATTATATATAGAGGGACTGCTTATCTTGTCATCAGAACCCTGTCACGGGGTATCACGATACCGCTTGGTAAGTATGGTATTAAGCACCCTAATTACGTAAAAAATGAATATCCAATTGACATAACCATTAAAAGGAGTTCAACATCCATTGCTGCATATTTTTAGACGTTCACCTCATTGATACTTTCTATAAAGCAATGTATATCATTGAACTGTCAAAATGAAAGGTACTGCAACTGAAATTGAAAGATATTGGCTGCCGTATTTAGGAGGCAGGTCTTTCTATCTTCTGACTCTGACTACCCGTGACGACTTTAGAACATTTACGAATCACAGCCGGGATTGCCCGGAGTGATCTCTGTATAAAATGGATGGTCAACCATTATTCCATTATTTTGATAATGATCAAATAGAGTAACTACTCTAAATCGAAAAAATGTTACGTGATAATCACTGACTCCTATTACAGCTGCAATCTCTTGCACTATCTTTAAAATTTCTCTATATATAGTTTTCTATTTTGTTTTCATTTAAAATATGTCCTATCTATGCCTGACAAAATTCCACTAAAACCACCTTTTTATCCTGCTAACACCTTAATCCCACATCCCCCTAAATCCCGATTCGCTGCCAACATATCATAACTACATCCATAATTGTCTGTATGTATGTCATACCAGACTTATGTGTATGTATGTAACCGCATCGCTGTTCACACAACAATAATTATATGTTGTGTTTGTGTGGGTGGGGCTGTGGGCGGCGCGGGCTCGCCCCCGCCCCTCTGCTTTTTATTTATTATATCTTTTTTTTCTCTCCATTGTTTTCACAGTAATGAGGTCTGGGTATTGTGGCTGTGGTTTTATTTCTGTGTGAAGCTATCTGGCTGGAAAGACAGGTGTCTTTAGTACTCGCAAATGTTCTAGTAGGTCGGCTCGTTAACGTAGATAAATAAAGTAGCGAGATTCATTGTTGTATTTTACTGAGTTTCCACAAATATAGTTAAAACTTCTCTTTAGGCGTAAACCGTTTTTTTCATGCATGCATAAAACCACTTAATATAATCACAAACAGAGGGTTCACCTAACTGACCATGGTTGCCTATAACCATCTATCGCATCGTTTTTTTTTTGTATTTAAAACTGCAGCAATAGCTTTTAAACCCGAACATATCTAGCCATCTTTAGCCGCAGGAATATGTACGGTGATAATACTTCGACACATGAGATCTTTCACAAAGAACTGCTAAATATCTAAATATAGAATGTTACACTATTCTATATATACACTAGACATCACATCGTCGTCATCGGCCTATGACTATTCCACTGTTGGGTAAAGATCTCTTTTTATACGGAGAACGCATTAGTACCTATTGAACACCACGCGTAACAAGGCGGATTGGCAATTTCAGACTTTTTAGTCCAGATTTCCTCACGATGTTTACCTTCACCGTTAGTTAATAGTAGTAGTTGAAATACACTTAAAAAGTATATGAATTTAGAAAAGTCACTTTGGTACTTGACAGGTTTCGAAGCCACACACTCGTATAATATGCAGGTGCCTACCACCTAAGCCAGCAAGACTTACACATCAACCTAAAATAGATATCACATCGCTACTGAAACCATAATTCGCATACCATTCTTCAAATCGTTTACGTTTCAACTGACACCAAACAGACCGCCATCGGCTCACGCTTATCCAAGCGCGAGACCCTAAAAACGTAGCCTACACCATACATACGTACACCTACCTACACCCCCTCTACCTCAAAGTACGTAACTGTAAATTAACATGTATAATTACACAGAAATGGGTGCGGAACCCTTTAGCGTTTACATGTTTTAATCCTGTTTCATGCGTTATTGGCGATGTATGAGACCCTTTGTGCGGGACGCGCGCGGAGCTACGGTGCGTGCTTACGTAATTAGAATTAGAGGGGATTTGTACTTTGAGCTGGTAGGCTACATGTAGTGCTTAATTTGTGTGCTGGGATGTGGCCATTTTTGTGTAAAACCTGTGAACTAACTTGGTAAGAAATATACCTATACTTATGTTTAATTATCTAAATTTTTAGGGTTCCTATTTTTTGTTATAGTCCAGCGTCTCTCTAACTTCTAAATGGCTGTTCCTTAATATGTGAAAAATCTCAATCAGTGGAGTAGCATATATAACGATATTAAAAGGAAATCTGTTACGGCTAAGTAGACTTCACCGGTTACAGAGTTATAGTCGACCAACTAAAACGTGGCTTGACTCGCACTTTTACGCAAAGAGTGTTTAAAAATTTAGTAGGTACTTGTAATAAGTAATTCTTTGCTAAGGATTGATTTCATTCTGAAAACTGTGTGAACAAGATTGAACCTAAATGTGAAGATGCTTTGACAACTTTTACAGTCTTCTATTATATTTCATTGCTTAGGTTTTTACTGCTAGATTGAGTTCGGCTTCCAGTCTTACTAACTGAACAAAGATGATAACAACAATGTGCGCGTGGGTCATTCAGGATAGCCGTTTTTAAAGGAACTTTTTTTGCGATTCATCACCATCAGCCTATAGGCTATCCCACTGTTGGGAAATACCTCATACAGAGAAGGCATGAGCATTGATCACCACGCTTGCTCAAGGCGGATAGTGAATTCAGGCTTTTTAATCCAGGTTTCATAACGATGTTTTCGTTTACTGTTAGTCAATGGTATCTAAGACTCACTTTGTATATAGTTTTAAATTTAAAAGTAGTTTATAATAACTTTTGGGAAAAGGTACTTACTTGCTTGTGATTACCTATCATGAAATACGATACGATTATTTTGTCAGTTTTTAAGTGAGTCTGAATTATTATGGCGACTATAAACATACAAACATCGCACCCTTATTCCCCGTACGTATTTTATAGAAGGGTTGTGTAATGAAGGCGAATTTAATTGCTATTTTGTCGGTACGGTTCCGAGGAGGGACGGATCTAACCGGCCGTGGTCGTCTCATGTGCGCTAATCTGTTGCGGATTTGGTTGTCGGTCTGTCTGTGTCAATGTACGGTCGGTTTGTGGGTTCTTTATGGATTAATAACACGTGGTACGCAAAAGGTTGTATATTTTTCGGTACGTAAATTTTACCCGGATAAATAACTAAATTGTTTTATATTACCTCAGTGAGAATGCTTTTAATTTGATGATTTATCAAAATATAATTATGTTGATCATGTACCTAGATTCCTTGATGTCCTATCCAAGGTTTCAATCTATGCCCATACGAAATCTTAATCTTAATCTCATCTTAATCGGTTCAACAATTTAACCATTAATGATAACGTAATAAACATAAATAGTTAATTTCGCACTATGATATTAGTGAGGATTATGTGTAAAAATTAACAAAATGAGAGACGTAATTTGAGTTTCCATTGAACTAGCAAAAAAAAACTAGGTTAGGAGTAAGTATAAGTAAATATTTGTTTTTTTTTTCAGAGGTTGATCTTGTTGTTCGAAACTATAAGTTATTTCTAGCCAGAAAAAAAGTACTTGTTTTTGTGGTCAATACACATTCATTTATATTCATGTTACGTACCTAAACTTCTTTGATAAATTCGGGCACCCTTTTCCACAATTCCATTACATGTTCATCAGTCTTCGACATTTAACCAAACAAACATTAAATACATACACAAATCACAATCAACACATTAATAACCCCTAAATGGTATCAAAACAGAGGCTTATGTACCATACATAGACTCATATGCTGGGCCGTGGTATGTCGGCGAGTTCAAAGCGAAGCGCGCCCGGACCCTTTGATCTGCCGCACATATAAGCTTACGTACAGCCTAGTACATATAGCCCTTCTATTTCGGTTCGTCGTCTTAGGGTTAAAATATCTTTTGAGATATACTGGGATCCGTTTCGGGTGTTTCATTTGGGTAGATGTGGGCGTTTGTGATTATGAAGAGCTCGGGTCTACAGCTGTTTTGAGGTAGACGTTTTCGTGAGATGAAAGTGAAGATGAAATGTATATGTACCTAGTGAATTAAGATAAAACATATCTCGATTGGAATAGTACTTAAATAGGTTTAAGGGATAATGATACCTTGGTCCAGTATTTCAGAATATTTGATTCACTGCCTTTGTCGAATTCAATAACATTTATTTATACTAATTTATACTGTCTGATCTATACTAAAAATTGTATCATTATAATGGGATGTATGTTTAGGTCCATGCAACGTCGCCGATCTGTGGGCAAAAGTTTGTCTACATCATCTGCCTAGCCTTTTCCCAACTATGTTTGGGGTCGGCTTCCAGTCTAAACCGGATGCAGCTGAGTACCAGTGTTTTACATGGAGCGACTGCCTATCTGACCTCCACAACCCAGTTACCGGGTAACACCGTACCCCTTGGTAACACTGGTTGTCAGACTTTCTGGCTTCTGACTACCCATAACGACTGTCAAAGATTTACAAATGACAGCCGGGACCAACAGCTTAACGTGCTTTCCGAGGCACGGAGGAGTCTCGCTATGACATAGATGGTCACCCATCCACGGACCGACCGCGCCAAGCGCAGCTTAACCTTTGATCGGTCGAACCGTGCGGCTGTTACTTAGCCACGAGCTCCTCCTAAGTTTGTCTCCTCAAAAGTTTGTCTACAGATAATCGCAAAAAATTTTTGCTAAACTAGCTTCTATTTCAAAGATATGTTTATAAATTAACGTCTCAGATACGTCAACTTTAGTTAATTTTAAAAGTGCTTTGTCCTGAATGACTGACGGATCAACGCACAGCCTAACCCGCTGATCGTAGAGGCCTGAAACTTGAAGGGTCCGTCTTTGTATGACGTAGGCATCTGATAAGAAAGGATTTTCCGAAATTCTACCCGCGGCGTAAAAAGGGGGGTGACGTTTGTATGAAACTCGGACATTTTTAATTTGAATTCGTAGCCGGTGGCAATAAGCTAGTAAGCAAAGTATAAATAATAGATTAAAAAAAATTAAGAATATCATAATTAATATTACTTAATTAATTTAAATGTATTATTTAGAAATGTAGATAATATCTTCATATATTAAAAAGAATAAACACTGCTGTACCTAATTATCTATAGCACGAAAATGTACTGTGAAATAATAATAACAAAGTTTAAATAAAAATAAGTACATCTTAGTAGTGTTAAAAAGAAAAAGACTACTCAAATATCGTCTGTCTGTCTCAGATAATAGCTTAGTGGCTGGGGCATTGACTCGCGATCTACGACTTTAAATATATACTACGAACTGCTATAACTAATTACATTTAAAAAGATCAAACAAAATATAAGCCTAGTTTCCTACTTAGAGCAATACTATTTCTCCTAGACTTGTTTCGGAAAACTTTCTAAAATTGTGGTCAAAAGTTATTGACGAGAAGTCCTAATTCTGTTTGTTACGCTTTACCGGTAATACGGCTAAACCGATTTGGATGAGAATTGGTACGCAGATAGGTCCAATCCTGGAGACGGTTATAGGTTACTTTTTATCCGGGTGTAGTGAATAGTTTTCTCGGACTGCGGGTAAAACCACGGGAAAAAGCTAGTTCCCTTATCTTATGCTACTAACATCGTATTTAAGTGAGGATGTTTATTATCCATGTATTAACAGCCAGGCAGATTTGGAATAAGATAACCAAAGAGGCAGAATACTACCTGGATTAAATCATATCTCACTTTTTATCACAAAAATATTCGGTTTCAACGCGACAGTTGTTGAAACTGCGAACAAAAGTTACTAATTCAACAAATGACCATCGTAAATAACACGACAATTTCCCCCGAAACCACGAAAACGTTAGAACAATAACTTACGTGTCCAATAAATAAATATTCAACACGAACGCCATACATCTCACTAATTTACTACTACTGAACCCCATAATAACCATTTATTCACGGGACCCCGCGAATAAATATCTTGCGACATTTTTCTTGCCTTATCTTAAGAGTCCAGACTGGCCGCTATCCCTTTCTTTCTCATCTTAACGTGTATGCATCTATCTCTCTTCCCCAGTATTTTATCACGAACCTTGCCACCTCCCTTTCTGTACGTTTTATTTAGTTTTCGCCCCTTAATGGATTTATTCAACGTCCAAGTCCTTTGACCTTGCTTGTTTGTGGAAACGGTAATCTTATTTGTTATAAGAAAAAGTAGGTGATGTAGTTATATTGGTCTTTTGGTCCAAGAAAGTCTTGATAAATATTTGCTAGAACCGTTTTTGGGTGAAACTTTGGGTGATAATTCGTGTAGTTCCACAGTCTGTCTTCAATTCATGAGATTTGGTTGTAGTTTAGAGTTTTATGTGGAAGAGCAAATAATTGAAAAGTTGCAACTATTTAAGTATACTAAAAACTCTGTTACTGTATTGGAAATAAGGACTATTATATCTGATCGTAAAATGTAGTAAAAGTAATAATTATCAAATGGTATTATCTGCAGTTGATTGTACGCAGTTACGTAGATTTTACCACATGATCAAATCAACAAGAGATTTACCAGTATTTTTTACAATAATTAACTACTCGAACAATAAAATTGTTAACATATTCAATAAACAAACTAAAGTGTCCACGAAATGACTTAAACATACACCATTACCGCTTCACTCTGCATCATGGGGTCATTATTGCACCACACGTCATAAATTAGGGGGTCTTACGAAGGGGACGAGCAAATAAAATTAGTTACACTGCTTATCACCGTGGAGATTTCACTATGATACTTGATTTGAGACGATTGTTTTAAACTATCACTTAACTTTCGTTACTATTAGAGGTATAGGGGAAGAATTACTAACATGTAGAATCAAAAATTCTAGCAACAGTAACTTAAAGACACCGACTTCTAGAACGTATTGGTCCACTAGCGTTTAAATAAAACTTATTTTTCTCTTTTCAGTATTTTTGGAAGTCGTTTTTTTTTGTAAAAGTTTTTTTATTCACTTTTCAGTATCTTGATTTAATTACCTTGTCTGCAAAAATTTGTAGACCTACTTACAAACCAGTTTTTATGTTGCAATAAGCTAAATAACCAGATCATCTGAGCGTGGACGTATGACCAGATAGAAACAGATCATTGTTTTAATCTATTTACAAAACGGCTGAACCTATGTTGATAAAATTTATATGGGACTACCTCTGAAATATGACTTACCAAACAAAAAAATAATTATATATACTATGTAAAAAGTAATGCGTGGTCAAGTGGTCATACATAAAAAATATATACGCATCGACTCGTAAAGCTCCTCCATTTTTTTTCGTCGGTAAAAAATTATGACTCATGGCTCAACAACTGTAGGTGTTAATGGGTTTCATAGAAAGAAATGGACTCCTATCTAAAGGAATGCCGTCAGATTTTAATAGGATGGAAAAAATGGAAGGAGGTAAGGTAACCCCTTGACCAGCAGTGTAACAGTGGACACGGATTGGTCATCAAACTACACACTTGCTCTAATAAATTTCTAACTTTATTGGAGTTAGATTCCAGTTCAAAAAGATTATATGGAGCGGTGGCTGACTTAATGGGTAAAAACCTCTTTATTTTACTTTTTGGAATTCTGATAACTGTCAAAGATCAATAAATTATAGTGGTGATCAACGGCTTAACCTGCTTTCTGAGTCATGAAGGAGTCTAAGTGCGGACCGATCGCGGCAAGCGTGGCTTAACCTTTATTGATGGACTGATTATTCTTGAGCCACAAGGTCCGTCCAGAACTGTTACAACAAAAATTCTTAAAAGAATATGAAATAATAGGAGTTGGGAAATTCACTAATCAATATTTTTAGTTTCGGCTAATAAGAATAATTCCGCTCTATTCGAGTGGGATGCCTGGAGTTTGAAAATTTAAATTATTTTAAATGGCAACCACTCAATCAAAAGTTGCAACAATACTAAATGTGGATCAGTTTTGTGGCATTTAATTAAATTTAGTATTAATGAATAAAATTATTTAATCCCTATATCGGTGCTATTGTAAATCCTCGGGATTGATTTCGATCCCAAAATTGATCCTGACCGTATACTTACGTTAGTACCTACCACTTTTTTGTAATGAATACAACTGTGTGAACATCCTACAAATATTATAAACGCGAAAGTTTGTAAGAATGTATGGATGTATGTTTGTTACTAACTGTTGTTACTAACTAAACTACTGAATGAATTTGGATGAAATGTGGTACACAGATAGTTTATAACCTGGATTAATACATAGGGTACTTTTTATCCGGGTGCGCGAAGTAGTTCCTTCGGGACGCGTGGACGACGCGTGGGACGCGTGGGAAACCGCGTGTAAAAGCTAGTACCTATTCGATATAATATATGTGAATTGAAATGGTAGCTTTAAATAGGGCCAACTAGTAGGAATACCCTATCTGCACAAGAAATAAAAACTGTTTCAAAAAGGGGAAGACATCGCAATAGGCATCACAACATAGTATAAAACAAAGTTTCTTCCCGCTGTCTGTGTATGCTTAGATCTTTAAAACTACGCAACGGATTTTGATGCGGTTTTTTTAATAGATAGAGTGATTCAAGAGGAAGGTTTTAGTATACAATTAGTCAAGTTTTTGTTTCCTAAAATATCGCGGGCGAAGCCGCTAGCGGAAAGCTAGTACAGAAATAAAACAGCCGAATTAGAACCTCATCCTTTTTGAAGTCAATTAACAAACGAGCCAGTATCAAAACGATTTGCTTAATATAATAGATAAATTAGTGAACAGTTACAAAGGTGTCAAGGGTGAGTCGGATTAGGCAAAGCTTTGTTACTCTCTACCACAAAGCTGTCGTTCTACCTTAAGGACTGCCGCCGGCAACACTTTGTGGTAGCCAATTACTTGCCAGCCGTTTTACCTACTGGTAACTGGTTTTTCAGGGGGTAAGGTACATACCTTATAATTAAGAAATAAATAGGTCTATGTAGATACAGCTGAAGCTTTAAAAAAAGTAGATAGGCATTTACTAAAGAATTTGTAATGGATGTTGTGTTAAAAATAGTAAATTTAATATAGTATGTATGTAAACAGTACAATTTTAGAAGCGTTCTATGATATAGCATTAGTTCCTAGCCTGGGGTAGCGTTGTTTTTAAAGAATAAGATTATGAGAAAGGTTTTCTTTCAGATATATAAAAAGATTATATGTGGGTGGTGTTTACTCGAATGAAAACATATTAGTCGTTATTTTAAGTAAACGCTGTTCTTTTGTTCTATCTACATTGATATAGTGAATTTTGTAATGTATTTTGTTTAATATACGCTAATTATATCTTCTGACACAACTAAGAATTTGATTGAACAAATCAGTAAAACGATCTGATATTTGAACCTACCTACTTGGTTTGTCTTTCAGCTAGAATTCTCATGTGTGAATTGCGTTAGGATTCAATCTAGATCTTTGATAAAATACTATCACAAAAAAAAACTAATTCTACATTCATATTAAAAAAAATCTAACCACAACTTTTGCTTTAGAAATTCGATACCTCAGAAACAGTTAACTAAATAGTTATAATAATCTGAATGATACTTTCCGTGTTGGTGCTATGGGGGGTATCAGTCAATCGGCCATGACATAGCCGGCGAGCAGGCTATCGGCTATCAACTTACGGGTTTGCCGGCACTTTCACGCTCCGTAGCAAGCCGCTGACCGTGGCGACGGTGGCACTTTCTGCTTATACTTTTAATTAATGATGAATGGTTTCAAACCTTATGAGACGGCAGTACGTTATTACATAATTACGAAACCGACTCAAAGTCTTTAGAATCTCAAGTTATACACAAAATAAGGTAATACATTTTTATGAAAATTCCTCGCACAAAGCGTCCGCTTTCGCTACAAAATAACATCAACGTTCTTTTGTTTAAGACATCGCACAAATCGTTTTATATCTAATTGGTTCTCGAGAATCGAAATTAAAAATTCCATATCTCTAAACGGCTGCAGCTATGTGGGTATACCAGAAAAATTCTCAAAGCTACCTAATTGGATACAGAGTACAGACCACTACAAAGGGGGATGTTTCAGATAAAAATGAAAATTAAATCTTCCAGGCGGATGGGCAGAGTAATGTTTTTGACGGTGCCGTAGGCGGGCCTGTTCCCCGCGTCCCCCGCACTCGCCCCCTCGCCCCACACTAGGGGAGCCGCAAATCGACTATCAAAATGCTGGTGAAAAAGTTTTGTTGCGTTGTTCTCTGTGTGACCGGCCGCCGCACGCTTCCCTATGCCGCGATTTTATTTTTTCTGTTAATTTGCTGTTGCCGTGCCGAGGTGTGCATATATTATGCGCTCTATGTGTACTCGTATGTTTGGGTTTTTTGGCCACGCTGTGCACTTCATTTGCTGTTATTGATTATGCATAGCGTCTGGTTCATGCTGACGTGCTTTTTGGTTTAAAACTTCGCAAATGTTTTACTATTAAATTCCCACTCAAAATAAAGGCGGCAATTTGTGTTTTATTTCAATAATTGATTTTCAATCAACACGGTGCCGAAAATTCAGATCGAATCATTTTCAATCAGTCAGGTACATGTGACTTTTTAAGTCAAAAAGTTAAGTAACATTTAGCCTTTAAAGAGTCACAATGTGTAGAGAGGTTGATCTTAGGGTTTGTGAACGCAAAATGGTTAGTTGAATAGTTAAATATTAACACCAAGAAATTAATGTAAATATAGCACTCAATAGTCCTAGAAATCGAAACTTTCCATTAGAAGATATAGAAAACAAGCAATGCCACTTACTTTTCTTCATCGCCGCCATATCCCCTCCATTGCAGCTTATTGCTTGAGGACCTGGACTCAGACTGTGGAGCTGGTAGGGCGGAGTCCTGGCGTCGATCTGCGCAGGCCAGGGGGCGCGGGGCCAGGTCGGGGTCGCGCCCGGAGCCCCCAGCAGTCGCAGCCGCTCGTACACCGGCGTCGAACAGTCGGGGGAAGGTTGCTGGTTATTCGCTTTCTCCTTTTGAGCTGCCAGGTTGCGGAGTACCCGGTTTATGGAGGAGACCTGGGGGAATAAGGAGCTCGTTGAATGATCTATTGGATGATGATAATGCTGATAAACTGTGCTTTGTTTGTTTTATTTTTTTTGCTTTTCGTATTCGTGCTGATAAATTCGAATTGTGACAATTTCGGCTACGGCCAACTGCGCAGGTACACAAGTGTATGCGCAGACTTAGGTGCACTACTAGTCCCTCACGCTCATACTCCGATGGGAAGGCAATCACGACCGGGGAAAGATCGGGCGTAAGACCGACAGTGTTCCTTACTCTGCTAGGCACGAAAGGAGTCTCCTTATGTAAGAAAACCTTTACCCATCCATGGACTGACCGCATCTAGCATCTTAACCTCCCTAATGCATCGAACTGCACAGTTGCTATTTAGCTAAGAGCCTCCCAAATAAATGTTTATCTTCTTTCTTCTTAATTCATAAGACATCTATGACAAACGGATGGAAAGTCACAGTGTAAAACTAAATCGCGGAGGCTTTTATAATGTACTTCAATTCAATTTTGTCCTATTTTTTGGAATGAACTAGTCATTACTACTGAGTGCTTTCCATTTCATACGACGATTATTATTTAGAAAACATCGCTTGGTCATAAAAAAATGTTTAACAACTTAAAAGTTATCTTTGTTAAAGTGTAAATTTAACAAAGATAACTTTTATAACATTTACAAAAAACGTTAAAAATTTCTCTCACGTAACTTGATCAATGCTATACCACCTTACCAGAATGAAAAAAAATATGACCCATTTTCTGAACATCGTCAAAATTCTCAGAAATCACAAGGATTAATGAGAAAGGTGGAGGTTTGATCACAAAATAAGGATAAAACCTATTGGCTGTATGAGCGAGCGCCTGTGCCATGATACCCGTGTTTATGATAAAGGGCAGTGATGACACGCGATCGGAAGGGCGTGATCTAAATTGATTAAAAAAAGACGCGGTTTTTTTGGTGTTTACAAAAGTTGAAATGGTTTAGTGTAAAGTATTAATAATAAATATTTATTCCTGTTAAATCTCATAATTCGAAAATATCAAGGCAAATACATTATTAAAGAGTAAGTAAACTTCTATGTTATGTAAAACAATTAGTTGGATCCGTATCTAAATAGGTGTTTATTATACCGCAAAACAAAAAAACAGTCGATAAACAACCTCAAGAAGATATAAAAACTACACAGAAGTCTGTTAAAATCGCCAGCTCCTCAATAAGTATAAGAAATAATAAGTAATAAGAAAATATATATTAATAATATCAAATACATGTATAGCCTTACATCCACAACAAGAATCTTTATGAACAACTTTTAAAGAATCCAGGAAACATTCAAACATACTTTATAAAAAATCTTCATGAAAAAGTTTATCAAACTTTATTGGACGACCACATTTCTTAACGATGATTAAGAAATTAAATAGGTAAATTCTAATACTTGATTATTCTAATAAGAATCTGATAACATTCGATCGATACATATTCATGGATGCCATGATGTTGACTACCAACATCATAAAATAAATCTATATAATGAAGACGTGTTTTATTTTGTTTTTCTTCAAAATATTATAGTTATGATAATTATATACCTATGTATCTTTTCGCTTAGCTTTCCATCGTTACGTGTTTTAACTGACTTCGGAAGAAGACAGTTTTGTAATAGGTTTGTATATGCTTAGTTAAAAAGTTTAAAACTATAATAGCTAGTTGATATTGCTTTATATTACGTATGGGCAATCTACAGTTATTGCATAAAAAATATTCCATTATGTAAAAAAGGAATTTATGCAGACTTGTTTTTTCATGTCGAGTTTTCTTTTGAAAGTGTATGCCGAATGTCATGCCCGATATGGTTTTTTTTATATAGATCTACGTAATCTGTATGTCTGGTAGATTCTCATTAAGTTTTCGCAACTCTAATCATATCTTAGTACTTGGCACTAAAAGTAAATCTAACGTGCCAAAAAAAGCTTTCTCTTCTTACAAACTCCCTTCCAGCCCACCCAAATTCCCAAAAATATGTAACAAAATCGAATATCACCTCGCCAACTGTCACCGCGGCATATGACGCGACGTAGTAACTTAGACGTAGGGCAGGAAGGCAAGGTAAGACGATAGACGGTAACTCGAGACGCGACCCGCGGTGGTCCGAGCACCGCCGTGACTGGCATATGACGGAATGCCCGATGGACCGAGAAAGCGCGCCACGTTTGAAAAACGAACGCTGTTTTTTGTTTTTATTTTATTTTCGCGTCTATGATTAATGTTGTTGACAGTTCGAATGTTGATTTGTTTAAGCGTATATTTGTATGAGATCGGTACCAAATAAGTAGAATAAAAAAAAACAATGCTATGTAGACATATTTACTATCCCATAGTCGGGTAAAGGCCTCTTCTCATATAGAGAAGGCATAAGCATTGATCACCACGCTTGCCAGGTTCTTTGATAATGTTTGCCTTCACTGTTAGTCACTGGTGTCTAAGATATACTTAGTAAGTACACATGACCTTGACCAATAGGCCATCACGACTTTTTTGAACTGGTAAAGATACACAGATTTGAATGTGAAAAATCATAATCACAGTACCTAATTTGTCTTCTCAAAATTAAACTCCTTAAAGTAACAATAATTCAATTTATCATAGAGATGTATTAAAACTTTTAAATAAAATATTTATTCGATCAGAAAAGTATAACGAGACGCATAATTAAAAGTCAAACGGCTGACGTCTATGAAATTAAATAATAAGAAAAGAAAAATAACTAGAAAGGGTTGAAGTTTTCTTACAAATGAAATGGAAATTTTTAACAAGCCGTTTGTGAAGAAAGCACGCTTTGAAAGAATCAATGATTCGAGCCAATTAAATACTTATTTGTTTGTTATTTCATTATTAATTGGTATCAGAATGATTTTGCTTCGTCTGTTGCAAAATAAAGAAAAATTAATGACGCGATAGATCAACAAAAGGAGGAATCGTCTTGTAAATGTTTTGTTTTATTCTCAACTTAAAATCCAGTCAAAATACAGAATATAAGTTATAGTTAGTAAGAGTTAAAGATAAACTAAACCCACTAAAGCATAGAGAAAACATATTACAAAAACCATTAACAGAAAAAAAATGCAATTTTAATTTAAAACTTTTATGAATAAACAGCGGTAAGTACTAAAATATTTTCCAGCCAAAAACAATACCCCATAACGGCATTCCATTAAGCATATATATATAAATAACCGACCCGTTCGGAAAGTGTGGCCATGTGTGAAAACCGTCTGCGCTCTGTCCGTTTATAAAAAACAAAATCCACGCAAAGTACAAACGTGTAAACAGTCCTTTAATTCGAATTACACACACCGATTGACTTGTTTCCACGATTGTACTCGACTAATACACCAATTAGTAAATAACCCTTTTAGTAAATATGTTTATATGTGGACACGAATTAATTTTCTTTAGAAGCATGCACTTAGACAATGTCCCATCGACAATGCGTGCTCATTTCATTTGAGTAATTCTAAATGCAGTTTTTTGTGGTTTCAAATCTTGTTTATGGTAAATTAGTTTTATTGGTATTTAATATTGTTGGGAATATTGGGATTAATGTCTACTTACGAGCTTAATCTTTTCTAATGCCAGTAACGGGTAATTGATCCTACGTTTTTACGAAGACGAAATGATACCTGGCTCCGATTTTTTAAACATATACTTTATTTTAAATATATCCGCCATTATGTACCTACCTATCTTCTTTTAAAATAAATTGAAATTACGTGTTTGTTTTATAGAAAAAGTATTTATATGTAGTTTTTGTTTCGTTCATAGTTGATTGAATGTAATTAGAAAGATAAAGCCATTAACAAATAATATTTAGTATTGTGAGAGTAACCTGTAAAAAAATGAATGTGACGTACATTAAATTAGGTCAGTACATACTTTTTTGTAATGTTTAATATTTTCCAAAAAAAAAAGAAAAATCAAACCGCCAATCAGGGCGTTTCGCGGCGATACAACGCGTCGCATTCTGAATACAAAATAAATTACATTAGAACGTTCCGTGTCGCGTTGGTAGTACCTATCAAACGGCACAGTAAAAAGTATGAAAGGTGCCCCCTAAATACCGGGTGAGGTGAAGCGCGAAAATTATCTTATATTTGCTCAGACGCCGTGAACGTAGGGCGAGAATACTTTTCAATAAGCTTAGAGAGCATTTTTTTTATTTAGCGAGACCCATCTTGTAAAGCGCGGAGCGTTGTGTAAAACGGAACGCGCAAATAGAGGGTTCCCTGTTGATCGATTCGATTTCTCTGATTGCTGCATAAGTTTTTTATTAACGGTAATATGATTTCGTGTTATAAAGTTTTTATTAGTTTTATTTACGAGTCGTCTATCTTTATTCTTAATAGTTTAATACCAAATAGATTCATTGTTACACTTAATCTATATCTTCTTCTTCTATCTATCTATATCTATATCTTCTATCTATACTTATAATAAATCTGTAGAGAGGTCAATTCTGTACATGAAATATATTTCCAAAATAACTATCAGGGGGTGATTAGGGATCGATACTGATGCCAAAAATGCAATCAGTAAAATTTTTGTCTGTCTGTCCGTCTGTCTGTCTGTCTGTCTGTCTGTATAAACTCAATAGAAACAAAAACTACTCGACGGATTTTAACGAAACTTGGTACAATTATTTGTCATACTCCTGAGATGGTTATAGTATACTTTTCATCACGCTACAATCAATAGGAGCAGAACAGTGAAGGGAAATGTTGTCATTTTGTTTAAACGCGGTAATCTCAGGAACCGCTGGTCCGATTTAAATAATTCTTTCAGTGTTAGATAGTCCATTTATCGAGGAAGGCTATAGGCTATATATCATCACGCTAAGACCAATAGGAGCGGAGCACCACTATTCCACGCGGACGAAGTCGCTGGCAGAAGCTAGTGTAACAATAAATTGATTAATCATTTTTTTTTTCTTTATTCTCTGAAACAATTACTAGTCATATTTTCTGCGAATAAGACGTATTTATAAACCAACTATGTTTTTTAAGTCACACTAATTACTTTTATAAAAATGTTGAAAAGAAAATCCAGAGTTTCCTCTCGTGATTCGAAGCTCGTTTACTCCACTCACAATTTTAATGTGCAAAAAATAAAAAGCAGTGCATTACTCCGGTATTGTTAAGTACAGAAGGGTCCCCTACAAAGGGCAACCTGCTGTGTCTATTGTGAGCCAAAGTCGGCACTTTGCGAGTCAATATTTTGGGTGAGTCAGTGACTCCTCACTAGAGAAAGGCTCCTTGACATCGCACCGTTTCGCGAAGTAAGCGAATAAATGCGCACCTCTATTCTCCTATTCGTTGCATTGATTATGCCCTTTTGTCTTTTGCACTTTTTATGCGTGGTAATCGAAATTTTTGAAATTGGAGTGCATTTTTGTTTTGCTCTTTCATGCTGCTTCTATTATTATATTTTTTCGTAAAATAAATCCATTATGAAACAGATTTTTATACGTGCTGTGGAGTTTCAATTTCATTCTCTAGATACGACTGTTAATTCTTGAAGGGCCTTTGAAAAGGTGTTCCATCATAAAACTTTAACAAAAAACTAATTAACGTAGGTTCATTTGTCAATTGTAATGCTTACTTACTATGCGTTGTGACTGAAGTAGGCTAGTAGTTTAATTTATTACTATTAATGCGATTTCTGGCCTTTTGTTGCTATTGTCGCTGCGTTAATCAAATAATTGCAAATAAAAGTGACCCATTAATAAATTAAATAAGGAAGTGCAAAACAACAATAAATTCATCAGTCAACAAAAGATTTGCAGGACAAGAAAGCCAACGCAACAACGCCCCGTGGAAACCACGACACCGCCTCCCTTTGCTTAGAAAAAAAAAACTTTCCCGCCCATACGAGATGACAGCTCAAGTCAAAACTGCAGTTAATTCGAGTGATTCCCACGATTCGAAATTTAAATTAAATTGTCGTACTATTGTGCCAAAGAAATAGGTCAATAACGTAAGGAGTTCATAAATGGCATTGTTTGATTGAGACTTATAGGAGTTATAGGCAGTTTGTCAATACGTCTGTGCTTTGTGGCGCGATGGGGGGCGTCCTGTTGGCACTCAATAATGCTCTGTATTAACTTAAGGCGATGTGATCGACCTACAATAGTGTATTCGGAATCGTTTGAGGGTGAAATGATATGCAGAGATTTATTATTAGTTCTCATAGGTGGGGTGATTCGTGTAAATACCTCTAAGATGTATTGTTTGATTGAAATATTGATCTACGGCGTTACGTCTAAACATTTTCGAATAATTGAAACTTGATTGATTTTGTAACACGAGTACTTAGCAATTTGACACTTGATTTAAGACGTTAGTAGGCAGTTTTTATGATTGCTAATATTGTCTATTGTTATAATAGTTTTATCAATAACAAACACTTACATCCAGTCCCCTTATAAAGTTCAATGGACTCTCTATAAACAAAGTTAAATCAACATCGGACAACAGGTAAATCAAGTGACCAAACATCGTCTTCACGCTACGCAAGCATCAATCGAAGCATACAAACTCCTTGTTACATCCTACATTCGTATATAAGTGTGATTTTCCCGCGTTTTTCCGTCATGGCGGCAGGACGCGATTTTCCACTAGATATGTTGCCAGAATAATAAAATCCCGACAAAAATACTTCGGACCGTTCTCGTTGGCGTAAAATTGATTATTGATTTATGTGTATATTATATTTTTGGGAAGATACGGGTGTCGCCTTGTCACGTTTGGTCGCTATGAAATAATAGGGAGTGGCGTGTGACGAAATAATTTCTTTGGTTATAAAAATATATGGGAACGATAAGAATAGCCTGATGCGCTGATGAATATAAATTAGTAATTTTTTTAACAGGTTGAACACCCAATTTTGGCATTTTTTATCATGATGTGAGATATCTTTTGTGGTTAAAAACTCAGCAAAATAAGTTTTGACTGTTATTGATACAATACTATCATATAAAAATATGATTAAAACGATATAAATAAACTTCTCAACATTTTACGTACCGATAGCATCTAATTAATTAATTCAATTACGCGATAGTGCATTTATGCTTGCACCGACATCTTCAACAAAACGTAGTTGAGAGGAAGATCAAAACAAAATAAAAATATTAATTGGCTTAAAACCACTTCACATTGTAAAATAAAGAATAGTTTTAAGTGTGAAATATGGCAAAATAATGAAGTGAAAACATATTAGGGTCAATATAATTAAAAACTTAAATCTTTGTGAACCAACCAAATGGCAAAAGTCAATTGTGTTTACTTGGCGAACCGGTCTCGAGTCGATAATAATGATTTTAATGACAATAATAGTCGGAATTATTATTATTAAAATAATATAATAGTGTATTATTACAATCGGCACGGGGATGAACGCTCGAGTGATTCAGAATGACAACTTTGCAACGGCTTTTTTCTTTTAGCTACAGTTTCTATTTTTTATTTACTAGATATTATTAAATTGTACATAACATAGGCCGTAATGATTGTAATGTTTTTTGTTACTAAGAATTCACTGACTTTCTTTGTTATTAATATTGAGTTTTTGTCTACTAAAACTTAAAAAACGATAAACGGCCGGACCGTTTATCGTTTTTAGTTTTAGTAGACGATCCAGTCGAGGATCCAATTTAAGGATTTTAGTGAGATAATGAGGTTCTGGGCTATTTTCCGAGAAGCTGAGTTTTTATTGTGAGTGAGCTTTGCTTTATTCGCTATGTTGTTACGATTACTATTAATGTATGTTCATTACTATGTATTAATGCAAAGATTATTTTATAAACCTGTGTTGGTAGGTACGTATAGAAAAATCTCCTATTTTCATTTCCCTCATTAGTTGCACATACATTTGGATCTAAACTTGGGAAAAACAAAAATAACATTATGATAGTATGTTTAAAAAATGATACGTAAGTAATTATACTAAGGCACAGAATACATAATAGTACTAAGGGTCAGTTCACCGACAAGATAACGGTTCGATTAATTTAAAACAGCTGTTTACCGTAAATTAAAACTTCCAACTTTCGATGGGTAACGTGTTTTTATTTCTGAAACGGTCGATTACCTAACCGAGGTTAAACTAGAAGTGGGTAACACGAAAATTAAAGCTTCCTGGTTAAAAAACCTTTTCGTTTAACGGACCGATTACGAAACCATCAGTTGGTAAACTTAGACTTAAAACGGAAATACCAAACCAAACTCAAAAGCACAACTACAAAATAATACCAAACAATAACATTACATTAATAAAACCAATAATTTCAAACCGCAAGCCCCATTGCAATCGGAGACCGCATTGAACAAACTGTAATTATAGACAACTGACACTAAGCGATCATATCGTACAGTCGAAAAAACCTCATCACTATTCACGAGAGATCTCGATAGTTGTGTTATTACATTTAATACCCCTCGAAACAACAAAAAGGCGACAAGGACATCGTTTAGCACACAAAGGGACGCCAGAGCGTGGACGCCGCATAAAATTATAATAAATATCAGTGGGGATGGGTGAGCGGGACTCGCTGGACAGCCCTATGCAGCTGTAGGAGAGCCACGCAGCACGGATTTGCGGGGATTTGTCCTATTTCAATCATGAATTCTTAAAATGTATCATGAATGTAATTGTGGTTAATTAGTTATTAGTTTTGTGAAACGTAATCCGAATTGAATTTGTGCTATTTTGACTTTGATGTTGCACATTTAAACTTAATTTTATTGGAATATCTTAATTAGCCCTGGACTTGTTAGTTTCAGGATAGTGTTAGAAAAAAATAAGTAATTTAAATTCAAATGTTCAATATAAGAAAAGTGGGAAATAACATATTTTTGATAACAAAAGTTATGCCTACATAAGAATTTTATTGACTTCAACAGTGTTGATTAGTCAGTGTATTGCTTTAATAAACTTCTCTTTCTATCCGCGGTAAAAAGATTTAACGTTCAGCAGTATTGGTCAATATAATATATCATCACTTGTTTGCGAGGAGCGTTAGTTGGAGGCTTTTGAATGCATTTTTTTATAAAATATAATTTAATAAAACTGTCCTACTCATTACTCAACTCCAAAGACACCATAATCCAGTTACATTCGTAAATACAAAGGTGACAACACATCGTCGTGTCATTTAGACATACAGGGGCTATTAGAAGTGGGTCTCTATGAGTCTGTGGGGTCCCTAATAAGTCATAACTCACATTTACTAGGGTGGTAATCACTATGAATTTTGATTTACATCGCAACCTATTATTGTCGGATGGGTGACGATTTCGCGTTGTCAACAGTTTTTCTACGCTTAGGGGTAGCATTGACATCTGTGAAATTGTTGTTAAATGTTTAAATTTCTGTTCTGAGTGTAGGTTTATTTATGTTTGTCATATTTGTTGAATTCTTCTTGCATTATCAGATAACTTTGGCGGCCTTTTTAGGGTTCCGTAGCCAAATGGCAAAAACGGAACCCTTATAGATTCGTCATGTCTGTCTGTCTGTCTGTCTGTCTGTCTGTCCGTCCGTATGTCACAGCCATTTTTTTCCGAAACTATAAGAACTATACTGTTGAAATTTGGTAAGTAGATGTATTCTGTGAACCGCTTTAAGATTTTGACACGTAAATAGAAAAAAAGCAATAAATTTTGGGGGTCCCCATACTTAAAACTGAAACTCAAAAATTTTTTTTTCATCAAACCCATACGTGTGGGGTATCTATGGATAGGTCTTGAAAAATGATATTGAGGTTTCTAATATCATTTTTTTCTAAACTGAATAGTTTGCGCGAGAGGCACTTCCAAAGTGGTAAAATCTGTGTCCCCCCCCCTGTAACTTCTAAAATAAGAGAATGATAAATCTAAAAAAAATATATGATGTAGATTACCATGCAAACATTCATTGAAAATTAGTTTGAACGGGATCTAGCAGGTAGTTTTTATGTAATCAGCAATTTTCCTCTACAAACAAACTTAATTATGCGGTCGGAAAAAAACAAGATAATTGCGACTTTATTGCGTATTTTTTCTTTCCAATGGTCGGCACCCTTGGTGCGCGAGTCCGACTCGCACTTGGCCGGTTTTAAATTTAAAATCATGATTGTCTCATAGCTACGCAGTAGATATGATCTAATTTTGACCACACTTTACAGTGAGCCTAATTGGCTTAATTATTTTAATCTCCATTTTTGTCTCCGGCAGGAAGACTGAAACTGACTAACCGATCCACGTTCTTTCTTACGCCCTGTGCGTTAGGGGCACGGTAACTTTTTCGAACTCCGCAGACCCGTACTATGACATAACTCATGTGAACTTTTAGCACATAAAATATTTATAAACAATACCTAACATAAAATATCTGAATACCGATAACAAGAAAAGAACAAAACATTTTCAACTTTAGCAAACAGTTTCTACTAACCAAAACCACAGCAAACCGAATAACCTGCAGTTGACAAGCATTACCTTTCCCCAACAATCGTAATTCCGGCTAAAGCTAAACACAATAGCCGTTTGGAATGCTAATCTAGATTGGCTAATGAATGGCCGCGCTCGCGGACCGCGGCGCGCGAATGCCTCCCAATAGCGGCCGTCCGCAATAACGCGCCGCCCAATGGCCGATATTGAACGCTTTGCGGCTAACTAAATCAGCTTTCCGTGGTCATGATACGATGTTTGGCTAAAGATTGTAATTGGTATTGGTAAGGAAATTACGCGGCGCTGTGGATTTGTGATTAGTATTGCGTAGTGGATCAATGTATCTTGTTGATAGTTGTATCTTCGTTTTAATTGCTAAAAAAATAACCCGGTAAGTATCTTTCTTTCTTATCGGCATGAATTACTTATTTAATCAACTCATTGAAAATTTTTATCTAAAAACAGGATATGTATTGTAACTAAGAAATAAAGCGGTTGCGAGATTAATTAATTACCCATATTGCGACGAAAAGACATTTAAAAAAGTCTACTCGTGAAGTGGAATTTCTTAAGTTAAACAATACCTATGATTTCTTTTGCATACTAAAACGTTACATAAAACCTAAACGTTACAAAAAAAACATTACTAAAAACCACTTAATATTCATACCCACCCAACATGCACTGTAGTGGGATTAAAATTAAAACTGCGTAAAACTCAGAGCATATGTGTGAGTACGACAGCCGGGGAGCGCACCCCACCGTAAAGAAATAAGATTTTAGTTAAACGACTACACTTGTTTAGCCCGCGTTTGATAAACAAATCGCGTTCGCACTGATTTGATAACGCAAGCTTTATTTGAGTCCGACTGTACTGATTGGCGTATCCGATTGCATGGATTTTGCGAGGATTTAATTTTAAACTGTAGACTAATTTACATTCGTATTAAGTCAGCCGAAATCAGCTGAAACTGGGCTTTCAGTTATTGGCAGAAAAATGAAGACTATAATAACATGTGAATATTTTTTTTTAATCTACACTAATAATAATATTATAAAGAGGAAAACTTTGTTTGTTTGTAATGAATAGGCTCAAAAACTACTGGACCGATTTAAAAAATTCTTTCACCATTCGAAAGCTACATTATCCACGAGTAACATAGACTAAATTTTATTTTGGAAAAAAATAGGGTTCCGTAAGATATTTGGGTTTTTCGGACACAAAGTGTAAGAAATCAACCAGAAAAGTTACTTTTTTTGCGTACGCTACTAATCTCAGGAACTACTGGTCCGATTTGAAAATTATTTCAGTGTTAGATAGCCCATTTATTGAAGAAGGCTATAGGCTATATTTCATCACGCTAAGAACAATAGGAGCGGAGCACCACTATTCCACGCGGACGAAGTCGCGGACAGAAGCTAGTGTTTTATAATATACAAGCGACCCGCCCCGGCTTCGCACAGGTGCAACGTTGGTATCAGAGACTAGTAATAAATATTATTTAGATTCTTTACTATAATATGTATGTATTACATATAAAGTTTCCTTGAATCACTCCGTTGCGTAGTTTAAAAGATCTAAGCGTACAGAGGGAGGGAAGCGACTTTGTTGTGTATGTACTATGTAGAGATGACAACATTTGGGATAGAAATTATGATTAAAATCTAAAAATATATTTAATTATAAATTATAAGAACATTTTAATGTTTTATTTTTATATTACAATATCAAATTACCGAACATATTTTCTGTCGTTTCACTCTCTTCAAAGGTAGAGTATGTATTTCATATACAGAGTTTACGAAATAAATTGCCTACAAATTTATTAAACAGTTAACATTCTAACGCAAGAGACCGATAAAGAGTTTATAATTTACATTATGTTTGTGTGATTATTTACATATTATGTAATTCTGATTTTAAACACAACCCGATGGGTGAAATTCCTTAAGGAAAAATCCATAATGTTTTGCTCCACCTGTAAATCAAATTCTACCTCATGCTGTTTTTAGGCCGCTAAAATCTACTTACAAAGTAACAATATTAATTATACAGTGTTCGTTGCAAAGAGAGCTCTCTCCTTAACGTCACTAGCTATCAAGCTCCTCATCCAACATCACAGGAGCCAACTTGTGCGACAAGTGAAAACAAATTAAATTCCGTTAAGACGCTAATGTCGGTTATCAAAGAAAGCCTAAACATCTGATTATGAGTGGCGCAAACCGTTTGATGTGCAGCGAACCGAGAGCGCCCTAAGAATGCCTTGTGGAGAACACTCTCTGCCTTAAACTTACAATTTGGATTTTATGTAGATTTATATATAGGCCCTGTTTGTGTATAGACGATGTCAGTAGCTGAAGTTGAGAAGTAGCGAAATTCAGACACTTGTTTTCAGAAATTAGTTTTGAAGTAAACTAATTTTAAATTGCAACTAACTTTTTTGACAGACCGTACAGAATATTTGCGTTCAATAATAATGATTTTAATTTCGTTAAAATATAATGTCGTGGTGACCTAGGGGTTAAAGCACCTGCATCTCGTGTACGACTGTGCTGGTTTGAGACCGTGTTTCAAAAGAAAATTAATCTATGCTAAATCTTACACTTATTCGTCCACGCAATATTTTCTTCACGCATTTATGAATCTACTAATTAAGATGATGTAGCTTCGTCAGTATATAGGTACTAATTGGTCTTCATCATCTAGCTAGCCTTTTCCCAACTATGTTAGGGTCGGTTTCCAGTTTAACCGGTTGAATACCAGATAGGCAGTCGCTCCATGGTGTGTTACCATGGAGCGACTGCCTATCTGGCCTCTACAACCCAGTTGCAGGTAAAATGGTTGCTTAGACTGGCTGTCAGACTTTCTGGCTTCTACTGTCAAAGATCTATAAATGAGAGCCGGGACCAACAATTTAACGTGCTTTCTGAGGCACAAAAGAGTCTCGCTATGACATAGATGGTAACCCATTCACGAACCGACCGCGTCAAGCGTAGCTTAACCTTTGATCGATCGTGCGACTTTTACTTAGCCACTAGCTCCTTCATACATGTAATATTAATATTGTAATTTTGAAAATAAAACTGAGTACAATATGACACAATGACAATTGTATAATGACTATTAATAATTGGTACATAAAATCAATAACGTATAGGCATAAAATACCTATTACAATTTATTACACATGGAACAATACTTAATATTCATTGAATACTCACCCGATTTATACGAGTATGTCGCTCTCTGTCGTACATTAATCGTTTATCCTACGAAATAGCCCAATATGTCGGAACAAGTTGTCGTATCTTATCTAATATCTGCGATGCTATCGCTATTTAATATTGCTACTGATCAAGGGAACTGGGGTACCGACAGGAGAATAAGCTCATGATATTTAGGAGATATTTTTTTTTCTTGTTGGATGAAATGTATGGAGTGGGGCTTAAAAATGTTTTAATTTGTGTGTTTAGTTTAAAAATTGGGCGAATTTAGTAAAATTGTCTCCTTGTTTCGTGTATTAATGTTAGCTTTTGGTACTCCTTCTCCATAAAACCTTTGATTATACCAAATTTCACTCCGAAAGTCTTTTCTTCAGATAAATTGATCATAACTATTTTTGACTTTTTTCTAAAATATTTTATAAGTGTAGGTACAGGCATAAATTCGTGTTAACTACTATTCATTTGACCCAAAATTTTAACTTGAAATATTTATTTTCCTACGACTAGGAATATTTTAATTGTTGAATGGCAATGCTATCTGTACTCCGGTATCAAGGCTTGGGATCGGCATCATTCGACCGAGCCAGACCGCCAGCAATGGGATTTTGTGCTAATGTACGCAAACCCACACACACACACACGCACAATACTGTAACAAGTATTTAGTGTGGAGGTATATTTAATTGAGATTTATAATTTTATAAGGTGGCCTAGTGAAGAAAACCTATGATGAGAGCATAGGATTACTTTTTTGTACAGACGAAAGACGCAGAAAGGAAGTAGTATGGGGTATGCTAGCATTATTAGTTATTCTGAGGCAAGTATTAAAAAAAAATGAACGCCATTTAAAAGTTGACGTAAATTTTATTTTTCTTATCATGAATATGTAACTGAAAAATGCAGTACAATTTCCTATACATATTGATTGGTCTATTAAATGTTCCCTCCCAAAATGTAATAATAAAACACTTTGTAACACTAAAATTGTAAAGCAATAATAATAAGAGGAGGATAATATAAAAATTGCATATCCCGGCTTAGGCCGCACGTGGCCGTGCGATCCGAAGCGATACTTATCTCGCTTCGCTTGTCACCCTACTCCGGCCCGGACTAGGCTAACAACGTCAATATTTTTTTGCCGACTGTACTTACGAGCGAATGTTTAGTTTTATTTTTTAGATTTTTCGACCTATTCTCATGTGTTATTTTTGTATTGTTTCATAAAATTTTATTTTTCTGTCTGTCTGTTTATAACGCTTTCAAGATTAAACCTGGATCGAAACTTGGAAAAGACGAGTTCTATTTTTATTTTGAAGTATAAACTAGTTTCCGTTTAGGAACCGCGTGATATAAATCATATCAAATTATAAAAAAAATAGAGAAATCATTGCCGTTAAGAAAATTATTTAAAAAAAGAACATTATTTTATATCATCCGATTCTGAAAACATGACATTCGTTTATCAACTTCTTTGAATATCAGTTATATTCGAAACTCAAATTCGTTTTAATAAATAGGTACTTAATCTCAAATATTGGTATCACACACGTGTTGCGCGGCAGGGGGGCGGGGGGTTCTGTTCCTATTACATTATATTGAGTACAAACCTCGTAATTAACCTGTTCGGGTTGGCGGGGGCGAGACTAATATGTTGAGATGAACGTTTGTGAGAATCAGGTAGTACCTAGTCGAAGGATTGCGTGGTGGAATGTCTATGAAATGCCTTGTATCAATTAATGAGGTTTTCATATAGCGATTTATGAAAAAAAAAACAGCATTGAGCTAGTTTTAAATACTATTTTTTTTATGTGTAGGGTAGTTTAATTGTATGTTTTTTTATGGTTACAATAACAACAAAAGAAAAATATATACGTAAACTAGCTTTTCCCCAGCGGCTTCGCCCGCGATATTTTAGCCAATGGATACAAAAACTGGACACATAAAGTGATTCAAGAGGAAGGTTAAAAAAACGCATCAAAATTCGTTTCTCAGTTTTAAAGATCTAACTAAGCATACATAGGGACAGACAGCAGGAAGCGACTTTATTTTATAATATGTAGTGAAGGCAAAATCCTTTTTGGGCGAAGTTACAACAAAAAAGTAGACAATGATTTCTGTTTGTTATAAAGGGTTTAAAAAATTCGAATGATAAATAATTAAATATACTGTTGTTATTTTTAATTGCAAATGCGATTTACAATAATAAAAAATATCATGGGGTACTTTTATACCCCAAAGGTATTTCTGCAAGTGACAACAATATTAGCAGCACATGACAGAAAGACAACCGCCATCTATATTTATTTGCTCTTCCGATTACACACTCAACATCAATGTAAGCCTTAAATCCTTTGAATTGTCCAACACTTCTTAGTTTTAAGTAACTTTTATAAGAATTTGATTCAAACAAAAATCTACCACCTACTTATTTGAATAAAAACAGTTTTCGCTTGTCACTATTTGTGACTTTACCAAACTACTCAAACTAAATGAAAATGAACTTTATTGCTATGTGGTAAGGTATGTTTTCGATTGGTTTGAAAAGTGTAGGGTGGATGGCACTATCATCGGCCACATGCATGTCACGTGCGTGGCACGCGTCATCTCCGATAATCTTCTTTGCCGGACTCCTTTGTTACAATTTGTTGCCGCGCCGATATATTCCCGAGTCCCGACCCCTGAGATCCAAATCTCAGATATGATCCGTAATGATATTTTAAATCAGTGTTTTGAACGAGCTATTTATTGAGTTTGTTATAGCGTGGAAATTGGATGTTATATTTGGCTATTAACTTGATAGGTTTTCTTTATTTTTATTTTTAGGTTTATGTGATATTAAGAAATACTTATGCCGAAAATAAACAATAATTTAAAAGCTCAAACTATTAAACGCACGTCACTATATAAGAAACAGTTGTAAATTGAAAATAAAAGCAGTAATACATTAAATGTCATGATTTAATTTTATTTCAACAGTCAGCCATTTATGTGAAATATGAATCATTAAACCAAAAGTCGACATTAACTGCAAAAAATCACAATGTCCATGTCACTGATGTTATAGTGACAAGAAAATATCGCGATACAATGAAATAAAGTTGTCATCCCCAGTTAAAGGGCCCGGGAGCGTGCTAAATGCATTAATTTGGCCTGGATTTAGTGGCCCGGAAGTGATTTGCTACGGGAACGCATGTTCCAACGCGATATGACCCTGTGACGACAATTGACCCTCTCACCACATTATTTTATGTCAATAAATAAAAATGGACTTTAACATCTTATATATAGGATGCAATTTTAAAGTGCAAACTGGAATTAATAGTAGCATGAATAGTTAACAAGGTTTAGTAACGTTACATTTTTTGCTGAGGGTCGTTACTGCGAAGACTTAGCGATAGTTACGAAGCTTTGTTTGCTTAAGCTCTTTATAATACGAACATATTTTCATATCGATCGCGCAAAAACTTTTAACGAACTAGAATATTAATAATTTAAAACAGCGTTCACCTTTCTCGTCAAAGTTAATACAACGCGACGCGTTTCGCTACCGAATCGATCTCTCGACGTTAATATATTCAACGGTTAAGCACCTCTTAAACAATCCACGTAAACACAATATAACCCGATATTCGATAAATACGAAGACATCAGACGCCCTCGTACTCCGATATTATGCCTACCTGCCTATACATATACATGTACCACGATCCTTAACGGTACCCTCTGATAACTTAAAGACTTTATCCCCTGTACTGGAATTTTTACGGCAACAAAAGCCTTCATATTTTCTTTATTCATGTCGTGTCAAAATCGCCCCGTCTTCCCCTTTTTAGACGGTAGAAAAAAAGAGATAGCTTGCCAACTCTTTCGCACTCATTAAAATTTGTATTTCCGTCTCACAATTTTCCCTCTGTTTCGGTTTTTATGTTTTTCTCGATATTCCTCGGTGAGAGTACTTAATGTGCTTTCATTTTTTCTTAAAACCGTCACCAACAGGATGATTGTGCGAATATCTTAATTAATTTATGTTAAGTATTCGAGAGGGCGACATTTGTTGCTAAAGGGTGTTGTATAAATAGTCGGCGGTACAGGTCGTAAAAATGACAGAGTAATTTTTGCGAGTTTCTCGGTGTTATTACTGTATCTTTTGCGCTACGTTAACTTTTATAGCGTCTTTATGTTTTTGTAGCTTTTTTATAACTATGAAAGAGTTAGGTAAATGGCTGGTTAGCATTCATGACAGTATTTCGCTCTTAACATTCACTTGATAAAGCTGGACTATAAAGTAACAAGATTTAATAGCTGAGAGTGATATGAAATGATGTTCAGTAACGGATTTTGAACTGAGAATACACTATAGTGATTGGTAGGAAGTCCCGAATTTTAATACTAAGCTTTTGTATAATGTAGTTTTTTTGGGATTCAATATAATCTGGTATATGGTTGGCTAAATGAAGCAGTCAATATAACTAATTTAATAACAACGTAAAACTATAACCAGGAAATATATTTTGTTTGCTTGTTTTAATAAAAAAATCTTTTCAAATATAAAAATATTTCATCTACGCTGTTTTTGTGATGAAAATTCCTTGCTCCCAGTAAAGAACAGCCTCTATAACGGAAGACGTATCGACGTCTAAAGGATGTCCCAGTAGGGAGCGGCCCCGTATTCAAAAAAGGGAAAAAAATGAAGAAAAAAAAAGTTATAACGTCATATTGTTTTGCCGCCAAGTGGTGGGGACAGGGGGGAGAAAGGGGAGTCCTGTATAGTGCCAGGGAAAGATAAGGCGTTATAGCATCCTGTATATAGCAGCCGTAGAGCTGGGGTGGTGCAGTACCCCATTGTATTTTACGAGGCGCCCTTTCGTATTTTTCATACTTTCTGAAAGGCGTTTCGGTAAAGTGTAACCGTCTGATCTCGATATTTTGAAGATATGATTGTGTAAAAGTATATTTAGTAATTACAATATTATAATTTTATATGTATTAGAATATTTATATGTACTTTCTTGTTTTAAGTTTTCCTATTAAAATATATGTTTTATTTAACTAAGTAATTCAAGCCTTTGCCGGTATGGAATAAGTTTATTTAACTTAATTAATATATACGTTTTTAACCGACTTCAAAAAAGAAGGTTCTGTGTTCGACCCGTATGTGTGTGTCTGCGATTTTCTCAAAAAATACTGAACCGATTTGAAAGGTTTTTTAAAGTTTATATAGGTACTTTTCTAATAAATTCATTTTTTAAATTAAATATTATACAAGTTATAGAAAAAAAAAATTAAAGTTAGTGAAACTTATAAATTATTACTTACACTAGGTATGTTATCCGAAGTGCAGACTCCTTCGCTGAGCAGACGATCCCTGATCTCCCACGCGAAGATGGAGGGGCACTCCCTCTTGTACTGAGCTATCTTACTGACCACCTCGGCTGTTGCTACGCGCGGCTTGGAGCCCCCGATCGCACGGGGTCTAATCGACCCCGTCTCGTAGTACCTGTAAGCATTTGCATGGTTAACCCATATGATAGTAATGTTATGAGGGAAATTGATGACAGTTTAATTTAATGCTAGCTGTTACCCGTGACAAACAGAAAGATAGATATAGTTCGCAAGGATTTTGAATTACAGGGATATAGGCAAAATGCAAAAAAAAAAAAAGTATTTTTGGGGTATTTCATTGATAAAAGTTTTTTGTTATCACTACATACTCGTAGGATAAAATGAAATGAAATTTGAAAGGATGGTTTTAGTATATAATTTGTCAAGTTTTTGTATCCATTAGCTAAAATATCGCGGGCGAACCCTATGGCGGAAAGCTAGTTTAGAAGTGATTTAAGACAGTTTCAATTTTGGGTGTGATTATTTGCCCATCAGTGGACTTCTTTCAGCCGTGGACGTGTATCGTTTTACTAATACCCGAAATGAATAAAAGATCTATCGATAGACCTATTTGCTTACCACAGATAAAATTGTGACCAATGGTTATAAAATGGATTAAGTAATATCAAAATCATCCAAATCTACCTTTGTATAAATAGTTAATTTCGTTCGTAAGAAAATAATATAGGTAGGAACGTAAAGTTTTATTATAACAAACCGTTTTTATAATTAAGTGACATGTAATGCATGATATGAACACAAATGTGTACACTTGAATTTTACATTCATACTCTTATACTTACTACACATATTGCGTAAGGACATAATTGAAAATGTACCGAATGGTCGAAACTATCGCGCCTCGTAAATATTTTATCGGTACATATTTCATTAATTTGATAACGTGTTTATGTACTCGCATACTAGAGGTGAAAAGAAAAATAATTTCACGTGATATATACCTATCTAAAGCATATCATAAGATGAGAGGCTATGTAAAGCCAAACAGCCTTAAAGGTAGTCATTTTGGATTTGCAAGATTTATTAGACGTGCTTTCTGACGCACGGACGGATCTCGGTACAAGATGGTCACTTAGCCACGGTAGGATTACGGCTAAATGACTGAACCGGTTTAGATGAAATTTGGTATGGACATAGATTGAAACCTGAGGAAGTGGGGAAGAATATAGGATAGTTTTTACGCGGGCTCGTAAAGAAGTTTCGGCACATATTGAGCTATGAGTCTCTCGAAATGTTTTGCATCAGTACAGGTGGGTCAAAATTTCTAAGTTGGTAGGCATGCACTTTATTGGCAATAAAATAGGTGGTGAAGAGTGAGCGTTTTAGGGCTGTCTTTTGTAATACTCAAAAAGTGCTGTTTGAATAAGTAATTTTTGAACTTGGGTGCCAATCTAGATTTTAAATAGTCTGCAAGTACTAGTACTATCAGTCCTGCTTGTACCCTTTACCAGGGGGTGGCCAGACTGCCGTAGCCAGTATCAGGTTGCGAGTGCCCGGTGTCAAGTTCGATGCCAGGTAAGTGCACTTTTTATTCGCTTTGTCCGACAGCTGTTGCGCGTTTTATATTGCGGTAGTGAAGACTTTTAATTTTGTTTTTTGGAGGTGGAAGTGCGATTGTTATTAATCGCTTTTTTCTATGCTTAATTGGTTATTTTTTAACTCCCGACGCAAATAGAGGCGTGTTATAAGGTCGACGTGGATGTCTGTCTGTCCGTCTATGGCATCGTAGGTCACAAACGAATGGACCGATTTCGATGCGGTTTTTTTTTCATTTGAAAGCCAGTTTCCTTGCGGTGGTGCGGTTCTTAGCTTTGTATGGTTAATATCGGTCCAGCAGTGTAAGAATAACAACTCTTTTCCAAAATGATGTAAGGCATATACTTTGCTTGTTTACTTTGGTGTATATGGCGTGGCTTTTTTGATAGTGTTTTTTTAGATATTAACCAGTATAACAGTCATGGAAGTACCTAAAAAACAATGACCGCGTTTCACACATCATTGGCCAGACACAACGTGTTTTTTTATTAGTTCAAACATTTGGTGTTACTCGAAAAGTTATGACATTTCCTATCTACTTATTTAGTCAAGGTTACGAGTATCTTATAAAAAAGGCAGATTCCTAATTTAAAGATTTAAAATAAAATTACTTTTAAAAACTACAAAAATACTATCCAATTATTATGTTTCTAAATCCATAATTATTATAACCCCAGTTGTGTCAACCAACCTCACCCCTCAACTAAATCTAAACGCTCAACCGCAGTCACTATAAATACTAAACAAACTAAACTAAACTATGCGAGGTATGCTGTAAGGAACACCTCTAGCAACTGGTCGCGACCACAAGCTCATAGCCTGCCGCGTCTAACCGCGACCGGCCCGGAAAGAACTGTACCACTGCACTGGAGTAGATACGCTACAGAGACTAAACTCGAATTAAATTGAAAGTCTTTAAAAACATTTTTTGGACACCATTTTATTGTCTAAGAGTACTGAATAATTCTTCGGGTGTGCTGTGAGTGGTTTAGACACGCCTATAGTAGGTTTACTTGTATTTGTATATGTATCGCAATCTTAAGATGTAATTTCCAGTGACTTAAGAGTTCCTTTTGCAGATGACCTGGCAAAGATCATCACTTTTAGCAGACTTTTTATGTACAAAAAAAATGAGTCTTGATTATAAATACTCTTGTTCCTTTTTGTTTTTTAATTATGTTATGATTAAAAAATACTAAATCAGAATTTAATAAAATAGTTAACTTAATTGTAACCAAAAATATCTAATACAACAAATATAGTTTGCTCTCTGTTGAGTATTAATCTCTATTCTCTTGGATCTTAAAGTCGAATTGTTACAACGGGGAGTTATTTAAGATACTGTGGAGCTGTACTAGGTTATGTTATGACAAATTCAGGCATAAATTTACCCCTATATTCTGCCTCATAACGTCTTACCACAACGGATGACCCGGAAGGCATAGAGTTCACAGTAGTTGTGGCCAGTATGTTTCACAAGTTAAAGTGATGGGGTGGGAAAACGATGGAAGAAAACTTGAAATGCCTCTGTAAAGCGATATTATTTGGAAATAAACAAAACATGAAATGCACAAAATATCAAAGTACATTCAGAAGGAACTACAGGGACATTGATATCTAAAATTTTGAATTTAGTAGAAGTGGCGGGATTGATGTAAAAAGTATTGTTTCTATCTTTAATTGTTTTGCCTTTTGTACCTAAATATCAGATAGAATACCGCAGACTGTCTTCGAAAATAAATATACAATGACGGCACGTTTGGCGTGCCTACTGGTTGAGCAGTTAGAAGTTGTGCGTGCTGTATAACACAGGTTCGATTTCCGCACGGAACAACTAAAATTGTTTAGGGATGGGTTTTAATGCATTATGTAATGTATGTATGTTATAAACGCACCCATGATACACGAGAAATTCCTAGTATTAAGCAACGCTTTTTAAAAGTATTTTTTAAGTAAATATTTATTTTATACCTCCTTAAATTTGTTCTAGGGACCGCTTACTACTATATACTTGTTTGTTGTTGCAAAATATCTATCTACCTATGTATCAACCGGCCCCATGGTTCATCCATGACTGGCTATCCGCAAGGTGACGGGCGGGTAACATGAGAAGTTAGTTTTATCTAGCTATCAACGTCAAGGCATTTTTTTCGTCTGTGACTTTGCGGTTACGAAGTCGGGGTTTAATTAAAAATAATTATTTATGTTACTAGTTGCTTTTGATATGAATATCGGATTTAAATATTTAAACTTTTTGTATTGAAAATATTCGTTACGTTATAGTTCCTACATTATTAGAGAATGAAATGACAAATGTATTGAATATTTTTTCTCGAAATGATTTGCGATTTTTGCATTACTAATTTGAGAAAAATAATCGAACACCAAAAGCTTAGTGTATATAGATACTTGGAAAGTGTGAATTCCACTTTCTTAAGGAGTGAGAAATAGGCTGTTTATCACGTATACTTACCAAATCATAAGTCATTGGTTTAAACTAGATAAGATGTGCACTTTTTAGCGCTATTCTCATCATGTCTAAATCTGCCACCGATATGTCTAAGAACTCATGTCTCAAGTCATGTGATTTGTACTAACCAACGTTGATCCCGGGTGTTGAGTAACTCGCAACGTCTTCTTATAAAGACTTAAGTCTCAAAAAGAATCAAAAATATACCTACGTATTTCGCAATCTAATCTGTTCATATTATCCCTACATTTCCCCAAACTACACTACATAGCTATAGCTACAGTTATACAGACCTGCCGAGTATCTTGGAGACGCAGCCGTTGGAGACCTGCAGGATGCGGCTGATGTCGCAGGGCCGCGCGCCCGAGTGCGCCAGCTCCACGATCTTCTGGCGCGTGGAGTCAGGCAGCGGCCGCCCTCCTACAAACACCCCGCCGAGCTGGTTAACACCGCTGTGACCTGCCGCACCATACCACTGCTTACTCCAATTAATCACGCGTTTTGATTCACGTGATAGGCTCTTTATGGCCTTCGAATTTTTATTTTTCTACTTCTACTTTGTACTAGTGTTATTTCACTACGATGTTACCAGCTTATAAGTTTTGGATCTTCCCTAATGGTGTAAGGAACAAGGGATATATCTGGTGACACTACAACAAAATATGTAATAAAAGACGGAGGAATCTCCGGTGTGAGGTATAAGACTGTTCTAGAATAAATATAATTCAATCGTGTGTTTTTCATGGGAAATAAATATCCTGTTGTGTTTATTAAGAATCTGGGGAAAACTTCAGTTTTATTGCTAAATAACTAAAAACATCAATGTACTTCGCAGTTGAGAAATAATCTTAAGAAAACTTTTCTCTATGTGGCTTTAACAAGTGCCAAGTTTTCTGGTTTTGTGAGTTTTGAAAGCTATACCACCTGAGTGCATGTTCTTGTATACAATTTTAATGATTGCATCGAGAATTCGCGGCCATACGTCATTATCTAAAGAACTCCTTTGGACTAATCGAATCAAAAAAATATTAGTAACATCTTAAACACACACACGAAAACATTATTGCGAACAATGATGAATATAAAACATATAATAATATTCTCTATTGGAGCTCTACTCACTACTTAATCCCACAACTGCGCAGTACAAAGATCTTCAAACAAACTTAACCTATAAGTATGAAATCATGGTATATAGTCACCATTACCTTTACCTTTGTGCGCGAGGTCGTCCATCCGATCTAGAAGGTTCCCGTCGGGGGGCCAAGGGCTGATCGGCGGCAGCTGCTGCGCTGGCAGCATGGTGTACACCCCGTACTCTTCTATGGTGGCGACCTGAGACGACATATAAACGTCACGGGTGGATGACAGCTCTAGGAAAAGCTACCGGCCTGATCATTGTTTTAAATTGTATTAATACGAAACTAACTCAAAAAAAGTCGTGGTGGCCTTGTGGTTAAGGCACCTGCATCTCATGCACGAGTGTGCGGTGTGTGTCTTTTCTAAAGTGCTGTTATTATTTATATTCTAGTTGTATCTTGGACACCATAGTATCTTAGAAAACATCGTTAGGAAACTTGGATCACAAAATCTGAAGTCCGCCTTGAGCACGCGTGGTGATCAATGATCATACTTTTTATGCATGAGAAGCGGCTTTTACCAAACATTGGGATAGTAAATAGGCCAATAATGATGATGATGAAAGTAACTCTGTCTATCTGTCCGTCTGTATGTCTATCTGTTACGCTTTCGCTTTAAAATGGCTTAACCTATTTATATGTTTGGCATGGAGATAGATTGTAACTCGGAGGAAGACATAGGAAACTCTTTATTTAATTTCGGAAGTAATTTGCTGAAACTGCAGGAAATAGCTAGTTCTACTTGCTACTAATACTAAAGTATAGTATACATATATACTATACTTTAGTATTAATTTCATTTTTTTTTAATTTTGTCTTAATATGCGAAAATTTGTGAGTATGAGGCATACATATTTGGACTTGGATTTCCAAGAAACAGGCTTAGTTTAGACTTTCGGGAGGGGCCTTACCATGACGTACCAAAATAGGAATAGTTTTGTTGCGAAAAAGAGACGGTGCTATACGACGTTAGAAGATGTGTCTCGCTCTCACACCTGAATAGTGATTGCAAAAGCATGTGGTTGTACGGCCCCGATCTCCCACAAATTACATTTATCTGTTTTGCTTTTTTATAAAGCCTATCCATTTAATGTTTTGTTAAGACTGTAATTTGTTTAGAGATAAATAAACGTATTTTTTTATTGTAGTAGATATTTAAACTCCTTTGCAAACACGACCACAGATTCAAACACCCTTCATGATGTCTCATGGGTGTTATAAGAGGTGATTATAAGATTACCAGGAGGGTGGGTAGTGGGCATCGCGTCATCCTATGTGACAGTAACGGTATACCTACTGCCGTCACCCATCCGCCCTTCAAGCGTGAAGATTAGGAGGATATGAGAGGGGTTCTCTTGCATTGTATAATGTGAATTTTGCGAGATAATATTCTTGCATTCCTGAATGCTACAATGACGCTGTTTTGCGTTTTAGTAATACTGAACATTTTGTTGCTGTATATTAAATGGTTGAAAAGGTCTATTAATTTAATTTGTGTGTTTATTTATTTGGTACTTTTATAGGTATTTATAGTTTTAAGGGATTGTATACTATGTGGATTAGGGATCTCTGAAAGAATGGATGGCGCTTGTGGGAGTTAGTTATAAGCGTGCTTCGGCGAATATAATGATGAAAATTTATCGATATCTAAATTATATACTATCGTTGGTTGATAAGACTATGTTTAATGTAGACACAACCAAAGACAACTGAGCAGTGCCTAAACTATTAGGCCGCAGTTGTCAGTTAAAATTTAAACAGAAATATTATCCGCGAACGGAATTTTCTAGACACATTAGCTCAACGTATATACATACTAGAATATAGTTGTTTGCCGACGAAACGACCATTTTACTGCCTTTACTCAATACTCAAAACAATGGTGTATCCCTTATGAATGTATATAAAAGTGGACAGAAATAAATTAGATCTGGGTCCTGTAGGGCACAGCAAATGTAAGTTTTGACAGGAGTCCTAATACCGTACTTTGGGATGATACACTTTAAAGTGGTCAAAATTAAACCAAAAGTAGATGAAACTAGGGGCTAAAACTTCTTAAACAGATTAAGTTTATGAAAATCTTAAGTGGCGATCCGTTTCAGTTAACCTTTATAAAACCGCAGACTAGATTCAGGTAGATTTTTTTCAGGTTTCAGGCCATTTGTGTTACTATTATATGTATAATGTAAATGCTTTCATGGGCATTTATAACCCCCCAAAAAAGGAAGGGATGTTATAAATTTAAGCGATTAAGTGTCGGTGGTCACATCGTAGCTCACAAACGGGTGAACCGATTTGCGTGCGGTTTTCTTTAAATTTAAATTTCATGTAATCGACATGGTTCTCAGCTATAATTTATAAAAAATCGTCTAGCAATTCAAAGGATATAAGCTGAATGACATGAAACGGCGAGGGTTTTTCTTATGATAACTAACAAATAGTACTGGATGGGCCGTTTGTTTGCGTGAATTTGGGATTTTTTCGGCAATATTCGTACATTCATGAATACGATATGTCCGAAGTATAAGTATTCCTTGATATCTATATTCTGTAGTTCTGTCTAGAACTACTTAAACGATTTTAAAACAAAAAACTACGCTATTTCTAAGTGACATGCCATGAATTTTGAAAATATTAGATGACGCAAATTGGCACCGTGGCTGACTACCCAGACTGCGTCCGACGTAAAATGAGTTACCTAGTAAGGTGGATTACCTTAATTAATAAAATAGCATTTATTTAAAAAGCCACTATCAAACACCAATATAGGGCCAAGGAAAACTATTATTATAATAAGCCTTTTGATAAGATAACAATTTAATTTAATTTATATGATTTACACGGCTTAAGAAATCAATTACATAAACCAAAGCAGATAGTTATATAATAAGTAAATTAATAACTTGAATTAAATAATATTAGCCTCACAAAAATGCAGGCACTTAACCATTAATTTGGTGAAATTATCCACCAATAGATCGCAATCTGGGTTGGCTTCTACGAGTTTATTTAGCGTGGTCATCACGCGCGGTACTGGAGACGCAGCACGGGCTGCGATCCGACATGTAGGCACGTCTAGCAGTCGACGTGTTCTGCCACGACGTCCTACTGCAGGGCAAAGGGTTCTCTAGTCTTGAGCTGCTAAGGACTGGTCTATATTGAAGGAGTCCTGCTCATTCCACAATCTGCGCCTGGGTCTGTTGCGGTGTCTTTTAACCCTCTGGATCGTAAGTTTGGCCCATTGGTCGTTTGTTTGTCATGTTTGACAAATATGGCAAGTTCTGTAGCATGTCATCTAATTTTTGTAAACGAAAACTACATTATTCGCAAATAGTTTCTTTCCGAATTCATCCACAAAAGCGATACCACGGGCAGAGACTAGTTAAACAATAAAAGCTGTTTAAACGTGTTTTATCAGTAATTAATTTTCATTAAACTGTTCAAGCAAGAATGTAATAAAAAAAATAGTTACCTTTTAAACGTATACCAGAAACAATGTGTGCTATTTATAATTTAGTTTATTTAAATTTATTATTTATAGTGTATATTATACATACAGATTACTATAAAGTGTTAGCAGAAAATACAGATATAACTCGTCATTTTGATGTCTTGATTGATGAATTGTATTCTTTATATAAAGATTCATTTGAAAATGGTAATGTAGTGTCTTTTTTAACCGACGAAAAGAACGACAGAGTTTTGCAAGTCGGCGTGTAATTTTTTTTATGTATGACGCATAACTTTTTACAGATTAGTTCGATTTTGATAATTCTTTTTGTGTTTAGTAATTCATGCGTCAGAGGTGGTCCTATATAAATTTTATCAACATAGGTTCAGCCGTTTTCTTAAGTATGCATATTATGAGGTCCTACGCTTAAAAGCCTTAGATTAGGTAGTGGCCGCGATTCTCTTGACACCATCTAAATTAAATTTAGTCTATAATTCTCTCTTTCCATCAACAAATATAAGAAAGGGATAGCAAACTTTTAACACCTGTCAAATTAGAAAAAAATAGTTTTCCATACAAATTTAAACATCACGACGTAACATCTCGACTAAATTAACAAACCTGTACGAACAAAATGTCATCTGTCATTTAATTTGACAGCACTGAATTACTTGCTATCCTCTTCTTGTATTTCGCAATAGAAAAAGAGCATGATATTTTAAAGTTAGTTTAGTCGTGTGTAAGTCAGAATCGGCACCAGTGTCTGTCTATAATATAGACATTGACATATAGACTCTATATGTATGTTACGCTTACGCGGTAAAACGGCTGAACTGATTTAGATGAAATATGTTGTGGAGATAGATTAAAACCCAGGATTGGACATAGTTTTTCTATCTGCTTGCTAGTAATTCCTTCAGTATAGGAATAAAACTACGGGACAAAAGTAGTTTTTCTAACTATAAATAAATATAACTAGCCATGGGTGAATTTCTATAGCCACTTCTCGCACTTAATATTATTGTTACAGAGAAAATTTATCTAACACGAAGACTTTACATAAACGATAAACAATATACATTACACGTACAAAAACTAAAGGAAGTTAACGGATTGAAAACGCACAATTTAAGAATAGAAGGAAGGACTACACGCAAAGATCCGATTATATACATAGACAATCCAGTAGAGGCCCAAATGCCTAATCCCTTCCTAACCATAGCTGAATTCAAAAATGCTATCGTCGAAAGACTTGAAATACAGAAAAAAGAATTTGATCGAAAGAAAAATTATTTAATCTACACCAACAAACAATTTGATAAGTTTAAACATGACGTTAAACACAGAGCCCCGAAAAATCCGAAAATGGACAATCACACTACCACAGAATTTCCAATAGATATGTACAATGGACTCCTAGATAATTTAACTAATGAAATAATTGAAGAAGTCAATAGTAAAATTAATATGAGGGCTGATGAGAACAATGCTACTGTACTTACTACAATAGAAAACACTACAACGACAATATTGACTACTAAATTACTGGGAACAATTAAGAAAGCTACCAAGAGGATCCAACAAGAGGTTGATGTCACTACTGAGTCTGCAACTAATAAATCTACTGTAGAATTAACGACTACAACTCATATACAAAATGAAACAGCTGGCACTGTTATAAATGTTACAGAACACATTAAACTTGAAAATGTAACAAATGAAAAATTACAAACGAAATCAACAATTGCAGTACAAAATAATCATGAAAATATAACAGATGAAGAACTGCAAACGAAACCAACAATTACTGTAAATATTAATCTTAATGAAAAATTACAAACAAGATATATTGCTGAAGAAACAATTCATATTGAATCGAGAACAAGTTTAGAACCATCAATCAATACCAGTAGAACTAAACAAGCAGTGAGTAGTCCTGACAGTTATCGTAACTAATATTAATAAGGCGAAAGTGAGTTCGTTTATTTGTTTGTTTGTTACGCTTTCTCGGAAAAACATTAGAAATGATTTGGATAGAATTTAGCACGGAAATAAATTGTTTGCTTACTTTTTATCAGGGACGCGAGTCAGAAAATAGCTAGTTTTTTATATATTTGTTTATTTATGTGGGAGGAGCTCGTGGCTTGGTAACAGCCTCATGGATCAGTCGATTAAGGTTCAGCAGCGCTTGTCGTGGTTGGTCTGCGAATGGGTGATCATCAACATCATATCAAAACTCCTCCGTGCCTCGAAAAATACTTCAAGCAAATGATCTCGAATCATTTTAGATCTCGGACGATCGTTGCGGTCAATAATAAGCCAGAAAGTCTGACAACCAGTCTTACTGAGGGTTATCATGTAGGTTTTTTGAGGTCAGATGACATGTAAAACACTGGTATCCGATCAGACTGGAAGCTGACTCCAATATTGTCGGGAAAAGGGTAGGCAGACGATTAGTTTATGCATGTGTGCATTTGTAAATGCACCTGATAATTTGACTAAGATTTATGGCACACATAAAACTTACCCGAGTCATGCTTGATACATTAGGCTATGGACAATAATGTTACCGGGAAGTTTTTAATTCACAAATATCGCTAGCATATTATATGGGATAAGCACGGTTCTGAAATTATTGTCTAGTATTTATTTTTAATAAGATTACAAGACTGGAGGATTTCGTGGCGAAGTGTCTACCAGCCGCACGGATCGACGGTTCATACGTTAAGTTACGCTTGGCGCGGTCGGTCCGTGGATGGGTGACCATGTCATAGCGAGAGCCCTCCGTGCCTCGGAAAGCACGTTAAGCTGTTGGTCCCGGTTTTTCAGTATTCTGCCAATACTGAAAAGGTCTTCTCTTTATGAGAAGAGACCTTTTCCCAGGGTGGACAATAAATAGGCCGACGATAATGACCAAGGCTTTTAAAATGGATGTAATGGATTTCGTGCTGTTTGTTCAGGTTTATTTTATATTTGGGATGATATTGCATTATCATACTTTATTTTTATATTAGTTTTTTTATTGTAGCTAAATTCTAATTATATTTGTTTTATTTTACAGAGACCATACGTATTCTTGGGAAGCAATTATTAATTGCGATGATGTTTAAATTCTAAGTTCTGCTCACCGGATTCTAACATACAAATTGTATTACAACTTTTTACTAATATACACATAAATGTATATTAATATTCCAATGATGGAAACTTTTACTATCGTATCTCTACATTTGAAGTAATTACTAAAGATCATTTTCAATAAAATGGTAGTCATACTGAGGAAGACAAAATAAAGGAGAGGTTTTGTTTTTAATAATTGATTTGTTGTACTATTAAATATAATTAATAAATCAATCTTACCTTAAATTACTTTCTACAAAAAATCCAAGTTATTGCACGAGCAATAACTGAAACTATCTTCAACTGGCTGCTTTTAACATCACTAAAGAATTTTCAAAAAGTTCACAGTATTAAGGCTTCACGCTGGCAGTATATACGTAATGCCTTTGCACCTTCGCGTGTCTGTCAACACACAATAATATTTCCCGCCAAACGAGACGTCAAACTGTCAAACGCGCGGACATTGCGCCTCTACTTGTGAAAGGCGCCAATTCACTGATTACAAAATCTCACGTGGACCTCCAATGCTTGTCTATAGCTTTATAACTATGAAGGGCCATTGAAACGACTCTATTGCCATAAGCCCGGGTCAAAAAGAGACAGCGATACGAGAGAGTGTCAACACCCATTGTAAGCCGCTTACTGCTATTAGGATTGCTCATTTGTGCGAAAGAGACGCACGGATTTATATTGTGTAGCTTTAATTCACGCTCCGCCCATTCCTCATTTAACCCCCACCAGTGGTGGGGTGAACTTGGGCAGTTTTAAATTATCTATTATAATAAAATTATTTCGCGAAATAAGGGGTTGGTTATGTTAATGATGTGTTTAATTTATGTCGATATCTTTAACTTTGACTGGTTTGGCAGTTGTGAGTGGCATATTCGACAGATGTCTAGGTTGAGATAACTAGGTAGGTATAGATACAAATTGTTACGATTAAGATTAAATATTTTGGTATTGATACTGTCAAGATCAAGGGAGAGGTTTTAAATAAATAAATAATGTGAAACTGTTTTTTTCAGGACTTTTCTAAGTTCTTTAGTAAGAGTTTAAGAATCCGTGCTTATGTAGATTATTAGCTTAGATTCGTATACTCATTTCCTTTAGTAAAGACGTCAAGATGTTATGTTTTCAAGAAAATAATGACACATACACTTAATACAAAACAGATATAATTTTGTGTCAGTTTATCGACGTGCTTTGCCTTACACTGTGGCTTTTATATATCCTATAGCGGATATAAACTGAATAGTATAAAGTCCAGTCTTTTTCACATATTTTTTAGTCTTTTATTTTAGAAACATGTAATGGAACCCTTTAATAAATAACCGATCTCCCTCCTGCAACCGACAAAAAGGCTTTCGCGTCCAATTTTCCATCTCTTTTCATCGCACACTCGTCATTTCTGGTACAACTGTACGAAAAGAACCAATTTGAAAATATACTTTAAGTTTGCGGAATAGAGTTAACTATTGCTTGTTCGACGTCTTGTAAGCTTCTGTCAACATTTGCGGTCGGGTTTCGGTTTATCTCCCCCGCACAAAATTGTTAGTCACACAAACATTATCTTTGACCAATGGCACGTAACCACGGGCCATTTTCAGCCAATCGATGCGCTTAAAATTTTCGTTTTCGCGCGCTTCCCAATTTGAATTTTGTTTTGTACGATTTTTGAAATTGAAACGTATCCTTTTGCAGTGTTTGTATTTTTTATTAATTTTTTTAAGTGTCGATATTTATTCCTTTATTTCGTTAAAAGAGGTTCTTTAACAAAATCAGAAGGTATAATAATAATCTTTATAATATTGTTATAGTTAATACAATTACTAATAATAGATACGAATTATATGTTAGATAAATATAGTTTCTCAATCTAAAATACTGTAAGTAGGTAGCTATGAAAAAAGGGTTTCTACCAATATACTAACTCTTTTTAATAACTTTTTTTATAACGATTTCCTACTAAACTCAGTCCTTTCTTAACAAAATTCCCCCGTTACATACGTAAATAGTCAAACATTCGATTGATTTGGGTGATCAGAGTCGGTTTACTAAGACCCGTCCGAGATGTTAAGATTGTTTTCATCTAAGTGGGTGCTTACACGTCCTCTTTACTGCTCAATTTGGCGTGGTACCTACAATAAGGCAAGTTAAGGCTAACTTAGTGTGGAAAACCATTCCCTTCAAGGACTCTCTTTGAGACTTTAGTCGCCTTTAAGCTAGGTTCGAAGAATTTATGTTGTGGAATATGCGATCTGGTGCATTTTCATAGTTCTTTTTAGTTTTTCTCAGACGTTTTGGTAAATTAACCTTTAAATCAGGTTTTTTCCTTGTCAAACAAGGATCTTTTGGCATTTGGTAGAAATCAGAATCAACATGAAAGATGGCGACCTATCTATTTTAAGATATTACGGATAATTTATAATATATTTAAAGGTACCTACGTTATAATAGTGAAAAGACGTGAAACCATAATATAAACGACGACACCCGCCTGCTAACGTGTTCTAAGTGCCAAAATATTCTTGTACGACTGTAGTGAGGTGTACAGTAACATAGTTGACACAGATATAAGACTCAAAAGAAATGCTTTAAATGTCACCGGGTCTTTGACTCTGGGATAACTCATTCTTTTCGGATGGGAAATCACCAAATGACTCCACCCCCATTCTTCCTTCCCAGTCTGACACTTCAGACTCTTAGTTACTAAAACCCATGCATGTTGTTTGCGCTGGGTGCGTGATGTTGTTGCCAACAACTTGTTGGAGATGAATAATAGTCGTGCGTGGACTTTTACAATATTTTAATGTTGAAGTATAAAGTTAACAAGGTAAGACATAAATAAAGTACGACATGAATATTATCGGGTCTGTAGTCTGTGAGTGTGCGCGCGTGCGGTCCCGGTCGGAGCGCACGGCGAAGTGGCCGAGGCTTCGGTCGGTGTCGCGGGGCGCACCGGCGCACTATGGGAAAGCTCCATACAAGGCCGTCTCAAAACCGTTTCACGTGAAAGTCGTTGTTATGGAGTAAAACTAATTAATTAATTTAGTCTTATAAATAAGCTTTCTTTTCTATATTTTTTTAATTATTTTTTGCTAACCATAATGTATATAAAAAGGCATCAAAGCTAACTCATGTTCAATGATGTGATTTTGGCACAATACATTACTACACTTCAACGCCACATTACTCGAAAGTTTTTGATATAAATGTATAAGTATTATACATTTTTGAAATGCTTATAATCTCCTCATAACGTTTCTTAAATAATATTATGTATAATAAATAAATAAATTAAAATTAACCAATATAGTTTAAGATGGTATAATTTTCGGGTAACTTTTTTTTTAACGAGACTGTTACCCGTTGCCGCTGTTTGCCGCTGTCGAGATATTTGTTGTATTACGATCTTTGTACATTAGTTTACACAAGGAGAAAAAAAAAAGTTGCGCATACTTGCGCCTTTTCTGACATGGTGCCAAAACATATCGCGAGTTAAAAAAATATTTTTTTCCAATATCTTTTTACTTCTCACATAATCATCTGTTATCTATTAAAGGTCAAATTGATAAAATGGTCATTACAGTGATGAGTATTATTAATAGTTATTTGAGGTTTTGATATAGTTTTGACCACCTTATTTGATAAAATATGGTCACATTATCTATTAGGGCAGTTAGGACACGAGATGTGAATGAAAGTTCATTTCAATATGGACTTACACGTTTGGATTAGAAGTATGGAGATGATTTTACACATTTCCTATAACTTGTCTTTCCAAAAGTGGTCAGCCACTACACCAGAGAATAAAAAAAACAAAGACGAAAAGAAAAAACTGGTACAAAAGCGGTTTAGGGAGGAAATGGGACTGCATATCGATAAACCTCGACAAAGCACTGGAAATAGTAATGACGTAAACACAGCTCGGAGATTTTTTCAGAATTACTCTTGCTCTGCAGACATTACAGGTGTAGACGTAGAACTTATAAAACGAATGTACATTATACTACAAACTATGTCATCTGGAATGGCTATTGATTCAATAAAGTTTGGTAAATACGCATATAGTACCGCCCAACTGTACGTAAATATTTATAATTGGTATTATATGCCTTCCTCCGTACATAAAATACTTATTCACGGAGAAAAAAACATTGAGTACTATGCTATTTTACCTATCGGTCAATTGTCCGAAGACGCTCAAGAATCCCGCAACAAGGATTACAAAAAGTTTAGACTTCATCATTCTAGAACGGCTACCAATATAGACGTGTTCCATACCTTATTGTACACTTCTGATCCATATATATCAAGTTTGAGAAATACCTCAGAAACAATATCGAAAGAACTTTTCGATGAAGCCAAGTCCCTTCTTGCTGTCAACAAAAATCTGTAGGAGCTTGTTAAATTTTGTACATTATTTTTTTCTCGTTAGACACTGTTTATACAATGATATTAAATTCTATTTTATGTAAGTAAATTACAAAAAAAAGTATTTTTTCTTAAAAATACATGTATTTTTTTAAGTTTTATTTTTTAAATAAATTAATAAACATAATTTTCAAAATTATTATTTTTTCTATTAAACCTTATACTTTCACGTATATGTGTGCAAAATTACAGATTATTTAGTTTTGAAATAACTGAGATACGGAGTTTTGAGACGAAACATACGCGATTTTCCCATAGTGCGGCGTTGGCGCGTCCCTCTCGCACGCATGCGCTCTCGCTCGGTGACGATGCTCGTGCGCGCGCGTGATGTTGGTGCCCCGGGGCCGGCTGTGACGTCGAAGCCGGAACAATGTTCCTTCCTTAGCCTTTGCGTTCTTGCAGCCCAGCAGGCTAAGGCTCTATGGGGAGGGCCTCGCTACTGTTGCTGATATCTCTTTGTGGTGTGTGTGGAACACGAACGCGCCGTCGACACGGGCCTAGTCCTTACCGGACGGCGAGCCACCCATAGCTCACCATCCACAGGCCCGTGGAATTACTCTGGTTGGTAATCTACTTTGTTTTATTTTAAGCACCTCTTGTATTACCTCCTACCTACTGATAAATACTACAGTATATTGGTTGAAGTTTATTATATTCATGGGTCAAGCACGTTAAGCTTGGTCCCGGTTGTCATTTGTACATCTTTGACAGTCGTTACGGGTAGTCAGACAACCAGAAAGTCTGACAACCAGTCTTACCAAGGGGTACCGTGTTACCCGGCAGTCGCCCCATGTAAAACACTGGTACTCAGCTGCATCCGGCTTAGACTGGAAGCCGATCCCAATATAGTTGGGAAAAGGCTAGGCAGATGATATATTCATGGGTCGGTAGTTTTACCTTCTATACGAGAAGTAAGTACAAAAGAGAAAGTAAGAAGAAGTATAAGTAAGCAAACTTTGTGTCTTATGTGTATTATTACGCCTTTTTAACGATGTTATGTTTTTGAATACCTCGTTAGTATACCTAGTGGTTACAAATGCGATTGCCAAGTCTCGGTCGTTCGGAAGTATCGGTACGTGGCTTTTTAAAAATCACAAGAACAGCCTAAAGTTAGGTAAGTTGGCGGTGTTGTGCCCCGTGCCTGGGAGGGCACGTTAAGCCTGCGTCCCCAGCTTCTACTTTGTCGTTGTTTATTTTATTATTTTTTTGTCGTTTATTAGGTTATTACGCTTTTTCATGTATATTTAGTAGATTTTTTCCCAATTGACACTTGCTTGCGATTTATTTTGTTTACCTACCTAAAAAGTCGGTCATCCAACTCGAAAAATAAAACTATAGAGGTACTTTTATTATTCTCGTTGTAAGAGAAGTCCCCTTCCATACAATATGAGGTTCAACGCAGCGTGTACGCAATTGCCCAGCAATGCCGAGCCAGTCGAGGCGTCGCGGTTACGACTGCGATCCGTGCGCGACTTCCTCACAATCGCTGTGATGTGTGGTAGGTGCACGGTTGGTGGTCTGACCTTACTTTATAAACAAACATTTTTATATTTATGGAGGAAATTGTTTATGTCCGCAGCAACCAACCTCTTTTGCATACCTTTTTTTGCATTTTTATATTTTGAATTTAGAAGAGTTTATTTTATTCAAATTTGTAGTTCTGTCCAAACTCTCTTGTCATTAACAGTAATAATAAAATTGTAACAGTAAGGCCGATGTCTGTAATTCATCTGCCTAGCCTTTTCCCAACTATGTTGGGGTCGACTTCCAGTCTAAACTGCATACAGGTGAGTACCAGTGCTTTACATGGGGCGACTGCCTATCTGATCTCCACAACCCAGTTATCGGGTAACACGATGCTCCATGTTAATACTTTCACGTCAGACTTTACCTACTACCCGTAACGACTGTCAAAGATTTACAAATGACAGTCGGGACCAACAGCTCGACGTGCTTTCCGAGGCAGGGAGGCGTTTCGCTATGACAGAGATGGTCACCCATGCACGGACCAATCGCGCCAAGCGCAACTTCACCTTTGATCGATCGACTTGTGCGGCTGTTACTTAGCCACTAGCTCTTCAAAGCTGTCTGTAATTGTTGTAATTAACAGGTATTGGAGAAGAATAGCTGAAGATCGCGCTCAGTGGCGTGCCATTAGAGGCCTATGTCCAGTAGTGGACTGAGGCGGGCTGATAATTAATGCAGTAATTATAGATACTGAAAAAAACTACTTCCACGTATTAGTTTTTCTTTATTAGAGCAACACAAGCCAACACATATTTTTTTAATTTTGTCTGTCTACCTGTATGTTTGTACACGCATCACGCAAAAACAACTGAATGGGTTTGGATGAAATTTGGTGCACACATAGTTTATATTCTGGATACTTTTTATCCGTGTATAAAAGACCTCATAGACAAAGTGCAAACAGAGGCTAGTTTTAGGTTTATACTTTGGAGCTTAGATGTTTTTTTGTTGCTTGATAAAGACATATATGTATTTCATTTGATGGGAAGTAATGACGGGGTCGACAACAGTGTACGCTTGCTGAAAATAACTTTGTTCTAACTATCACGAAATATACTATCAAAAAATTATAAATTTCTAGAAAGTAGATTGTTACTAAGTCCTGTTTAATATGGTGGGCACAGAAAACAAATCAGTCCGGACTTTGGTGGAGTTTTTTTTGTATGGCATCTCAACCTGACTGCGTAACCGGGCTAGCCTGTGAAGTGCCTTAAATGAATTTAGGGCCTCCAGCCAAGGCTTAACTTACAAAACTAGGCGACCATACGCTAAGGGCACCGTGGAGTTTCTTGTACTTCGTCATGTGTACTTTACTTTTTAAGATACCACACAATATAAAAATTAATGTTTATCCTCTATTGGTTTCTTCATTCAACCGATTGTGAACAAACTTAGTGGTTTATCTTGTGTACTCCCGCAAAAGTCCCTGACCTAAATATACCGTGGCATTGCAACGCATCAGTGCAGCTAGTGGGTAATAAAAATGAAAATAAAACTTTAAATGTTTGTTTTTAATTTATTTGTGTATTTATGATTTATATTATTTTAGGTTTTTTGTTAAATGAATATGTAATTTGAAGGAATTGCTGAACTGATACTGATGGACTGCTATTGATACTATAAGTTCCCATCGGTAATGAGAAATAACTAGCATTACTATAATAATCCTCCCAATCTGCCCATCTCCCAATCTGAGAGGGGTTAGGCTTTACCTAACCCCTCTCAGCGGCTTGCACTCCGTACGGCGACGATCCGAAGCTATTCACACAGCTACGTTATTAGTGAGAGTGATTGTCATTCATTCATTATAGAATAGTAAATTAATATTGCCAGTAAATGATCATCAATAAGTTTATGTGTACGAAACACGGTTTTAGTAAAAGAAAAAAAATCTATTAAGTAGTATAAAAATTTCTTAAAATCTGATGCAACTGGTCAAGTCGCTGATACCCTTGTACTTACTTTTACTATTTGGTCGCTGATTCATCATCAAACATAATCTAATATGTTAGCTGGATACGTCCATTGCTGGACTTTCTTCACCTATCGCCACAAAGACTGGTCCCGGCTGTGGCTTCCATGTAGTTTTATACAGTTGTAGAACTTCTTAAAAGAATTGAATGCACTGTGATATATTACCCCTTGCAACCATATCATATCTGTGTTTCTTTTTGAAGGTATAACCTTCGAAGCTGGTTGTGATGTGGATTTGGTGAGGAGTGGAAGGGTTACAAGGACATTTTAGCTTTGTATCTGGCATGACGTCACTTCGGTGATGGCTCTCATCGTACCTATTGCTCTTTGCCGACGGCATTTAACTGCTAACTACACTAAAAAGTCGGCTGGTTGCTATCAAATACCATTTAGAAAGATCTTAGAAGATAACGCTTCTGTGCTAAATGTTACCGTCACTGAATTATTATATGAATAGCCTAGTAATTTCCTATTCCTAAAGGAATGATCTCTGTGTGAAACTTATATCTGTAATCGTGCTCCCATAAAACATACATCATCATCATCGGCCTAACATAATGTAGCTTTAATTATTTGATTTGAGGTTATCTATCTGCATATATTTTGTACATTATTTTTGATAGTGATTTTACTTAAAAAATCTTCTAGTCCAGGTTTAGACACAGGGTCTCGGAAGCGCTTAATGTCCACGAAGCCTTTTCTTTTTTTTTCAAGACTAATGTAGGCGTAGATAATATAATGTATGTTAGATATCACTACAATTACGCCAACAGACTAAAATCGAGCATCTTATTTCTCGTCTCCTAGTAACAAAACATGTGTCAGCAATTGAAGGGGTTTTAACTCTAATCACACGCCACGTATCTATGTTACTTGTTACTCGACCAAACTATTTTTTTAAAGATGGAAAATCATCAAATGAATTCATGTAAAGTGCGGACAGACTCCTACTGACTAAAACCTATCCATGTTCATTCCTTCAAAGGTTGAAGGAATGAACATGGATAGGTTCCGCAGCGGCCCATGAAATACGGGACTGCGAGGCGATCGAAAGAGATACCGCGCCCCCGGAATACAAAGGGCTGAGGAAGGAACGTGAATGGGTTTTAGTCAGTAAGAGTCTGAAACACCCATCCGCCTTACCCACGGCGAGAGGGGTCATTTGATGATTTCCCATCCGAAATAAAAAGGCCCATGAAGCTTTTAATCGCAGGGAACAGGGTCTTCTATAAAATTATCGGTACAACTAATTAGTTTATTTTAAACTTAATTATTTACTGCTACCCAACCCAACAATGGATGTACTTACATATTAAAACAATGGTTGCACATAAAACGCAGCCATCTGCCGTACTTCCCGTACACGGCGCGGCGGCGCGAACGCATGCAATTATTATGCAAATACCCACGCCAGGGTAAACACTATCGGGTTCCATTGTTAATTGCGTTTCATGCAGTTTTGTGGGGATAGGAAAAAGGAATAAGAATTTCAACATGTTGATAGAGGGTTGAGGCTTGAGACAGTTATTGAGTGATGAAAGATAGAAAATTAGAACTGGGAAAACATGGGTTATAAATGTTCATCATACTTTATCCACACTATTATCTTAGATTATATACATGTCTAGATGGAGCGTCAAGTGCGCGCAAACGTGTCAAAAAGTGTCAGCCAACAATTAGCTCACAAGTGCTTACCCGCCGATCAGTACAGTACGTAACCGTCGGTAAACCTTGTCGTAATTAATAAGTCTATTATTTTTATGTGATTTATGGGAGAATTGTAATAACTGTTATCATTATTTACACACACAGAGACGTATACGCACAGTGTAAAACGACGCCTGCACGCACACATGCTTGACATTGTTGACTCGTTTTCTTTGTTATGATTGTAGCGCGACGCTCCATCTAGTCATGTATATAATCTAAGACTATTATATATAAACATATATTATAGGTACAAATATGAATAATACTCATATATTTATACGCGGTCCATATCTGGATATTCTAACTTACAAATGCTAAAGTTTGGGAGTATGAATATGATTGTTAAATTGCTACTCTTTCACAAAAAATTACAGAATGTATTTGGATGAAAATTCGTACACAAGTAGTTTACAACCTGGATATAGAATACTTTTTATTCAGGTGAGCAAAGTAGTTCTCTCAGCTCAGTAAAACCGAGATAAACAGCTACCTAGTTATAAATAAAGTAAACTCGAATAATAGAATTAATAAAAAATATTCTAAAATAAGTCAATTTTACATGTATTTTTACGTGAAGCAATTGCGTTTACGAACATCTTTTTACTGCAAGCATCCAGCTGTAAAAGTCACAATGCACACCATACATACACCATACCTATGTATGACAAGATAAAAATTGAGTCAGCCTGCATCAACGTGACCCCATCTCTCAGCCAACACAGTGTAACTAGAAACAAACACGCTATCTGTGCATCAGAGTGCAGAAACGCAACTAATTACGTTAATTGCAGTACGTGGATATATGTAGTCATATGCAAAAATATGTAGTTATAAAAGGAATTTCAATGAAGTTAGAGACAAAAGGTGTTTTACATGCAATTCAGTATTTAATGTGAACAAAAACAGATTTTTTCAATATTAAGGTTTAAATCACAACAATTGTAACAAAAGAATGTTATGATGATATACATATGAGTTATACTGTAGTGAAAAGCAACCTTTCATGTATTTTTAAAAGAAAGAAAGAAAATTAGAAAGTATTTTTCTCCTAAATATAGAATGAAAAACAGAAAGTGTCCTACATAAATATCATTGCTAAAGCTTAAATAATTAAAAAAAAATAAACAAGAAAGCTTGTGAGGCTGTAAGTATGTTTGTTATATTATACATTAGGCAGAATATTATACATTAGGCAGAATATACACATGTACACCAAAAAAAGTGATGTGCATAGTATAAATACGAGAAATAAGCACAAACTGTGTGTGCCTATTCACAGACTTCACAAGGTGCATGGGTCATTTATGGGGCTAGGTATACGCATTTATAATAAACTTCCTTTATCTTTGCTAGAACTGCCATTTGACACATTTAAATTAAGAGTTAAATCTATTCTTTGCCAGAAGGCATATTACACCATTACAGATTATTTGAATGATAAAAGTAGTTGGTCGCTATGTTAAACGCAAGACAGCTTCATGAAGTTATCGTTATACAAACTGATTGACATTGTTTTTATAATGATTTTTTTTTATTGTTGTTTATATTATGACATAGTACTTTCATTAATTGTTTCATAATGATTGTATTGCAATATGTTTTGTGGCTTCCTAGTGACTGCAGCATTAATCAGTTACTATTTTTGTTTGAGTAGCAGCAAGTACGTCATGCTCCCTTAGACGGCATGGCTTGCGGTAGCGTCGGGGGTCGGGTTGCCTCCTTCCCTCAAAAATGGCGAAGGGGGTGATGGCTGGTCCTCGCGTTATACTCGTGAACGGGTGCTGCTTGCGGTGCCTGGTCGTTTTGCTGATACATTTGTTTTTGTCATAATAATTCTTTATTTATTACCTTTTCTGAAAAATGAAATACTGTAGTCCTAGTTTACCATGGTCGTGTTGTACATTTACAGTTGCAACAAAATCTGCACGTGTAGGTGGGTACGCCCTTTATGCCTTATTTTTTTACAAACGGAGGCTATAGATTTTATTTTATTTATTTTTTACATTTTAGAGTTAAATATTTCATAATAATAATTAAATGCTTGAGTATTTACTTGTTATAGGTATAAAGGTGTGTGCTAGCCAACATGTGACAAAATTATTTAAAATGTATGTTTAATTATGTTAAATATGAAAATTACCCATTTTTTTTATTAATATTGTATAAATTAAGGTTCTTCAAACCTTACAGACAGATATGTGTTGCTGGGGAGTTTGTTGCGCCACTTCTTCTTCCCAGCAAAAACACATAGGAAGTGGTGAAGGGCGGGCGTTTTGGGGGCTGTCTCTTGTAAATTGACGTTCAAAAAGTGCTGATTTTCAGCCTAATTTGAATAAATGACTTTTGAATTTTGAATTTTTTTGAATTTTGTTAATCTTTCATGCAAAAATTACTGAATGGATTGGAAATGGATTGGAATGGAAATTTAGTACATGACATACATACTTTATAACCTGGATACAATAATACATAGGATACTTTTTATCCAAGCACCCAATTCTATGTCCACGCAGACGAAGTAGCCGATAGAAGCTAGCTGAATATACTATTATCAAAAGTTATCAATAATTACAACGACAATAGCTAAAATGAAACTATCCTAGGCAACAATCTAGAAGCGGAGTTCCTGGGAGAAGACAGTGTGCTAAACTTTTATTAGTAGGTAGCGCTACCTGTTGGTTAACGCAAGGCGCGTTTGTACAATTTTAACCGCACCTTGCACGCTGGCGAGTGTGCTGCCATCTATATAGTCTGCTGTAAAACTAAGTTTCCGCAACCCCTCGATAGATGGCGCTGCAAAAGTTTTACGCAATGAATTAAAATCAACTTCTGCTGCAAGATGCCGTTGTGTCCCAATGTGTTGTGTTGTGGTATTAAAGCAAGGTTTAGAGTGATTTCGATACCCCTCAACAGATGGCGCTGTAATAAATTTTAAAAATGACATAGAACATTTTAATGAATGGCTTTTCATTTGTATTTGAAAACGTTAGTTTGGAATTTCTTTTTTATTATATTTCAAAGGGAATTCTTATGAAAAAGAAAAATAATGTAGTGACGTCACAAGTGAAGTGGCTATAATATTTTTTTTGTTGAATTTAATATTGAATTACATTTTTGAATTGAAAGTAAAATGTTTATTTCAAATAGGCTGTCGCAAACTTGAAAATAAGAACTTAAAATTCAATTATAGCACTTTATTAATTAACATATAATAATATCAATTATTGTAAAGTGATTAAAAAGAATATCACTGTTAACCCTAAAACAGCTGGTCGTATGGAAACTTTTAAAAGTAAACTTACTAGCAAACTACCTTTTTTGTCAGTTTGTGATGGCCCTAATGCTTTTTATGATAATTTTTTTGACATGTATGGTCAACAATTTAATTCAACTTTTATTCCTAAGACCATCACAGTCAGTGGTGGCTCATCATTCGGTGAATGGGCTACCATTGGTATTCATAAGAGTAGAAAGCGACTCTATGAGCTGTACAGTGAACGGTCGTTTGTTAACACTTCAGAATTCAATGCATATGTTAAAAATTATTCAAAATTATTTAAGAAAGTTTGCTGTTTCGCCAAATCGCGATATTTGAGTTCAAAAATAAAAAACAGTAGTAATGTTATTAAAATGACTTGGGACATTATTAATAGTGAAACGGGGAGGTCACGTGTCAGGAATAATGATTATAGCCTTCTTATTGATGACAATTTAGTTAAATCAGACTTAAATGTCGCCACGGCTTTTGAAAAATTCTTTGCGGATATTCCCGTTTCAACTACAAAATATTTAGACTCATCACCTACTATTGCAGAAGCCTTACTGAAGGAAAATGTTCAAGCTTGCGATAAGATTTTTTGTTTTCAGCGCATTGATTGTAGAGATATAATAAAAACCTTTAAAACTTTAAATGTAAAAAAAACTGCTGATCTTTGGGGTAACTCGGTGGACGTTGCAAAGTCTATTATTGATGTTGTAGCACCCACCTTAGCTACTATTTTCAATAATTGTATTGAGTGTGGTAAGTTTCCTGACCTTATGAAAAATAGTAAAATTATACCATTATTTAAATCGGGTAGCACTTCAGACCCCACAAATTATCGACCTATTTCAGTGCTTCCTACATTTAGTAAAATTTTTGAAAAACTTATTTTAAATCAAATGCAGAGCTTTTTTAATAAACACAAATTATTACATGATAAACAATTTGGTTTCACGAGGGGTCGTTCAACAACCGATGCCGGTGTTGAACTTTTAAGTCATATTTTCAATTCATGGGAGAATTCATGCGATGCTTTGGGTATTTTTTGTGATTTATCCAAGGCATTTGATTGCGTTTTTCATGAAACGCTGATCAGGAAATTGTACCACTATGGAATACGTAACTCTTCATTGGATCTTATTGCTTCTTATTTGAGTGATAGGATTCAAAAAGTTGATATTAATGGAGAAAGATCTCCTGGGACTGTAGTTACTATGGGAGTACCGCAGGGTTCAATTCTTGGCCCATTTTTGTTTCTTATTTATATAAATGACTTACCTTACCTCGTAAGGGATAATCATGAGATAGTACTGTTTGCAGATGACACTTCACTTTTATTTAAACTTAAACGTCAGCAGCTGGTGACTGACGATGTAAATGGCGCTCTCTCAAAAATACTACACTGGTTTAATGCTAATAACTTATTATTAAATGAAAAAAAGACAAAAGTCATTAAATTTAGTACACCCAACGTTAAGCAAGTAGAAACCAGTGTAATCATCAAAGGCGAAGAGTTGAGCCCTGTAAATACCACAGTTTTCTTAGGCATTACTTTGGATGCCAAGCTTCAGTGGGGCCCACACATAGAAAAATTGTCGAAAAAGCTCAGCTCTGCCGCATACGCCGTGAGAAAGATTCGAAATCTTACGGATATAGAGACTGCTCGCTTAGTATACTTTAGTTATTTTCATAGCGTGATATCGTACGGCATTCTGTTGTGGGGGAATGCCGCTGACATTCAGACTATTTTTGTTTTGCAGAAAAGAGCTGTTCGATCAGTTTATAAGCTAAGTCCCAGACACTCACTCAGAGAAATGTTCAAAGAAATAAATATAATGACTGTTCCATCTCAGTACATTTACGAAAACTTGTTGTATGCACATAAAAACGCAAATATTTTTACAAAATACAGTGATGTTCATAATATTAACACAAGGAATAAACACAGATTCGTTATTCCCGCTACCAGGCTCCAGAAGATAAGCGGCTCATTTAAATGCCAATGTATACGCTTCTACAATAAAATTCCTAGCCATATTCAAAATTTAAGCCTTAATAAATTCAAATCATACATTAAGCAGTCATTATGTCGCAAAGCTTATTACTCTGTTAAGGACTACCTAGATGACAAAAAGGCTTGGGAATAAGCTGTTTCAATTCTTGCACCTATATGTATGGGCTATCGGTATTTTTTCCTTTGATTGATATTTGTTAGCATACAGTGTGACATGTAATAATATGTTTTTTTTATGATTTTTTTATTCACATTGACATGTTTATTCTTATTGTTATTTTATAAGCATTGACATTATTACCTACTTTTTAAAGTAGCTCAAATTATTTGATTGTTAATGTGTGTACAATGTGGGCTTTCTCTTTTTTTTTTTCTCTTTTATTTATTGCCTTAATATTTAGTTTCATTTGCGTCTGACGGTTCGAGTATTTCATGTGGCCTACCCAAATGTCCTTTCTGGGGGTATTGTTCGTTGGATTGTAAGTTCCTAAGTTACTGTTGAGCTAACAAAGACCGACACTTGCGTGCCAACGGAATGGACAGGCCCACTCGGATCTGTATGATTCTTTCTTCAAAAGGTCATTTCAGACTCGAGCCTATGTTGTACATCCATGATGCAATTACATTATGTCTGGACCTTAAAAGAGACTTTGACCCTTGAGTTTGTTTCGGTGTTTCTTCTCAAGGCAGTCAGATAGGAAATACCGGCCTCATCTAGCTTTAAAAAATAATTGACGTGTAAAAGTGTTATTTTATAACCCATTTGCAAAATAAATATCATTTATCATTTATCATTTATGTTCTGCACTTTTAAACGTAGATAGATTTGAAATTAAAATTGATATGTTTAATTAAAATGTACAAACTGATAAACAACAAGGAGAGGATACGTTAGCTAATCTAAGCCATTTAATAAGCTTGTGTCTCAGCAGGGTGTAAGCTCATGAAAGCTATTAATTAGCGACTTATTGTTTTTGCATACAAATTTATAATATGTGTTACGTTAAAGAAGACTATTGGAAGAAGAATGTTAGATACATTAATGGGGTTGCCACTGAAAACCAGCGCTGGTCTTTGACTTACGTAGGTCACAATTAGCATAATGCTGAGTGGAAACCCAGCAATGGGTTACAATGGGCAACGTGATTTTTTTTAATTTTGTTAGTTGTCGTTCTGTTTTTGTTGTTTAAGGTGTTGTTCATGTTAATATGTGTGACACTAAAAAATATTTCTTTCTTTCTAATGCAAAATAATAGTACCTAATGAAGATCCCCAATTATAGATTTTATAAAATTTCTTCCATACGACTCTTTAGATTATGAGCAGGTTGCACAAAAAGTATATCAGGTCGTATGAGTATAAATACATGAAACGGAAGAACTGTCATTCAAAATCTGTCAAAATGGGAGGATAAAATTTAATAATTTTGCTATTATTTTATGTTTTCCGTTTCAATATTTGTGATAGATGTTTATTTCGACTCATCCGTAGAATAACGTCCGATCTGTAGGGTTGATAGTATATCACATCGTACTCTGTTCTATGGATAAGTCGGTTTTATATCTACATATTGATACCATGTTTTGTGATATTCGTAAAAGTATAAATGATAAAAAGTTAGGTACCCATCTAGATATATAAAACTCAAATCTATCTAAATATATAAATCTTCTCTTATATATAAAATTCAAAGGTGACTGACTGACATAGTGATCTATCAACGCACAGCCCAAACCACTGGAGGGATCGTGCTTAAATTTGGCATGTAGGTAGATGTTATGACGTAGGCATTCGCTAAGAAAGGATTTTGATAAGTTCTACCCCCAAGGGGATAAAATAGGGGATGAAAGTTTGTATGAAACTTTGTCAATTTTAAACCGATCGGGCTGAGAATTCATATAGCCCACGCGGGCGAAGCTGCTGGCGGAAAGCTAGTATATGTATAAATACTAATATTTAGTAGGTGTGTGTTTTCTCAATATTATGATTAATTATTTCTCCAAACAGGTTTTGAAATTAATAAATAGTATTTTGTGCTAAAATTATTCTAAGATTATATTTAATAGATAGCTTATTCTACCTACGCACATTTTAACAAAGCATTAATTTAATTTAATATCTGCACATTATATTATATAATACTACAAGATTTACAACGTGTTGTTACTTTTATGATCAGGGTTAATATTAAATCTATATCTATCTATACTTATAATAAATCTGTAGAGAGGTACATGAAATATATTTCCAAAATAACTATCAAGGGGTGATTAGGGATCGATACTGATGCCAAAAATGCAATCAGTAAATTTTTGTCTGTCTGTCTGTCCGTCTGTCTGTATAATCGTTATAGAAACAAAAACTACTCGACGGATTTTAACGAAACTTGGTACAATTATTTTTCATACTCCTGAGCTGGTTATAGTATACTTTTCATCACGCTACAATCAATATGAGCAGAGCAGTGAAGGGAAATGTTGTCATTTTGTTTAAACGCGCTAATCTCAGTAACCGCTGGTCCCATTTGAAAAATTCTTTCAGTGTTAGATAGTCCATTTATCGAGGAAGGCTATATATCATCACGCTAACACCAATAGGGGCGGAGCACCACTATTCCACGCGGACGAAGTCGCTGGCAGAAGCTAGTATTATATAAGTAAGGATAACATTTATTACGCGCCCTTTTTCCCGAAGATTCAGGCAAAGCCCTATTGTTAGCCAGATATTCTTAAGCGCCATATACAATTCCAAACTCCAGGGTAGTACTGAGAAAGTCAACTTGTAAAATCATAAAATTCTTCCGAATCAAATGAATTCGACCTAAAGAATCGAGTCGCACCTACGACAACAAGAATACCGGGCAGTCTAGAAATTACATAGCTATTACTCGTCTTCTTTCGTGTAGACTGCAGGTTTTAATCAAAATAATAAGCCCTAGTATAGTTTTTTCAAATCCGCCTGACATGCAATTGTAACAACGACTGCTATCGAGGCAGCAGCCGGGACTACGACTTAACTACTGGGCACGCGGGAGTAACACCGCCAGCTACCTGACTCCAGGATTAAAAACTGCCTGCTTAATACCTGGAGGCTTCCGGCGACCGGGACCGCAATTAACTGATCCGCGGTGTGAGTCGCCGGATGGATTTAATTTAAATATTTTTCTTCCGGCGACTGGGACCACTCATAAAATATAAGGTTCAAATCAAAAATAGTACAGTCAGACAAAAAAATCTTCAGTGCACTCTATAATATATATTAAAAGAATCAAATGGACATTGAACATTTGAAATGTTGCGTCACGAAAAGTACTAGGACATCATAGAATGAAAGAGACCGCAGTGTTGTTTCAACTACCCACCCGTACATAATGTAAAACTTTCCCCACCCGTTACTTTGTAAATGCCACGTAACATACCAGGGCTTCATAAGGTTGCAGAAGTTCCGTCCGCATTCGGATAACGGAACTATTCAATTCTACCAACATAGTGAGATCGAAAGACGGGATGTGTAGGTTGCACCTAATTCTGTTGTTCCCATCCCGCTAGTGAAGTTACTAGGACAGCATAAAATGAAAGAGACACCGCTGTGATGTTTCAACTAACCCACCAGTTACTTTGTAATAATGCCGCGTAACATACCAGGGTTTCGCACTTCTTTACTTCGCTAAGTGTTGATTGGCTGACGACTGCAACTAACCGACGAATACGCGGGCCCGCTCAAGTAGTTTGCTTCTTAACCTTGGCGAGACCCGCGTATTCCGTGCGCATTTTATTTACATTATATACGGGCGGGTAGTTGAAACAACACTGCGGTCTCTTTCATTCTATGATGTCCTAGTACTTTTCGTGACGCAACATTTCAAATGTTCAATGTCCATTTGATTCTTTTAATATATATTATAGAGTGCACTGAAGATTTTTTTGTCTGACTGTACTATTTTTGATTTGAACCTTATATTTTATGAGTGGTCCCAGTCGCCGGAAGAAAAATATTTAAATTAAATCCATCCGGCGACTCACACCGCGGATCAGTTAATTGCGGTCCCGGTCGCCGGAAGCCTCATACCTGCACCTCCGATAAGAAGAAGACAGCTAACTGATTCTTATATTTTTACAAATAAAAAACAGCCAATCCTTTTATAGTAATTAAATAAATTGGCCAATCGTAACCGAAAAAGTTTACCAAAACAATATGGCCTCCACATTCATCACCTACCACGATCTCTACTTATCCCACAGCTCTTAAAAACCTCAATATAACTCCCCTTGAAACATCCGCCGTATATTTCCGTAATAAAGGGGTGCACTTTCAAAATAAACGCACCTAGGATCAAGGACGAAACTGAATTAATAGTAATTTCCGCTCGCTTTTAGCGTGCACTGCTTCGTATCTGTGTTGTGTACTTCTATCTGTGTGTACTGTTGTGTACTCGCATCTATGTTGTGTACTTGTGAACTTTATAACAAAGTTTTTGATTTATCGAGACTTATTGGTTTATGCAGTTTTTTTTTAATTTATATGTGGACTAGCTTTCCGCCAGCGGCTTCGCCCGCGACTATACGAATTCAAATTAAAAATGAAAGAGTTTTATACAAACGTTGATTCCCTTTTCCACCCCCTTAGGGGTAGAGTTTCAGAAAATCCTTTCTTATTAAATGCCTACGTCATACAAAGAACACACCCTCCAAGTTTCAGGTGTCTACGATCAGCGGTTTAGGCTGTGCGTTGATCCGTCAGTCATTCAGGACAAAGCACTTTATATGTAGAGAAAGATGTTTTCTGTTCATTAGTCTAGTGGTTTACTAAGTGCGTTGAGAATAGGATTCAGGTATAAATTAATGAAGTCGTAACGATTACCAAATCATAAATAAAACCATCATCATAAAGTGATTCGTGCTGGGCCTAGCACCAATCATTTTCGAAAAAGTATTCGATCTGAATATACTTTTAACAAACCCAGCGTATTATGGGTGTGCTATATGTACAATTTATTGTATACCTTGCCCCTTTTGGTATTATAGGTTTACTAACTAATATTATAATGCGAATGTGAGTTTGTTTGTTCGTTAGGCTTTCACAGCAATACGGCTGAAACGATTTCGATCAATTAATACCCTATTTTGATCGAAGTATGGAGATAGACATGACACCCTGGAGATTGTTATAGTCCACTTTTTAACCAAGTACGTGAATTCCTTCAACCCTATTGATGTGACTGAAACCACGGGAATTTGCTAGTAATTCCATATTATTTTGAAGTCCAAAGATCCAGATACTTTTCTGGTTTAATGGAAAAGCCTTCATCGATTTATAGTGCAGAATTCAAGAAAATTCTTTTTTGATAGTTGTAACCTTTTTCGAGCGCACTCTTTTACACAAAAATTATACAACTGATGTTTATTTTTCTAAAATTTACCTTTTTGGTAAAAAATAGAGACTTTTTTTGTGCGCGAAATCTGTGCGAGATATTTAATTTTAATTCCGATCACGATCAACAAAGTTTTAAAGGTGGATACGCAATCGGACGGAATATTAAGTAACAATATTTAATTATAACAATTAGTTTTTTTACGTCTGATGAATTCTGATGAAGTAATTCAATAAACGAAACTCGTTTTCCTTGCGGTTTGAGCTGAACTGCCTAAAAATAAATCTGTTAACTGATACTTATTAAAAGAAAAAAAATGGTTGTCTAAATCTGCCCAGTACTTGTATGCTTGGACTGATAAGTTGTGGTAGCCTAGTGGTTAAGGTACCTGCATCTTTTATAGGTACGAGTGTGAGGGTTCGAAAACTGGCAAGTACAAATGTGACGTTATGTACTTTCTACGTGTATCTTACACACCACTAATTAATAGTGGAGGAAAACATCGCCTGGACTAAAAAAAGAAGAAATCCCCAGTCTGCCTTGAGCAAGCGTGGTGATCAAGATTCGTGCCTTCTTTGTATGAGCTCAATGCTCATGCCTTCTATGTATGGCAAGAGGCTTTACTCAACAGTAGGAAAATAAATAGATGATGATGATGCTTGACCTGAAAAACAACATAGCAAAACATATATAGACATGACATCATGTGTACGTAAATGTGGACTAAAATAAAAAGTCTAAATCGAGTGTGTCGGTCAAGGTTCGTTCGATCGCCTTCTCTGTATGAGAAGAGACAATTGCCCAACTGTGGGCAATTTGTGTGGTATATACAGGCTGTAAAAAAGAAATTTCTGGAAATAACAGTCAAAAAATCACTATAGCTCATAGATCTCAGAGGTGTCGGTACTTCAATAAAGTATGAATTATTTAGCCAGACGCTTAGCACGCGCCGAACAAATTGAGACTGAGTGCCGGATGCTATACGTGATCATATTAACTTCGGATATGACGCACTATAATATATTTTTGATACTTGAAAATAATTTACTCTATTCTGCGGTTTGGTGAAAAGTGAAAACCTTTCCACGTCAATTGATAATTCATAACATATCTATTTTATTTGATTTGTTTAATATTCAGAGTTTTATCATAATATTTGCATACACACACTTAATCTGACCTATGTATTTGTGTATATAAAATTATTAGGACATACTAAAATTCCCTATACTTTTTAAATTTTCAATTGAATTTCATCCATATAATGTTAAAAGCCGTTGTTACAATGTGAGACTTATTAGTGAAGAAACATTACTTAACTAACTTAGCCTTAATTTATAGACTAGTATTTGTATAAATATTCAATTTGATTTGTACCTTACCCATATCATCTCCCAATCATGTTAGAACATTACTTGTTCAATAAATATTGTTTCCATTCCTGTATAGATACTCATTTGACTTTGAACTCAAATCGATTAGACTATCACCTGTTATATAAATATGGAGGAAGCGGGAAAAAAATGTTACAGGTAATCCGGGAGCATTAATATGATTACTAGATTTTGAAAATCTGATTTGAGCTTTTAGGTGCTAATTTATTGGAATGAGGTCGTATTTTATGCCTGGTTAAGAATATTCTACTTTATTGAACCTAAAAATAGACTCAATCAGTAAATTTCAAGTTGTGACAGAATACTTCTTTGTTTAGTTGTGTCGTCTCTGTGTATTAATATTTGTGAACCAAGAATGTCAATAATGTTCTGCGTCAAACGAGCAAGTACAATCAAATATATACAACGTTAAAAAATCTTTAAGAAATAATTTAATATAAAAAAATAATATAAAACGCTCAAGGATCAAAACCAGATAGTCAAACTATACGAGTATTCGGCAGACATTTTGTTTATCAGAGTTTTGAATAAAAAATAAAGATTCATTATGATTGCGTGGTGTGCGTCCATTTTGAGTATCACATCACTTAGTTCGAATTGTTATATATGATGTTGACACCTACACTAATCTCACTTAAAAAGGGCGTATCTGCAGCTTGAATAATAAGTACTTACGCCTTTTGCACTTTGCTAGCTGTAGAAGAATGCTATCTAAAGCTTTTAGATTTGCGTATACAAAAAATATGTTGGTTTTTTGTTTGTTATTTTTCAATGACACAAGTGTTACTTTTTCAGTTATATGTACTTTTAAAATGTTACTTAGACGCCACTGACGAGCAATTTAAATAAAATAAGATCTTAGTTACATTTACCTTGTCAATAATATTAGTGAATATGAAACCCGAAAATCGATGGACTAAAACAAAATTTTGCCAGGAATAGTTACATTAAATGTATACCTATGGACTTAGACTACTAGACTATTAAATATTTCTTATTGGAACTCAGACAATGTCTTTGCCAAGGTTAAAGAACTTTTTCTTTCCAACTTGATCAATAATAAGATAATTCATTCAGTCGTTGTGAAAAACCTGGGACTGCAAAATATGAGAAATCACCATTGTCTCTTGTTTTAGGATCGGAAATCATCAAATGACAACCCACCCCCACATAACACATGCACAAACACCCAGATCCGGAACAATTTTACTTGTCCCGTGCGGGAATCGAACCCGCGATACGCAGCGCAGCAGCCAATTGCTCAGCCACAACGCCAGACGCGCCGTCAACGTTCTTGAGTTAGCCTGATAATAAAAATTGGTAGCTTTTCTGAATGAGAAGATGATTTCTCCCTGTAGAGGAATTATTAATTAGCCGTTCTTGCTTATATGACCACCAGTCTTACCAAGGAGTATCATGTTACCCGGTAACTGGGTTGTGAAGGTCAGATAGGCAGTCGCTCCATGTAAAACACAGGTACTCAGCTGTATCCAGTTTAGACTGGAAGCCGACCCCAACATAGTTGGGAAAAGGCTAGGCAGCTGATGATGTTCTTGCTTATGTGGTAATAATATAAGTTTTACTTTAAAAATATTATATAACTACAAGTTGAAAGTAGCGCTGAATGGGTTTTTTGAACGTATGTGTAACTATCACCACTGTATATACTGTATTGTAATTTTGATATCAAAACCGGGCCCTTCGTAGTTTGTTCGTCGATGCATGAATGTATCAATTAGTTGGAGTATAATTAAATTATGCCCGTTATTAGTAGGGTTGGCACTCGTATACTATTGTGAATAAATATAATTCAAACTGTTCTGTAAACAGTTAAAAAGTATTTTTTACCAGATCTCATGATCATAATTTTTATTATCATTAATATTTGGAATGTACGAGTATATTCTTTTACGTTGAAGCATATAAATTTTTATATATGCAGAAATTTGTTACATAAAACGGCCATCAAAGCCATGTCATTATTATTTGTGCTATCATAATACGAAGATATTCTTCTTTTAATTCAAACAGAGGTCCTGTTTAACCTTGTATGAACCTAAAATTAACGAAGTTATTAAGAAACACGTGTTCTTTATTAAACTGCTTTCTTAATACCTTTTACCTGCTGGAAAATTCAATTTCCACTACAATACGTATTTCTAGAAGAGAGGATAAAAACAGATGGGTAACTTATTTGCTACAGCTGCGTAGCTTCGTAGCCCGAATTGCTACGACGTAGCAAAAGCGTAGCAGTCTTATTTCTATACACGGAGCATCCCTATTAAATTTCGTACCCCTGTTTCAACCTTGGTACTGAACACAAGATGGTTTACATATCAAAACAATACATGATTTAAGATCTTAGTTATATTTACCTTGTCAATAATATTAGTGAATATGAAATCCGAAAATCGATGTTCTTAGCCGAAATTTTGACAGAAATAGGTATATTTAATGTACTTATGAACCTAGTATACCCATTTTTTGGATACCTTTTTTTGCATATTTATATTTAGAATTTAGAAGAGTTTATTTTATTCAAATGTGTAGTTCTATCCAAACTCTTTTGTCATTAACAGTAATAATAAAATTGTAACAGGCCGATGTCTGTAATTCATCTGCCTAGCCTTTTCCCAATTATGTTGGGGTCGGTTTCCATTCTAAGCCGGATGCAGCTGAGTACCAGTGTTTTACATAGAGCGACTGCCTATCTGACCCCCACAACCCAGTTTACCGGGTAACACAATACCCCTTGGTAAGACTGATTGTCAGACTGTCTGGCTGCTGACTACCCGTAATCGACCCGTGCGGCTGATATTTAGCCACGAGCTCTTGGACCTAGTATATTAGACTAGGAAAATAGTACTTATTAGAACTCAGAAAATGTCTTGGTGACACCGAGTTTAAAGCACTTTCTCTTTCGTTTATCTAAAGGTGAAGAAAAAACATCGTGAGTAAATCTGAACTAGTAATAAGAATATTACTACCATCTTACTGCCTGGCTGATAATATTTTGACCAGGACTTGTATTTTTAACCGTATTCCAAATAGAAAGAGTCTAAATTCGTATTCACATCGTCATCCGCATCCTGTAGGAACTCCTTGATATACCCGAATAAAAACTATATTGTCTTTCTCCAGAGTTCAAGCTATCTCAATACCAAATTTCATCCAGATCGGTTTAACCGTGAAAGCGTAACATACAAAGTTATTTTCGCATTAAATAAATGCAAGCGCTTTGTGTTTGAGTATAGAAATCCCGAACAAAGTACAGGAAGTAATGATGGATGGTAAAACAAACATACAACAATAATATAATCTCTTTACGAACAAGCACTCACTTATGAAAATTAAAGCCGTGAGTTTTTTATGGGAAATACGTTCCGGAATATTTTACAAAGATTGATCGTAACATGAAATGTTTTACTTAAAAATTCATTGGTTAAATAAAAGTTAATGTTTTAGAGAAATGTTCATTTCAAATGTATATGATTTGTTAGGGCACTATTAATTACCCATACATGCACCATATTTTTGCAGGAACCATCATCCAGTTTCATCACATTCAAATAAATAATGTAATACATTTATGCAATTTTTTTTCTATATAACACAAACATAATATGATTAGATTTATTAAAATTTTATTGTAGTTGATGCATTAAATTCTTTTCTAAATGTCAGAGCAGACTTTTACTTCTGTGTAAAACCGCTGAACCAATTTAGATGAAATTTTGAAAGTCTGACAAATATCCTTAAAGGGGTATCGTGTTACCCGGTATAGTTACCGGGTAATCCAGTAGATCAGATAGGCGATCGCTCCATGTAATACACCCATGTAATACACTGGTACTCAGCTTCATCCGGTTAGACTGGAAGCCGACGCCAACATATTTAGGAAAAGGCTAGGCAGACGATGATATGATTTTGGTGCTTTTTAAACTTCGAACAGGCCCCTTACCCAACAGCTTACTAGTTTAAAAGCTTAACATGTTTACTCTTTAGCTACGTGTATTTGTGGTGATAAAATAAAATCGCTATGAATAAGGATTGTTGTAAAGGCGAGGGCGGCCAAGGCACCGGGCGAAACGTAAATGAATTATCTTTAAACACAGCGGACGTGATTCCGCTACCATCACCCGCACGGGCGCTCAAAGTTTTGCGAATTGATTTGAATTGATCGAAATTTGGAATAGGTTGAAAAAGAAAATTGGAAAGAAAATGTTTTGTTTTCAATTCAAAAGTGTAAATTGATGTTATTTTAAATGGAATGATTTTTCTTGTATTTGATTAAATGCGAGATTAAATGATGCGAGAAAAGAAAAAGATGTGATGTTTTTGTATATAAAAAACAAAAACTTAATAAAATATGGGGTATAAATTAGTGGGTGCGAAATAACCTTTCATTAGGGACTAGCTTTCCGCCAGCGGCTTCGCTCTCATTATCTATACAAATTCAATTTTATAATGACAGAGTTTCATACAAACTTTACCCCTCCCCTTTTCACTCTTTAGGGGTAGAATTTCGAAAAATCCTTTCTTATGGAATGCCTACGTCATACAAAGAATACACCCTCCAAGATCAAGGTCTCTCCAATCAGCGGTTTAGGCTGTGCGTTGATCCGTCAGTCATTCAGGACAAAGCATTTTATATGCATAGATGAGATGCTAGAAAGTGTGTAATACTGAGAAGTGATAGCTGAAACAGATACGTAGATGAAAAAAACATCAATTGGATGAAATACAGAGCGTTAATGACTTGCATGCTTAAAACTTTTTGCGACTTCATCAAATGTGAATATAAAATTAGTTTCCATTATCGACTGACTGAAGTCTCAATCGATCAAGTGGTCGTTAGCGCAACTTCTGAACATGAGATTCCGGGAAACATCTACAAATGACAGCCGGCTTAACGTGCTTTCCGAGGCAAGAAGCTTCGCTAAGACATAGACAATTACCCAGGCAAGGAGGAGTCTCTGTATGAAATAGATGGTCACCCATCCATAGACTGACCTCGCCAAGCGCAGCTTAACCTTTATCAATCGATCCGTGCGGCTGTTACTGAGTCCACAGCTCCTACAACTGCGAATACTGACAAAGTCCATAGCATAGAAATACTTTGGTATGCATCAAGGTTGCAAATGCTTGCAAAAAATAGATTCATTGTGCTATCTCAGCGAAATGATGTTCTACAATATTGTAATTAGTCCATTGAAATGTTACATTTTTTAGGCCTAACCTTGCGTTTTTTAGAGGACGCAATTTTATTTTTTTGATGTGTAGGGGGGGTCAGTGTAAAGCTAAAACCAAGTTTGTGGGGTCGCCACCCTTGTCCCCCGGCCGCCATCTTGAAAATAGGGGTTGAAATGGTTTTTACGATATATCTCTTAAACTATTAATTTAATAAAAAAAAATTGTTAGCATTTTTTGTTGCAAATTAAATTCTCTACAACTTTGGTCCAGAAACTTTTTGTCGTAGAACTATAAATAAAAAAGTTTTAAGCGAAAATGTTCAGAACCTTCAGGCCTTACTACCTGTTATTTCGTAGCGTTTCTTTTTATTTTCTGAGAACATTTACCATAGAAATGTAAATATTTTTTTATACCATCAGAAAGTAGAGATTTCAACAAACAAAAAGACCACCGACTTTTTTTAAAAAGTGATATTTTGACGCGAGAATTTTCGATTGAAAATTAGGGTGTTTTTTCGATATTAAGTCAAAATAAGGTTAAAAAGAAATTATTTTAAATAAAATAAATTACAGTGTGTTTGGGACATAAAAAGGCAAGTTTTCACCAAATTTCGTGGAAAAAAAAAATATTGTAAAAGATAAAAATTAAACTCCAAAAACTTGGTTTTTTGAATTTTTCACATAAATTTTGAGGTTATGTGAAAAAGTGTCAATACAAAAGTTGTAGGTCTTTTTATTACCTACAATTTTGCCATTTAACTTTTTTTCATAGGACTTGTTTTGCCGGAAATCGAGATAAACCATTTTTTTAACTTTAACCCCCCTCTCCCCCCACTTCCCGACCTCAGAACGCCCGTAATTTATTTTTCCTATCATTTTTATTATATTCTCCTCCTTTTCCAATGGGTTTCATCCTACTATTATTTTATTCACTTTTTACCGTTTTTAGAGGCTAAAAAAAGGCTGTAAAACCTTAGCTATTGACTTAATGAAAAATGTTTTACATAAAAGTTGTTCCTCGTAAAACGATCTACAAAAATGGTCTAATATCATTTTTTCGTAAAATGATAAAAAAAAGTTATATCGAAAAATATTTTTTTTTTCTGGAATTCTGAACATTTTCGCTTATAACTTTTTTATTTATAGATCTATGACAAAAAGTTGCGGATCAAAGTTGTAGAGAATTTAATTTGCAACAAAAATGTCAAGATTTTTTTTAAATCGGATAAACAGTTTAGGAGGTATATCGTGAAAACCTTTTCAACCCCTATTTTCAAGATGGCGGCCGGGGGACAAGGGTGGCGACCCCACAAACTTGGTTTTAGCTTTACACTGACCCCCCCTACACATCAAAAAAAATAAAATTGCGTCCTCTAAAAAACGCAACCCCAAATGTAACTTTTCAATGGACTAAATATGTTGCATCATTTATAAATTAGATCGATAGCTATTGAGACGTGTTATCATTGTAGTATCAATTAAACTAAGTGAGCAATTAAAATAATACATATTTAAATTGAGTGTAATTTACGTATATTTTTTCTATAATAAATTCAACACGATAAAAGTAAGCTGCATTTAATGCCTTTTTCATTAAAATATATCTGTCATTTAAACTTATTAAAAATGGATTTTCATAAAAAAACAACGTATTCTTGTAATTAGTTTTTTAAATGTATATTTAAATGTGATTTCGCCCAAGGAGTATTTTGTTTTAAAAACTGAGTTATTAAAATAAAAAAAAATAACACCAATGTCTTTACGTCATACGCAAAAGATGACGTCAGATCATCAAAGGATTCAGTGATAAATATTGTTACATGGTGGTAAAGTTTGAGCATCGCCGCTACTCCGGTGTCGGGGCCTATATAAACTGGGGATACGGATCAGGGCACAGCATTCAACGTGCAACAGGTGAATGAGGTAAGTGGCTACATGTGCTTCTCACTTTTATATTTTTTATATTCAAGAAAATAATAAAATATTTTGAGTTAATATTTTCTTCAGGAATTTTTGAAATTGAGAATAAATTGCGTTTTTTGTTTAAAATTTTAAATAAAAAATAAATATTACCAATTTTATATAAATCATCACATCTGCCTAGCATTAGACCAATTATGTTAGAGTCGGCCTACATCTACATAATTAGCAAAAATTACCTATTTTATAAATGATAAAAAACTCTTTTGATTTTAACAAAAAGTGAGTGCGAATTTCTTAAAGAGTTTAAAACTTTATTCAGTTATTATAGCTATAATTTAAACTATAATTTGCTTAGCGTTTCTCTGTGAGGAAAACTATTGCTTTTTTAAATAACTCAAAAACTACTAGATATAAAAAAATATATTTATAAAATTGCTGAATAAACATTCTATTCATTAAATATACATTTTATCATTAATAAGCATTTGAATAGGAGTAAACATAAAAAACAACTATTTTCATGTAACTTTACATGTACTAATTTTAACACATACCTTACTTGGACTTTATTTCAAGTGCTGTTTAAGTAAACAGGAGGTCATTTTTTTCCCATCCATGTCTACGTGAATAGTAAGCTATTGACCGACCTCATTATAGTGAAATATTTAAGTTATTTAAGTTACCTGACAACCCCGCTTCCCAGAGACAATGGGATGAGCCGCTTTGCAGGTTGGTACGAAAAAACCTTATTGAAACGTCTACCAACACTGCTGAGCGTGCTCGCCTTCTGGCTTTGGGAGAGTGGGAGTCAGGTCTTTGGCTTCACGCACTTCCATCACCCAACATAGGCACTATGCTGGGTGATACAACATTTCGGCTCGCTACATGCTTGCGCCTGGGCGCTCCCTGTGGAGCTCCGCACCGCTGCCAATGCGGCGAATCCGTGGACAGCCTTGGTCACCATGGTCTTTCCTGCATCAAGAGCGCAGGTCGCATAGCACGGCATGCCAGCATTAACGACATCATCCGCCGTGCTCTTGTCACCGCCGGGGTGCCAGCCGTTCTAGAACCCAATGGTTTGGCACGCGACGACGGCAAGAGACCGGATGGGATGTCTGTAATGCCATGGAAGATGGGAAGGTCTTTGGTGTGGGATGCAACTTGTGTCGACACCCTTGCTCCATCCCATCTTCCCAGTACGGTGGGCTGTGCTGGTGCAGCTGCCGCAGCTGCAGAAAACCTTAAACGGCGCAAATATATAAACCTTAGTGGTAATTATATATTTGAGCCGTTTGGGGTAGAAACATTAGGGCCATGGGGTCCAAGTGCCCGTCTACTATTTCGTGATATAGGCAAACGTTTAGTAGACTCCACGCGTGATCAAAGGGCTGGCCTATATTTCGGTCAAAGAATCAGCATTGCCATCCAACGTGGCAATGCAGCCAGCCTTTTGGGCACGATTCCCGTTGACAGCGATGCGGATGAATATTTTGATGCCTAATTATATTAGTATAATTTATTATTTTTATGTTTTTATTATTGTAAATACAAGTAAATATGTAAATATATGTAGAAATTAAGTTATACTTTAACTAGAATTCTAGCTAAATTGTGGAAAGATATTCCACAGTAATAGTTTTTTATTCATTTATTTTTCATTTAGAATATTATTTAAAGAACTCTATTATAGACCTCTGAGATATACTGGTGGCTAATGTTTGTCAGTCAAAAATCTGTTGGTCACGTTAGTAATGTTTAAGAGCTTCGAAACTATAAATAAATAAGTCACAGAAAAATATGTTAGTTATTTTTTTAGAATAATAATATCTACATAAAACCGGCCAAGTGCGAGTCGGACTCGCGCACCGAGGGTTCCGACCATTGGAAAGAAAAAATACGCAATAAAGTCGCAATTATCTTGTTTTTTTCCGACCGCATAATTAAGTTTGTTTGTAGAGGAAAATTGCTGATTACTTAAAAACTACGTGCTAGATCTCGTTCAAACCAATTTTCAATGGAAGTTTGCATGGTAATCTACATCATATATATTTTTTTGTTTTATCATTCTCTTATTTTAGAAGTTACAGGGGGGGGGACACACATTTTACCACTTTGGAAGTGCCTCTCGCGCAAACTATCCAGTTTAGAAAAAAATGATCTTAGAAACCTCAATATCATTTTTAAAGACCTATCCATAGATACCCCACACGTATGGGTTTGATGAAAAAAAATTTTTTGAGTTTCAGTTCTAAGTATGGGGACCCCCAAAATTTATTGCTTTTTTTCTATATTTGTGTCAAAATCTTAAAGCGGTTCACAAAATACATCTACTTACCAAATTTCAATAGTATAGTTCTTATAATTTCGGAAAAAAATGGCTGTGACATACGGACGGACAGACAGACAGACATGACGAATCTATAAGGGTTCCGTTTTTGCCATTTGGCTACGGAACCCTAAAAACTTGTTAGTCAGAATAAAATTAATGCACCTCCAGCAAGGTTTTCCTTTGTGAGAAACCTTACGATATATTTTTAAGGCAAGCCTAATCTAGCCTTTTGTGAGGACTCAATTTTTTTACTAGAAAGAAAAAATCTTCCAAAAAATCAATCCATTGTCTTTATCGTAATCTATTTGCACTCAGGGCATTATTTTTTTCCTTTTCACGCAAACCTATCAGTAGTCATATCTTTCCTAAAGTCCTTTAATAAAAAACACAACCTGAAACAAAAACTGACTTACGAAACAATATAATTTGACGGACACGAACATTTCAGAAAAATAAATAAGAAATTATTGTTTTACTAACTTTTCGAAATTTAAGTTTATAAAATACTTACGACATATTTTTAGTAAAATATATTAAAGTATGTGTCCGTCTACACACATTCAAACAAATACTGCTAATTTTAGTACTCTCTTTAAATTAGTTGGACATAAGTACAAAACATAACTCCGTTTAAAGGTCTAGTCAGTTACCAACTAATTAACCAAGTAGTTGTGTCTATTACAGTAACGTGAATCAGTAAAGCCATGTAACTAATCTTAGTAGACGAGTTGTTCACGATGCTAAGTGGTCGTATAACACGATATATATAATGTAATACAAGTGGTATATTCGGAAGAACAGACTAATTTTATATATTATACTAGCTGCGCCCGGCATGCGTAGCAATACCACTTTTTTTGGGGTGGACTACCCTAATCACTTAGGGGTATGAAAAATATATTACGTCCAATTGTCAGACCTACTGAATATACACACAGCATTTTATAAGAATCGGTCAAGCCGTTTCGGAGGAGTTTTGTTACAAACACTGTGATACGAGAATTTTATATATTAGATATATTATATTTCGCGTAATACGCGTCTTTTGTTTGAACATAAACTTATTTTAAGTCTTCATCATCATCGCCCTATTTCCAATGTTACGGAAATACCTCTTCTCATACATAGAAGGCATGACCATTGATCACCACTCTTGCTCAAGGCAGATTCAGACTTAAAGTCCAGGTTTCACACAATGTTTTCCTTCTTGCTTGACCATAGACCTGGGTAAAATAATTTTGTCTTCTTTTCTGAATAATATTGTAGTATATTTTTTGGTTCGAAGGTATACCCAGTTCGAAGGAGAATATAAATAATCTATCGGTTTTATGTATTAAGAAATTCAATTGTACAAAATGAAAAATCTACTACACAGTTTTTAAACAAACATGCTTATAAACAATGTTTCAATAGATAAAATATAATAAAAAACACATAAAACCACAGTTAAAAAGTCGTAGTTCAATATTTAAAATATATTCTTTTTATTTCTAAAAACCATTCATACAAAACCGGGCGTTAAACTATTCATGCGACTGAAAACTTAATGTTCCAACTTCATGTTATTCAAATCTTTCTTTTTCATATTTTGATGAACCTGCAAGGAAAGTTTTAAGTTCAGTTTCTATATAAGAGGTAGGAAAAGAATATATGAGAATATATACATTTAATATTTTACAAAATACACCAAGTTATTAAAAAAAAACAGATTTATTTCGCAATAGATTCGAAAAGGGCCTTAATATTTCTTAAGGCTTATTAACTAAGTCGTGACGTCACAATACCTATCTCTGACACATCTTTATGACGTCATGTGTCGAGAGCCTCGTAAAGTAAACTATCTTAGGAAATCGTTTTATCTCAGGATTCATAGAATCCTGGATTTGGATACCAGTTGCATGCATAGATAACACATTTTTATGTTTGTTGCATGCATCATATTTTTACATTATCCATTGATTATTTTTGTTGAAAGAGATTGGCACTACCCATAAGGTACAAAATGGTTACAGTATGTGACAAATCAAGTTACGAAGTAGAAGCAATATATATGGATCGTCTGCCTATCACAATAAGACTCGATTGTATGTTTGTTTGTGTCTTATAAGAGAAAAAAAATACTAAATACGTGCAGTTCATTTATAAGTGCAAAAGCAAACTTGAAGATCTACAGAAATAAGAACGAGGGCGCCTCCTCATCTCATTATTATGTAAACCTTCATAACTTAGATTTTCTTTATCCGTTCAACACAGTAAGTTAAGATGGAGATTAAAGGTAAACCCAGCGGTACATTATAACCTGTTGAAAGTTTAAACACGTGATTAAGATCAAATGGAGATAAACCGCGGCTGTGTATTTAAGTTCATGTGGGATGCTGCGAGAATTTCACAAGTATTTTAATAAACATGTTTTGAGTACTTTGTGCAGGATTGCTGTTATATTACTTTGACTTAAAATAGGAAGGTTACTACAAGAAATAATATCACTAGAAACTTTTTTAGTAGGTGGACTAAAAATTATAATGCCTTATCGAATCATGGTTGCCTCATTGAGCTAGTAGTTGTAAGCTCTACTGCTGAGGTATAGGGTTTTATTTAAGTCAGACAGAAAATTATTGGGTTTATCCTAATAGAATTTCAAAATATAAATGACACATAATTTGATTTTAAAATCTTCTTCCCGTGTGGGCTGCCTCATACAGGATATTGTATCAACGACTGCTATCAAGATAGCAGCCGGGGACGATGGCTTAACGTACCCTCCACAGTCACAGGGTTGTGACTAACACTGCAGGAGGTCTGATGTTGACACCGAAAACTTCCCGGTTTCGGGCTGCTTTGAGAAAATCCAAAGTGATGTCGGTCTGACCAGGGAATCGAACCCGGGACGCGTCATAAATGACTTTTGAATTTGAAGTTATTGTGGCTAACTCTCACCGTAACCAATTGGGCACATTACATTCTGCCTGTATGCTTTATATTTAACTAGCTGTTCCCGCGGTTTCACCCGCATCCCGAGGGAACTACCTAGCGCACCCGGGTAAAAAGTAGCCAATGTTGTTCCTCAGGGTCTATTCTATCTCTGTACCAAATTTCATTTATATCGGTCCAGTAGTTTTGGCGTGAAAGCGTAACAGACAGAGAGACAGAGTTACTTTCGCATTTATAATATTAGTAAGGATTAAGCATTTGCTTGCTAATTGTACGCCTAACATATTCCATCTTCAAGATCCTCATACTACTCACACATTTTCTAATTATAATATGTTTTGTTTTAGCAAATATTAACAATGCAGCCTTCAATGAGGATCATCGTCTCCATGGCTCTGCTGGCATCAGCCCTCGCCAGCGCCTACCGTAAGTTATGATCTACCTTCCATTATCCTTACAGCCATTTTCCGACACGCACTTGGCCGGTTTTTCTTATAGCTGTTAGTCAAAAGCATAACAGTATGTCAAGAATGTTTTTACTATATTTTTAATTATCGCTAAATGATTTATTTATTAATAAGATCTACAAAGTTTTATCGAAATTCATTCAGTAGTTTTTGCGTGAAAAAGTAACAATGCTTTATAAGAGGGTGTAGATGATGACATACAGACATGTCACTTTATATTGGACCCACAAGGATCATAGACGACGTCAGTTGCCGTAATTGCTTTTACTGTATTTGAATTAGTTTTATATTACAATTTTCATGAAAATGCTTAGATACTGCATTGAAGTATTTGTTTTTTTTTTTCTATCTTCTAGTTGTGATAATGAAACACCGATTAGATCATTAGATTTCTCATGACGTGCCCATTACGGTTCAATATTTAACTCAAATACCTAAAAAAAGTCACTGCGTTTTAGGCTCTGCACGGCAGCACATCACACCGAATGATTTTAAATAAAAGCTTGTAACATTATCCAAATTCACACATTCTAAACTACGACTGTGTAGAAATTATTAGGACAGATGCTCATTCGGCGTGAGAGGTTCAAACGCTGTGAATGTCCCATCATTAGGGTGGAGCTACACTAGATAATGTTTTGCGATGAAAACGTCGTATAGAATTGTTGTTTGGGATTTTAATTTAAAACGTAATTTTCAATTCAAATTTTCATCATATTTCATGTTTTCTTAACTGTCGCTCACAAATTTTTAATGTTAGTAGGATTATAATTATAATGTTTTCACTACGGATTAAGCCTTACACGTTATACTCAGAGCAACAGATATTTCATTTCATTTTATACAATTTTTTCCCGTAGTTACACCCGCGTCTGTTTTACACAAACTTTCATCTCCCTTAGGGGATGAATTTAGAAAAATCCTTTCTTATTTCAGACTTACGTCATTTATGGAAAAGTGCAAAATTTCATTCTTCTAGAACCAGTGGTTTCAGCTTTGCATTGATCGATAGATCAGCCAGTCAGTTTCTTCTTTCATTTATTTATATTACCTACGCCAAACCATATACTCATATATACTCATCAGCTGAGCAGTGAATTTAAGCTATCTTAAAAACCAAATTTACATCTCAATTGGGAAATTATTTCCTTAATCAATAAAAAAAATACAAAAAAGTACAACCGACTTACAAATATACTGAAAAAGAGAAAAAATCCTTTTATTTAACGCTAGAAAAAATCGTTTTATTTTTTTCACTTTTCCGACTAACGAAAAAAAAAATTAAACTATTCTTGTGAAGAATGGCATAAATATTATCACGTCATTGTCCTATTCGATGAGCGATAAGCAAATTTTATCATTATAAAATACTATCCGGGGCATATTTAAAACTACTTCTAGCAAATTCAGTGGAACAGCATCTATCAGCTATTTTCTACTACCATTTCCCATTAACATCAATTTGCTGAAGGAAATGGCTTATTTTGATGCTAAGAGAACGTTAGTGGTAGAGTAGCTACTTGATATTGCCTTTGAAAGACTATTTTAATTATTAAAACTTAAAAGCACTTAATTTGTAGGGCTCCTTATTTATTTCTACAGTTTCGCCATATTCGTCTGCCTGTCTGTCTGTTAGTACCTACCAGAAACTTGCAGAAAGCTGTAATTCAAGATGTTATTAGATTTTCATCTGGCAATTTTATGTTTTATTAGTCCAACGTAAATAATAATTGATATTTATTTTGTAAATAATTATTTATTTACAAAATAACTACTTAGCGCACCCGGGTAAAAAGTAGCCTATGTTGTTCCTCAGGGTCTATTCTATTTCTGTACCAAATTTCATTTATATCGGTCCAGTAGTTTTGGCGTGAAAGCGTAACAGACAGACAGACAGAGTTACTGTCGCATTTATAATATTAGTAAGGATTTTAAACCCTATTTCCCTTGGTCATGCCAAAAATTGAGAATGACTTAACTGATTTGGATGAAATTTTGGTACGGATAGAGAGCGGACAGTTATAGGTTATTTATTGTCAGGGTATGTTAAGTAGATCACTCGGGACGCGAGTGAAAACGCGGGAAACGGCTAGTAGGTTATAACACTTTTATAAGTTAACTAGCTTTCCGCCAGCGGCTTCGCCCGCATGGGCTAATGTCAGAGTTTCATACAAACTTTACCCCCCTTTTTCACCCCTTATGGGTAGGATTTCGGGAAATCCTTTCTTATCGGATGCCTACGTCATACAAAGAACACACCCTTCAAGTTTCAGGTCATAATCGTATGACCTGAAACTTGAAGGGTGTACGCAGATCGCAGCGTTGATAGATTATTTAGGCTCGGGTCTGAAATGACCTTTTGGGGAAAGAGCCATACAGATTTAAGTGAACCTGTCCAATCAACTGGCATTCAAGTGTTGGTCTTCGTTTAATTCAACAAACAAACTAACCATTCGGGAGTACAGGCGTGATATCTATAATATAAAAATGAATCGCTGAATGTGTTGCTTAGCGCAAATCTCGAGAGCAGCTGAACCGATTTGGATAAAATTTTGTACAAAGATACAGGAGACCCTGGAAAGGGTTTTAGGCTACCTTATTATCTGGGTGCGGGAAGTAATTCCGTCGGGACGCCGGTGAAACCGCGGGCAGAAGCTAGTTATACACAATTATGAGATCCTAAAACAATTTACCCAACCCGGAAATCGCACTCAGAACCTTATGCTCAACAATCGGCATTATCAACCACAAGACAACACGATACAAGTTTAATAAAACACAAAAATAAATTAATTAAATAGTCCCTTACATCAAAATACTCTTGCAACAAAGACTACGACAGCGTGGGTGAAATCTTCAGATTATGTCTTTGCTACGTAAAGGCTTACGGCAGATGTTTCAGGAATTATAGACTGAAACGCTAATATTGGCGGCGCGTTGTGAATACGGAATGAACCCTTGATGGATGGTATTAACTTAAATGTTAACGTTCGTATGGGGAATTATGTTTATTACGTATTTGATTTTTACAAAGCTCAGTCATTATTTAGCTTTAAAGACTTGGTAAGTCTTCCGTAAAGTCAAAGTCAAAAGGTTTTTATTTCATAAAGACCAATTACAGGTACTTATAAAACATCAAGAAGATAAGCTAGGTGCACGGTTCCAAAAAGTGGGTCCTATGGAGAAGAGCCGGCAAGAAACTCCATGGATACAATACGAATAAAGATATACATTAGATTAAAGATTAAGAATAAAGATTCATATGTACTTGGCTTTTTCGAAACTTTTATAGGAGTAGCTTCAGGTATTAATATGGGTAGTATAATTTATATTTTTATGGGTAACGACTGCCTTCTGACCTGAATCCAAATACTGGGTGATTCGGGCATTCAAAAGTTTGGACAAAATATCAGATTTCACTTCTGTAGCTAAATATTGATTTGAAAACTGACATTGCCGCCTGGATATTTTTCTAGAGAGATCTGGAAAAAAAATACTAAGTGAAACCCACGTTTACTGGTCTAGACTTAGAGGTTTTTGTGTTATTTGATTATATTATCACAAAACCCCTTCAATGTAATATTTATTTAGTTTATCATAAATAACACCAACTATTACATATATACATAGGTACTATGTTTTAATAGTAAGCTATATTTTAGTTAATTAATTAACCTGAGAATTTGATCTTGGATAATATTAAAATTGTTTACAACTTTAACAATGTTTCACCCTATATTATTAATAAGCAATAATGTGTCTTAAATATAATTAATAAATTGTGTCACAGAATACCAAAATAGATACATTTCTAGTGTAACAATTCTATTCAAACTGAATTTTATACTCATTTCTGTATTAAAGCTGTCAGTTATCAATTAAAAAACTTTCCTTTTTGTTGTCACAACGAATTCAGAACTGGCTAGATAGATTTTATGGAATAACATTGCAGCTGTCTAAACAAATGCCACAGCCTACATATCGATCGCAGTTGTCTAAAAAGTGTGATTGTGATCTATGCCGGGGATTCCTATAGCTATTTGCGGATTCTTGTGAGTGCAGACGATCCATCAGTCAATTTGTGAGCTCGGAGCACTTACTGCGTGAGTTTAAAAATAGAATGTTTGTGTATTTTTTTTGAACTTAGAACTTAGAACCAGATCTAGTTACGAAATATTCTTTGATGGTTCAATATTTTAGATTTTTAGTTAATAGGTACAATAACTAAAAGCTATCTTAGATACTGAAATAAAAAAATTCAGTTAAAGTAATATACCTACCTATCCATACATTTAACTAATCAAATCATATTTAAACTTTATTATTAAATTACTCTAAAGTGTTTTTAAATTAGACTAATATTTCTCATTAAATAGGTATAATTTCCAAGACCAAACATCTACTATAACTATGCCTACGAGGGCAACCTAGACCTAACTACATGAATTTATAATCTATCAAACCGCACCAGTACTCTAAACTTAGTCTACAAGTTTAAACTGTAACTTCACGTACACCTATACCTCTGCTTACCCCACAGACAGTAGCGCCAAGCTGCGGCGGGATGGCGTGCTCAACTTGTATCCCTTCCCGAGGGTCGGCAGAGCGTCGCGCAACACGTGGCAACTGCCACTCAACGATTTATATCTTGGTACGTAGAAGTATGTAAATATTTAAAGCGTGATGAGTAATAACTTAGACACATCATCAACCTATATATTATTGTCCCACGGGTGAGCACAGGAGGAGCTCGTGGCTAAGAAACAGACGCACGGTTCGACCGATCAAAGGTTAAGCTGCGCTTGGCGCGGTCGGTCCGTGGATGGGTGACCATCTTTGTCATAGTGAGACTCCCCCACGCCTCGGAAAGCACGTTAAACTGTTGGTCCCGGTTGTCATTTGTAGATCTTTGACAGTTGTTACGGGTAGTCAGAAACCAGAAAGTCTGACAACCAGTCTTACCAAGGGGTACCGTGTTACCCGGTGACTAGGTTGTGGAGGTCAGATAGTCAGTCGCTCCATGTAAAACACTGGTAGCCGGAAGCCGACCCCAACATAGTTGCGAAAAGGCAGGGCAGATGATGCTGGGCACAGGCCTCTTCTCATACACAATGAGATTTGTGTTTCAGTTACTGTTAATACTTAAATTATTTTTCAAATTCAAAATAAAAAATGTATTCATCGCATATTTCCCCCCAGAATACGAGCCTTCAGCAGAGAAGCGACAATTGTACGCGTTCCCGCGCGTCGGTCGCAGCGACTTCTCGCTATCGCGCGCCGACTCTCACGAGTTCCAGCCAATGGCCGTGCGCCGCACTGAGAGCCCCGGCATGTGGTTTGGACCCAGACTTGGCAGGTCCTTCAAGAGTGATGATGATGGTAACAAGTCAAAAATGTTTCATTTTTTGAAAGTGACTTTGTTTGTTTGTCACGCTTTCACGATAAAACGGCTGAACCGATTTAGATGAAATTTGGTATGGAGAAAGAGGGGACTCTGGAGATAGTTTTAGTTTACTTTTTATCTGGATGTGTTAAGTAGTTTTCTCGGGACATGGGTGAAACCGCAGGAAATAGCTGGTTCAATTACATTTCCTAGTCGTTTAGAGTCAAAATCCTCGGGTCTTCAGGTCCGAGAGCTTACCAGGATTTCAGATTACTAGGTTGCTGGTTAATTCTTCTCGCATTACCATACAATGTAGCAAGGCGTGGCAAGTCAGAAAGTATATTGTTTACCTAATTTTTAGTACATTATTATGTAAAATTAAATCAACTCCATTTTGCCCACAGAAATCGTAATTCAAAACGAAAACAACGACCACAGCGAACCCGAACAGACGGAACCCGTTCACGAGGACAGGAGGAAAAGACAAACTCTTAACTAAATGCCACACAACGCTTTGAACACTGACGATTGAACCCTAAGACTCAGCGCATATCGTACGACTACTCGGAGAGAAACATTATGATTTATTTCACGTAAAACTATGATTCCAATGGGCTCGTTCATTTATTTTACCGACGATTATAGTAAGGGAAAGTACGAAAGTCTTAAGACATAATCTACAGTATGCGCTGACTCTTAAACCATAGATTGATTTAAAGTTACGAGTAGATACGACACACGGTAGTTACACCGCCGAATCGCCTACAAAAACAACAATTATTATTTTTATTATTGCATTATTATTGTTAATTGTATTAACTTGTAAATCGACCGTCAACGTTATTATAATAATTAATTGTAAGTATAATGTATTTAGTAATTAAAATAAATAAAATGTTTAATAAAATAAGTATCCATTGCCAAATTTATTTCTAAGGCTGGGCGGGTTTTATTATTCCGTTTAATACATAAATCCGTGAAATAATTTTGGCAATTAATTATTATTATAAATTATATTAAATTGTTTATAAAGTTCTAATTTATTGAAATAAAGATCAGTCCACTATTACGTTTTGTTTTACTGCTTAAAACATACAGAAGGGAAAATTAAGTATTTCTATTCTTGGTGTTGAATTCCTAAGCTACCAAATACAGATCTACATAATATATTAACAAGTAAATAATAATTCATTATGAATACATTACCTTAAGCAAAAGCAATAAATTAAATTAAGGCAGTAAATATAAAAAAAACACAAAGCAGAGTTTTGAAATAAGAACAATATCCAATTACTTGCCAGTATTTAGAACTTCCCTGTAATATATTATCCACTCCATAAAAATATCAACATCTATTTCAGATTTAAACCAAAATTATTAATAATTCACAAGATTGACACAGACTTTCTTAAAATACTTCTCATTTCAATGATTTAATATTATATTAATAAAATATAACAAGGTGTCGAGGGATAAGTCCGCCGCAAGCGATGGACGGCAAATTAAATAAAGACCAGCTACTTTTCTAGTATAAAAAAACCGGCTAAGTGCGTGTCGGGCCACGGTTGCGTAGTAGGAGTTAGTTGACTATAATTCTGTAACCGGTTAAGCCTACTTAGCCGTGATAGTTTTCCTTGTAAGTCATAACATGTGCTACGTCTGTGATTTTTTTCACATTTCTAGGTACAGCCATGCAAAAGTAAGAGGAGGGGGGATGCTCGTATCGAACAAAAATTTGCACTTAAAAGCTAGATATTTCGCAAATGGCTTGCTTAACCGAAAAACGGTCTTCACACACCCATAATATTTTTGAAAGACCTATCCAACGATACCCCACACAAAGGGGTACGCGACAAAAAAATATTCATCCCCACTTTACGTGGAGATACCCTAAAAATATATTTTTCTAAATTTTATTTTACACTTTCTCGGCGTAATCAATATACATATATGTCGAAGCGTCAGAGCGGCCATCAGAAGGGTCTTGGCATTTGTTTTCCATCGTGGGCGTTGATATGGTGAAAACTTCAAATAATAATATCATGATTATAACTGTTACCGTTTGTACGTGTTTAATTACACAAAGATACGAAACATAACAAGATAATATCAAGATTAAATTCAAGAGCCAATAGGTTAGCACGGGCGCAGTCTGTCACCAGTCAAGTTATATCTGTCATCCCTGTCACTCCGTATGCGCATGCGTACTACTCTATTCGGAGTTACCCGCTCTTTAAATAGTCGTTATTATTTAAAAATAGCAAATAAGGTTTTAATACGCTTCAACACAATCAAACTTTCAAACTAATAACGGATTTCGTCTCGCGCTGTCACGGCCGTCCTGCATAGTCACACGTCCTCGTGTGCATTGGTCTCATCACCAGTAACTACGAAGAAACGAAACACACAATGACTTACATCGTTATTTACTCGGTCACCCTGACCAATAACAAATGGCAACTCTTTCAACCCCACATAAGTGCACTATGATTCACAAGAAAATCGTGAAAACATTTGTCACACATATTAGAACTGCCATCATGGCTCTCAAATTAGTCGGTACCACAAAGGCGAATCAATTTTATAACAATATTAGGGCCACACAGACTTGTTAGTGCCACACAAACCAGTTTGTGCCAAACAGACTCGTTTGTGCCAAACAAACTCGTTTGTGCCAAACAAACTCGTTTGTGCAAAACAGACTCGTCTGTGCCAACCCCAGCTCGTCAATGCCACACAGGCTCATCAGTGCCACACAGGCTCGTCAAGCCCACACAGGCTCGTCAATGCCACACAGGCCAGTTAATGCCACACAGGCCAGTCAGTGCCACATAGGCTAATCGATGCCACACCAGAGTTGAGTTGCAATTGTGAACCAGCCTCGAATGACCAGCCTCACAGTTTGGTCTTCCTGCCATCACTCTGGGCTGTTGCCCTTTTGGCACAATAACGAACAGAAATTATACACCTTGTCTTATTTGAATGTAAGCTTTTTTATTTTGTTTTTGTTGTTTTCATTTGTTGTTATGCCAATGTAATAGACATACATAGAAAATATAACTTCACTCATCATCGCCGTCATCGGCACATTCTGTCTCAATTCGATTGAATACTTTAAAATGTAATTCAGGAATTTTGAATTTTGTACACGAATACGTAATTTTTACATTTGCTCTACTTCTATGATATTTAACCTACTCTATACTTCACGGGCTGACTTTTCTACTCTCTCAATTGATGTTTTGTGAACCTCAAGGTTTTCACCGATCTTAATCAGTAAGGCTTAACCTGCACTATGTGATTGGGATCAATTAATGTAATTTCACGCGGACCCGTATTGAGCTTACTAATAGGCGTACTTACCCTAAAGTAGCTATAATTCTTTACTAGTAACCAAACTAATTGTTATCTCTCACGTGCCAATAAATCATTCATCATTACTGTCTAGCCATTTCCCAACTATATCAAGCAGGAGACAGATGTAAAGAGTTAGGCCATTACCACAAAGGGACTTTTTACAACTGGGTGAAACCCAGTTGCCTAGCACCACGGAATATAATTTACATTTAATAGGTCCTAGTGAGCTGTTACACTTGATTCCAGTAATAGGTATGACAAAAACGCTTGAACGCACGGAAATTTGTTCTAGCTTCCACAAGGTACGTGTAGTGAACAACTCTAGATGTAACCTGTATACTTTTTAACATAATGTTATGTTCATTTTGCCAAAGAGCACACCGGTAGGGCTTCAGTACTAACTGTTATATACGCTTTACAAAGAAATATCAATGCCAAGCGCGGGCTTTGAAGTAATTCACGTCGTTCCGCCCCTATGGTGGCCCTATCAACCCAAACAGGTGCCCCGTAGCATATACAACCTAGGTAAGCCCCATAGATCGTTTTTAATGTTAGAAATGACAGGCCCCAAGTAGCTTTAGATATTCGCGTTAAAGCATAAAATTTCTTTTTAGCTTTTCACCGATGGTATTTATGTGGTCAATAAATGTTAAATTTCTTTCTAGAATCAAACCGAGATAGCACACTGACTCATTTCGTTTCACAGGAACGTTGTTAAGTTTAATAGAAGGCCACGGTTTAAGATTTCCTTTTAGTAAAATCTGATAGGTTTTTTTTTTTTTGCGGTGCAAAGGTTAAACGATTTCGATCACCCCACTGAGATATTAGACGTAGACATGTGTCAGCCAAAGCCTCTAGTCCAGCCAGAGTACTTGACTGTATGAGCAGGCCATCGTCCGCGTAACCGGTTAAGGTACTGCCGTATGGAAGTTGAATAATATTTGGCAAGATTAGTCGTCAGACCCTCCGGCCTCCACCTACTAGTAAGGAACGTCAAAGCTCCACAAATAACAACCGAGACCAACGGCCCAACGAGCCCCCCGAGGCACGGAGAAGTCTCGGCAGGGTACAGATAGTCAATCACCAATCCACAAACCGACCGCGGCAAGCGCAGTCAAACTCAATGTGCTATTATGTGAAACAACTGCATTGTGTAATCCTGTACAAAACTGTGAAAAGGAATTTATACTCACATTAGGACATCATCCTAATAATGTCAACGCATTGTAATTTCGTTTACCAGGAAATCTATCAGCTTAACTTTGCTTTATCAGAGACTACTCAGAACCAACATCAAAACAGAATGAAAACTTCTCACCGGGTTCATTTACCAGTTAGTCGACTGTTTGTTTAATCGACATTTACTCCATCGTTCGGACCTCGTATCGTTCCAGCTTTAATGGGGCATCGCTTCGCGATGTGGTCCCTTTCAAAGCACAATTGGAGGAAGTTGGTTTCGTTTTTCTGTGTGCTCACTTCTATCGGCTAATAGGGTGCACAGGTACCTGAAAACTTAGAAGTAAGCGCCGCTATCGCGACTGCTTTTCTCTCGACGTTCATTGGGCACATGTCACAGTTTGCCACATTTAAGGCATCGCTGAGAGTTGTCAATACTTGGTTTCTTTGCTTCATCCATTGTAGCATTCATTTCATAAATCGGATGTCCTCTTTTCCGAAAGACCATTAGTCATTGTAGTAATTTGTTGTGTTGAGGTAAAAGCTATTCCTTAAAGCTGTGGCTCGATCATCATCGCATATGCTAGGGTAGCCGCAATCGCAATCCATTCTTTAGATAAAGATTTCCGTAATAGTTTCCACAAAATAAAATGTTGTTAAGACTAGGTCTTTTAATTGCAGCCAAAGCATACTAGAAAATCTCAACTGGGCCAACCATGATGCTGCAGTACTTTGAGTAGTAGGCACTTATTGTAATTATCAAGTTACTGCCTGACAGAGCAAACATAAATCCGCAGTTTCACACCAAGCATGAGCGTCGCCGTCCAGGCTATCAGGATTAAATTCAGGCAATGACATTTTGGATTCACAGACGCAATTCTTGTAACATACGTATCAATTCAGCCATGTCACATTGCTGCATTTCAAAAAGACTTTTTGGTCGGTGGGTCATCTTAGGGTTTCACGCACTCTTTATTCCGTGAAATATTTACGGTCTGACCATTATGTTGTACTTTGAAGGTCTCGGGTAATCCCACTTCTGATGTCGAAGCGTCAGAGCGGCCATCAGAAGGGTCTTGGCATTTGTTTTCCATCGTGGGCGTTGATATGGTGAAAACTTCAAATAATAATATCATGATTATAACTGTTACCGTTTGTACGTGTTTAATTACACAAAGATACGAAACATAACAAGATAATATCAAGATTAAATTCAAGAGCCAATAGGTTAGCACGGGCGCAGTCTGTCACCAGTCAAGTTATATCTGTCATCCCTGTCACTCCGTATGCGCATGCGTACTACTCTATTCGGAGTTACCCGCTCTTTAAATAGTCGTTATTATTTAAAAATAGCAAATAAGGTTTTAATACGCTTCAACACAATCAAACTTTCAAACTAATAACGGATTTCGTCTCGCGCCGTCATATACATACCAAATTTCAGCTTTTTAGTATAAAGAACCTCGGAGCTATGCCGCGGACAGACAGACAGACAGACAGACGGACATGACGAAACTATAAGGGTTCCTTGTCGGACTACGGAACCATAAAAATGAGTCCATTTGAGTGAATTTAATATAAAAATTGTTCTATAAATATGAAAAACGAGATTGTTTAGAAGAAATAGAGATTAAGTCGTGGACCGAGCTGTTGTTGTTTTTTTTGTTGTAGTTTTTTTTATTTTTTTTAGTGCTCTGACATTTCACACTACACGTGTAGTGAAGAATACTTGTGCAGTTCTCGTGCGTGTTGTCTACATTTTTTGTATGCTAATAAAAAAATACAAAAGAGTTGGTTCGGCTGTTTCTAACGAGGAAATATGTCTCAGTTAGCAGTAAGTAATCAAGCAAATAGCATAGTTTTGTTTGGTATCATTATTATTTTGCTGCACACGCAAACAATGATATGCTTGAGAGGAAATTAAATTATTTTAGTTTTTTTTTTTAACTAGCGTTTGTGTGCTGTTTCGCCTGCGTGTACTTTGAATTGGGTCGAGATACCGGAATAAAAAGTATCCTTTGTGTTTATCTTAGTTATGTGTGAACCAAATTTCATCCATATAGAAGTAGATTTTTTTGTGAATATGAACCAAAAATACGTACACACAAACTTTCGCATTTATACTATTAGTAGGATTAGTAGGTTATCAAATTATGACTTGGCCAATACCTATGCAAATTTAACAACAGGGTAACAGAGAAGGCCCGAGCAGATTTGAGCGGCACGCTTGTTCATTGATATATTTAAACTTTTTTTTTGTAAGTCTAGTTTTCTTCTGGTTATCTTCCTTCACCTTTAAATCTTAACTGTCTGTCTGTGTGTATTTGTCTGTGGCATAGTAGCCCTCAAACGGATGGAACGATTTCAATGCGGTTTTTTTTTTTCATTTGAAAACCAGTTTCCTTGCGCTGGTTCTTAGCTAAGTTTAATATCGGTCCAGCAGTGTAAGAGTATCAGCTCTTTTCCAAAATGATTGAAGCCATTTTTGCGTTTGGGGGTTTTTTTTTCTTGTTACTAAAAGCATCGTTAGTAAAAGTAATATCTACCCTTTTTTATTTTATTTGTCTGAACTGATTTTAACAAAACCTTAACAATACCTGTAATAGTCGAGATGAGTGCAATACCTTAATGGCTTAATATACGTATTCGTAGCTGCTACGACGCTACGTGCTACGATTATGTAAAATGCTACGACACCAGATGTTTACTTTACATTTCATACATATACATAATCGTTTGTAGCAATGTCTTTGTGTAGTTGTTGATCCGCTTACATAAATTTACTGAGAGTGTGAATGACCCGAACTAAAAATATTAGAATTTGGTAATTGATAATAATTAATGAGCGATGTGGGACAATCAGCAAGTTCTAGAACAAAAAAGTCTATGAAAAGCAATTCTCTATTTTATTTATTATTTCACAAACTTGAATGAATCGGATGCATACTTTTATGATTTTTTATGTTTAAAATAAGTAATAGCAAAGTATATTTTTTTTATTAATTTCGACACATCTTGAATGACAATTCTTCCATTTCGAGTATAAGTTACCTTATTATTTTTTCAGTCTCTGGAGCAAAGTAAGTTCTGGTTCACATTAACATCCAATACCAAAGATAAATCTATACTTAATATAATAAAGCTGAAGAGTTTGTTTGTTTGAACGCGCTAATCTCAGGAACCACAGGTACGATTTGAAAAATTCTTTCAGTGTTAGATAGCCCATTTATTGAGGAAGGCTATAGGCTATATATCATCACGCTAAAACCAATAGGAGCGGAGCACCACTATTCCACGCGGACGAAGTCGCGGGCAGAAGCTAGTAAATTATAAAATGAATAAAACATAGGGCTTACTTAATAGTAGAACTCCCAGCTTTATTTGACATTTTATATTCAGACTAACTTTCCGCCAGCGGCTTCGCCCGCGTGGGCTGTATGAATTCTCAGCCCGATCGGTTTAAAATTGACACAGTTTCATACAAACTTTCATCCCCTATTTTATACCCTTGGGGGTAGAATTTATCAAAATCCTTTTTTAGCGGATGCCTGCTTCATAACATCTACCTACATGCCAAATTTCAGCTCGATCCCTCCAGTGGTTTGGGCTGTGCTTTGATAGATCACTATGTCAGTCAGTCACTCAGTCAGTCACCTTTGAGTTTTATATATATTTCGATTAGATAAGTTAGATTAGATTAGAAGAGTATTCTGGGAACAATGACCGATGCAGAAACGTGTGAATACTCATATGGATATTATTACGTATTGAATACACATTGAGATGCGCCCACAATACTTTATTTGCTTTCTCCGTATTGGATCATCTGTCGATTATAACTGTAGGGCTTCACTGATAGCGATTTTTCAAAACGATTATATCGATAAGTTTAAAACTGTATAAGAAAAAAAAAACCTTCGGTTATACAAAAAATATTTACATTTAAACACGAAGCAGCGTTAGAATAGAATAGAGCATTCTTTATTATGTATACCAACAGAAAAACATATGACATTGCAAAATTAGTTACAAGGGACACCATGGGCGGTCTTATCGCTAAAAGCGATCTTTTATAGACAACCTTTGGATAGTTTCAACTAAAAAAGAGATTGATCTGACTAGTGAACTAGGTATCGAATAACAAGCAAAAAATATCGATTACAGAATAGAAGGTTACTTACTGTCCGACGCCGTTAGTGGTATGAGTAATAATTTTATTACATGAAAGTACTTACAGCATAAACTACATCACGATACTAAAAGAAACCCTAGGATTTTAGACATAGGATAATTTACAATTGAGGAATTGAATGACTAGTTCCCTCGGGATGCGGGTGGAACTACGAGATACTTTTTTAAAATATGTATATACTTTTCGACAAAAGTGCTTACGTTTAGTGGTATGATACAAATACATTATACACACGCGCTATGACAGCGATCATATGACGTCACCCCACCCGCTGTCACTGGCACCCCACACCGAGTTTTACTAAATAAGTAACGCACAAACACAGCGCCGTGTGCGCGGTGCAAAACGAGGGCTTTCCCGACCTGGCTGGATTACGAGACGCGGCCCGTGGTGGCGCCCTAATTCTGTATTGTGGTTGCCAGATGATGAACTACTGTTTACGAGGCGTTGGTTTCACGAGGCGTTTACATAACGAGTCATCATCAACCTATTTCCTGTACCACTGTTGGGTAAAGGCCTGGTTTTACACAGAGAAGGTATGGGTATTGATCACCACGCTTGCTCAAGGTGTATTGGCGCTTATAAACTTTTTAGTTCAGGTTTCTCCTCACGATATTTTCGGGGTATACAGGCAAGTAGACTAAAGTTACTTTTAAAAATGTATAATCAAGAAAAAGGCTTGCTTGCCATTTTTAATTACTTAGGTAAATAATTAGAGCTTTATTATGTAAATTACTTTACAACTTACAATCACCTTAAAAAATCCAATAAAACTGGTTAAAGAACAAAAAAGAAAACTAACTTCTTAATGGTTATGAAAAATAAAAAAATGCAAAGAGTACGCTAAGATAAGCAGTCTCTAGGTACCGGGCCCTGGCTAACTCTAGGGCCGGCCCTGACTGTTACGCGGACGACACGCTTGTCACAGCCCGAGGGAGCTCCCACAGGGAAGCAGCGTTGCTAGCTACGGCTGCGGTGTCACAGGTGGTGAGCCGCATCCGTCGCCTGGGCCTGGAGGTGGCCCTGAGCAAGTCGGAGGCCATCGTGTTCCATGGCCCCCGACGTGCGCCGCCGCCGGGATCACGCATCGTGGTCGGTGGGGCCCGGATAGCTGTCGGGTCCACTATGAAGTACCTAGGATTGGTGCTCGACAGCCGGTGGGAATTCGGACCCCACTTCCGGCGGCTGGCGCCCAAGCTGATGGGCGCGGCGGGCGCGCTTTCAACGCTGCTTCCCAATATGGGGGGCCCGAGCGCCGCCTGTAGGCGGTTGTACGTGAGAATCGTGCGGTCCATGGCCCTTTACGGGGCCCCGGTGTGGGCGATGGACCTGGCGACCGGCACCATCGCCGTTCTGCGAAAGCCGCAGAGGGCGATGGCCGTCAGGGTCGTCCGCGGGTACCGCACGATCTCCTACGAGGCGGCTTGCGCTCTGGCCGGATCCCCGCCCTGGGACCTGGAGGCTAAAGTACTCGCGTCACTGTATCGGTGGCGCGAGGAAGAGCGGGCACGGGGCTTCAGACCGGTGCAGCAGCAGATCGCGCTGCGCTGAACGGAGCTCCGCCAGGTCTTGGTGGCGGAATGGCGGGACAGGCTTTTGCGCCCTACCGCCGGCCTCGCTACCGTCGAGGCGATCCGGCCAGTGCTCGACGCATGGCTCGGGAGAAGGCACGGCTCCCTGTCGTTTCGGGTGACGCAGGTGCTGTCGGGGCATGGGTGCTTCGGCAAGTACCTGTGTCGCATAGGCAGGGAGTCGGACGCTCGGTGCCACCACTGCGTCCATTGCGGGGAGGACACGGTGCAACACACGCTCCAGGAGTGTGTGTCCTGGGAGGAGCAGCGCCGTGCCCTCACCTCTGAAGTAGGAAACGATCTGTCGCTGCCGGCCGTTGTTCGGAGTATGGTCGGCAGGGCAGAGTCGTGGGACGCGGTGGTGTCCTTCTGCGAGGACGTGATGTCGCAGAAGGAAGCTGCGGAGCGGGAAAGGGAGATCTCCACTCTCAACCCCGCCCGCAGCAGTCGCACCGGGCGCCGGAGGAGGGCAGACAACGCCCTCTTCCGCCCCCCATAAACGGGTCCAGGGGTGACGGACTTGGGGAAGTCCCCGCCCCCCATGATAGGACCCGAGCCGGCGGTCCACGCGCGCCCCCAAGGTGATGCACGGGGTAGGACACCTCACTACCCCGTGCAGGAGACGAGGCCCGGCAGGACGGGCCGGCACCAGTGCGGGGCTGCGGACGAATCTGGATTCCCGCGGCCCCGCGCCCACGTGCGAGAAGCGACACCGGGGTGGTTTTAGCCGATAAGAGTCCGGCACTGTTCCCGGCCTCCCCAGGCCGGGTTCGTCCATGAGGATTTCCCCCCGAAAAAAAAAAAAAAAAAAAAAAGGGCCGGCCCTGACACACGATGGAAGGAACATAGATGGGTTTTAGTAAGTTGGAGTCTGACACTACGGGGCATTTGATGATCCCACCCGAAAAAAAAAAACATAAAAAAATGTGAGAAGTCTATATGGTTCGCCATCTCAGAAATCTAACGACAAATATTTATTTCATATCTACGAGTATTCATAATTTTAACGGTAGAAATATAAGCAGACGGCAAGAGCTACGAATAATGCTGATGCAGTAGTGGAACTCAAGGCATCTGCGCTGTTGCAGTGGTTACTAAAACATTGGCAGACGGTTTCCAGATGGTCACGGTTGTCAGCTCGGTAGCAGTCTTTTTCATGACGGACCCAGCCGCAGCCGCGGGTCACTCGAAGCTCAGAGTCCTTGTGGGGATGGTAAACTGGGGAAAGAAAGTAAAAAAAAAAGTCTTAGTGATATTTTTTTGTTATTGGATTTTGCTTGTGCTTTTTTGGTAGCATCCCGGAGTCTAGATTGGTTAACTATTGTTGTTTTTTTTAAATATTATTAAACCTACGTTGTCCTACTGCTGGGCAAAGCTTCCCCCTATTTTGCTCTATCAGTAGCCTGAAGTGTCTAATCATTGAGCGCTAAATCTTTTTGGCAGTTCTTCCTTGGTATATCAATAAGCTCGCTAAATATTAACTTGTGCTAAATATTTTGTACGCCGATTATAGGCAAAACTTGTAAGGTCCATACTATGTTCTTTAACACCATACTTTGCAAACCATGATTTTGTACTGTACACCCATGTTTTTACAAATAAATGATTTTTATCTTTATCTTTATCTTGGGTGCTTACACTTCTTTCACTCCTTCCAAGAACTGGACTTAGGGCGGATTCGACCAAACAGGAATAAATTTTATTCTCGGCGTAAATCGCTTATTACTCGAGAATAAATCAATTTCACGTTTAACCAACTACAATTCGAGGAATAAAGAGTCTATTCGGGAATAGTCACTATACCACCATTTTGCATGGAATAAGAAGCTAATTACAGGAATAAAAAAAATGTCATTAAATGACAGTGTAGCGACATCTATCTCGCTACATGAGAACGACGAAGACAAGATTCCTGCATCGCGCAAGCAGAGTTCTCGAGCGAATTAAACTATATAGAACATCCCGGCATCAAACATCGGGCAGTAGCCCGCCAGGCAATTTCAATGGAGGGACCCCGTTCAGTGTTCCTCCATAGTGGTGACCCCGACGTGATCCGGTGGTCCACACATCATACTGGTGACCCCGGAGCAATGAAGATCAATCCAACCTTCTGATGTCAACCACGTCATCATCAGCCTTGTCGCCAACTCTCCCTCAACCTCCAACAGCATCGAGCAGCACCAGCGTGTCACCCAGCCAGCAACCACTCACGGCTTCTTCGGGTTCATGACCACCTAGCCTGTCACACCCTACAGTCACAACAAGCAACTCGGCACAGCACCCCACAGTTCGACCGGTCAACAAGCAGAGTTCACATATACTCTCCTGGTCGACGCAAGTAGCCAGCCGCCACCCACGCTGCGCCCCTCCGACACACTGGAAAATCGCAGCAGCATCAAACTCCAACTCACTGGAGCATCGCAACCCTGCACCACTCCGACTCACTGGAGAATCTGCAGCATCACCCCGCCTCAAAGGGGACAAGCAAATCTACGGCAGCATGTGACCGCTGACTCACTATCGATCTCAGGAGGGGAGTGATGTAGCGACATCTATCTCGCTACATGAGAACGACGAAGACAAGATTCCTGCATCGCCAAGCAGAGTTCTCGAGCGAATTAAACTATAGGTATAGTACAACCCGACATCAACCATCGGGTAGTAGCCCGCCAGGCAATATCATCCGCCTGGCCGGAGGATCCTCCCTTTTCAATGGAGGGACCCCGCACAGTGTTCCTCCATAACAGCATAAATCACTGACATTTTTTTTAAAAAAAAATTATTAATTTAAAGGGCTTTGTCGCTTAGCAGCTACTTTTCCACACTATAATACGACAAATCAGAGTTGACATGAGTTATGCTTCTGCAACCTCCCATTTGTAGAACAACTTTTTTTGGCCGCGTATTACGCGGTGTCCTGCGTGAGCGACGAACGCGACGCGATGCGACGCAACACGTCGCGACGTAATGCGACGCGATGCTACACGCGACAAATGTCCTACGTGATTTTGGTCATTACTTCTCGAACCATGGAGAAGTACAGTACAATTTTGCTCGAAAGTTCATATTTAAAGTACAGACTTTTAAAAAAATATCGTAAAAAGCACAGAAAGAAAACGCTTCTGAATCAACCATTTCGAGTTCGTGGTGTCGCGTCTGGTCGCCCTCAAAACAAGTCCGCGTTACGTCGCGTCTTGCCGCAGACTGTCATATAAGCCGCAAGTAGGGTATGCCGTTGAGTTGATCGCGTTCGTCGCGTTCGCAGCGTCGCGTTGCGTCGCGTTCGTCGCTCACGCAGGACACCGCGTTACATTCGTTCACATTCACTTCGCTATTCGTGAGTAAGCAACTCCAAGTATAGCTATACGCTAGATTGCATGGAAAAACGACTGATGATTTACTCGAGAATAAAATCGTGGAGAGTAAATTCTTGTATAAATTCAGGTTTGGTCGAATCTACCCTTAAGCGTAATGTTATTCATATATAAACAACATCTATCTTCTATCTATATATCGTCGGTTTAAAGGAAAAAGGCCATATTAAAAAAAATGAGAATAAGATTATTCTGTCGATTTAATGGAAAAACTATAATTATCTCCAATTTTGAAAAAAAAAAAATACTCGAAAAATATTTTGATATACGAGTACGTCAGTTTTCCATTTATCTTATTAAATTTTTAAGTTTTCCATGTATAAAAAAATTAATCCCAATTTCCGTCTGGAAAATTTGGTACGGAGATAGATGCCCTGATAGAGACCCTGTAGAGGACCCTGGAGAAGGTTTTAGGCTACTTTTTATCCGGGTGCGTGAAGTAAACCGCGGGAAACGAATAGTAAGAAATAAATAATTTGAAACCGAATACACTTAGATAGTGTTGTGACTATTAAAAGCTCAGAACTATTTTTGCCATTGTTATTACTTTTTATTTATATCAGTTTTTATTTAGTTTTGATGTCTTGGTACTTTTAATTTATTTTACTTTTTTTATAAATTATTTAAAAAAATATATACTAACTAGTTTGCACAATCTTTCTGCAGAAGAATGCGTATTCATTAACACGAGGCACCGCCTTATCGCAGTCGATGATCGGTATGATGCGCCCGCGCATCTCGTCGTCGAACTGAGAGGGATCGATGCACGCCGAGTTGTTCGCACTGTTGCAGTAGAAGCAGTAGACAGCAGTTGCTGAAAACGTTTGTAATATTCTATGTTAAATATTTTCTTTGGGAACGAAAATTATATTTTTTATATATTAGTATCATTTGTTGGATTTATAAACGGAACTTAATAATGTCATTATGTTCATTCGACTTATATAGTTCTGTACACCATTCGACATGTCGTTTGAGACATGATTAAGAGCATTAAAAAATAAAAGAATATATCCATGCTTGAGTGAGACTACAAGTATAATATTAATTTTCCTACTTACATTTGTATACCATTGATAACAATATCGTTATTGATAAAAGCACTGTGTTGGAGGCCATGATGATATCTGAAACAAAAATTGCAGCAGTGTTTTTTTTTTAAATCGCAGACATACACACATACATATAGATATAGGGTTATTTACATACTAGCTTCTGCCAGCGATTTCGTCCGCGTGGAATAGTGGTGCTCCGCTCCTCCGCTATTGGTCTTAGCGTGATGATATATAGCCTATAGCTTTCCTCGATAAATGGACTATCTAACACCGAAAGAATTATTTAAATCGGCCCAGCGGTTCCTGAGATTAGCGCGTTTAAACAAAATGACAACATTTCCCTTCACTGCTCTGCTCCTATTGATTGTAGCGTGATGAAAAGTATACTATAACCATCTCAGGAGTATGACAAATAATTGTACCAAGTTTCGTTAAAATCCGTCCAGTAGTTTTTGTTTCTATAGAGTTTATACAGACAGACAGACAGACAGACAGACAGACAGACGGACAGACAGACAGACAGACAAAAATTGTACTGATTGCATTTTTGGCATCAGTATCGATCCCTAATCACCCCCTGATAGTTATTTTGGAAATATATTTCATGTACAGAATTGACCTCTCTACAGATTTATTATAAGTATAGAGTATAGAAGAAGATAGGGGAACCCTATATACATATAGGGTTCGAATATCTTGCGCCTTTGCAAGCATTTAGTTTTAAAACCTGACCCGTACCAATGTCAATTTTTTAAAGTCAAACGAGTTTTTTTCTCAGTGACTAACAGTACAGAAAAAATCTTAAAAAAAATTACAATCCACCTTGAGGAAGTGTCGCCATTAATGCTCATGCCTTCTCTGTGTGATAAGAGGTCTTTTATTAGCAGTAGAATAATAAATAAGCCATTATTCTTTGATAAATGAATGCAATAATAAACCTTTTGCATGCAAATATTGTAGAAACAAATAACATATGAGCTGTTTCTTAGTACCTATTAATATGATTAATAATATCTTTATAACCAACTAGCTGTTTACCGCAGTTTCAATCGCATTCTTAGGGAACTACTTGGCGCACCCGGAGAAAAAGTATCCTATTTTATTTTATTTTTATAATACTTTTTGCACATCAATCAAAATGTACAATGGCGGACTTAACGCCTTAGGCGTTCTCTACCAGTCAACTTTGGGTGGTGGAGAAATAGACAGTGGCAGGTGCTCAATATGAGTACTAAAATAAAAATTCTAACATAAATATGTCATGTAAATTATACATATAATAACTATCTCTATATATATACATATATATCTATATATACTATACGTATATATTATACAGCTAAAAGAAATCCTATCCTATCCTAAGTGTTAATTCAATCTATAAACTACTAGTGGCCCGCCCCGGCTTCGCTCGGGTAGGTAGTCTTTGTTTTTTAAATATAGTATATTGGGATCTGATGAAGTTCTTCGGAGATAGCCAATGAAACTTTTCAATTTCTAATAGCAAAGGAACCGCGATTGCCTGTGATTATTTTCACTATTCTATAAAATCACACCTCTAAACTTTAAAAGAGAAAACAGAGGTATAAAGTTCACCCTTTTTAAAGGTGATGAACATTTGTCTGGACATTAGGATATTGTAATTTATCCAAATTGCAAACCGAGCCACTAAGCAGCGAACTGAAAAACTTTTTTGCAAAAATAGAACTGGCTTGGAAAACAATACAAATTGAAAAATAACTAATATATCGTTCTAGAAGTCGGTGTCTCCAATTAGCAATTTTGTTGTGTATTTTCAATCTATTTTAGTAAAAGATTTGTTTTCTTTTTAGACATGGAAATTCATCTCGCGACTCTTGCTGCTATGGGGAACCATTGTTCTTTCCTTCGCTCTTTATTATCTAGTTTATAAACTTTGTGTGCACCAAATTTCGTTCAAATCCATTCGGCAGTTTTTGTGTCAAAGGCACCAAACATACACACGCACATCCTCACAAACTAGAATAGAATCTTATAACAAATAAAGTAATGTTCGTAAATTTTATAAAAAAATCTATACCTACATATAAAATGCTTTGTCCTGAATGATTGACGGATCAACGCACAGCCTAAACCGCTGATCGTAGAGACCTGAAACTTGGATTCGATAAGAAAGGATTTTCCGAAATTCTATCCTTAAGGGGGTGAAAAGGGGGGGCAAAGTTTGTATGAAACTCTGTCATTTTTAAGTTGAATTTGTATAGCACACGCGGGCGAGGCCGCTGGCGGAAAGCTAGTCTACCTATATAATCTCGAGAGGACTATTCCCGCAACACCCCAGGCGTTAACAAAGCTTTGAAAAAAAAAAAACACCGACTTCCAAAAAAAAAACTGAAAAGTAAAAAATAATTTTTATTTAAACGCTTTACGACCAAAACATCGCTCTAGAAGTCGGTGTCTTGTAAGTTACTATTGTTAGTATTTCGCCACCGACTTCGAAAGCGATGTTTTGGTCGTAAAGCGTTTAAATAAAAATTATTTTTTTCTTTTCAGTTTTTTTTTTGGAAGTTGGTGTTTTTTTTTGTAAAAAGTTTTTTTATTTTTTCACTTTTCAGTGTCTCGGTCTTGCTATCTTAACAAAATAAACACACCACTTTTTAGGGTTCCGTAGCCAAATGGCAAAAACGGAACCCTTATAGATTCGTCATGTCTGTCTGTCTGTCTGTCTGTCTGTCTGTCTGTCTGTCCGTCCGTATGTCACAGCCATTTTTTTCCGAAACTATAAGAACTATACTGTTGAAATTTGGTAAGTAGATGTATTCTGTGAACCGCTTTAAGATTTTGACACATAAATAGAAAAAAAGCAATAAATTTTGGGGGTCCCCATACTTAGAACTGAAACTCAAAAAATTTTTTTTCATCAAACCCATACGTGTGGGGTATCTATGGATAGGTCTTGAAAAATGACATTGAGGTTTCTAATATCATTTTTTTCTAAACTGAATAGTTTGCGCGAGAGGCACTTCCAAAGTGGTAAAATCTGTGTCCCCCCCCCCTGTAACTTCTAAAATAAATGAATGATAAATCTAAAAAAAATATATGATGTAGATTATCATGCAAACTTTCATTGAAAATTGGTTTGAACCAGATCTAGCGGGTAGTTTTTAAGTAATCAGCAATTTTCCTCTACAAACAAACTTAATTATGCGGTCGGAAAAAAACAAGATAATTGGGACTTTATTGCGTATTTTTTCTTTCCAATGGTCGGAACCCTCGGTGCGCGAGTCCGACTCGCACTTGGCCGGTTTTTTAGGTTGTAATAAGCGTAAATAACCAAATCATCTAAGTATTTGGCATATCAGCAAGTAGGGATAAATCGTTATTTTGATATATTTATAAAACGGCTGAACCGGTAGTGATAAAATTTATATGGGACCACACGGAAAGCACCAGCTTTCAAATAAAAAAAGAGTCATGAAAATCGGTTCACCCAGTCGCAAGTTATGAGGTAACAAACATAAAAAAAAAAAAAAAAAAAAACCGTCGAATTGTTAACCTCCTCCTTTTTTTGAAGTCGGTTAAAAAGCTGGCCACCTCTAATTGCTTTCTTTTTAACACAAAAATAAAATATAAAGCATAAATAATAAGAATCATCTACCCTTTTAGCGTTACTCTTATTGTGGGAAGTCCGGAAGCCATTACACATTATTTTATAATGGATTTAAGTTGTAAGAAATAAAATAAACAACTCTTTGTTAATATTAAACTTGGCATAAAGGAGAGAATGTTGTGGTAATCTATTTTCATTTCTTACTAGCTTCAGCCCGCGACTTTGTCCACGTGGACTAAAAATTGAGTCCAAATATCTGGATAAAAAGTACCCCATGTGTTAATCCAGGTAATAAACTATGTGTATACCAAATTTAATCCAAATTCATTCAGTAGTTTTATCATGAAAGAGTAACAAACATACATAGGCACATCTATCCTTAAACTTTCGTATTTTATTATTAGATCCTAAACTTATGTCTAAACCTATTTTAATTGAAAAAAGAACAATAAGTACTTACAATTCAGTTAAAATCACGTTCCTTTATTATTTATTTTTTATTTAATTGATATATTATTTTCGCATTTTATTAGTAACTTATGTCTAAACCTATTTTAATTGAAAAAAAAAAACAAAAAGTACTTACAATTCAGTTAAAATCACGTTACTCAATTATATTTTTATTTAATTGATATATTATTTTTTTAAAAAGAGGTCACTGCGATACGACACTGGACCACACTTGTATTGGTGGCGATAATAACTGAGCAAGCACCAATACATTATATTACATAATTATATGTGTGGATGTCTAATTGTTTGTGAAGCGCGATCTATTAGTCTTGAGCCTCGCAGAACTTTTTTCTTAATACTGCATTTTTTTGTAGAAAAAAAAACATTAACTATTTATTTATATGAAAACAGCCCGGAATACTGATATTTTTTATATAATACAACATTCAGTGCTAAAGGTACCCTTACCTATAAAACAACTGCCATTAGATTCGGTTCGGTTCCCGTATCGAACAAATGTTGTTTAATTTTTCCAATAAATTGCTCAGTACCATCCTGTAGTCTGAACATTAACCCAGTGGCAATAGATTCGAACCAAAAACCTGAAATCTTACGCACTAGAAGTAGACACCTCTGCATAAACCCTGGCGAGTGAGTGAAAGTTTTACATGGAACGACTGCCTATCTGACCTCCAGAACCCAGTTAGCGGGTAACACGACACCTCTTAGTAAGACTGGTTGTCAGACTTTCTGGCTTCTGACCACCCGTAACGACTGTCCGTATCCACAAATGACAACCGGGACCAATAGCTTAACGTGGTATCCGAGGCACGGAGGTGTCTCGCTATGACATAGATGGTCACCCATTCACTGATCGACCGCGCCAACCTTTGATCGGTCGAACCGTGCGGCTGTTTATTAGCCACGACCTCCTCCTAACATATAAAATGCTTTGTCCTGAATGGTGGATCAACGTACAGCTGCCGCTGATCGTAGAGACCTGAAACTTGGAGGGTGTGTTCTTTGTATGACGTAGGCTTCCGATAAGACAGGACTTTCCGAAATTCTACCCCTAAGGGGGTGAAAAAGAGGGCACTTTGTATGAAACTGTAATTTTAAGTTTGAATTCGTATAAGACCACGCGGGTGAAACTGCTGGCGGAAAGCTAATATGAATAAATATTATAAAACAATAATGCTCTATAATACAAGCTACGTCAACATTATTTGTTTGTCAAATTCGTGTGTCTGTTGAATGAACTTATCAACTGTTCTCCAGTACGGTGACCTATGACACGTGGTATCGTAATACGTACTTAAAAGTGAATTATACTGTATGTGCGCTTGATAGCGACTGTGTGGTTTATTTTTTGTATTGTAACAAACTATATCATCATACAATATAATACAATATATCATCCCATAGGCCCCCTTCTATTATCGGACATCTTGCACTGCAAGTTACCATCCCTACCTTGTTGCTATTCATCCAATTCGCACTAAGCGTTTCCGAACGTCTTTTATAATGCGCACAGCAAAGGAGTGTAACTTTCCTACCTAACTTGCGTTTGTGTTCCCCCTTAATCTTTTCAAATTTAGAGTGAACAGGCTTCTTCTGGGTAAGCTCGCTCCATCGTCGACTTTATCTCTGTCATCTTTGACCTGTTTAAACTTAGACTAGATTCAAGAGCAAACCCATATCAAATAAAAAAATGATACAATATATCGCTAGTTTTTGAGATATAAGCTTGAATTTACAGAGCAGGAAAATCCAAAAAATCCAATTCGCAAGAAAAATGTTTGGCTAATAATTTCACAGTCGACCTGACATGAACCCTTCTTGGAAATGCTAGTGTTGGTGGTTATCCCTCCACCAGAAGATTGGTTCAAAGTGCTTTATGGCAAACCACGAATATATGTGATAGCTGTATCCCGCGGTTTCACCCGCATCCCGAGGGAACTACTTAGCGCACCCGGGTGAAAAGTAGCCTATGTTGTTCCTCAGGGTCTATTCTATCGCTGTACCAAATTTCATTTATATCGGTCCAGTAGTTTTGGCGTGAAAGCGTAACAGACAGACAGATAGACAGAGTTACTTTCGCATTTATAATATTAGTAAGGATAAGGATTACATATTATATTCGTGGTTTGCCTTCATTCTAAGACACTCGTGCATACATATGGTCTCATATTCCCATGATCTATTTCGAACAGGAAAGTTCAAAAACCTAAGGTTCTTACCATGGCAGGTCAAATCAAAATAGTGCGCCAAATGGAGATGGTACAATACGTCGTTTACAGTTTGTATCTCAGGGAACAGTGATAGCAAAACCACATGAAATGACCCCTTTAAACTTTTGTTTCATTATACACCTTTTTATCATACTTAGTTTAGGTTGAAAATTACCTTAGGCCCCTAAAAATCCCTTGAAAGTCCTAAGACCTAAGAGAAATGCCTAAGAGTCCCCAAAATGACTAGGTACCCTTTATTTCCCATTTCTTAAGCCGCGTTTGCTCAGTATGTAAGCTAACAAAGTAGTATCATTAACCCAACCAAGAGTAGTGTCAACAATTTGTCTTTAATCATATCCGTGTTAGTTTGTCCATAAACGGTGCTTATAAGTGAAAATATTTAGTTTTAAAGCGTTAAAAATATGCCACGCAAGCACTACTCACCAAAAGCAATTTTCCTCATTATTACTAACTTTATAACTTCTTACTTAGTGTTTATTTATTTCGACGACATTTTTTTGGATATAAATAGGAAGGACCTGAGGAAAAAATTCTACTATCCTACCTCCTTCCTATATCATAAAAGCGTAAGTTTGTGAGGATGGATAGATGGATGGATGTTTGTTACTCTTTCACGTAAAAACTGCTGAATGGATTTCAATGAAATTTGGTATGGTAGACAGGTTTATAACCTGGATTAACACATAGGATGCGGGTAAAACCACTGGAAATAATTAGCACAATCTTTTTTTTTTGTTATCCGAATGCATTAATTGTTCCCTCAAGGTGACAGTGTTAGTATTAAAATTAATTAAAAGACTTCGTTGTATTATATAAACAGGCCTGAAGGGCATAACCGCTTACTTGTTGTGGTAGTACCCATAACAATAATTAGAAACCCTAATATAGGTACATTTATCTACCTGCCTTTAAAACTGCGGTTAAGCGTTAATTAATACCATTAGTAATTTTGTTAGCAGTTTAATGAGCGGAATTGCCACAAAATATGGTACCGTTTAAACTAAGGTTTACCTTGTAAACATGGTTTACTGTGCAGAGAATTACTTACTGGAGGGTATTATTAATTCGTTTATGCGCTTCAGTAAATTATAATATTTTTCATCATTATCGCCAGCCTATATTGTCCCACTACTGGGGATAGGCCTATTCTCATACAGAGAAGAGCATTGATCACCACGCTTGCTCAAGGCAAATTGGCGATTTCAAACTTTTTATGTTCAGGTTTCCTCACGATGTTTTTCCTTCTCCGTTTATCAGAGACGTCTAAGATAAACTTATTTAGAAAGTACATATGACTTCAGAAAAATCACATTGATACTTGCTAAGTTTCGAGTCCGCACACTCGTACACGAGAGGCAGGTGCCTTAGCCACTAGGCCACCATGACGTTTTTATACTTTTATTAGTTGGAAACACGCGGTTTCACCCTAAGGGAAACTACTTCCCGAACCCGACTAGAAACTATTCCAGGGGCCTTACCATGACGTGCCAAAACAAGATTATTTTCGTTATGAAAAAGAGACGGAGCTATACGACGTTAGTAGCTGTGTCACGCTCTCAAACTTGAATAGTGTTTGCTAATACACGTGGTGGTACAGCCCCAGTTCCTTCCCAAGTTTCGAGCTATCTCCATGTCAATTTTTATCTCAATCGGTTAAGCGATTTCCGTAGTTTTCCGTAAAAGCCTAACAGATCTATAGACATAGTTTTTTTTTTCTCTTTATTTATTTTAAGAGGGTTTATTCAAATATACATAGTTTAGCTTCACGCTTATATGATGATTTTATTTTTTTTGCAAGTGATGTGAGTGAGTGACATTAATTCAGGGAAAAGCCATTGCCTTCACAAGTACAGTTCAATCCTTTAGTCTAGCTAGAAATACGATCCTTAACTTTGCAAGGTTTCAGGACTTATACACTTTATTTGCACTAGTCTTGATACTTGAAGTTAAATGTAATATTTATGCGTAGTTTTCGTCCAAATTCATAAGTATTAAAAATACACCCTTTCCAATTTATAATCTTAGTAGGATTATAATAGTAGTATTGTACAGAAAATGTTCTCCTAATATAAAAGCAGTAAATAAAAAATATTATTATAATAAGTAAAATATCTTAGGAATTGGTCCTAAGATATTTTGGGAGAAGGAAAATAAATTAAGTTTAACCTTGCAGTATTTTTTAATTATTTTCACGAATTTTCGTTGCTATTTCAACATCATCACAGGAATATTGTTTTTTTTTATCTGACAGTTACATCCTTAGGTACCTACTGACCTCGACGTTTACGGTAACATCAAACACAATAATCGAATCAACTTGGATATTCAATCAACTGGTCTTTGAAGTCGGAGTTCTTTTAACGACATCGACAGATTAATTAAAATGCCTGGTTAAACGTTCCCGGATTTTTTAATTCTATTCCCGGATATTTTCGGCATTATATATATTTTTTTATGTTGATCTGTGTTTATTTTTCCTTTGAATAACTGTCTCGTTGATGTATTGGTCACTAGCTGTTAAACGCGGTTTCACCTGCATTCTAAAGCAACTACTTCGTACCGACAAAAAGCCGGACTAGTATCCTTTGTTTTAGTAAAGAATTTACCCGGTTGCTGAATACATGAATACTCTCAGGTGAGAAAATAATTGCAGTTTCCGCTTGAGTAGAAATACTTTTTACTATTACTTGTTTTATAATAATTCCTCTTAGTACCAATAATGTAGTGTCAATACTGTACTGAATAATACTAGACTATTTCTGTCCCAGAGCGGAGGAAAGGCTTTTTCTCGTATAAAGAAAGAATGAATAATCACCAGCCATGAACATTACATTATGTAGGCGATTTCAGACTCTATCTCTATAAGTCAAGGTACATATTTCTCCCGAACGTTTTCTGGGAGCATACGATGGTTTGTATCTAAGTAGTTACGTATATTTGCTAGAAAAAAACTCAGATTGTTTCGTAGAATTTGATGTTTTCCATCAAAACAACGTATAATGAAACATTATACATCAATATAAGTGTGAAAACTTCGATATAAAAAGACACATTCATATCTATTCGATTCGCCGAAGGCTTTTCAGAAATTTTCCATTCGAACTTTTTTAACAACTAAAGAAAACACGAAGGTTTTTATTCTCTGGAAACTTTTTCCATATTACCAATGAAATGACAATTCACGTGTCCTTTTACGATATTCAAAAAAAGAACTTACCGCCTACGTAAGAACACAGAAAGTTCGCAGACAGAATAATAAAGCTTGTATATTTTTTCGAAACTGTAAGCTTAATTGACTAAATATATGTGGCCTGTTTTGGGTCGGCTGACATCATACGGCGAGATTTACCTCTTAATTAAAACACGGATTTTCCAGCTTCTTTGTAATAAAAATGATTATTATGCTTTTTAAAATGCTTTTGGGTTAAATAAATTTGCTAAAGGTGCGTACAGATCAAGTAACATGTCGTGTAACTTGTATTTTATAACACATACACATTATGTTATTGTTTTTCAACATTGCAACATATAATAATACTGTACACATTAGAATAACAATGCAATATAACAATGTTATATGAAATGCATCTCGAGTACAAGTGTACGCATAAGTTGTATAACATTTGTAAATATTAAAAGCATGTAACACAACTTGTTATTATAACACGTTTTATAACATGTTATGTATAATATGTACGCACCTTAAGCTTCTTTGTAATAAAAATAATTATTATGCTTTTTAAAATGCTTTTGGGTTAAATAAATTTGCTAGTCTTTACAAAATTACTATCGTTTTGCCATTAAAGTTTTATATCTGAGTATGAAGTTTGAAAAAAAATCCATGGGTGGGGCAATGAATTATTGGAGTTTTTCAATGGGATTTCATACCAGTTATACCTCAATAAGCTGTAATTAATAAATATACAAATGACTTTAGAAAAGTCAATTGGTACATGCCAGGTTTCGAAACACTTGTACATACGATGATATTTTACAAACACTCTAGTTCATTTCCCCCGAAAAGAAACACACGGATTATCTTGTTATCTTAAAACTTAATAGTTACCACGACTTTCCCTTAACCGCTAGGATAGCACGATAAATACATACATATGATACACTAGCTTTTGCCCGCGACTTCGTCCGCGTGGAATAGTAACTTTGGGCTATCGCTAACTTTAACCCCCGATTTTGAAACATTATTTATTGATGCTCCGCTCCTATTGGTTTTAGCGTGATGACATACAGTCTATAGCCTTCCTCGATAAATGGGCTATCTGACACTGAAAGATTTTTTTAAATCGGTCCAGTAGTTCCTGAAATTAGCGCGTTCAAACAAACAAACTCTTCAGCTTTATTATATTACACTCGAGAGCAATGAATCCGGGTCACTTAAAGAATGTTAAAAATCTCGGAAACTAAAAATGATAGGTTAATGCAATAAATTGTATTTAATAGACAATGTAATACTCCTTAAATGAAAGTAAAAAAAAATATTATTCACCATACATTTTATTAACACAAAATTACATAAAGAAAAAAACTGCTGATCTCTCCTTAAAACAAAAATAGGAAACATGAAATTTTTGAACTTTATTACGATTTTCTTGAATTTTAATACTTCGTATTGCCTCCTCGTGCTTCCATTACTGCGTTTACGCGGTTTGGCATGCTGTACACCAAGTTCCTTATACGATTTTGGGGAATATTCTCCCATTCCTCTGTGAGAGCAATTTTGAGCTCACGAAGCGTGATTGGGGGAGGGTTTCGTTGTTTTACGCATCTGCCTAGCTCGTCCCAAGCATGCTCGATCGGGTTGATATCCGGGCTGCGCGCTGGCCACTCCATACGAGTAATGTTCATCTCTTGAAGGTAGTCATTCACAATCCTACCTGTATGAGGTCGGGCATTGTCATGCATAAATATAGCATCCTCACCTAAATTGACCATAAATGGACCAACGTGATCATTGAGGATTTCTTCCACATATCTTTCGCTAGTTAAAGAGCCGTTTTCTATGATCACCAGCTCTGTGCGACTTTCAGAAGAAATTCCGGCCCACACAAGTACAGACCCACCACCGTAGGCTACTTTTTCTTCGATGCATGCTTGCTTGAATCTTTCCCCTGGTCTTCGATACACTCTGTGTCTTCCATCGTGCTTGTAGAGCATAAATTTTGATTCGTCGGAGAACATAACTTTTGACCAATCTTCAATACTCCAATTTACGTGGCTCTGGGCATATCTTAGTCTTGAAATACGATGCCCACGCTCCAGTTTAGGGCCGTTTGCAGGTCTAAGGGGTTTTAAGTTAGATTCAGCAAGCCGACGTCTTACTGTCCATGCACTTGGGTTACTTCCTCCGAGGCGTCGAAACTGATTTGTGAGTTCAGTTCCTGTGAGAAAGCGATTTCGAAGCATGGTGTTCACCAAGTATCGGTCTTCTCGTGCTGTGGTACACCTGGTTCTGCCCGTTCCTGGTCTGCGTAGGTTAGAACCAGTTTCTTCGTAACGTCGGAGAACTCTTTGTACTGTTGACAGCGACACACCGACAGTCCTGGCTGTATCGCGCTGACTCCGGCCGGTTTCCAGCATTGTAAGTATTCTGGTGCATTCTTCAGGCGTAAGCGACATAATTTCAGCTTGAATAATGAATATAGAGCACTATCAACATGGTTTATGTACCCACATAAATGACAGATTACAAACAAAAGCAAAACCAAATGCTGTAATTTCGTAGTTCCATCTTCGAAAGTGGCCCTTTTTCAAATTTGATTTTTTTATGATATAACTTTACAATAACTAAGAAGTTTTAATACCTTCATTTAAGGAGTATTACATTGTCTATTAAATACAATTTATTGCATTAACCTAGCATTTTTAGTTTCCGAGATTTTTAGGATTCTTTAAGTGACCCGGATTCATTGCTCTCGAGTGTAGTATAGATTATGTACATATAAGAGACTTTACGGGTAAATTCAAAAATACATAGCCTGTATAGTTACCTAATCTAAATTTGTCTACCCATATTTGCCCTCATATCCTAACTAACATTATAAATGCGAAAGTTTGTTAGTTTGTTACGCTTTCACGGTGAAACGGCTGAACCGATTTGGTTGAAATGTAGTACAGAGATAGAAGGGACCTAGGAGACGGTTATAGGCCACTTTTTGTCCAAGTGCACTAGTTTCCTCAGAAAATAGCTCCTAGATAAATAATTGAAACATTATTACATATCTATATAAGTTATGTAGGTAGATGGGACCACAATGTGTTGTGTTAATTGATGTGAACAGCAATCAAGAGGTGTACCGCGTTAAATGTTGGCAATACAGTTAAGTGCATACAACTATGGTAATGCGGCGAGATATTGATGGTTCGTCACCACATGGAGAAGCTTATGCACCGGGTTTGTTTGAGGATATTATTATTTTTTCACTGCAAATAATTAACCGTAAAAAATAGCAGTCTTTCTAACTACAAAAAGTTATTTCTAGGTCTGTTTAGATTTGTAATTTTCTACGGAAAATTAAAAGCGTAGGTGGGATTGGACGGTCATTTTTATTATCTGGATGGTTTAGCAGTACTGTTTTGTGAAGTTGGCGTTGGCGACCTATCTAAGTCTATTTTTGTGGGTGTTTTTACAATTATGTTGAACAAATTTTTACTTGTCAAAACAAAAACTGAAATTTAAACTGCTTAATTTTTTACATATAAAAAATTTAGATTGCTGAAAATAGATTCTTCAGTACTTCGCTATTTTTTGCTATACTCCGTTTCAGAATAGGAGTATACAAACATTCAGACAGACAGTGCAATTATTGTCATCGCATGCAGTAATAGCATTTGTTCCAATTAATACAAGTACCATAATACCATTAGTATTGGAAAGTCTTTCAACAATACCCTACATTTCTTGCTTACATTTGACCAGAACTAGGTCAATTTCACTAGCTTACCAATTAGTCAAAAATGTTTGAATATCACAAAAACAAAATAAACGAAATCAACAGTATTCCCAATAATTTGTCCGTGGAAGAGAATCTTTATTTTCGCGATTATTATTTAAAAGATTTCAAGTATATTAGTCCCGATGTGATAAACTTGAATAAGAATAAGATTATTAATAAGGATGTTGAGAAACCTGTCATTAGTGAGGAGTTAGGTGCTAAGTCTATGCTGGAAAAGTGGATCAGTGAAGTCATGAAAGGATTGAAACAGTTCTTCTACCAAGGATCTCTTCATGGAGTCAAGTGAGTTGTTTTTGCTGCCTTTTCTGACCTTGAAGCTTCACATTATAATGATAGTAAAATTAAGGGTAGTAATTTCGGGACTATAGGTACTTGTCAAATAATAAAAAAATATCAAATTACTCAGTATGTTTGTCATTGAAAAAAAATCTGGTTTTAAATGATAGCGGACATATTGCCAATAACCCTGTATATTAGAATGCTCATGCTAGGCCCATTTTTAGTACATTCATTCAGGGTAAGAGGATAAGTTTTCCTTCAAGGCATAGATAATCGCTTAAATCCAGCATTTGACATTTTCTCTTCCAATTCCTCATTACCAGATACATCTTCGAGCCCACCTTCGGCAGCAAGGAGAAAGCAACTTGGGTGGTCATCATGTTCATCAGCATCTTCATCTGTGCCGTGGTCATCATCCAGCTGTTCTGCAAATGGACTTCCACGCCTTTCGTCAACGTCATCGACTCCGTGCCTACACCCATATGGGCTGTTCCGTTCCCCACGGTGGTGATCTGTCCTCACCTTCATGTTAAGATGTCCTATGCTAACGTGTCGGAGCTTGAGGGGTAAAATTGCCTTAGTATTATACACGTCTTCTATCCTACTAATGTCCTACATCCTACTAATTTTAATGCGCAAGGTTTCTAAGGATGTATGAATGTATATTTGTTACTCTTTCACACAATACTACTGAATGGATTTGTATAGGTATATAAATAGTTTATTACTTGGATTAAATAGTATACATGGATACATATAGGACCTTTTTATTCAGGAACCTGCCGTAGTTCCTTCAGGATCCTGGTGAAACTGCGGGAAAAATTAGTAAGCTATAAAAATAAATCAGAGACAATTACAGCGTATAACAATCCCTGCTACCATTAATCAAAAGGAATTGCAAAAAACAGCAAGCAACATTGAATTAGATTACATAAGAATTTTCCTAGGATCAAAACGCAATTTTTAAATTAAATGTGGAGGAACTTTATTCAGTTTGCAGGAATTCTTCGCCGCCATGGTCTGCCCGAGGATGACGAAAGACAACAAGTATAGGGATACTCGTTTAGATGACTCGCAGTTCCACAAACTTACCGAATTTGTTGTCCAGGTAAAAAAAAACGCACAAAACATTATCATGATCATATTTTTTTTTTCATAATACGATATTATTAGCTGCCTAGTCTTTTCCCAAATACGGCTTCCGGTCTTGCCAGATGCTGCATAGAATGACTTTGCATAACAATTATCCTTTGGTGGCTCTAATTTTTACACTTTCGAGCCACTATAGAAGTTGAATGACAGACGGGACCTACGAATAGCTTACCGAAATACAAAGGGGTGGTATTAAATGGATTATGGAACAACCGTGGTTAGCGTAGCTTAATCATGCTTTGATCAATCGGGTTATTGAGTCAAAGAAAAATGACAATACCCTGTTATGAAGATAAATATGAAAAGACTCTACCACCTTCAGGGAGCTCCAACTTGTCCTGAAGTGGTGAAGGCCTGCAATTGGCCAGCGCTGCATGACACTAGGTGGGAGATGGACAAGTGTTGCGAGATGTTCCAGCCTATCTACACCAACTACGGTTTATGTTTCGCTTTCAACAGTTTACCTCTCAATGCAATGTAAGTCGTAGCACTCAAGTTATACTATACGCTCATAATTAGCATGGTTGCTAATTTGTTATTTTAGTCAATTTTGAGAAACAAATAAATTTTACATTCCTGCTGATTATGGGTAAGCTTTCGAGACTCTGTTTCTAACCAAATTAAGATGTTTTTGAGTTTTGACAGTTTGCGAGATTTGTAATTTTCAATGTACAATACGTTACAAAAGAATTTCTTTTTGATTTTAAACACGATGGCTACGTCTCAACACGAACTTCGGAAGTCCTAAATATGGTACACTCTCATATACCTGTGCATGATGATAAACATAATTAACTATTTGTTATATGTATGATAAATTTAATGATTTTAATATCTTGAAATAATATCAGGACCAACGACACCTTAGCTTGGCATAAAACCTTCGACGCAGACGCGAAGCCAGCAGCCTTACAATGGGGACTTGACATCGGTTACCCAAAGGTGTTCCCTCCAGACCTAACGATGAAGCCGCTCAGGGTGATGGCGTCTGGGGAATCTAACGGCTTGGGAGTGGAGCTGTTCCTCAATAATACTGAACATCAATACGCTTGCGAAGGGAAGAGCTTGGGATTTACAGTGAGTTATTTTGATACTTTTGGATGATTGCTAGATTATATGGAGCAGTCTTCAGTGGAGACCACATTTAGGCAAACGTAGTATGCGATGCCCAGAAAAACTATAGATTGGCGATTGGTCAAGACTGGCGTAGAGCATATTAATAAGGACTCCACAAATAAGAACATAAAGAATCCATCTCACTCTCTTTTAGAGCTTTGTTCTTTTACTTTCAGATCCTGATCAGCTCTCCAACAGACCACGTCTACACGAGCACAGTCCTTCGCCTCCCAATGGACAGGATGACAACCATTGAAGTCACCCCCCTCACTTACAAGACCGATTTCTCTCTGCGCTCACTCTCCCCTTACAGAAGACAGTGCTTCTTCCAGAGCGAGAAGAGTTTGCAGTACTATGAGTTCTATACCGATAGTAACTGCAAACATGATCTGTTGGTGCAGGAGGCCAGGAAGAAGTGTAACTGTGTGCTTTTTAATTGGCCTAGTAAGTGCACCTAATTAATTTGCTTATGTCTTAAAATGTAAACAGTCTTGGTACAACGTTGACAGAAATAAATAATATTTTAATTGCTGTTTTTTGACATGGTAAATGCAGATTGTTGTTTTTGGTGAAAAACGTGATAAACGTCACCACTGCTGGATAGGAAATATCTATCAAATTATCGGACAGTTAAGTTTACTTATACGAATTAGGTGGCAAAAACGACCATTAACTTTTTTCCAAATTCCATGTCGGATGATATTATGAAGAATTAATTTAAAAGAGCAATGACGCATTGGGTTCAAGGTCCTAACGAAAATGGAATAAAAATACCTCACTATGAAAATGAAAAATATTAATATTTCAGGAAAATTCATCTGGGAGCCTGTCTGTACTACGAAAGATGACTACAATTGCATTAGCAGCGTTGAAGGTTTGTCTAGAAATTATTAAATACCTCAGGTTTGACTTGTTTATTTAAAAGACATTTAGAATTTTAAAATGACTGAATGCCAGACGATTTGAATAAGCATATTAAGAATTCTTTTAAATTTTTGTTTTAATCCAAAGAACAGTTCATGGAATTAAAACACGTGTTTCTTATTTTCTTAAATATCTATATATATTTCTGTTACAATTGTATAAATTACGAACATATCTCAAAATGTCAAATCAAGATACTATTCCTGCTAATTGTGTCGATGTCTGTCTGTCTGTGTGTGTGTGGCATCGTAGCTCTCAAACGGATGGACCGACTTCGATGCGGTTTTTTTTAGAAAGCCAGTTTCCTTGCTGTGGTTCTTAGCTATGTTTGGTTAATATCGGTCCAGTAGTGTAAGAGTATCAGCTCTTTTCCAAAATGATGTCAGGCATTTTTACGTAGGGTTTTTTTTTATTTTTTAGTTTATCTTGTTATTTCTAGCGAAAGTAGAAGAACAGCTGATATACGCGTACTATGCTGAGAGTGAAGACGAGGGGGGGACTCAGCAAGAGTCCAAGTCGTGTCACCCATCCTGCAATGACGTCATCTACGCGAGCCAAGTCTTCTATTCTGACCTCAATAAGGACATGGAGAATAGCTCGCATAAATGGGGACAATTAAGACTGTACGTATATAGTACTAGTAATAAATATAGCCTATGTTACTCAGTGATAATGTAGCTTGCTTTCGACAAAAGATTTTTTGAAATCGGTCCAGTAGTTTTTAAGTTTATTCGTTACATACAAAAATACAAATCTTTCCTCTTTAGATATTATAATAAATAATATTGTGATATGGCTGGAGGGCTGTTTATTACTCTTTCACGCACGAAATACTGAACGGGTTTGGATGAAAAATAGGAAACACATTGTTACTTTTTATCTCAGTATCTGGACTCTATTCGAAGATCATGCTGACAAAGTCGCAGACAAGCTAGAGTCAACAAATTTACAGTTAATTGAAAATGAGTCGTTTTCATGCTTAAAATAAGGTGTTTTTTTTAGAAAAGTGGTGTCTTAGAATTAATAGTTACCTAATGGTATCAACTTCCCAATTGTATGATGTCCTGTACTCTGTTGTACTTTTGTAACATTATGGAATCCAAATAAATATATGAATATGAATGCGTCATAGCAAGTCATAGTAGGCCTATTATTTTGATCATTGGCCAGATAAAGAAAATCTGTATATTATGATTTGTTGATTATAAAGTTGTTTTTATTTTCATCAGCGGGGAAGTAACGCAGATCAACGTCCATTTCTACGATGATATGTTTCTCGGTCAGCATCGACATGCGCAGTATGATGACTACTATTTTATAGGTGAGTGTACTAATTTATTTTTGTCTCTCTAGCTGTTTCCCGCGGCCTCGCCCGTGTCTTGAGATAACTATTTTAAGTGTTTAACCGTCTCCAGAGTCCAATCTACCAAAAACTAAATTTAAATCGATTCAGCCACTGTACCTTGAAAGCGTAACAAACTCATATACTCATTTATATTTGTTAGAATTTGGTTTGGTTGGTCTATTGATCGCCAGCGCGACGGGCAAGCATGCAATTTTAATTTCGGTACTTCGATCTAGCAGCTGGATCTCTCAGCATCAGCTCAATGTTTGGATTTTTACCAGGTCTTATCAATACTTGACCTTTGAAAGGATTTCTGTATTCCGCTAAAAGTTTTCCCGAATGGATATGTATAGCTGAAATCTAGGTAATGTTATGTTATGTCATAATGTCAGGACTGTTAGACTGTCTGTCCACTGATCCAGAGAAGATAGGAGGGTAAGATTGTATGCAATTCTACAAGTAAACATTTGCAAATCTTTACTCCGCTACTGTCCTTTCTACTTCAACCCAGTTGTGGGCTAGATCCAGCTACATCAGAGAGTCTAAACCTTGCTTTAAAATTCGCTTGATGCTGATGACTGAAGATCACATCCATCTTATCCATGGTTTCTTCTCCAGGTGCTATCGGCGGCCTTCTCAGCTTGTTCCTCGGCTTCAGCATCATCAGCGTGGCAGAACTGATCTACTTCGTATTGCTCAAACCTGCTTACGTCATTTTTAGGGAATTTAATCAGCATTAATAAATATTTCTTTTATTTATTTAATTGTGTGCTAAAGAAATGTGATCTGCTAACAACATATCGTATATTAATATTTATAATTATTAGATAATTTAACCGGCGCGGTCCATGAACTGTTCAGGACTATACTATAGGCCGTTCACAAGGCTCAAGATAGACTTTGGAAAGCGGTGGTGGTGGTAATTATCCACTCTAGTCAGCCCCTCAGACATGGGTTTACGAATCAAAGAAAAATAATTATTATTTTAAGAATCATTTATATTATAACACCTTTTATGTAGATTTCTGAGCTCACAAATAAAGTTTGATTGATTGATTTATTTTTTTACTTTTATCTGAACTTTCCACACCTTAATTGGTCAATGAATTATGAACATTTTCAAACATTTTTTTTTAATAATATTATTTTTAACTTTTTAGTGCTTTTCGGGTTTTTTGAAGTCGGTTCTTTTTTTTTGCAATTTTTTAGGGTTCCGTAGCCAAATGGCAAAAACGGAACCCTTATAGATTCGTCATGTCTGTCTGTCTGTCTGTCTGTCTGTCTGTCTGTCCGTCCGTATGTCACAGCCATTTTTTTCAGAAACTATAAGAACAATTCTGTTGAAATTTGGCACGTAGATGTATTCTGTGAACCACTTTTTGATTTTGACACAAAAATAGAAAAAAAGCAATAAATTTTGGGGGTCCCCATACTTAGAACTGAAACTCAAAAATTTTTTTTTCGTCAAACCCATACGTGTGGGATATCTATGGATAGGTCTTCAAAAATTATATTGAGGTTTCTAATATCATTTTTTTCTAAACTGAATAGTTTGCGCGAGAGGCACTTCCAAAGTGGTAAAAATTGTGTCCCCCCCCCTGTAACTTCTAAAATAGGGGAATGATAAAACTAAAAAAAATATATGATGTAGATTACCATGCAAACTTCCATTGAAAATTGGTTTGAACGAGATCTAGCAGGTAGTTTTTAAGTAATCAGCAATTTTCCTCTAAAAACAAACTTAATTATGCGGTCGGAAAAAAACAAGATAATTGCGACTTTATTGCGTATTTTTTCTTTGCAATGGTCGGAACCCTCGGTGCGCGAGTCCGACTCGCACTTGGCCGGTTTTTTTTATTTGTAAGTATTTAGTGACATTTTTTAATCTTATAATCTTATTTAGGTTGTAATAAGCGTAAATAACCAAATCATCTAAGTATTTGGCATAGCAGCAAGTAGAGATAAATCGTTATTTTTGATATGTTTATAAAACGGCTGAACCGGTAGTGATAAAATTTATATGGGACCACTTCGGAAGTATCTCCTTTCGAACAAAAAAAGAATTTTCAAAATCGGTCCACAATTGGCGGAGTAATCGCGTAACAAACATACAAAAAAAAAAAACATACTGGCGAATTGAGAACCTCCTCCTTTTTTGAAGTCGGTTAAAAAATAAACATCATTAGCTTCTCCTACAACAATTAGGTACGTACAGGATTAAATTCCGGCACAAACCCCTGTGGAGCGCATGCAATTCGCTCTAGGCACTCTTTCAGTAATTGTAGAATTATAAATGCATTATCCTATCCACTTACAGCTTTTGAGGATAATAAATAAGTCAAGGACCATGCAGCATTTTTTTTTTTCAAAAGCTATAGAGATTCCTAACTAAGATAAATTACTCCATGTTACACAGGTACAATTATGTCTACGAGGACTTACAATACAATATTGATTCTAATTTGCAAACTAACCTTAAAGATTAGTTAATATTGTATCGCTGTTACGTTCTCGCACCACCTGGGTGATTTTCAAAAAAAATGACCCTGTGACGATCAGGAAATATAATTTTGGGATTAAATAAAATTGCTTAAATTTACTCTGGTATCAAAGAATACGTAATTAACTAGCTAAATATGCTATTTAAATTAAAATTTAAACATAAATATGAGAAATATTGAAGTTTTTCGGTCAACCTATGACGCAAAGTGTTCCTGTACGTCACACAATATAATCGGTCAGAAATAAAACAACCAGGTATTGAATCAAAATCAACTTAAATTAGCATAAAGATATGCTTAAAATGTTTCCAAAAATAACAAAAAGTTAGCATAATTCTATCGCAATAATAAATAATCAGCCAAATAGTTTCATTTTCGTCACTTCTTAGACACATTGCCCTAGAAAAGTTGTTGTTTACTAATGATACGTGTTACAAATTCAAAAATCAAGCAAGGTGAGGAATTTTCGGCAATAACAAAATTCGAATAGTAACAAAACTTATATTGTAAAGAAATCTAGATACTTTTAAAACTAGTTTTGTAGAATTTAGAATATAGGACAGTGACTATTACGAAAATTGTGTGACGAATAGGAATAATTTGAGCAGTATCCACACTGCCAATTGCCACCATTGGCATTATTAATGTAACATTAATTTAAATCAAAATATGTTAGGATTTTGTCAACGTCCCAATATACTACTATATCGGCTATATCTCTCTTATCAAAATTAGGTAACACGTAGGTAAGTATCTATTTACAAGATTAAATATTTCGTTGTACACTGAGCTTTATAGTTCAAGTTCGTCACGATTTTATTCCGGTAGTAAGTCACATGACGCACAGGACGTGACATATTCATACGACGAAACTTTTAAAATTCAAAATAACTGATACGCTGTTAAATTAACTTGTTTCTAGCTTTATTAATCTAATATAGGTTAACTTATGTTTTGAATACAATATACCAAAGTAAAGAAAATGAGTTTATTTGCCTTTTAAATACTGTCACTATCCAGAAAACTTTTTCTGCACGTCGAAGACACCAAGACTTTCGTCACTGATTTTGTCGCAACTGACGTTTAAACAGTATTGGCGGTATCAAAATACGATCACAATGTTGCCAGGAAAGTAGAAAAAACACAAATTAGTAGATTTTGTCTTATGTAAGATATCAAATTCACCGTGACGATACCGGATTTTCCGGTACTATGGTTTTCGTAGGACAACGTTAATTTAATGATATTTGTTAAAAATAACTATAAATTAATCACATAAAGACCAAAAACACACTTTTAGACATAATTACATTATGTTCAAACACCTAAATATACTCAAAGCTCAATAGTCTACAAGTAAGAAGTATTCGAAATCACCGAGGGCACCGTGGGACACACGAAATCTTCACCTCCTGTGGTGCTTTTTTTTAAATATAAATATATCTGTCGTCTTTTTATGGTGTTTTTCAATTTAACTTGATTTTAAAATGTCTGCCTTAATCATATAACATTTCACATCTACATGTGCCATATAAAAAAAAAACAAAAATAAAAATGTTTGAAGTTGTGGGGCAGTCCGATTTTGCTAGGGTCATTTTTTATGAAAAACACCCACCTGAATCTTAACGCGTAATTTAACACGTTAATAAAGATGTTACGTAGCTATGGCCAACATTTTTACGCGTAGTTTGACATTTCCATTAACGTCTACGCATGTGGTGCAGTAGCATTAGAGCAAGGCCCATGCCCAACAGCAGAAGACTGCAGTCATCTCATAATATGATGATAATGATGATGATCGTTTTGGATACACAATACAGCAAACTAATCCAATGAGCATCATAAGCGCAAACCACAGGCATGCGCAAAGATCGAACTCTTGCAAAAGAGGATGAATTCCAACCAAACTATTCACTAACCCTGCAGAAAAATAAAATAAAAATGTCTAAGGTAATGTCATGCCACTCTGACATTCACTGATTCATAACATAACCTAAACAAACCATTATCCAAACAAGGGGTAGCAAAATTTAATCATGTTCGCCGAGCCCTGCTACCTGGGGTCCTTCGGGCTTGAAGATCTGAGGGTTCTGAACGACAGACTGAACGCGAAGGTAGTAGAGCAGGTGAACGATACCCAAGAACTGGTGATGCTCAACAACTTTGCGCACGAGAGCAATGAGTATCAGTTCAAGAGGTGCTTGCAAGACAGGTAAGTAATACTGCCAGATTAGTAGGTACCTTCGGTTGTACCAAGGATGCTAAATAAGATCAACTATATCCAGTGCGTCTGATGTGCATCTTTCCTAGCTTATTAGATCATAACCACCACGACTATTATTTCATTAGATTATACAAATCAGTATTGAAAGGAGCAGTTCTGGGTTAGTTGAAGTAAAATATTTTTTTCTCTTATATTGCTCTCCAAATTTAATTTTACACAGGTAAAACCTTTCATAGAAAACAACTTATTCTGACAGAGTCTAGCATAGTCATGATACACAGCATAGATTTGCTTGGATCTAACTTTAAGTAGTGCTTTAATCTAGAATCAGGTTTTATAATTCCTAAGACAGCAGTTGTATTTTAAACTAACTTCCCTAGGATGTCAGACATTGCGTCCTGGCGCTGGGTGCTTGAAGACCTTACGAAGCGCCTCACTGAGGCATCAGCAGCTCTCCAGTACGAACACAATGCTATTCGTGTGGTCGTCACCAGGCTGCAGAGTGAAATAGACGTGCATTCGAGAGACGCGAGTAGACCTGGAGTCCTGAGTCCACTATCTGATAGTGTGGAAGATGCTATCTTACAGGTTACCGACACGTTTCTAAGTTGTCTACCGTATACCGTCAACCATACTGCGCATTTTAATTGCAATTATTTCATTGAATATTTATAATTCGACATAGGTAGGTACCGTACGGTACTTTAAGTACAAGTTCTTTGTCCTTTAACTCAGATATCTTCATTTTAAAATGTCTTTTGAAAGATTCTTAGGCTCTTTTATTTTGCTTATCGTATGTGTTCACGACTTAGCGCCATCAATCAATGATTGTTTCAAAGCGCCTGATTTACTATTTTTTTGTCAAAGAGACGGTTACAGATTAGATCTTCGCGAGTGAAATGTGTATGTTGCAGGAATTTGAATTTCTACGGGATCAAAAGAAGAGATTCGAAAAAATGATACTGGCCGTAGAAGCGCAGACGACTGCCATTGAGAAGACCAAAAAGAAGATAGCAACAGATATTCTACATAAAGAACAGGCGCTGTCAGTGGAAGAGGCTTGTGCGAAAATTACTGCGGGGATGCCAACCAGAGGGGAATGTGGGCAAAGACGGTGTAAAAAGAAGAAAAGGTAAACCTATAGGAAAACTTTCTATAAGTACTTACATATAAAATGCTTTGTCCTGAATGAGTGACGGATCAACGCACAGCCTGAACCGCTAATCGTAGAGACCTGAAACTTGGAGGGTGTGTTCTTTGTATGACGTAGGCGTGCGATAAGAAAAGATTTTGCAGAATTATTCCCTTAAGGGGGTGAAAAATTGGGGCAAAGTTTGTATGAAACTCTGTCATTTTTAATTTGAATTCGTATAAACCACGCGGGGGTAGCCGCTGACTGAAAGCTAGTAGTCAATATAATAGTGGTAATAGCTGACCAACATCTACGATCATCTTTTGCCGCCAGTGATGACTTGTCAGTTCGTCGTTAGCTCTATTGCTGTAACTTTATTTTCATATATAATACCCATTAATTTGTATTATGCAGGGCATCACCAGTCACTCGCTGGGAGAACCGCTGCGTGGCTTTGAAGACTGCTGGTCTACGTGCGCTTAGCAACGCAATTGTAACCAGACAACAGGTAAAAATCTTTCGCTCCCGTTCCCTCAGGGATCTGGCACTGCCTATCCTTATGATTGGTGGACCTCTACAATTCCAAATATTTTCATTGTTTCATTTTTTGTTAATCCTACTAATACCGTTTAAAAATGCTAAAGTTAGAAGCCAAATAGACCACTACTCCGGATTTAGAGATAGCATGTTTCATCTCGAAAGTATGCACGCGGGACGCACGAGTCTATTTAAATTCAAGCCACTCTTCACCAGGTACGTGGAGCGAGGGTTCACCTCTCCATAACCGCACAAGCATATGCTGCAAGAGTGGATTCAGCACTCAGGAGACGTTTGAATACGAACAAAGTCAAATTGCAAGATATCTATTGGCAGAAAGAAGAGGTAACGTTTTTGAAGTGGTATTAAATTGGTAGATAGGTAGTACCTAGTGTATACCTACTACATTAACGGCATGTTTGAAGGCCTACACTTGTAAAAGGCGAACTGGTGATTCAATATCATTCTTATTGGTTCAGGCTTAAAAACGGTGAAAGCCAACATCTTAGAGTATTCTTTCACCATTAGTACCTACCTAAGTACGAGACAAACTTATAACTTAGGTACCTATATAATATGACCTAAAATGGTATGTGCTACGTCTCGAACCTGCTTAATCGTGTTTTAAAGCGGGCTCATTAACCTCCGTGGTTATTAGGAGTACGCCACGGAGCCTCCCTGAAATATTCTATTATCATTGCGTTGTCAAGAAACAAAGTCTTATGACCAATATAGACTAGATCAAAGACGCCCTTCGCGACCTTCATGCATGATTTATTGATACCAGACCGGAAAATACAAGGTGGCGTCTATTATATCGATCGTGTACCTACGCCAATTCAACCTTGTTGAAATATTAATGGGCTCACATTGCATTTATCACAAAACTTAAGAAAAAATAAACCCATGTAAGAATAACTACTAACGATATTTCCAATTACATTGACAAGTTGCAAACTTTTTTATACACTATCTATACAAAAAAGGAGCAGTCTGCCGGACTACCAGGGAGTGAAACCCTAGTTGCGATTTCCAATATGAAACCAAAGATCATCATCATACCTACATAATTATAGAGGAGCCATGTTTGGGCACACTAATCTCAAACACTAATCTCAAAATCAGGCGAACACATTTACAAACACATAGGATACTTTTTCCCCCGGTCCACGAAAGTCCACGCAGAGGATTAGAGGAAGTCCCGGACAGAAGCTATTAAAATACGTTTAAAATTTCCCCAGGCTATGCGAGACTACAAAGCATTAGTCGAAGAATTGACAGCAACCGAGCAGAATCTTTTAGAGACGATGGAGCAAGAACGTATTGTTGAAATAAGACTAGCCGATCGCGCCAAACGACCCCTTGGCGAACACACCAGAGACGAAGTGGATAGAAAGCTGAGGGACGAGCTGGGAAGATTGAGGAACTTCAGCAAGCAGTTGAGAAACAATCATGACAGGATCACGTACGTATACCTACTAGTGATTAGGTAACAGTACCTACAGTCTAAGATCAGCCGGTATCTCATTTCTGGACTTTTTACACGAACTAGTAAAATACAGCGAAAGTTTTAGGGTAGTCGTTCGTACCATCGATGAGGTACTGTCAGTTGTTTTTTAATGCCAGGCTTCTACACTCTAGAATGTGCTTCCCGAAGGCTTAAAAATTATTTCTGTTCAGTAATCTCCAGCACCACCTGACGGACTGTATGACTCGCGTCGATTGCTGCGCGGAGGACATATTGCGTGTCGTCCGCTTAGATGATGAGAGAATCGTTTTAAGACTTGGAGAAGTACCCACGGATGTGCCACAGCCACCTCCAGTGCCTTCCGACTTCCCTGACGCATGCCAAACGCCTAACGCATGCCAAATCCCTGACGCATGCCAAACGCCTGACGTTTGCCAGGATCCATCACCAAGAGCTCACCCCGAAGTATCTTTACAATCCATACAAGAAGAGGACGAAGACGACGCTGATGATTATCCTTTTGATAATTAATTTGTTCAAATAGAAATCGAATAGTTTTGTAATAGTCATTATTTAAAATCAACCTACATTTGAAAGGAATGGGCAAATCGCACGTTAAATTATTTCCAATAATTTCTACGAATGCGATGCGCTCTAATTGAGTAATAATTTCATTTCAGATTATTAATTTCGCATGTTCGGACGATCGCAGCTAATTACTGCCATTCATTGTTGGGTTGGGTTGCCGTTCATGTGTTAGAACAATAAACCATTTCACAACACGATAGATAATAATTTAATATTATTTTCAGTATATTTAATTGGTTTACTAAAAACTTTAATGTCACTTTATTAGTTTATTATTACTTATTTTATAAGGATGTTTTGGTACTTAATAAAAAAAAACAATTATAGGTATTTGTTTTTTGATCATATTTATTTTCGAAAAAAATCAAATAACTTATTTAACAATATCACAAACTGCTGAAAACGTAATTGTCCCAGTGTGAATGAAAATTTTACCAAAACAATTATTAACAGTTTTATTGTTATGATTTTGATACCTGCAAGTAACTATTAATATATAGATAGGTACTTACAACAAAGAATTAAATAATTGTATTGTGTTAAAACTCAGATTCAGGGCCCTATATTTTTGTAACTAACAAAATAAAATACTTAAAGATATTTCTTACAATCATAATAAATAAAAAAAAGCTTTTTTGATTATTAAATATTATAATATAACAATGAATTTAATAAATGTTTAGTTCTGTTTTTATAGCACAGATCTATATTTCCGTATTTGTAATTGGATTATTATTTATGAATAAAGTATTAATATTACACAGATATTTTTGTTTTATTGAATTATTTACTAATGCTGCAAGCAAAGCGAAATTGTAAAGTGCAAAGAAACAATTAAGCAATCAAGTAATCTGAACACAACATGGTGCAAAATATTGGGAATGACACAATATTGTAACTAAATAATAACAAAAAAATCAAATAAATTAACTTCCCAAGCAAAGAACTGTTGTTACATGTTTATTTTGGATATACATGTATGTAGGTACTTATAAAACCATCAATTTAATCAACACTTACTTATTTATAAAAGATGTTTGAGACTTTTCTCTTTTTCATTTGAACATTTTCTTGTATCACACCCCTATGTAAAAATGCCAAAAAATAATATAGTAGGAGACTAGAAGGGGTTGAAAAAGCAGAAAATTCCTGTCATCTACACATATCTCTTACAGATAAGTAAGTGTTAGGAAACAACATTTAATAACATTTGTATTACAATTACTATGTAATACTCTGTGGGATTATATTTTTTTTTTACATCAAAATAGAGGCTATGCTAATGCATTTACCATGTGTTTTTTCTTCTATATATTCTATAGATATTTACCAGTTACAAATGTTTAAAAGAACATGTAACTTTAAAATATAATTAACCAAAGACTAACTAACTTGCAAAGGTTTAATCAAGATTATGATATAGGTATTCATTATATTTTAAAAGTTCTAACTAGGAAGATATCCTCATCAACCCAATAAATAGATGTGTTTGATAATGTTTCAGTTCTTGATCTAGTGTAAAACACCTTCAATATTTAAAAGTAGCTTGTTGAACAACTACATGTAGTTAGACTGTGGCTAACTGATGCTGTTTACATAAATAAGTTTTAAATATATTTTCAATAACTATAGAATATTGGCATGGAGATCATTATAAATTTTAATATTTTTAATAAGTAATTACATATTTTAATATGGACAGCAATATTGTAGTATAGGTAGGTAGCAGCATTTTATTGAAGCCAACTGTTGGTTGTTTTGTAGATAAAAACTTTTTAATGCTTAAATATTGGGTTTAACATAATGTCAATTTCCAGTCCAGAGAAAATCTATCCAACTTCTTGAAGATGTGAATCTAATAAAATAAGTATAAAACTGAAGTAACATATTTACTATTTATTTATTAAGAAGTGTTCATGATGTTTAACTGCAAATGTAAAAAGCTCATCAATCAATAAAATGAACTACAGTAAAATAGGTTCAAATATTATGTATTGATATATTTCAGTGAATTGTAACAAATCTTAATTATAACAAAACAATGCTCCGTTTCAAATCAGCTAATTAATAAAAGTGAAAAATTAACAGGAAATTGACAGAACTGAAAAATAATACTCATTGAACCCAACTAGCCACGACGGTAACAATGGGGGCGCTGTCCTATAATCCAAACTGGTTCAAATGTGCGTCGCTGTGCACGTGGCTCTCAATGTTCTGCGCATTGCATGCCACTTCCATCTGGCATTTATTGCAATACGCAAAATTCTCATGCTCATTCGCCAAGTAAGACTCAATAGAGACTTCTTGGTTCTCAATCAGATCTTCTATCTCTGAAAACCACTCCATATGCTGCTCGTCATCGTCAATGTGACTGAGAATGCTCTGAACTGTGTTGTCAATGTATGCATCACACACTTTGCACCACACCTCATCATCGTTATCCACTGGGAATATGCCGTTGAGAGGTTTTAGACGCTCGGTGATGTTAGCACGGTGGTTGATGTGGTTGACGTGTTCCTCAATGCTCTGCAGGGAGCAGTTCACGCTGCTGTTGCACACCTCACAGTATACCTCGTCTTTCTCGCAGGACAGGTAGGCGTCCAGCGTGATAAACTCACCGTCCACGAGGTCGTCCATCGCTGCCATCCAGTTCGCGTGATCCTCTCCTTCGATGTGCTTCGTAACGGATTCATCGTCCGGCAGGTTTTGCTTGCAAGGCTTGCAGTGGAGTATGTCGTTGGTTAAACATATGCCGTTCTCGTTCATCAGCTCGATGTTTTCCTTGTGTTTTGCACCGTTTGTGTGCTGCTCGATACATTTACTCGCCTTCGGAATATACACACCGCAAAATACGCAACGTACCCGTGTCTTCGAGCTAGCGACTATCCCATACAACAAACCCGTTTTCATTTTAACTTATTACAATTGTTAGGTTTGTTGATTATAATATTAGCGATACGTATTAGCAGCGGATTACGGTTTTAAAATAAGTAACTTGAAATTTCGCGAAATTTTTTGGGATTGAGTTGACAGTTTGACAGGTGTTATTTTTAAGTTTTTTCTTCTGAGTTTGCTGACAGAAAATCGATAATGAGTGAATTTTTGAAATAGCAACATTAACTAACGGTACGCGCTCTATGCCTCCGACTGGCTCAACGAGAGGGCAAAAGCGTAGACGAAAGGCGAAACGTCGCCTGAGGAAAAATATATGAAAAGCCATTGAAAAGCTTAAATCATTTTTTTGGAATTCACCTTTCAAACCGTAACACTCATAATAAAAATATTTAATCTAACAATTTGTTAAAAATTTTGAAATTGCAACATTTGTAAACATTATTCTAGGAATCCCACTGATTTAACGAATGAGTTTTATTAAGATCAATGACAATGATGAAGATTCCCCGTTTCCGTCTGAACTTTGTTTCTAAACATGTATGTAGAAGGATAAACCTGATGCTGAAAATGTATGTTATTGTTACATAATCATGAATTTTATTTTCTTCTGAAAAAATAAAATAAACTACGTAAAATATGTATCACCTTGTGTAGGTAGATGTTGAAGAATTTCATTCAGATCATGGAGAACAAAAAATTTTATCCAGTTTCCTGAAACTTATCTATCATACTCCCACTCCATGATAGATAATCATACTAGATTATAGATTAGAACATATCATTATAGACTATTTTGAACCAAGTAGATACTTGTTCTATTCTAATTAATCATCATTGCTATGCTACTACAAAAAAAGCCTTAAAGGTCATAAGCTATAAAAATATGACACTACTGCAATCATTATTATAATTATAGTATGAAAACATTTAATAAGGAAGCAAGAATAACAATTTTCAAACTTATTTTACTCTCAAATAAAATGTTCCTACTAAGTTGAAGTATAATGATTTGAAAATAAAAATAATAAGGACTAGTCAGTTAGCAATAAAGAACACCACAGTTTCCTGCATAAGTATTTTAATTTCATATTTTGATACAGTATGTTATGGCTAATAAATAGAGATATCTTCATTCATATTTTATTCTAAATAATTTTATTTCTTAGATGCACTTTTGGTGTGCTGTTTACCCTTGATATGCCTTTCCAAATTATCAATATTGCATGGAACTTCAATGTTACACTGTTTACATAAAGCCTTATCCTCTTTAGGGTCATATAAGAATTTTTCTATGCTTATATTCTGATTTTTAATCAACAGGTGAATTTTGCTAAGATTTTTGATATGAACTGGATCTTCATCAACATGTTCAAATATAATTTCTATATAGTTTTCAAAGTAGACTTGGCAGATCTTGCACCACAGATCTTCAGGACTGTCTTCAACTGAGAATATTGCATTTGATGGTTGAACAGCTATGGCTCTTGCTCTCCTGTGTTTAGAAGATTCAATGTGGGATTTAATTGCTTCATAATTAAAGTCCAGACAACGATCACAAGCCAAACAGTTGACTGAAGAACCAATATTCGATATATTCTCCGGCAAGACAAGCAACCCCCCATCCTTTGCAATAATCTTCTTGACTGAACTCAGTTTATCTTTATGGTGAAAGCTATCTATGTGGTGTATAAAATCAGACGCCTCAGACCCTTTATTACACAAACCACATTTAATTTTAGTGCCATTGACCGAAATGTTGTTTTGCACCATTAGTCTGCGCATGAACATTTTAGCATGTTCTTTGTCGTTCAGATGGTCTTCAATGTAGATATCACTGTCAGATATAAATATTTTACATAATCCACATTTAGTTTTACCATTTTGGTCGACTATGATATCTGTATGGTATGCCATATTTGTGATGCTGATGATAATAGTAGTATGATAAAGTTTTATCAGGTCAGTCACTCCCACACTATTATCAAGAAATATAATTTAATTAAGTCTTTAAACTCTTTATATACCGATTGAACAACTTCACTTAGATAAAAGAATACCTATTCCTTAACAAACAAAACTCAAAACAATCCCAAAACAAAACAATCACCTAACATTGTTCATCAGAGTGAATGAATGAATGATGATTGATGAATTATGTTTAAATTGACTGAACGAAGTTAATTATAGACATTAGACAGCTGTTTGCAAAGTTTGCAAACAAAATAAAATACTCTACACAGGACTTTACTACTACACGTAGTATCTACTATTAGTCTGTGACTACTACTCTTGCACAGGACTAAAAATCCATTGCTATCGATTGTAAATTTTATGAAACTTTGAAAACTATGATTTTTCCGTATTAAATAAAAAAATAATTAATTTAATTCAGTAATAATGAAAGCTAGAGTGTAGTAAAATATCACAATAGCTTTCATTCTTTTTTTCATAAAAGCAAAATTAATTTTACTTTTATTATATTTAATTTATATCCAGTAAAAATCTACTATTTTTATTGTTTGTTAATTTTTATCATGGTTTCTCCACGAATGACATTGTGACATTTAAAAAGTAAAGCAACTTGTTTATGTTAATGCTGAGAGGAGAGAATATAATATTTATTTCGGCTAATTGAATTATCCACCGAAATCTGTATTAATTTAATTGTTTAATAAGAAATTCAAAGATGTCTCAAGACTCAGAAACTGAAGCAGATATCGTGGAAGATGTAGCTGAACTAATGGATGGTTTATTAGTAAGCACGAAAACATGTTGATTTAGCCATAACTGTGCTCTTATATTTTATTGAGTTGAAAAACTTAAGTGTAGCTCCTCATAAAGAATTAAATAGTGTTTTTTTATGTAACCAGAAGGCAGTAATACTATAATATCCTTTCATCATGGTTTCCTTTTTACAAATAAACGATTTGTTTTCACAGAAGGAACTTCAAGACTTATATTCATTCAGGGATTTATATTTTGAGAATCATCCTATTGAGATGGCTACGGAAAAGAATAAACGTGTTGAAGATAAGAAAGACGTATTGATTGAGAAATTTGAGTCAATTGATGGTAAGTAGCTATATTTTTGTGTCTTGTTTTACAAGTAATTTATTTACATAAATAGTGTGATGTGAAAAAAAACAATTGAAGCACTAAATGTAAATATTGTAGGAAGACACGAGACATTCCACTTGTGTGTGTGACCTATGTCAATTATAAAATATTCAATTCTTATCTAGCTCTAGCTAACTGTGAGTAACTATTATGGAATAATAAATATTCAAATGTATTGCTTGCTCCTATAAAACATTCCTATCCTATGTAAAATTAAAGTTGGTAATAATTTCATACACTTTTTTAATAAATTTTTTTTTGAAACTGTCTGTTTTACCACATATTTTCAGTGGAAACTCAGATTCCTTTCTCTCACCGTGCCAAGTTCCTCTACATGAAAGGCAGATGCTACAACATCAGCCCCACATACGATGCCAGAGCCACTCAGTGTCTCAGCAAGGCTGTCAAACTAAATCCTCATCTGATAGATGCCTGGAATGAACTAGGGGAGTGCTATTGGAAGAATATGAATGTAAAGGAGGCTAAAGCAAGCTTTGAGGGTGCATTAAAACATGTGAGTAGTTTATTATGTGCTTTGACAATGCTTCTTATTGCAGCAAGTAAAACATCTTATAGTCTGTTCCAATTGATTTTAAGAAAAATGTAAACAAAGTTGTAACCTATTTATTTTATTTATTTGGGAAAATAAACAGTTATACATTAAAATCCTATACTAAGTAATTATGAATATACAAGAGTTATAAATGTATAACCTACGACATTTTCCACAACATATTAAAAGTTATATATAACAATGCGCTATACTAAGCTATTAAAACAATAAGAGTGCTTAATAGTGGTGAAAACCTCAACATAGACAGGCATGCAAACAACATAGAAAAAAAGAGAGAGGGAGAGAGAATGAGTAATTATTAAGCTAACTATTATTATCTATTTTTTTTTTGTAAATAAGACTTCTAAATTTTTGAGCAGAGACAGAAAAGAAGTCAATGTCTTCAAAGAACTTGTTGTATTGATTGGTAAGGCGGCGTATGGGTGCTCGCAAGCCTGCGTTTGTGCGACATGAACTTACTGCAAATAACGGTCTTGCACGCACCCCACGGCTTATCGTTGTTCGGGGAACTACATAACTTATTTTGTTGCGAATATCGATACAGTCATATGTATTGCACAGATCAAACAAGAACATTGTTTCCAACATTATTCGTCTAGACTTTAAACTCTGCAGATTGTATTTCTTCAATAAGTTATTGTAGGATGAATAAGAACGAAAGCAACGGAAATGCATGGCCTTTAAAATTTTTTTTTGTACTTTTTCGATCATATCGGAATATTTACTATAGTGGGGACTCCATATCGAAACAGCATACTCTATCTGAGAGCGAACCAACGATTTATATAAGTACAGATAGGTAAAATATCGGGTAAATACTGTAGCCGTTCTCATAATAAAACCGAACATACGGAAGGCATTATTAACAATTTTGTTAATATGGGCATCTAGATGGAGTTTGTCATCTAACAGAATTCCAAGATCACGGACCGTTGTTTCTCTTTTTAAATTTTCGTTTTTTATGGTGTAGGGATACCGTATGATATTTTTATTTTTAGTAAAACTAATGATACAACACTTGGATACACTTAGCTGAAGTTTATTGCGCGTACAATATGCAGAGAATGCATCTAAATCTTCCTGTAAGAGAGTACAGTCACGGTAAGTTTTAATAGACCTAAATATTTTAATGTCGTCAGCGTACAACAGTAATTTTGAATTTTTGAAACATGTATCGACGTCGTTGATAAATAAAATGAATAGGAGAGGTCCCAATATGGAACCCTGCGGTACTCCAGAAGTAACATCTACAGTGGTAGAACTAAAACCATTAATTACAACTCTCTGCGTTCTATTGCAAACATATGAATAGAACCATCTTAAAAGGTCCCCGCGTATCCCATTAAACGCTATTTTCTGCAGAAGCAGTTCATGGTCAACTTTGTCAAAGGCCTTCTTGAAATCAGTATATATGGTATCAGTTTGAACACGGGCATCAAAGTTGTTAAACAAATAATCTGCGAAAGTCACCAGGTTCGTCGCGGTTGATCTCCTTTTTACAAAACCATGTTGCTGTGGTAATAAAACGTTATGTAGTAGAGGGTATACTTTATCGTGTACTAATCTCTCGAAGACCTTTGACAAAGTTGACAGTATTGATATTGGCCGATAGTTTTCTACGTCATGCCTCGGTCCTGACTTGTAGACTGGGGTGATATTTGCAAGTTTCCAAGCTTGTGGAAATATCCCCTGTGAAATAGATAAATTAAATATGGTATGCAATGGTATACAAAGATTAGTGGCAGTATTTTTTGTAAAAATTACTGGTAGACCATCTGGTCCAGGTCCTTTAGCAGGGTCTAAAGACTTAAGCCCCCCCAGTACGTCAGACATTGAAAATTGAACGAAATTGAACCTATTTGATTCTAAATCTGCCACAGAAATTAACAAAAGCGTAAGGCGTAAGGATGGCCTGTTTATGTCACTTTCATGCTCTAAACATCTCTATTCATCATCAAATGCCGTTTTATTTATATGAGTGGGGAAATTAGAACAAAATAGGTTATGATTTTGTTTACATTTTTATTAAAAACAATTTGTACAGACTATATAACTATGGCTTTTATAGTTGAAGATGTGTTTACATTTAAGGGTCACACCTGCATCATGCATCTGACTCTCACAATACATCCAACCAAGTGCCAAGTGCGCTGGCAGGAATTTTGTTTGCCATAATTATTTTGCTTCTGATAATTATGATCTTAAGGTCATTTTAAACTTCTGTAGCATTTTTTTAAATTAATTTTCTTTTTGATATTCTCTTTTGGCTTAATCTAAAGTCTAATGTCTTATTTAGGAACGGAACCGTTTATCTCTTCGTTGCCTCTCAATAATTTTACGCCAAGAGAGTGGTGACAAAAAGCGCTCAGAAGCTCATCCAGCCATCTTGAAAAGTGTAGAGCTAGCCAAAGAAGCTGTAGCCCAAGACATCAAGGATGGTGTTTCATGGTCTGTGCTGGGCAATGCTTACTTGTGCCAGTTCTTCATGGTGGCCCAAGACCCGGCTACCTTGAAGCTATGTATGAGCGCTTATAAGCAGGCTTCATTGGACCCTATCGCAAAAGGACAGCCTGATTTGTACTATAACAAGGGTATTGTAAGTAAATACTTATTTTTTTTAATAGTTAGGTATCATGAGCTGCCAAGGTCACGAAAGATGGACTCATAACTTCCTAATGACTCCATACTGGGAATACTGTGGTATCCTGGTGTCCTAGCAGCCCACTGCTCTGCATGACTATGTCAGGCTTAGGCCGAAGTCCAATACCAAGACTATTTAAAAAAAAGAAGATCAACACATGTTTCTTTGTATGAGCTCTAGCTCTCGTTTAAGCTGCTTGTGTATAATGTTGATTAACTGTTTTTCATTTGTGGTTACAAGACCTGTTACACCTTTTGGTTAGAACAACTGTTATTCTACCATATGCTACTTTCAGGCCCTGAAATACTCCGAGGTGTACAATGAAGCGTTACAAAACTTCGAGTACGCGAGCCGGTTGGACCCGCCGTGGCAGCCGCCTCAACAGGAGCGTGCACGACTGGTGACCTTCATGCAAGCTGCGCATACCCTGGTCAAAACTCGCGGAAAACTGAAGACTAAGAAACTTGTCGCTATGGTGCTTGTAAGTAAAGAGAAGAAGCGAAGTATTATTTCTTATTGTGTCGGCTGCAGGTTTTTCCTATCCCTCAAGTCCGAGTTTTCTCTAGTGCTGGATCGCAGCCGGGGACAACGACTTAACATCCCAGGCACTGTGTAACACCGCCAAATACACATAAAAAACCCACAAAGTGATTTCATCCCAACCACTGAATCGAAAAATTTTAGTGGAAACTATGGTTATTCCTACTCCTCCACTATTCTTTTATGATTAAATTAGTTGCGAGTTTCAAGAGAGACAGTAAAAAAACCATTTCTCTGGGACTCGTCGAGCTTCCCTGCCTCGGCGTTTTCTGGTGGTCGCCGCTGTTGATTATGGCTTTCTGGAGTTGCAGTAGTCGGGATAAGTGTGACGGGCTTGTCCCAAAAATATAAATCACCGAAACCTCGTTCACTTTATATACTTGAAATAACAAAAAAGCAAAAAACAAAAAAAAAGGATAATACCACAAACTAAAATTATACTTTAGACCTTTACCTCCTTCCTATATGAACTCATAAGTGATCATATACCAATATTATTCCCAGGGCCTTGACAAGAAGATGCTGAGTATATACGGCGAAGGCGTCCACGCTTTCGCGGGTCGCCGCGAGGTGGCGCTAGAGTTGACCCGCCTGGATGCCTTGAAGGAAGGGCCCAACGAAGCCAAGGTTATACTCGGCAAAGTCGTCGGCTCCATACACAATGATAATGCAGTACCATTGTAAGTGTTTTTTCTATACCTACAAATAATGCTAAGATTGTACAGGTAATATTATGGATAGTTTTTTGTAGTGTACAGTTTTTTCAACTTAGCGTCTGATTGGTAAATCCTGATTTATAAAACTATTTTGCGAGTGTGCCGACTACATAAATAATTACCATTGCTTGTGCTAAATAACTCACGAATCATCTTTGCCTGTTTTTAGCTATTGGATTACTTATTTATTTTATAATTTCGTCGTTTCATATTTTTCGCGTATTTAATATTAAAGGTATTCGAGAACGTATTTGTAGTAAAAAATAAATGCTAAGTATTTTATAAAATAGCAAAAAATCTTACCCGTATTTCTTGCTAACTCTCTTTGAAAGTATTTTATCATAGATCTATACTACCATTTCATATATGTACATAATCATAATAGTCTACATTTGAAATACTCATGAAGCGCTATAAAGTTTTAAGCTTATATTATGTACCAAAAGTTTTCTAATAACAGTGGTAGTTTGTAGGTTTGTTAGTTTTAGAACAGAAACTTACAAAGGGGACAATGAATAATAATTAATCAATTATTTAAAATGTATTAGATTATAATTTTCCAAACAAGTGAATAATTGTTTGCAATTATCAATAAATACCAAAATATTTCGTATTATAGCCGTCACTCTCCAAAAATTTCAAGAACCGTTATTACCTCTCCAAAAATTTGTCAAAATTTGATCCAATTAAAATGATCTAAATTGTCGTTTCGCCCTTTGTAAGTTTCTGTTTTAAAAACGCACGTATTTTTTCTTGTTCGAATGCTTGCCACATCAAAATGGACATTTAGTCATACCGCTTGGAGCACTGCTCGACCTGTGACTGAAAACTACGCAAGCGAGGGCATACGACGACGCTTAGTGTGGTATGTGTGTCACTTAAGGTTTAAATTTGCCGGGACTGACGTTCGATAGATATACCGCGCCCCCGGAATACAAAGGGCTGAGGAAGGAATATGGGTGGGTTTTAGTCAGTAAGAGTCTGACACTTCGACCCGCCCAACCCACGGCGGGAGGGGTCATTTGATGATTTCCCATCCGAAAAAAAAGGGTTAAATTTGCCTAATTTTTGCCCAACTATTTAGAGATCATGGGAATCGTTACGGTGCCCTAGAGGTTAAGATCTGCCTTGACCTTCAATACGAATGTGCGGTTTCGAAAACTGACAAGTACCAATGAGACCACAAATAGTGGAGTGCTACAGCACAGTGCTGGATCCTACTGCTTCTATTCTAACGGAACAACTTTTATATGGAGTGACTGCCTCTCTGACTTTCACAATCCAGTTACTAAATAACAAATTGACTAAGAATGACAGCTGTATGTATTTTGCGGGCGCTTTCCGTAGTATGGAGTGTCTCCGTACGGGATTGATGTAGGTAGGTAGTTAACCTTGATCGATAAACCTATCTTTCTTCTACATTGTTACGGGCTCCACTAGTGTTTTAATGGTTTTCAAACACGAAATACTAAATAGTATGAACTCAAATTGCATTAAAAGACCATGAGATTATGACCGGGGAGATATTATTGATACAAATAATGTTCATACAAAACAGTTCGTTCTTCGATTCATTCGCTCCTTCGTTCAGTTCATTCGTTCACCGTCCTAAATTCATTGAACCCACTTTAACGACGAACTGCTGCTCAAATTAACATGAGATGTTTGACGTTACAGCACATTCGCGCTGGTGGACGACAGCATGGAATGCGTGCTGGTCACGGTGTACAACTGGGCAGACGGCCGCGGCGCTATTATCGGAGACAGCATCGCCATTCCAGAGCCACTGATGCGGTCACACAAACACGAGTCAGAGGCCATGGTATGATATTTTGAACAACAAGTTTTCTTATAAGCGATAATAGGATTAATATGGGGTCATATACATGTAAGGTAGCAACAGTGGACCAGAACTAAATAGGGTAAAGATGATGTTGGCATCAAAAGACCTCCTGAACTAAGATTTAATGTGTGGTGTCATAAAGAAGATTGTAATGGATTGAAAGTTGACTGTATTGAAACTAGACTTTGACCTTAAAAAAAGGAATTGTTACCTTTATAATCAAATTAGGCGATTACCCGGCGAACTTTGTACCGCCATATTTTTTTGTCTATTCGATTAAAAAAAATAATATTTAATACAAATCTCATCCTGACAGTAACCAACACAATAAACAATAGAATTATCCTATTTGGCGCAGTCTTCGGAAGTTATGCCCGTACATACATTTCGACGATACATTTTTATTTATACAGATGTTAATAAAACCTCCCCCGAATTCCAGACGTATGACTTCAAATCGATCCGCGTGAATAACCCACTACTTCTACTAGTCAACGGCAAGCGGGTAGCACGCAATCAGTTCGCCTGTACCCGCGTGACCAGCACATACGAGATACACTGAGATTACACGAAGAAGTTGAGTTGAAGGGAAGAGATAAGAGATAGAGGAAGTATGGAAGAGTATGAGAGGAGTTTCGTTCACGAGGTATATCACCCGGAGTGTCGGTTCGGACTCAGTGCCAAATGATTACCCTAATAGGGTAAGGGGTAAGTCTGCAATTTGATTACGATTACGGATTAGGTAAAAAAGGATAAAATTGCACTTTTCCGACGATATTTTTTCTTACAAAACGTAAAAAATCAAATGTGATATGATTAACTCCGCGTATTATACGCAGTGTTAGTAATATGGCCTAGAAAAAAAGTTACTTAACACGTACTAAGATATGTTTACGTCTCTTTCTTATTGTTGTAGTATGACAGTTGTGCGAGAGTAACAGGGATACATCTTAATCACGTGTTCAGTAACTTCTATTTATCTTGACCTAAGACTGTAAAATTCGCAGATTTACATATTTATACTCCATTTCATAAGTAACAGAGTGAAAGAAATCTTATCGAGCTTCAAAAAAAATAGTATTTTATACAAAAATATTAATGTGACTGACGATTAGTTTGTAAAAGTATTTAATCTGCAAATAAAAATGTTTAGCTTATTATTTTTTTGTTTGAACAAAAACTATTTACCAAGGTATTCAGTCGATGTAATCGAACTTAGATTAACAGATTTTTACATTTATAATAGCCAATAATATCGTTCCCCCAATGGTAGACAGGCTTAATTATAAAAACTACTTGAAAAAATATACGCAAAAAAACCTCATTGTTTTATAGTAGCATCCCTGTCTAAACATATACAAGTAAAAGAGAAAGATTGTTGTTTTTGTTTGATAAAATTAAACCGTAATCAGTCTATTATTGATATCAGAAAGTGCATACTTATTGTGAATTCACAGCATGATAATGAATTAAAGATATCACATTTTTGGAAGTGTTGTTTAAAGAAATAAGTACATATTTATTTCACTTCATAATATTCACAGTACATATCTAATTAAAATAAATAATTTATTGCTAATATATAATCTATGACTGGTTGTCGCGATGTTGTTCTTTTCCCGATATTAGGCGATTTTATATTGCTATCAAGGTATTTTGGTTTTAAAGATAAAAGTTCAGAAGTTTTGTGCGAAATTTATGTCAAAAAACCTTGGCTAAATTCATGCAAATATTTATTGGTGCTTTAGGCTTGTTGCTAATGTTTTGGAAATTTTATGCGTTAGATAAATTTGAAATAAAATTGATATTTGCCTATGCTATTGTTAAAGGGAAGACATCAATTAAAAATGTTATATATTTGTATGTATTTATCTCAATAAGGCTTAGATTGGCAATTATTTTGCTAACTTGCACACAATGCAATTATAAGCATGGTTAGTAATGATCAAGGGTTTACTTCAAATGATACAGTGGTCTTAACTCCAGTGCGAGAGAGAGATGGGGCTTTACAGAATTAATAGTGCTGTCCTTTTTTCGCGGTGAAATTTGAATCACTATAGTGGATTGAAGTAGTATATCGTAAAATATGGCTGAGTAAGACCTCTCCAAAACCGATCTTCTAGAACGATACTCAAACAGATCTTGTCTTGAATATAGAGGGCCAATTAATTGGTTAAACCATTTTTTTAGTAAAGCGTGAGTTTTGAATTGGATTTTCTAATACGGACCTGGGTCTTGGTAGCAGTCAATCATTACGCAACGATAAAATAATGACGTTTAATGATTTAAATTTCGGTCCGAGGGACTTTGAAATCTCAAATTTTTATTGAATATTGGAACGGGCTTTAGAGATCTCTTAATATATTAATTTTTACTTATAAGTAACTATTTATGTAATGTATAGCTAATTAGTTCTCGGTCATTATTAAGTTTACGCCACGCTTAGTAGGATTTGAAATCAAGCTTTTATATTGTGACAATTTGTTGTACACTAGGTATTAATAAATGTGAACTCAATTAAAACTAATTCAGTAATTAAATTGTTTTATTGTTATTTATATTGAAATACTGGTATTTACAGCGTTCAGGTGGATTCTTATATTAAATGTGTTCTATGAGCGGCATAGTATTTAGTAAAATATTTATTAAGTAGCATTAATACCTGAAAATATTTTGTTCAGTTTTAAGACACAAAAAAGTTGAAAAATACAAAACGATACAAAATTAGGTTGGTACTAATAAAATAACTTACACAACTTAAATGCCACAAACGCAAATAGTTGCAAAAGATTTCAAATTAAATTAGCTCATAAAAAATCACACAGTTCATTAAGTTCAAAAATCTTCGAAAAATTAAACTAAGCATTTACTTCCCATAGTTGCAAATCATTCTCAACAACTTCGGCATACATAGTGGCTTTACGCCTATCCTTGAATAATGGCCTTAAAGTCTTTAGATTTATGCCAATCAAGGCTCCTTTGTCCATAACGCTGTTCAACTTGCTGACTAAAACTGCGTTGTAGTTCAGTCGTAGAAGGCTAGGCCTCGAATATAAATATTGTACGTCTCGGAGATTTATTCTGGCCCATGTTTCTATGGTCTTATTGCCGCTGGCTACCTGTATATCAAATAATAGAAAATTAGTTATATTATTAACTGCATCTATATTTGTAATATGTGTCAATGATTTTTATGAGAGGCCGAGTATGGATCCCTGGAGAACCCTATTTCTAAAATTACGACAGTTAGACTTAAACCTCCATTTGCGGTCTATGTGTAGTTTCCTTTAATCACGGAGTGTTCTTTATGTAGATTTAAGTCAGCCACTGTATCTTTAATTTCATCATAATAATTACATTGGTTTTTATGCTATGCAAAAGTTAGTCAAATGCTTTGCTAATATCTAGTAATGTTTGCTAAATGAGATCTAGAATTATTCTGTGGTAAATATAGTATATAACCGGGCGTTTAAACTAGCCTGCCTTTGTTATCTTACCCTTATATCTCCAACTTGCTTGAGGAAATAAGATGAGAAGTAGAACCGTAAATTGGCAGCATTCGCTCGTCCCGCATTCCGCATTGCGATGTATGAACGCAACAGGTCGAAACCACGCCGCTTATATTTGAATACCTGGATAAACCAATATGTATTAGTATATTGCTTGTATAATTTTCTAAAGCATTGAAAAAGGCATGCGAACTGTTAAAAAACAAGATAATAAATATATTATAATACTATTCATTTCTGAGTAAAAATGAGTGTTTAATTAGTGGGTAGTAATGATCATAATATCTTAGTATTTAATCATTTCTTCATACACTTAACAAAATGAAACTTGTCAACTAATGAGCGAACTTATCATCAAAATCAAGTCCCGTATTTCAGAAAATTCCTATGGCTGAGTCAGAATTCACGGTTTTGCGTAGCTCTTTTGAGTGAAAATATTCTTTTACATTTCAATACACACCTGGTAAATAACATTCCCCGTCACATAGGAATCGATGTAATGCGTTCCATAACTCTTCATAAACTTCCTAACTTCTGCCGTGTCAGTCATATTTAACTCTTCTATGGCTCTCATGACGTAGTTCTTAACTGCCACACCTTCTAAGTTACCAAGTTCGACAGTTTTGTGTACTTTCGTCAGTTTGATTAGCACAAAACAGCAGTCTGGTTTAGGATCGTATTCTATACCAAATGTTCGCATTATTTCATCGTGAATCCAGTCTCCCATGAACGCTTTCCATGGCTTGTTTGTTCTGTAAATATTGATCAGTTAAAGTTATCACGTTAGTCTTGTTTCAAATAGGCTGAGTTTGCAAGTCTATTGTTATATATTTCTTAATTTAGTTTTGTGATTTCTACTATGGATATATTTGTCTTACAATTTTTACATTATTTGTAAATGTTTAAGGATTTATATAAATTAATTAACCTAATCAATTCTATGTGGTAAGCTCTCATCATGTAATTAATTTGCAAGGATTCCTGTATAGCAAGACAGAACTATTCACTACGAATACTGTCATCCCCTTTCCGCAACGGAACTTCAGCACTTTTTGTTAGGGCTCCAGAAAATCTTACAAATATATCAAGTACTTACCCTTCAATTATAAAATTCTTAAAGTATGCGTCGAGCAGATCTTCAAAAGTTTCACATAATAACAGCTCCATATTAGTGATGCCATCTGCGTCGCCCTTGGTCTCTGTGCTGGTGACATTTTTGAATACTTTGATATTCTTCTCGCTGAAGGGAACTATGGGGTCTGTGCCATCTTCACCTTCGTAGTCTGCTGATATCACTTGAGTGACTTGTGAGAGGTCACCATAGCTGGGGAGGGGTGAAATATTATGAACTGTTTGCCTCTGTGATGTAATGGGCGCAGGTGCTTTTTCCTGAGCTTTTCCCAGGATCTATTCCCAGATCGAGCACTGTTATTGGATTTTTCTGTAAGCGATTTTGCAATAGCAGCCAGGTGGCCGGATTCGTGGCCCCTTGTTGATAATAAAAAGGCTTGCCACGTATTTGATAATGATGAGATTATTGATGATTTTTTAACTACCTAGTTTAGTTACATCTTGAGTTGATGCAATAACTAAATTGTAATTAGGTACTAAGACGAGTTGCGAAAATGTTTTAGTATGAGTTTAGAGAATTTTAGTAGGTTTCCTATCTTCTACCACTTTTCCCAGTATTTCTTGATTATAAAACCTCTTATCTGCCATTTTACTCATTATTTATCATTTGTCAAAATTCATGTTACTACACGTTGTTCAGGGGTTAACACTGAGTTTAAACGATGATAAGCTCTGACAAATATAATTGCAAAGATTAATGTTGTGCCTGTTTTATCATTACAATTGCAAACAATAGACTAAACAATGATTAAAGATATGAATGACCAAATGTTACCCGCGGTTATCTTGAGAGAATTACTTCGAGCATACGAATAAAAAGCAATAAAAAAAGTTAATACAGATTATAAACTACGTCTGTACTAAATTCTATTCAAATCCATTCAGTAGGTTTGTCGTAGAAGACTAACAAACATACATACATACTTACAGACTTTCATATTTATAATATTAGTAGTATATAGGCAATAACGTGAAGTTAAACTTCAAATTAGTTTAAAGTCATATTGATTGAGTAGCAGTATGCATTTCACAATCACAAACTTAAGTTAGTTCAAGCTAAAACCAATTATATATAACTTCTAAAAAACTTGAATATCAAACTTTAAACAGCCTAGCCTAGTATTTTCCCAACTATGCTAGGGTAGGCTTCCAGTCTAACCAGATGCAGCTGAGTAACAGTGTTTTACATCAACATCAAACTAACAGAGTAAAAAAATATATTACTCTAAAGTTTTTGAAGTTACATTGAATTGAACAAAACAACACCAGTAATCAGAGTCAATGAACTACACCATTTACTACAATTAGTTGATAATTTCATAAAGTACAATAAATTTTAATTATAACCCACTTATTCGCACAGAGTATAACAGATCGAGACTTACTTCGCAAACACGTCGATAGCATTTCCAATATTCAAACTGTAACCAAGATCTTCCTCACTATAGCACAATACAGAACAAAATAAAACGACAAAATAATACAAGAACATATTAAAATACATAATAAAGTTATAAACCGCGGCAAGGCGGCTAATAAACTGATTTTTTTTTTCACATTTTGCTAATAACTCCACAAAGTAAACAGCTTGTGAACTTGACCTAACAGATTAGTTCGGTGGGACTTATCAGTGATGCAGGGGTGACGAACCTTGTAGTACATGCGTCTTAATTAACGTTAAATGTAGGTTGATTGTTTTGCAGTCAAGAAATAACTTTATGGGTGTATAATTTAATTATAATTCAGTAAAAATATGACTCCGTCGATGGATTACTGGTGAGCAAGATTATTTGTGTTCTATTTTCGGGTCGGGCAGTATTGTTGAGTTTTGATGTAAATTTCTTTGAAGCAGCTTGTCCTCTGACCGGTTCAAGGCTGGCCCCTGGGACTGCAATATAACTGACATCAATATGAGAACCCATGCTAAAGGTAACTGTTTACTCCTTGAGGGTAAACAGGCTTGATGTTATTTCATGTTTAAGTAAAATTAGGCATTTTTTTTATAGACTGCTAGCTGTTTCCCGCGTTTTCACTCGCGTCACGAAGAAACTACTCAACCCATGCGGAAAAAAGTACCTATAACCGTCTCCAGGGTCCCCTCTATCTCCGTACAAAATTTCATGCAAATCGGTTCAGTCGTTTTACCGTCAAAGCGTAACAAACAAACAAACTCAATTTCGCATTTATGAGTTAGTGTGTTTTTAGATAGTTCAGTTCCCTGTTACCATAGGTGTCATATCTCTGGTGCATATGACAGCTCCGCTTGCTGCAACAGATTGGCATGCATTTCCTGTTTGCAGAGCTTCATAGCACTTTATAGCGAGCAGCTGTGTGTTCCTAGTCCAACATTTGTGATAAATTGATGTGACTCAGGCAAAACTTGTACACGCCTATTTATATACGGTGTGTCTCATAGAAGGTGACGACATTTTGACAAAACCCGAACTTCTAAAATATACCTACTTCTAAAATCGCCAATTTGCGGATTGCTAGGAATATAAAAATATTAAAACATTCGTCTATGCAATGTAAAAATGTGTATTTTAATTCAATAAGTTGACGAAAATATGAAAACTGAAATAGATATAAAAATTCAAGCATTTGCTCACAAGTTCTTATAGACTAAGGCCCAAGTTCACCTACAAGATAACGGTCCGATCAACTGAAAACAGCTATTTACCATAAATTAAAACTTCTAACATACGATGGATAACCTATCATTTGGGGTTTTATTTTTCAAACGGTCGATTATCAAGCCGGGGTTGAACAAGAAGTTGACAAGACGAAAATTCCCGCTTCGTGGTTAAAAAACGTTTTCGTTTAACGGGCCGATTATATGACCACCTGTCGGTGAATTGGCTCTTAGGGCCAATTTCACCGACAGATGGTTACGTAATCGGCCCGTTAAACAATAACGTTTTTAAACCAGGAAGCTGGAATATTCATGTTACCCACTTTTAGTTCAACCCTGGTTTGGTAATCGACCGTTTCAGGAATAAAAATCTCTAATAATGCGTTACCCATCGAAAGATGAGAGTTTGAATTTGTGGTAAATAGCTGTTTTAAGTTAATCGGCTGTTTAAGTTATCTCGTCGGTGAACTTGGGCCTTAGAAGTCTACATCTCCTTAGTCCTACAAAAAGTAAATACTTCGAAGGAAAAATCCCAATTCAATTTAATAAAAAACTATACCTTTATCTCTACATCTGTCCTCATCTCAATATTGATGTAAGAAAAAATTAGTCTAATGGGTCATGGATATAATGGTCATGATAATATTTCTAATTGGATTCAATTAAATAATCGTTACTATGTCAGACTTACAAATCGATTAATTTAATACAATTTCTTCTGATTGTTAAATCTATTATGTAAGAAATATTGTACTTTATTGTAGGTCGCATTCTCTTTCTCAGTAAATATTTTTGACCGAAACTCAAAAACTGATAGACAGATTTGGATAATGTAGGAGCATGTAAAATTCTAGGTTAACCATTGGGCTTCTGAGAAAAACCATAATCAATTTAATTAGTCAATGTATGCAGATGACTCCTTTTCATTCTTAGTAATTAGTCAAGTCACATTCACTACATGTCATTTACTATATGTAGATATATTTTTTATGAGGCCTTATGATCCCTGGTAGGAATAAAAAAGAAACGTATTCATTTATATATATAGTGGTTATAGGTACTTAATAAGCTTCTACACAAAGAGCTCTGTTAATTATTTTGTATCTATATATAAATAAAAATCGTAAAACTTTCAAATATCTTTCCATCTCCAAAAAAGTTATTGAAGCAAGCTATACTATATGAATGACGCGTCAGTATTCGGGTATTTTTCACACGTCATTTTTCTGGAAATGCCAAACACTCAATAGTTACTTAAAGTCCAGAGAAAATTGCGCCATTATTACTTGATGATGAGGACCAAAATGTTTGAGGAGCAATATACATCGTTCTAGAAGTCGGTGGCGAAAATACACAATACAATACCTAACTTAAGACACCGACTTCTAGAAAAAACTCCTTGGTCCTCAATCATTTCGCCAGATAAAAGTTATTTTTCAATTTGTAGTTTTTGAAGTTAGTTCTATTTTTTGTAAAAAAACGTTTTTTATTTCTGGATTTTTAGTGGGTGGGTTTGTAACTTATTTCTCTAAAATCTTTTATTAGAAGTTGCCTTTAGGTAGCTTCAAATACTTTTTTGGCTTTAAACATGTGTTTTCATGTTCTAAATAGAATTGGTCAATTCTAACGAAAAATCAAGGTTGGTACAGACCGATCGATTCACGCGCTGCGATAACCCCGCCTCACCTCTTGTGTGAATTAACCCTTATCTGAGCGAACACTTGTGAATTCAACTGTTTGTGTTATTAATAGTTTTTATTCAAGACTTTTAATTTTATTTGCGTTTATATTTTTTTTAACTTAAAATAACCAGGGCTTAAAAGGGCAGAAACAAATAGCCAGCTTGCATTGGTCTCGTGATCTCAAGTTGGACTGCTTTTTTTCGGATGGGAAATCATCAAATGACCCCTCCCGCCATCAGTGTCAGGCTCTTACTGACTAAAACCCATCCATGTTCCTTTCTCAGCCCTTTATGTCCCAGGGGCGCTGTAACTCTTTCGAACATCCCACAGCCCCGGCAGGAAGCTAGACTGCCGAGGTCAGGGTTCGATTCTCGGGTTGGGCAGTGTTTTTGTCATGCCAGTCAGTCTCGGTTATTATATTTATGTCCAGTAGGTTACTGGAAATATAGGCTACTATATCTTGAAATGTAAGTAAGGCTCTTTTTAACCTATCTACGAAAACGGGCGTTGCGTTGTGTAGTAAAAATACCTACTTAAATCTTACATTCCAAATCCAAAAGATAGTAGCTTGGTTCTTCCCCTTCCATGTAATACTTGAGTACGGCTCATTCACATCTTACTTGGAACTCTTATCAGATAACGTTAGTTCTTTGCCCTCGCGGAGTGCGTACTAAGAGTTGCCAGCTAAAATAAAAAGTTGCAATACCAAAAAGGTTTGTTCACAATGACCTCAATTTGTAAGATAACAGAATTTGGGACTTAGGGTTTTAATGTCTGACGGGTGATGTTTTGAGATTAAAGACATATGTAAATATCTTTATAAAAGTCATTGTGTTTAGTTTAAATAAAAAAATAGTGGTAACCAACTTTTCTAGCTCACTATAGATACATATCACGCCCATGGTGGGCAAACCTTACAAAAATCAGAATCAGGGGAATCGAATCCAAGGTCTCTCGTCCAGGGCGACTTACCGTTGGACAAAATTTGTGTTTTAATTTAAAGTTGAATAAGAAATAATTAAAATAAACGACCACCTCAGTCACAAAATAACTTTATTTTATCAAAATACGAATATTTACACCACCTTAATGTTTTTAACTTATAATTTAACTACTTATTCGAAACTAAATGCATATGTGTTTGATCCCGCTGTCCGCGCGACACCAAGTATTGCACATTACAACTATATTTTATTGTCATTTAAAAGTCGTAAGCTATGTATAATAATGGACTGAATTAAATTTGCCTCGTGTGAGATTATGGTATTTTTAAATTGATCCCAATGTCAGCTACGAAATAGCCATAAAAAATAGAAATAGAAAATAAAAGACACTAGCGCCTCTGTCGGTTGTTTTTTGTACTAGCGAAACAGACTCAGAATAGTATAACAGGGTAATTTTAAAGACCTCAATTAAAGCGATAAAAGGTGGAATCTATCATTTATTTTTACGCGGTAAAGATTTTTGTAACAAGGTCTTGAGAGAAGCGCTGTACATCTATTTAATTCTTACGTGTTAAATCTTTTCACTTAAATGAATTGTGGTGGGCTTTGCCATAGGCTCATCATACGCATAATCAATTCATTTGAAATTTATGTAGTGTTTGCCCATAATGGTCAGTTTGGAAAATGTCTACAAGAAAGTTAACGGGTAATGTGAATATAATTAATCCTGATAATTTTATGGTTATTGTTTAGCAAAATGTTGCTAAATAATCGTACAAAGACCACATAATTATGCTGTCACTTCAATGTCAAAGCACACAATGGAATCATGTTAAAAATGCAGAATCCAGTGCAAAAAAGAGATGGAGATATATAGAAGGAATAACACTGTCCAATTTTCACTCCGGAATTGGGATTATTTTTTTACTAATCATAGTACGCGCTCTGGAAGCTTATAAGGCACTTTGTAAAAATATACTATGTTGGTATGTACAAAAATATATCTATTGATGCAAAATCATTCGAGTCTCGATTCATTACATTCTTAAAATAATCATCTATTGTTATTTTGACTATAATTTCTATTTATATTTGAACATTAAGTATTCATTCTGGCATAAATTCATTTCCATTTTATTGTACTTACTAACTATATATTTTTTATTCAAAATTCACAATAAAATAAATATGTTTTCGTTGTATTTAAAAGTTGCCAAAGGCCACTTTTATGCATTGTTTCAATATGAGATTTCTAACTTTGGCCGTATCCAAACAATGTCGACAATGACCGGCTAATGTTAACGTTGCAACTTACTAGATCTTGTATAAGTTACGTCACAAAAATATCTATTTATCTAAAGTATTAACTAAATTACGTCACATGTTACTCTCCCAAAGTTTTAAATAATTATCTATGACTTCTTCGAACCATTTCTTTTTCTTCGCGTCCTTGAATGCAGGGGATAATGTCTTTAATTCTAACTGTAATAAGGCTTCATTTCCTAATAAAGTATCTAGGCTTCTGAGTAAAGATGGTTCCCCGTGTAGCTTTAATAAGCTTGGATATGAGAATATGTAGTAATGGACTCTTAGGCGTTTTGTCGCCCAGTTTTCAACTGTTTTGTTGCCACTAGCCACCTGGAAAGAAAATAATATTAATAAATGGAAAATTAACTAGTAATGACGAAAAAACGTTTGATCATGATTTGTGGAAATGCAATGGTCTGAAGAATGATTTTTGAACATAGAATGGTGAAAAGGAGAAACCATAGAAATTATTATGGAGAACAAAACAGTAGCAGAAGAAAATTGCTATTTGAATTTTGAAATTAGAATTCTTTACATGCGTAGACAGTTGAAAGTCGACTCTTTCGTTCGATATTTAAAATCTTGAAAATTTCTTTATATTTTTTAAAATTATTTTAGATAATCGTAGATTAAGGGTAAGCTCAAAAACTTGTGTTAAAAATATATCTTTAGAATCAGTTACCTTAATCTGGCCTATATGTTTGGCATGCCACGGCGAAAAATAGCCTTCCAACTCCTTAGCAGTAATATCAGCTACTCCTTTACTCTTTAACCTCTCTTTGATCATAGAGTATGCCGTTCTAGAGAACACAAACACCTGGAGTGAGAGCATAGACAAGATTCATGTTTTTGTTCTAATTTTAAATTATATGGCGTGTACTCCAGGGTTTGTCAAGGATAGACTGGTGTTCTCAACCTCTTTTCATTTATTTTTGCATGCAATTTTTTATATAATCTCTCTCTTTCTAATTCTGTTGTTCTTTTAGAGAAAATTACATTTTCTCTAAAATAAGTTTTTTTATGTTTATTACTTTTTGTGGTTAAATGATTCTTGATTTAGTGCATAATTATTTAGTTTTCTTTTTTGCTAGATTTTTTCAACAATTTATTATATTATTAAATTCATAAACTTAAAAAAATCTGACGTAGTATTATCAAATTATGTTTTACAATTTTTGAGATTATAATTGAGGATTTGAATAAAATGTGATAATGAAAAATGATGATCAGAAATAGAGAAAGAGAGAGTATGTGTGAATTAGGGAAAGTAATGACTTTTTATGGTCATGCGCAATGACGATGGTTTTGCAATGATATGAATGAAAAGAAGTTGCTGATTCAGAATCAATGCATAATGACATCCATGTGATTGAAATGATGGTGTATGGATGGTTCATGCATTATTCAGCCTGATTCTACATTTAATGAAAACTTGAGTTTTTTCAACAGAAAATAAAATAAAACGGGGAGTGGTTTAAAGGTAGCCTTCCTTTAAGGCTATTATTTTTGATGCTCATACACTCAACCACATTTTATATTCAGGACTAAAGCTGTCATTGGCCCAGTTAATTTAACGACAGTTCAAGCTTTCCCAATGAATGTAGAATCAGGCTTAAAGTGACACACAGTCCAAACCTTGACAGCGCCAACATGCTCGGCGAAGAGCGGCGAGAAGAAGTTGTTCATCTCAGCGACCGGTATGTCAGAGATACCGCGCGACTTGACGCGCTCCTTGATCCGGGAGTACACGCCACGAGAAAACACAAATACCTGCAGTTGGAATTAAATATTAATAACTAGGTTTTGACAGCTGTTCGGATAGATAAACGGAATCGTTTTTCGCATTTGACAATCTGGCAATTTCAATAACCTATGTAATTATTTCAACGCACAAACCACTTCTAGATATTGTTCCCTTGCTGTTAAAAGGCAACAAATACATATTCGTAAGTAAGATATGCAATTAATGTAAAATAAACCTGACTATGTGGACCATTCCCATTGTTGAACATAGGTTTTCTAATATATAAAATAACTTTAAAGAAATTTGAATGCATTTAGAAGACATTTTTGTTAATAGGTTTTACTGATTACAACACAGAGTCTTCATGGTTTTGTAAACTTAAGCCGCTAGCAAGAACTTGGCATTAGAGGCTAAGTCATCATAGCTCATAATCATCAGCCCGTGTCAGTCCACTGCTGGACAGATACTTCTCCTATGCCACGCCACTGAGCTCGATCTTCAGCCCTTCTCTAATCCCCGCTGCCTTACAAAGATCATCGCCACGCCTAGCTGGGTGTCCTACACTACGTTTACCGCCACGCGGTCTCCAATAAAGAACCAGTCTGCCCTAACAGCCAGGTTCTAATTCGGCCATAGCTCAAATTTACTTATTTTATCTTGGAAGAACCAGATGGCATTTATTAAAAATTATTAAAAAAATAAACAGTCTCACCTGATATAGCGAGTTCCCCGTGATATATGACGCGATGTAATGCGAGCCGTATTTCCTGATAAAGTCGGCGATGGACGCCGTGTCGCCTATGGCTGCCTCCTGTATCGCGTCATACACTACGTCCTCCACTGCGATGTTCCCTGGCAAGTCGCTTAGCTTGGCTGTCTCCCGAAATCTAGGATGTAACAGTTTGAAATTATCTTGGAGATTAGAACAACAAAATTGTAATGGTAAAATACAACTGCTGCTTTCAAGAATGTAGTAATCAGGACTCAAGTTAAAATGGTAATAAAAAAATCTGTCGAATTGAGAACCTCCTCCTTTTTTGGAAGTCTGTTAATTAGAAAGTCAAGTCCGGTAAAACCTCGTCCGGAGGAAACTTATACCAAGTTGACATAAGATTGGGTGTCTTGCCTGCTATGTCAACTCTTTACGTTTAAAGACAGGCGACTTGAGCTTAAAACTATCGTAAAACCAAGTTTTGAAATATTGGGGCCGTACCACATCGTGTTTTTGCAATCACTATTCATGTGTGAGAGCGAGTCACAGTTACTACCGTCGTATAGCTCCGTCTCTTTTACAACGAATCTATTCCTGCTTTGCACGTCATGGTAAGGCCTGTGGTTGGGGTAAGTAAACCAATTATCTAACAGTAATTAGTGTTACTGCAGGAGTACTGTGTCATCACTAATTTAAATCTCGACACCTACTTACTGCTATCTCAACAATACACCAATTTACTTGGAATTGCCGTCCTTTTTTGGCTTTCAATTGAACTAAGTTCAGGGCTTTAATGATGTTTTGATGATAACTTACCTGGAGACTCTGACGAGCACGTAGCAATGGTCTCCGTTGATGAAGGAGGAGTTGATGCCGAGGTTCCTCGCCATGATGTCCGTCGGCCAGCCGGCGGTGAACGCGCGCCATGGACGCTCCAATCTGGAAGGTTTCAAAAATGGTTTTGTAAGTAACTAGATATTACCTGGTAATTCAATAACATTTATACTTCCTACTTTGCATTCTTAATGTAAGAAGTTGTGTCTTTCTGAATACAAAGCATTATCTGATAGGTTCTTCAGCTCATGTTAAATGTCTAAGCCATATTTTTTCAGATTCAGTTTAACGATTTTATCTAGAAAGCCGGAGCAAATACTTCAACTTTCTTTTTGACTAACTGACAGACTCATGACTCTTTGACAATACAAAAGTGTCTGTAACTGGTCTAGCTGAAATAAATGATTTGAATTTTGGAGATCTTTTTACATTCTGATTTAGGTGCATGTCAGATCAGTACACAAACGAAGTATGGTTCCCAAACAATGTAGGTATAAATAAGTAGGTAGGTACTTACATGTATACCGAGGTAATACTGAAATAAGTGTATCTGGCTGGACCACAACCAATCCTAGTAGGGCGAGTTTTCACAGGACAAGTCAACTCTTAACTCTCACTGCTCTCAATCTCATTTTAGAAGATTCAGGTGATGATAACGAGTTTGCAGATGCTAAGTAGAAGCTATGGTCAATTTACCTGCATTGTATATCTAATATAAGATGAGTCCGATTATATTGTGTTTCATATATGGTCTTAATCATTCGAGAGTTTTATGATTATGTCAATGATTCAGCCAAAATATAAACACAAAGGTCAATTATGAATAAGCTAGAAGCAGGTAGCTACCGGATCCAACTGCTTTGGTTGAAAACCAGTTGGATCCATACCCAATCCACTGGGGGGAAACTAACATCACCCTTTTGAGCCATAGCTCACTATTATTCTGGTATGAAAAAAAGTCCATGGCATCCGAGGCCCATACCTTTCAAAAGTAAAATCCCTAAAGTAAGCCTGGAGCAGCTGCTTCAGGTTATCGCAGAACTCCATGTGGAAGTCTCCGTCGAACAGAGTCTTGGCGTGCCTCGGTGTTGGAGCGATGGAGTACTGCTCCACCTCCCGGAACACTGACACCGTGGGCTCCCGGAACACCCAGCCTTCCGTGTCGTTGCGAGGGACCACTCGCATGCAGATGCTGAGGTAGCCATACCTGAAAATGATATGAGGAGTGGATAATTTAGCGTCAACATAATTGTAATTTAAATTCAAGGCTAGTGATTAATTAAAACGCATTTAATTATGCAATAGTTGTGATAATGATAATAAGAAATCTTTATGTGAAAATTCATGCCGAAAAGACTTCAGAATAGTTACCCAAAAAAAATAGGATATTGTCGCCAAAGTGATCTGTCCCATATTTTTTGCCCAAAAGGCTTATTCTCATTTTCTTTTTAAATCTTTTAAATGTATGCGAGACTTGAGTTGATTTATCTTTTATGATCCATTTTTTATTACCCTTCAAATAGACAGGAAAACATTCTAGCCAGCCAAAAGACTTGCACGTGGTTTGGCGTATGTAGGGCTATTTTATGTAACCTATGATTTGCAAAAACCGGGTCCAATAAATGGGTCCTGATTTTAAATTTTGGACATGATTTACCCACCCTTGTAGCCAGCCACCTAGCTTATGTCTCACAGCCAAGAATTACCTGTTGCCCATATATTTAGGTGCTCACCTCATGAATATGTTGATCGCCTTGCCAAGGCCGAGCTCCGAGTCGAGTGTGGTGGCGGCGCCGCACAGTGCTACCGCCAGCAGCAGCACCGAGTGCGTGCGCACCATCACACACGAACTGCACACCTGGAAAACAAGAGAAGACCACGTTAACAAAAGCTTTTGGTGCCCCAAACTTGGGTCTTTTGAAGAGATCAGTGGGCCTGGTTCGAACACAAGCAACGTTAATGTAAGCGGTTTTTAAAAGCGTTTTATAATCGTTTCTCATATAGGTACCAACTATTTATCAAAATTGAAGACTATATTCATATCTTTGGATGCTACGAATTGTTCTTTTCACATTTTGGACAAGTAACACAACCGCTTTAGGATACCTAGTTGTATTTTTTTTAATTGCCTGCATTATCGTTACGATTATATTAGTTTATTCGTGTTAGGCCCACTGTGTATTTGGAAACCTAAAAGGTGAGGAAGGTAAAGACAGAGCTGTTTGGAACCTAGGGATACCTATTGTCTAATAAAAACAGGCAGAGATAACACGGTAACCTCGCTAAGTTCTCCCGCCTATACTTATAGAAATAAATTTTAAGTCGCTTAATTATAATATTTATTTAAATAGTAAATTGACGCATCGTTTTTAACATAATGTGTTTAACAAAGAAATAATTCGTCTATTCTATTGTGCCAACGACAGTTCACGGTCATCAATTTACTTGGCGAGATTCCAGATTAGTCCTTGTTTCCAGAATTCTGCCGAAACCCGGAACAGTTTTCTCCTTTGTGACAGCTTTGGTATATAAATAGATCATTCTTACGTACTTTTATTATTAATCCAAAGTAAGTCTATCTCTCTGTCACACTTACACGGTAAAAAGGTTGATTCGATTTTAATGACATTTTGTATGGAGGTAGATTAAACCTGGGAATGCACATAGCATAATTTTTATTCCCGTGCGTGAAAATGCGGGACACAGCTAGTATTTAATAGTACAACAGATACGCATCCTTTTAGTGGGTATATAAAAAGTAATTAATGCTTTCGTGTGCAAAAAAATGTGAGTAGGTCTCAAAATTTTGTCATAAGGCGTGATATCCTTGAGGTTCTACAGGATACCTATGTCAGTTCATACAGCATTTATTAAGGGGTAAAGTTTGTATGTAATAAAATGGTTATAATTCTGGAAGTATCTAATGTACCGATTACAAAAAATCTCGAGTCAAATAAATATCTTTGGACAATTTCACACAGCGCCATCTAGCCCCGAAGTAAGCAAGCATGCTTGTGTTAAGGAGCTTAACGGATATACTACTTATTATATACTTTTATAAATACATACATATTATACATAGTAACACCCAGACCCGTTACAAAAATTAAAATTCATCATTTCAATTTCTGCCCGGCCGGGAATCGAACCCGGGACCTCTTGCTCAAACGAGAGAGAGAGAGAGAGAGATTCATTACTCCTGACTCCTGAGGGTTATGTTTTATGAGTATACCGGCGCACGCGAGAAGTTAGAAGAAGCTATAATATTCTTAGATAGCTTATATTTTCTAGAAAGATTACCTACGACATTGCTACTAGAAATTCATTACCGGTACCTAGCATTATCTATAGGAACATTGTGTTGGTCTATCAAGGTGTATGTTTGCATGATTCTATACATTCTACGCCAGTTAATGCACTGTTTATTAACACAGGGAACAATACAGTGATGACAATGTATTGTGTATTGACACACCTACCAACACGTGTCGTTTTGTTGTCTAGTACCGAGGAGGTTAAGGGCACAAAGTCACGACTTTGCATTATTTATTGGTTAATAAACTCACTGATGTTTGACCTGCTATGAGCCAATAGGTTTATTTGAATTCTCTCATACATTCCCATTTTTATTCCTTCACTAGATGACCCGGTGAACTTCGTGTCACCTATGTATCTTTACTTTTTACTCTCTACTACTCACCGTTTAAACCTTCCCTGGACTACTACGAACATTTCAAAATCAACATCAAATAAATCGGCCCAGCCGTTTTTGAGTTTCAGTGAGACTAACGAACATCAATTAGTTTTTATTTTTATTCATTAATTTCATTTTAATTGGGGTGTTTTGTTCCTATCTTTAAATTTCGTAAATTAAGAAAGAAAACACTTCATTCCATGCGGGTAGAATATAAAATAGGTTTGGACCTTCTCAAAAGAACCAAGTTCACTGTAATTAATGCAATTTGAAACTAGGTAAATCAGTAGCCGAATTTATCATTCGAATGTTATTCCATAATTGACACGTGATTGGCGCTAATTATCAAATATTAATATTTCACACAATATTAATTAAAGTGAAAATAATATAAAAATCACATATAAAGTTACAAAAAGAGTTTGTCAGAAGTGGGATTCGAACCCACGCCCTCAGAGAGGACCAGAACAACTCGAACCTGTTTGACAGGCAAGGGAACCTTGAGTCTGGCGCCTTAGACCGCTCGGCCATCCTGACAGATACGTAGTGTGTCGAAATTAGCGTTCGCGTCCACGGACGTTATGTTACCACGTGTGGAAACTAGATGGCGCTACGTTGCATTGACGAGTTAAATACACTGATTAAATTGTGGAGTCGTATTTTTTTTATCGTAACAAAAAATAAAAATCATCACTATTTGTTTAACGGGAGCATCGGCTGAACCTGACAACGATTAATTATTATTTATCATGGAAATCTGCTGTTAATTCTTCTCTGCTTCCGAGTGTTTCATACAAATTTATTCTATTTTAAAGAAATACTGGCCGTTTCCCGCGGTGTCACTCGCTTTCCGAAGGACTTTTCGTCATTCATCTGCGAACCCTTTCTATATTATAATGCAAAAGTAAGTCCGTCTACCTGTCGGTTTGTTCCACTTTAAAACACCCGAATCGATTTGAATGAAATTTTCTATGGATATAGTTTAAAACCTGGGAAAAGGCAGGATATTTTTTAATCAGGTGCGTAAAATACTGGCGAAACGGCGGAAACCAGCTAGTTTACTATGATTTTTGAACAGATAAAAATACACAGCCGATACTCAGACATCAGCTGTTCATTGTTACACATCCCACACGTATTATTGACAAACAATTGAACGCGGTACATAGGTAATTTTCCGCATTTTTAAAAGAACTGGGTCAACTGTAATGCAACTTGTTTTAATGTTCGTTCCTTATATACCAAGTGTTAATTAATTAACTAATTACAGCAGGAAATAGACTTTGAAAAATATGTTACCAAATAGCTATTGCAGTTGGGTTTTAATAAAGCAAATAATAAGAAAGAGAAAGTCTTAAGTTTATTTACCGATGCTGTAGTTTAGTTGTTGATACAAAGATATAAAAAATATTAATATCTATGTAATTTTAATTAGCAAACCCCGACAAATTCTTAAAGTTTATACGGTAGGTAGGTACCGCGAAAAACTTATGATAAAATTAATATAATTGTTTTTTAAGATTATTGTTTAATTATTTTTTGGAACCTACTTAGTTATGTAGAAATTAATTTACTGAGTAAATACTTTTCTGGAATAGAGTGAATTAAATTAAGCTTGTATATAGACTAACTAAAAAAGAATTCATCAAATTGCACCAAAAATTTTAAAACCACAGTTACTAAACCAGAGCACGGTTTAGTCAATGGGAACTAATTAGATTAGTTTCGGCACAAATTAAAATCAGTAGGTGAGAGTCGTTCATTGGCATAAAGACCTTGCTGCCATTTTAAGATTTGTTGCCTTCAAGACATCGATAATGATCTAAGTTCTATGAATTACTCTAGAAGACTAATTTTCAATTTATCATAATTCTGCCCTCGGGTCCAGTAAATGCGTTTGTAATTCATATATTTACAAATCTATACTAATATAATAAAGCTGAACAGTTTGTTTGTTTGTACGCGCTAATCTCAGGAACTACTGGTACGATTTGAAAAAATCTTTCAGTGTTACATAGCTCATTTAATGAGCAAAGCTATAGGCTATATATCATCACGCTAAAACCAATAGGAGCGGAGCACCACTATTCCACGCGGACGAAGTCGCGGGCAGAAGCTAGTATTTCATATAACTGCAAAGTGCTGAAGAAAATCACAAATCATGATATCAATAATTAAGATACTTTAACACTTTTCATGACATCAATACATAGATATAGTAATTAAGTAAACATAAATCACAAATATTTAGACGAAACACATAAAATAATATCAAAATTATTCAATTTAATCCCCCATTTTGACAGATCTTGAATGACAGTTCTTCCGTTTCATGTAGGTATAAATAACCGCATAATTTTTTGGTGCAAGCGGCTCTAATGCTTGTTACGTTAGTAAACCTGTAGCCAACACGACCAGAAGAGAAAAAAACCGGCCAAGTGCGTGTCGGGCCACGCGCAGTAGGGTTCCGTAGTGGAAGTTAGTTAGTCGACTATAACTCTGTAACCGGTTAAGCCTACTTAGCCGTGATAGTTTTCCTTGTAATTTCATTACATGTACTACGTCTGTGATTTTTTTCACATTTCTAGGTACAGCCATTTAAAAGTTAGAGGGGGGGGGGGGGGTAACTCGTATCGAACAAAAATTTGCACTGAAAGGCTAGATATTTCGCAAATGGCTCGCTTAACCAAAAAATGGTCTTCACACACCCATAATATTTTTGAAAGACCTATCTAACGATACCCCACACGGAGGGGTACGCGAGAAAAAAAATATTCATCCCCACTTTACGTGTTTGGGAGCTACCCTAAAAAAATATATTTTTCAAAATTTTATTTTACCACTTTCTCGGCGCGATCAATATACATATCCATACCAAATTTCAGCTTTCTAGTATCAAGAACCTCGGAGCTATGCCGCGGACAGACAGACAGACAGACAGACAGACAGACGGACATGGCGAAACTATAAGGGTTCCTTGTCGGACTACGGAACCCTAAAAAGATGATTCGAATTATAGTCTGTACCGATTGACTTTACGAAAAATATAAACAAAATTAAACAAAATTTTCCCACATAGATAAATAAAATGGCATTAAATTATGAATGATGGATGATATTAAGAGCATGAAATTAACATAAATGCGCCATCCTTACGCCTTATGGAAAACACAAATATTTAACCTACCTAATCTAAAACATCTTCAATAATGTTAGCTCCTTAAAACAGTACACCTAACATTACCTAGAACCTGTTATCCTAATAGGAGATACGACCGCTTGAAACGATTACACTGGCTGGCCCTTGACACGGATGACGGGAACAGCTAAATTACACTAGCTGGTTTACGGCTGCATCAATAACGATGTAGATGTCGTGATGGTAATGCATCACGAAGGTGCATTGGAACCGTGGAAATACGCCAATCGTATCATGACATGCTACTGCGATAATAATTTATTAAAAGTATGATAATACTAGCGATTTCCCGAGGTTTCACTCGCATTCTAAGGGAACTTCTACGAGCTTCTGGATAAATAGTATCCTATGTGGTAATCCAAATTATAAACTACTCACTACACTCTATCTATTAAAAAAAAACCGCATCAAAATCCGTTGCGTAGTTTTAAAGATTTAAGCATACATAGGGATATAGGGGCAGAGAAAGCGACTTTGTTTTATACTATGTAGTGATGATGTGTGCACCAAATTTCATAGAAATCCATCCAGAAGTTTTAACCAGACATCCATAAATCCTTACGAATTTTTGCATTTATAATATTTTTAGGATAAATCTAATGATTATTTAATAAATTGATAGTTAATCTAAATGACTGCTTAATCGTTTGCATCATATTTTTGACCCTTGTTTTTATTTTGGTACTTAATACGCTTTATTTAGAGTTTAAATTATGTTTCTTGTTTTATCTAGTATTCTGTAATAATTATATGCATGCGTCTATAATTTATTTGTTTACAGGGTTTTATCTCAACGAATTAAAATTGGCTGGGTTTTCTGTAAAGAACACCCGGACTATTGTTTCCGAAAAAAATAATATTAGGTAGGTATATTATCAAATAGTAATATACAACGTGTAAAAAAAATAAGCAATAAAATTTAAGCGGGCTACACATACGGTGATAACAAATCTTTTGCGCCGTATTAGGAACTGAAAATCTTATGGGATCTTATAGTTTTAGAACAAAAAGAATTAACAGTTTTTGTTAAAAAAAAATAGGTTACAGCCCTAAAAATGGGTTAATAAACTCAAATTTGAAGATCAATAATGCCGAGTTTGCAAATAAGTTACCCCTTATTTTCTACCTATTCGTCAACTAGCCTAATAAGCCTATTAAAATTTAGTGAAAAAAAAAATATGAAAAAAAAAGTTAACAGATTTAATAATAAGATTTTGTCAGTAGCATCTATACTTGCTATATGTACCCTTGAATATTATTGCTTATTTTTTTTACACGTTTTATATACCTAGGTATGTAGTCTAATAGGTGAATATGTCATCAATTATTTTGCTAATATAATTCAGAAGATGTTATAAGATTCACATAAACCACTTGCTCTAATGAAATCAAGTTTTTTATCGAAGTGAATCGTAAAGCCATGCGACCATTAGATACGGCCTTGCCCCGTAGTTGGCCTACTGAATTAGTGTCAATGTAAATTTATTGAATTAAATGTGCGTACAAGACGCATGTATATGTTTGGCTTTTATATAGGGAACATCTACGGGGCGGGTTGCATCAAAACTTTGAGTAAGTAATTTATTCTTTACTGTTTTCTGCGGTATAAAAGTAATAAATATAGGTACTTATAAAAAGTAGCATTCATTACCGTCTACAAAGTACCATCCATATCCATACAAAGTTTCTTCTAATTCGGTTTAGCCGTTTTAGCAAACAAACTCATGTTCGCATTAAAATATTAATTAAAAAGCTGGTGAATTTCGTTAGACTAGCCTAAATCTAAATGTGTAGGTTGCGATACACACAGAGATAATTACCTCGTCAATTTTATTTGTATCTTTTAGCCTTTGCCCATCTACGAGTATATTAGATGTGGCTTCCAGTCTAACCGAATGCAGCTGAGTATCAGTGTTTTACATGAAGCTAAGTTTGGGTACTTAGCTTCTATAGTTCTATGCTACCATTATGTCAAGAATATAATGCTATTATATATGTATTTAATAGTAAAGATAAACTGGCTTATCAATATTAAAAGCCAATCAAAACTTGATGCACTAATTAACCTATTTACTAAATCTCGAGTGCACTTGATATGATACCGAATTGCACTTGAGACTGTAATGTTGCAATTCAAATAAGATGAACGTATTTAGAATTATATGAATATGGTCGTTAATGGTTAATATCATGGATGTTTTCCTTACCAAGGGGTATCGTGTTACCCGGTAACTGGGTTGTGCAAGTCAGATAGGCAGTCGCTCCATGTAAAACACTGGTACTCAGTTGCATCCTGTTATACTGGGAATCGACCCTAATACAGTTGCGAAAAATTGTACGTATATTAATTTCTTAAAAGATAATGGAACTACATATTTCCATTTTTAGGGTTCCGTAGTCGACAAGGAACTCTTATAGTGTCCGTAAGTCTGTCCGTGACATAGCTCAGAGGTTATTAGTACTATCAAGCTGGAATTTAGTATGGATATGCATTTTGTATACGCTCACAAAGTGGTGAAATAAAATTTCGAAAAATATTTTTTATAGGGTACCTCGTGTATGCCGTCATGTGGGGGTATCGTTAGATAGGTCGTTTCAAAAATAGTATAGACCATTTTTCGAACCCTATTGCTCGTGGCCCGACACGCACTTGGCCAGTTTTTTTTTCAGTAATTGAGAGCAGCATTCTTAAGTGGGCTATGTATTATGTGCATGCAACACGAGCAAAGCCCTAAATGGGAGCTAGTATTATTTAATACAAGTAAAGTTAATCTATACATATAAATTGCTTTGTCCTGAATGACTCACGGATCAACGCACAATCTAAAGCGCTGATCGTAGAGACCTGAAACTTGGAGGGTGTATTCTTTGCATCACGTAGGCGTCCAATAAGAAAGGATTTTGCGAAATTCTACTCCTAAGGGGTAAAAAAGAGGGGCAAAGTTTGTATGAAACTCTGTCATTTTTAATTTGAATTCGTATAGCCCACACGGGCGAAACCGCTGGTGGAATGCTAGTATATGTATGTATATTATGTAAGTTGTAACTGCGCAATGTACAGGAGTGCCCCGTACAAGTACAAACTCGGGTAAACTTAGCATTCCAGCTGAGGAGCGCGTATTTATAGCCGGGGTACGACAACAAACGCAACTCGTGCGCATCTCACTACGGACAGCAAAACAATTACGTTTAATATTCAGTTCATGCTTGATAGATTGATGATAATTAACAAGTGATTCATGTAGGTACCTATTACGAGTAATTAAAGTACATAATCAAATTTTGTTTTTTTTTTTGTGTATGGAATGTGTTCTTTATTATTAGATTAAAGTGACAGAAATCTTTACTTAAGAAATGTGACGTCATAAGAGTTCTCTTTTTGAAAACTGTTTGTGTATGTATGTAGATATATTCACACTAGTTTTTTCCCTCGGTTTCACCCGCATCCTGAGGGAACTACTTCGCTTACCCGGATAAATAGTAGCCTATGTGTTAATCGTGGTCATAAACAACGTGCGTACCAAATTTCGTCTAAGTCCATTCAGTGGTTTTTGCGTGTAAGAGTAACAAACATACATCCATACATCCTCTCATCTCTTCAAGTAGGTAGGAAGTAAAAAATAAAAACAAATAAAAGTCAGAGAAGTCGAATAAAAAGCTGATATGTATGATGACTGAAATTATACTGTAATAAAATCATTGAAATATTGACATTAAAATAAAAATAAAATATAATATACATAAGTACGCCATTACAAAAGTGAAATACTGATACAAAGGGCTTTAATTTAAGTACATAAGCACAACTTATTGTATAGGAAGTGTTCCAGTAAAAGCAATCAACTAGCCCAGTAAGTATTGGCCAACCAACACCAAGTTATATTAGTACCACTACTGGCTCACTGTCATAATATATCGCGAACACTTTCTAAGAACTTATTATTAGGTCAATCAATACCATAATTAATTATTATGTAATAATAATTACATAAGCAACTATAGTTTATTTATTTATTTATTTTTTATTTTATTAGTTCTAAATGGTAATTTAATAATAAGACTAGTTTTAGGTACATTTGCATTTATGGTATAGTGATTCAGAGCGAGAGCCTAAAAGTAGCTTATAATATATATTTATAACCGTCTCCAAGGTCCCATCTATCTCCGTACCAAATTGCATCCAAATCGGTTAAGCCGTTTTACCGTGAAAGCATATAAATGTTATAATATTACAGTATTATAAATGCGAAAATGAGTTTGTTTGTTGTGTAAATTAGGATTAACATGAATCAACTTTATTCCTTATGATATATAGCCTTCCTCGATAAATGGACTATCTAACACTGAAATATTTTTTCAAATCGGACCAGCGGTTCCTGAGATTAGCGCGTTTAAACAAAATGACAACATTTCCCTTCACTGCTCTGCTCCTTTTGATTGTAGCGTGATGAAAGGTATACTATAACCAGCTCAGGAGTATGACAAATAATTGTACCAAGTTTCGTTAAAATCCGTCGAGTAGTTTTTGTGTCTATAACGGTTATACAGACAGACAGACAAAAATTTTACTGATTGCATTTTTGGCATCATTATCGATCCCTAATCACCCCCTGATAGTTATATTGGAAATATATTTCATGTACAGAATTGACCTCTCTACAGATTTATTATAAGTATAGAAGATAGATAGATATAGATATAGTGGTAGGGGAGCCCACGATGCTAAATGGGGATTTACTCGAGCGTCATAGAGACCTATTGGGATGCAAAGCTTAGATGATAAGAAGAAAAAAATGTTATATAATGTATCGTTTTCATCGGTGGGGGGAGCAGCTATAGATTTTCAAAAATGTAAAAAAAATCTGTTGCATGGACATAATCGAGCGCGTCAGATATTGATAACATCAATGTCCTACGTATTTTTAAGAATGTATGTATGTTAATCTGATCGTTTGCATGATGGGGGTGGTCGTACGTAAGGGTTGAAAATGAAAAAAAAAATAATTTAATCGAGCGCGTCAGATTTTCTAACGGGGTGTTAAGTGAACCTAAAAAAACGCTCTCAATCAATAATCTGACGATTTCGATGTGACGCAACCTCGTGGCCATTATTATAATGTGCAAAAAATCGCCATTTTGAAATACTCGAGCGCGTCAGATTAAGATATATATGGTTCATCTTTATGTCCTAGACGTGCTGTCTCATAATCTGACGATTATCTAGAGGGATTCGCCTAATCTGACAAAAAAACATTTTTATTCAAACCATTGGACTTAATTAATTGAAAAGCTCAGGAAATAGCATGCAAATAAAAACGTGTACGTTTGTTAAGTAGAATACTACAAGTATTCTCGAAAATTTTTTTTTTTAAATGCTCAAAAAAATTTTTTTTTTTATAATTAATAGATTAATTAATCATCATCTTCATCTTTTTCGTGCTCGAACAAAAAAAAAACGTAAACGAAAAGCCAAAACGTTGGAAATACTGTTAATAATATTATGCCACGAACGAGTCTGTTCTGTGTCATCAGCTGTGAAGGCGTCATAGCAACCGAAACCAGAGTAGGGACGGAGTGAGATAGTAATTAATAGATAGAGAAAGAGTGAGAGGGGAATAGAAACGCGGAGAGGATAATCATCATCACGCAGCTGCACGCATTAAACTTTATCGACGAATTTTTGTTACTTCGGCTTGTGGAAATGGTCAGATTATATATTTTTCGTTATCCTTGAATAATTTACTACAAAATAAAAAAAATTCAGCCACGCTCGAGAATGTCGAGATGACGTTTTTTTTTACAACTTTTCCGCCCTCCCCTTTCTTTGCGTCTCTCTCAAATTGTCAGATTAGTGGAATATACACTTTTTAGCATGTAATTAACTCACCCTACCTTAATCTGACGCGCTCGAGATTGTCTGATGATCGATTTTTTTTTACTAATCTGATCCTTTATCCTTGACGCGCGTCCTTATATATGGGGCTCATATTTGGTGGAGGTACTCAAACGGGTACAAGGTATCCCCCTGTATATTAATCTGCCGCGCTTTAGTAAATCCCGAAATCCCTTCTAGGGCTCCCCTACCATAGATAAAAGTCATGAATCATCATTTCACCTACTAAGTTAGTTTAGTTAAGCAGTTTAAATTCAGTTAAAGTTGATTTGCTGACGGTTAATTCAAGCACAGCCGGATTTAACGCGTTAGCAGTTCAATCCTAATTGAATCCCATGTAAACATGCCTATGTTTAGCAGTAAACATAACACATGGGACACGTTTGTAAATAACGTTTTGCATTCAATAATAGATAAGGTGCAATAGGGTAGGATATTTTGTGTAAGCTAAACCCAAGTAGGTACAGTCAGCGTCTAATAGATAGTGACACTCAGGGTATTCAAATAAATAGACGCAACCAAAAAGTCAATCATATTGTTGTCAACAATTTAGTCGCTCAAAAGGTCGAGACGTTTAAAATGTCATATAGATAGGTTTAATCAAACCGCCATAAATATGGTAACAGTCATCGCGCATAGGTAGGTATATATTTTTTATGAAAATCATCAAAAACGAAATGTGTCGCTCCGCCTACAGCGGGGGGAGTCATTTGATGATTTCCCATCCCTGAAAAAAAAAGAGTAAACTACCCATAAATCTACAACTGCAATTATATTTTTTTAACATATAACCATTTAAGTATGAATACTGTTATAGCAAACTAGCTTTCCGCCAGTGGCTTCGTCCGCGTGGGCTATATGAATTCTCAGCCCGATCGGTTTAAAATTGGCAAAGTTTCATACAAACTTTCATCCCCTATTTTATCCCCTTGGGGGTAGAATTTATCAAAATCCTTTCTTAGCGGATGCCTACGTCATAACATCTACCTGCATGCCAAATTTCATCCCGATCCCTCCAGTGGTTTGGGCTGTGCGTTGATAGATCACTATGTCAGTCAGTCAGTCACCTTTGAGTTTTATATATATTTAGATATTAACACGTTGTCACATACCTACTAAGGGCCAAGCTCACCGATAGACGGTTTCGTAATCGGTCCCTTGAACAAAAACATTTTTTAACAAAGAAGCGAGAATTTTAGTGTTAGTTCTTCTCGTTTAAACCGGAGTTGGTAATATACTGTTTTAGGAATAAAAAGCCTATCTTTCCAAAGTTGGAAGTTTGAATTCATGGTAAACAGCTGTTTTAGTTGATCGGACTGTTAACTTGTGCGTGAACTTGGGCGAACAAGCCGACCAGTCACCAGATTCCATGGGATTAGTATCAATTACCATTTATTATTCTAAACTTATCACGCAGGTGTTTTTAATTAGTCATAATAGGAAGAACCATATCTATACTGTATTAATTGGCGGTGTATGTGATATTCAAAGGTTTCAAGTTCTTAGATCAGGGGCCTTACCATGACGTGCCAAAACAAGATTATTTTCGTTGTGAAAAAGAGACGGTGCTATACTATGTTAGTAGCTGTGTCTCATTCTCATACCGGAATAGTGTTTGCAAAAACACGTAGTGATACGGCCCCAGCGGCCTCACAGTGGATTGTTAAAGCAGTATTAATGCCGTTGCAAAAAAGGAATGGTAGGTACTGTGCGTAGCTTATGTGTCTCTCTCACTCCTCTTCTCAGGGGACAAATTAAATCACTTTAAAGAGATGTAGATTATAAAAGATGGAGCTTCATATGACAGCACCATGATTTTTTTAGTACTGGAATTAAGATCATTTAATATTAACCATATCATAGACCTTTTGTTTTCGGATGGGAAATCATCAAATGCACCTACAGCCGTCACGTGGGTGGGGCGGGTGGGAGTGTCAGACTCTTACTGACTAAAACCCATCCATGTTCCTTCCTCAGCCCTTTGTATTCCGGGTGTGATGGTGATTGAATAGAGTATTGAAATGAAAATATATTGTATATTGTTTTTTGTGTGTTCAAACGGTAACAATGAATAAGCCGGGCGTGGTAAAATAACAAATTTGCAAGGATTGGTTCCGCGACCTGCCTGATTAGTATTGCGTGGTCAACTATGAAGTTAATTAGTGTGTTGGTTAATTAAGTGTGCGACATATTATTTTATGTTAATTCTGGTTTAGTTTTAAATATACGTTTCACTTTATAGCTTCAATCATTGATTTGACCGGAATTCCCAGTCCACTAAAGAAAGTTTAGTGAAGTTTAGAATAATTAAAAATCGAAACTCAAACTTCTTTTACTCATACATTTTTCTTTCACAAAAACTTTTTCTTTTACTCATACATTTTTCTTTTACTCATACATTTTTCTTTTACGCATACATTTTCGAATAGCTGGTAGTGTTATTTTCTACATAATGTAAAAAAATTAAAAGGAAAACCACGAGATCTCTTTATAGAAATATCCAGAATAACCAGCATTATTTTTAAACTATAAATAGAATAACATAAAATTATCAACTAAATGGTTGTGTTCTTACCAAGAGCAGTTACCAGCGATGCAAATCATGAATATACTAATAGGTATGCCAAGTTTACGTATCGCAATCTTAATATAAACTCATCATATTACGAATGTAAAGAAAATATTTATAAACTTGTTCCAGTAAGTACAAATGCGATAAATAACGATGTTCTTAGATTAAACAGAGGACGAAGTGAATCTAGAAATAATAGTAATGGAAATTTAATAGCTTCCTTGGCATTTGCATTAAAATTATGGTTTAATTATGATAATGATACAATTGTATGACTCGAGTTATTAAGTGAATGGATATTTTCTGTTGTAACCTTTAGGAAGAGTCGACTTTGAAATATGTAGGTATATGGACTATTAATTAATGTTTTAATGAAAACAAACAATTATAGTTTTGAATAATTGTTGAATATATTATAACTAACCGTTAGATTAAGCATAAAATTTAAGAAAAAAAACAAGGAAGCCTTTGCATATCCGAGTAAAACTTCGATTGTGTATTAGGATGGGACGAAAAATATTAAGTACCAAATATTTTACGTAGAAAATTTAAGCATCATCGTGTATTTCAAATTTAATATAATTATATCTGATCTTACACACTATAGAAACTATTTAAACCACCAACAATTTGCACGAATAACTCCATTTTGAGACACAATGGTGCCGATTCTGCCTTACACACGACTAAACTAATTTTAAAATATCATGCTCTTTTTCTATTGCGAAATACAAGAAGAGGATAGCAAGTAATTCAGTGCTGTCAAATTAAATGACAGATGACATTTTGTTCGTACAGGTTTGTTAATTTAGTCGAGATGTTACGTCGTGATGTTTAATTTGTAATGGAAAACTATTTTTTTCTAATTTGACAGGTGTTAAAAGTTTGCTATCCCTTTCTTATATTTGTTGATGGAAAGAGAGAATTATAGACTAAATTTAATTTAGATGGTGTCAAGAGAATCGCGGCCAATGGCTCACCATTTAGTAAACACGTAATTTTGTATGCAAGCAATTTTCCTTATAAAGCCTATTCCAGCCATTACAATTCCAAGATATAAAAGGATTGAACACAATTTGGAGTCCCGACGCGTGAGTCATACAGTTTCCTGTTGAACCGCAGAGAAGCTAATAAATGGAGTGAGCATTTTCTGCAGAGATGCTGTATAGTTTTTTTTATCTATTGCTAAATAAATCATAATTGTAGTGCATCGGTCGCCTTATTGACCGCAACCAATGGGTTAGGATTATGTTTCTTTTTTATTAGTAAAGGTGGTATTTCAAAACTAAAATTTAATTTAAAATTATTCTTTCACTTTGTCGGTGCTTGTGTAATTGTGAATTAATTTAAAGATTTATGTACAAATGAAATATTATACTTATCGCTATAGGCATTCTGTCCCAATTAATGTCAGAGTGATGCGGATACAAAGCACGTTTCTGAGATTTAAAAAAAATCGTTTGTACCATAATATTAATAGCATCGTTATTTACGTTTGCGCATTCCATTTACTATTTCCTCTATGTGTTTATCCATTGCCGGTCATTGGTACGTTCCTGTTTAAGTAATGGACATCTTATAGTCTTATTAAATCCGCTGTTTATGCGGTCGGCATTATTTGATTCACGATAGTAAATTATGGTGCAAAGCTCTCTTGAGAGTCTGTAAACGTCGCGAATGAATTGTTACTGGCGTAGAATTCATTTGGTTTAATTTATATAGTCTACTTTGATTGAGGTTTGAAATACTAGATTAATTTAAACATTTACTATGTAAGGGACTAATTTTATTCAGTCTACGTGAACATAATGTATGAATCAATCCATACATTACGAGCCGAAGATTAAATCGAAATCTTTGTATTTCTTTCAAACATATTGCTATTTCTAAAAGGAGTATGTACTGAGAAAAAAAAATATTTTAGTTTGGTTGTTTGTTCTATATTATATTTTTTTAACAATATATGTTCGCAGCAGGATTAATTGAATTTTAAATATTTATATGAGCACCTCAAATGATATTTTCATATAATTTTAGCCACACATCGACTTTTTAATTTTATTTAGACGTAATGACTTGGGCAAGAAGGTAATTATTTTTTTAAATACTGTTAATTACATCAGCATGCGAATAGTTTTGTTTGGTCTACCCTTTTATGCGAAACTTTCCCTCAATCTCATAAATAAACAGCGGCTTGACGGTGTCATGAATTAACTAACCAAAATTGCCTAACCGAGTTTACGTTGTATGTCTTCACATAATTATCAGACACAGGCATAATGCGCCTTCCTTCATTGTGAAATGTTAGTACAGAATAAATGTAAAATATATATATTTTTTAATCTGAATAACATAATAATGTTTTTTTTGACTCGATGATTAACTTGTACAGTCAGTTGCCAAAATATGTACACAAACAGACTTGGGTAAATTCGAAATTCAAAATAGTTTGTGTTCGACTAGCCGTGTAGCTTTAAGCAATAAAATCTCATAAATTCCACAAGTTTCTTGAAGTGTTTATTTTTATTCTTTTTTTAATAATAAACCGTGCATTTGCATTGAAATTAATAGATAGACACGGGCTTTACCATGACATACCAAATCAGGAATATTTTGGTTGTGAAAAGGAGATGGTGCTATACGACGTTAGTAATTGTGTCTCACTCTCACACCTAATCTGCGTGACCTACATTTTGTGTCTTGACGCACTTAATGAACGTTTAATTTAATCCAATCTACTTTATTACCGTCGCCTAAACAATTGTATATTGTTTTACCATCGTTGTTAAAACAGTAATATATTAATATAATTAAGATGACAAGTAAAACCTGACCGTTGATTCAAACGAATAGAAAATAAGAATTAACAAAAATTTAACATCAAACACAATTGAAAGATGATATTTTCAAATTCAATGTCGGATATCGTAATCGACCTTCGATTTTAGTGTTATTGATAGAAATATGTTACTTTCACAATATTTAGCATCTTTTTAGGGTTCCGTAGCCAAATGGCAAAAACGGAACCCTTATAGATTCGTCATGTCTGTCTGTCTGTCTGTCTGTCCGTCCGTATGTCACAGCCATTTTTTTCCGAAACTATAAGAACTATACTGTTGAAATTTGGTAAGTAGATGTATTCTGTGAACCGCTTTAAGATTTTGACATAAAAATAGAAAAAAAGCAATAAATTTTGGGGGTCCCCATACTTAGAACTGAAACTCAAAAAATTTTTTTTCATCAAACCCATACGTGTGGGGTATCTATGGATAGGTATTCAAAAATGATATTGAGGTTTCTAGTATCATTTTTTTCTAAACTGAATAGTTTGCGCGAGAGGCACTTCCAAAGTGGTAAAATGTGTGTCCCCCCCCTGTAACTTCTAAAATAAGAGAATGATAAAACTAAAAAAAATATATGATGTAGATTACAATGCAAACTTCCATTGAAAATTGGTTTGAACGAGATCTAGTAAGTAGTTTTTAAGTAATCAGCAATTTTCCCTTACAAACAAACTTAATTATGCGGTCGGAAAAAACAAAATAATTGCGACTTTATTGCGTATTTTTTCTTTCCAATGGTCGGAACCCTCGGTGCGCGAGTCCGACTCGCACTTGGCCGGTTTTAGATATACTGTTTTGGTAAAGGTTATGATTTTTTATAATTATCAGGGAATTATAGGGAGATCATGGCTAAGTAACAGCCATGCGGATCGACCGATCAAAGGTTAAGCTGCGCTTGAGGCAGTCGGTCCGTGGATGGGTGACCATCGATGTAATAGCGAGACTCCTCCGTGCCTCGGAAAGCACGTTAAGCTGTTGGTCCCGGCTGTCATTTTGTAGATCTTTGACAGTCTTTCCGGGTAGTCAGAAGCCAGAAAGTCTGACAACCAGTCTTACCAAGGGGTATCGTGTTACCCGGTAACTGGGTTATGGAGGTCAGATAGGCAGTCGCTCCATGTAAAACAGTGGTACTGAGCTGCATCTGGTTTAGACTGGAAGCCGATCCCAAAATAGTTGGGAAGAGGCTTGGCAGATGATGAGGGAATCAAATCAAAAATTCATTAATCAGTAATCTCTTGAATTTTATAACAATCACATTTTTTAACACGCTTTTATATTAGCTCGGGTTGTATGTATGTATGTATGTAACGGAATCTTTGAACCTAATTTTCACTGGTTTCTAGACGTCTGATCAATTTGGAACTTTGCACACGTGTTAAGGGCCGATGACAATGCAATAATCCGATAAAAAAAACTAAAAGAACACACTTTTATTGCTGACCGAACTAAAAAATGGAAAATAAATAATAGTTTAAAAAAACTTAAAAAACACGCTTTTATTGCTGACCGAACTAAAAAGTAGAAAATAATTTTTAAATAATTCAATTCAGAGTAAAAGCGTGGTAAAAGCGCTTGATATTATAGGAATGAAAATATAGGAAAATGCACCCCACGCTTTTTACTCTGAATTGAATTATTTAAAAATTATTTTCTACTTTTTAGTTCGGTCAGCAATAAAAGCGTGTTTTTTTAGTTTTTTAAACTATTATTTTGTAGCTTTGTAATTTATTTATATTAAGACTTAATTGTAAGATTTAATATTAATGTGATTTAAAAACTAAAGTGACAACTAACTTCAGTCGCTGACTGTACATTTTGAAGTAGTTTACCTTTCCATTTAGCACTTTTGTAGCAAATTACTTGTTTATACAATAAGAATTGACTTTGTCATGGCGTTATGATCCAAAGTTATTTTAGTATTTCTGATCGTGTAAATTTTCCTTATGTCGAACAAAACATACAGAATTTTGTCCATGCTATGTGTAGGTACCTGCCTAATTGCATATATTTCTTCTGTAGGTACCGCAGGTACCGTACCTATATAGGTGTAGTAGTCGACAGCGCTAAGTTCAATTCCCAGATCAGGGTCCATACCACCACGAGTATTTGAAATCACTGTTCATATTATGTGAGAGCGAGACATAGCTAGAAACGTCTCATAGCACTGTCTCTTTTTGCACAACGAAAATATCCCTGATTTGGTACGTCATGGTTAGGCCACAAGCAGTGTTATTGTGTTTTTCCATCACGAATTTCTCAGTATCACTACGGAATCTAGATTTTAGCCAGATTAATAGCAACAGAATTTGCCCCCTGTGTTGTTTTGTTATTTTTTTTCATAAATCCATGCTTTAATATTATATTGTTTGTGTTTGTCCAGGTGCGTTAAGTAATTCCCTCGGTACGCGGACGAAACCGCGAGAAACAGCTAGTATAATATATTTTTATACAGTCTTTAGGCTAAGTCTGCTGGCTGGTAGGCACATAACCAATCGGCTAAATGAGTACCTACCTGTGCTTAATCACGTCAGAAATAAAGGTGTGATATTATGTCATGTTGTTTCCTAGTACCCCTTATCAGCCACCCAATTCCCATGGGAAGGAATCCGACACGTTACCCAATGTTGATACCCATGCCCAGATAAGGGGAATGCTATGAAAACAAACCTAGCAAGCCGAGACCCAATGTTATGAATTAGATTCGTCATTCGACCACCAACTTACTTGATACTTTACAAACATACAACGTTTGAAGCAATTTCGCTTATACTTTTGTATATGAGAACGTACAATGTAAACATGCATAGTATGTACTAAGTAAGTAAGTGTAAACTAATGACGATGTTAGTCTAGAACTAACATAACTTTACAATAGGGAATATGCGATTCTTCAACCATTTTTCTGTTAATTATCGATCGAATGTGACGTAGAAGTCTACAATAGGAATGTAAAGTTGATACATTCGGCTAACTTCTATTGATTGTTATTATAGATTTTGACGTGACTCAAGCGTTTCAAAATATCGGTTGTTTACACTTTACAGTGCCCGTATCGGTCTGGTATTTTTAAAAAGTATTTTTTGGAGCTGTTTTTTTTTACAATCACTTACCGAGATATAATAAAATAATATAATATTCCCTATTATGTCAAAATTAAAGACCTTTCTTCAAGTAACTAACATTATATTAACATGCATTTTCCTCGAAGGCTTAAGCCATCAACCTGGTCGATCGTCAGAATTTATAGCTACGATACATAGAACAGTCACATTTCACCATTAATTTTTTATCTCTCTAGCCTGAATAACCCGTTGGCCTAGTGGTTGGAAGCATTGAATCCTGGATCCGATTCCTCGACAGACATTCTACTAATATAACTAGCTGTTTCCCGGGATTTTACCCATACCCTGGCGAAACTATTTCACTCACCCGGATAAAAAGTAGCCTCTAACCGTCACCAAGGTACCATCTACAATCTCCATACCAAACATCAAGACGGTTTAGTCGGTCCATGGTTGGTCCGCATTTATTTTATTAATACCTAAGTACTGGATATTAATTTTATTTAAATAATTAATTATTTTGCATATTAACAAGAAAACTTACTATAGCTAAAAAAAAATATATATATATATATGGAAAACTACTAAGTACCTACCTATACCTAAGTTAGATTTTAATGTTCAACTATGTAACTTAAACCTCAGCTAGTCGACGCGACCACGTGGGGTCAGTGGCCGGGACAATGAGCCTGATCGTCGATATCCTGTACTTTAGCATTATTATTCCCCGACCGTTCCTTCAATGTTCCACGTTTGACGCAACATGCCTGGCTTGAGGATTGAATAATTCCGTACGCGGTGATGTAACGCGTTGTATCATTGTTTTTTTGAAAACGACCTTTTTGAAGGACGGTTTTTTGTCAATTAATATTTAACTGCAGGAAGCATTAATGATTCTGCTCATAGCTTATGGTAGACTAGCTTTTTTCTGACTATGGTTTGCTGTGAATACAGAATGCTCAATGTTATCGATCAATGCATATGCTTTAATTTTAAACTGTCAATTGAAAAAAAAAACTCATCTTTTAGACCACTTCCTCTTTCTACTTATGACCTACGTTTTTATGTTATGTAGGTCTTACAGGATTTTTTAGTTCTAATTATTGCTTTCATTTAGTGTCGTGTAATTGAATTTGTTTTGGAGGAGGCCTCTGAAAAATTACTTTGTGACTGGCATGACCTGGGGCCGTACCACCATATGTTTTTGCAATCACTATTCCGGTGTGCGAGCGACACACAACCACTTACGTCGTATAGCATTGTCTCTTTTTCACATCGAAACTATTCCTGCTTTGGCACGTCCTGATAAATCTCCTAACTAAAGTCAAATCTAAAAAAGTAGGGCTGCCCCCTCAAAGAGGTTCTTTAGTAATGTTAATATCAGTATCATAACTTTGGCGCACTTTTTTACTTCAATCATACTAACTACCTTTACTACAGCATCCTACAACTTTATCCATCCAATCATTTTCTACTCTAGCCACAAAATCATACTCCATACACTGACCTTTTTAAACCTGACCCCAGAATGTTTTCTCTCGGCCGTGTTGTGTTGCAAGCATGCATAAAGATGCGCACTTTGTCTCCATATGCACTGACAAGGTCACTATTGTAACCAGGTTATTGGGTTTAAGTGAGACAAGTCTTTATGATTTATTTGACGTGTTTTGTAATGGAAGTGTCGTAGATATTGTGTTTATTTCTAAAGCTGGAGAAAAGAGACTTCTAAAGATAGTTACATGCGTAAAATTATGTTTTAATGCTATGTTGGAAGTGTGAAAATTTAATTTGTATGTATTCAGTTTAAAAAGTAAGGGTGCAAATAGATACAACTTGTAAAGCAGAAAAGTCGCAAAAGATTTATATTAAACTTACGAGTTAGAAATTTAGTAAGATAATTGTCACAATGTCTGTCTACACCAATGGTTGTGTTGGCACTTGTTCTTTAAACAATCAATCAAACCAATTTAATATAATCCAAAAATGGTTTTGGGAGCTCAAAAATAAATCCTCCCACACCAAGACTGCCTCAATCAGTAACGTGGTCACATTAGTCTTTTTCAAACTCGTAACGATCAACATTAATCTTGCAACGAATAATTTTTCATATTTCGTTATTGTAACATAAGTTTAATGTGATATCGGTTTTGGTTTGACGTGCATTACTATGAGTGTAAAGTGATACACGCATGATTATAATTATTTTGTAATATTTGGTCCTGCAATGTACGTCATTCGTTTTTCGATACATTCTTACTGAATTACTACATATCTTATCGCTATGGTGGTTTTATGTTGGTCATTACGCCGGCTTACATATACTCGTATATATAGGATTAAGCAAAGATGTGCCTAATATACACCCACATTTCTCTAGCAATGTTTCTATGTACCATCATCACGTAGAAAACGAGTCCACAAACCAATCAAATATTACTTGACCTACGAATCGAACCAAAGACTTTATGCTAAACCAACTCCAATGCTTCCCATGTCCACGGCGCGCGGCGGGTTTATGTTTCACGCGCGACTTAAAGAGATATCAACATAGTTCACGGGGCCCCCTAGAGCTAGTACCTGCTAGGGTTTCGGGATTGCTCGAAAGAGATGCCTTGGCCATGGAACGCAAAGGGCATGGATGGGTCATAGTCAATAAAAGTCTGACATTTGTGACACCTCTCCCGCTGTAGGCGGAGCGGGTGGGTCATTTGATGAAAAGAAAAAAACACTAGATCTTGCGACCATTACAACAAAGAGGCGGTCTTGTATTACAATAAAATATCAATGTTAATAAACGTATACATGTTCATAATGTTACCATACCATAATATTACCGTATTAGTTCCACCAAGCCATTGTAAGGTGCATGACTCACGCGTGAAGATGCGTTGCAATTTAAACTTTATGATACCTTCTGAAGGTTGACTATGCGTGTCAAGAGTATGGGCCACCATTTCCCTAATATTGAAGGCTGTGCCATTGAATTCACGGTCTGTGTTATACATTATTTGATGAGAAAGGAAATATCACCGATAAAGTATTGGGCTGTGGGATCATTCGAAAGAGTTACCGCGCCCATGGCGAAGGAAGGGACATGGATGGATTTTAGTCAGTAAGAGTCTTACACCTGTCCTGTTCCGTCCACAGCAGGAAGAGTCATATAATGATTCATATAGAAAGAAAGAAAATTGAATGCGACGTTAAAAATCCATCTGAGAAGAGAGAGAGTGAGAGAAGAACATTAACTGTTCTTCTTCATCATGTAGAATAGCAAAGTCACCAAGATGGTAATTGTCAAGGCTACAGCTTCTGCGGGATGGATGAGGGAAAGAGATACCGCGCCCCCGGAATACAAAGGGCTGAGGAAGGAACATGGATGGGTTTTAGTCAGTAAGAGTATGACACTAACGGCGCGTTATTTGATGATTTCCCATCCAAAAAAGGGCTACAGACTACATCTAAAGATAGCCACTCGTAGATGCTATTTAAATGCATCCCAAGGGGTTATTGTTGCCTATAGAAACCGGCAATAGTAATCACAATAAGCCAGGAAGATGAAAAAACTATTAAACAATAATAATACAGCATATAATTGTCCCACTGCAGATGAAAAGCTTCTTCTCATACTAAGAAGGCACGAGCGTTTAAGGAAAGTGTAGGGCTATCTGAAGATGATTTATTTATTTTGTCATTGTTTTAAGTGGTGACCAAAATAAGCTTAGAAAATGCGACCTAGCAATGCGACAATTTTATTTATTTCATTTTTTATATAGGTAGTCTCATTGATATTTGCTGTGACGAAATTGATTTGGCATAAAACAAAGGTCGCTTTATTTCTGTTCCAATTATGTGTGTATTGTCTTTTCTTTTAATTTAGTTTAAGGTCGCGAACACACAACAGGAAAGCTATAATTTCGCACGCCTTTACATTTACAATGCTGTCATAAGCTTTGTTTGTTTTTTTTTATAGATCGATACTTTAGACTCTATCTATAGTATAGACCTTGTTTTGAGCATAAATTTGGAGCCAGCGAGGTACAGCAACACTATCTACTCAGTGGAAGAAACAGGTACCTATGTTGATAGTAAGTAATTCTTCGAACGACCGCCATCACAAACAGTTTTATAACTATTAGATAATAATTATGTATCCAGTAGCAAAAATTATAATTTAACCTTAAACCAATTTCAAACCGCAACCTTGTATCTACTCAAACTAATAAGCGCTCCACTTTCATTTGCAAACCATCCCAATTCGACCTTATAATAATAATCTTCACCGTCGAGCCAAATCTCCCGCTAAAATATTGAACAAAGATGACCTTTTCGTTGTGCTCGCGACTGTACCTGCGCGCGCGCACCTCTTCGTCACTCGCTCTTGACATTTGTGTTTGACGCTAACCGCTTCAAGCGTGGCGATGGCATTTGTAAGTTACGTAAATTTTAGAATTTGAATTATGTTTTGTTTTGCTTTTGTTTAGATTCGTTAATAGAATTGGGTTAGGATGTTTTTGTCGTTAGAATTCTTGATACTAATTAAGTAGTGGTTAGGGATATAAAAGTTCATTGGATATCAATTCGTTGTAATTAGTTTACTTATTACTTACATTAAACTTGTACCTTAACCTTAACAGTTTTTTTTGTTTATATAATTATCTTAATGTTACCAAATAATTGTAAACACCATCTTTTGAAAAAAGTAACCATGGAGTTTCTTACCGGCTATTCTCCATAGGACCTACTCTTGAAACCGTGCAACTATGATTTTCATAAGAGTCTGCCTTATACAAAAATGGGCCTATTGGAAAAAAAAAATTTAGAGTGATAACAATCCACTTAAGATATGTATAAAGTACTCTGACCGTACTTTTGGCTTTTTGGTCGCGGGTTCGATTCCCGCATGGGACAACTAAAATTGTTCCAGTTCCGGGTGTTTGTGAATGTGTAATGTATGTTAGTAAACGCATCCACGATAGAGGAGAAATTCCTAATGTGGGCCCAAGTTTTTTGAAAACAAAGCAAAACTGACGTAGCACGATGTGAGTGCTTCTTAACCGACTTAAAAAAGGTGGAGGTTCTCAATTCGACTGCATGTTTTTTTGTATGTTTACAATCAGAAATTTAGAACGGTTCTTTCGAATCTATAATTAAAAATAATCTTATAATTAATCTTTATTAAGTGGCTAATCTGTAATATTTAATTATATTTTAAAGAGCAAAATATCTAGTCATAGGTCAGGTATTTGCATTTATATTATGTTTTACGATATAAATCTAGATTTATTAGACTTCACTTGTATTGGTACTAAATTGACCTTGCTGTCAATTTTTCTGAATTTTCCGCTATTTGCAAATGACAGATTATTTGATGTTCTGTCATTTGCAAATATTATACTCAGTAATTAGTGCCTAGTGACCTTGAAATCAACGCAAATATGTTGAGCAAATACTTTAGAAGGAAGCATTACGTTCGTCACGTTTGTCTGTCCGTTCACGTTGGTATTATGTAAATATATCAATAATATCACGATTATGACTAGATCAAGGCTATTAAAAATATTTAAAAAATATCCGGCGGATAATTATTAGTAGAAGGATTACATTTTTAATCGATTGGGAAAATTACTGTATTAAATTCTACACTGAGCGTAGTGAATGGGAATTTCCCAATTTGCAAAGATTTTCCCAAATGCAGGAGTGTTAGTTGGTACTAATAATAGTAATAATAAATTAAAGATAGTAATGTAATTAATAAGAGCCAAAGGCGATAAGCGTTGCCATCCAATGTGGCAATGCAGCCAGCCTCTTGGGTAAGCACCCAGCTGACTGCGATGAAGAGGATTTTTTGACGACCTTTATTAGTTAGTAGTTTCCGTTTTTTTAGGTGCTGTAATTTAGGTTCAGTGGCGGATCCAGGGGGGGGGGGGCTAAGGGGCTCAAGCCCCTCCCAAAAGCTAAGCAAAGAGACTTATTATGCGTTAACCAAAACAAAATGTTCTGTGTTTTTTAGTGTTTCCCTTGATAAAACCTACCCTGACCAGAATCAAGCCAAACCAAAATCCTGGATCCGCCACTGTTTAGGTTTTTGATATTGTAAATATGTATGATACCATGTAATTAAATGATAGAACTATTAATAAGCTTAAAGGCAAAATATAGTTAAAGACACAACCAAAACCGACGACCTAACTGCATTTGAATACATTTTGAATAATGACACAATTTTCAATGATCAGTGTGAGTATTGCGAACATTAAAGTTGCAATTAACCTTGCTCTAGCAAATATAAAGTGAGATACAATGATTGCGCTAATTGTCAGATTGTTAGCATTTGATACGGTTCTTAATAGGTGCTTAGAAGATACTCATTCTTAATTCTCAACTGTTTTCCAACACTCTTCATTTCGTACTTATAATTATGATCTATTGTTAGATATGTTTATTTTAAACTAGCTTCTGCCAGCGACTTCGTCCGCGTGGAATAGTGGTGCTCCGCTCCTATTGGTCTTAGCGTGATGATATATAGCCTATAGCCTTCCTCGATAAATGGACTATCTAACACTGAAAGTATTATTTAAATCGGACCAGCGGTTCCTGAGGTTAGCGCGTTGAAACAAAATGACAACATTTCCCTTCACTGCTCTGCTCCTATTGATTGAAGTGTGATGAAAAGTATACTATAACCATTTCAGGAGTATGACAAATAATTGTACCAAGTTTCGTTAAAATCCGTCGAGTAGTTTTTATTTCTATAGAGTTTATACAGACAGACAGGCAAAAATTTTACTGATTGCATTTTTGGCACCAGTATCGATCCCTAATCACCCCCTGATAGTTATTTTGGAAATATATTTCATGTACAGAATTGACCTCTCTACAGATTTATTATAAGTATAGATTACCAATGGTTTAAATTACCATTAAGAATATTTATTTTCATGAAACATGGTTTACAAAGTTGTATTTACATGATAAACCACGTGCCGCCGTAACATCGGCATGATGTTTGCGTAGGACCAGATTTCTGCATTATTTAAAACATTTCAGTCAACGTTTTATTTTTGTTTAACTTTACTTTTGTATAATACGACAATACCTTTTGCTATAACGTCCTTATTTGCTATATTGGTATCGTCTTTAACATGCAGTTTATTTTCTACCTTGTGTCCTACCATTAGATCTTTATAAATAACTACCATCCTACTGTTTAGTATACTAAAGCAAACTTTATTGTCTCTATTTTGAGAATCCAATTCGTATGGCAGTCCACTCAAGACGATACCAAAAATAGTAATGCAATCCTTGTTGAACTTGATCGCGAAAACACAACAGCTTGAGTCATTTAACTGTTAGTACTGTTACCACGAGCCAATCATCTTTGTTATTCCAATCATAATAAATGACCCATTAAACAAGCTCACATACATATTTCAAGTTAAAGAAAAAAGGTCGCACAGATGCATAACGATAAAAACTAGTTCATAACACAATGGGTTACACGTAATTCTCACAATTGTTTTAGCGTACGGTGTGCTTCGCAATTCTGATAATCTACCAGCCTAGTTGTTGCACCTGGTGCTATTCCAGGGTATGATGTAGCTGATAGCAGGTAATTGTTGCTCAAAATTTCCTTTGGGATCCCAAATTGCAAATGACTTGGGATTTCGGATATCGAAATGTCTTTAATGGCAGTTGAAGCAGACGGGTCTTGGAGTGGAGACTACGTATTGGTTGGTGCAGTGTGGTAAAAAAAGATGGATCAGCGAATTTAAAAAAATCACTAGAATGGACAGAAGGTGGACGCCCGGGCGTTGAGGTGTAACTTGGGAGAGGCCCTTGTTCAGCAGTGGATTGCGATCTTTTGGGTTTTCTAAGGATAATTGTCGTAATAAACCTCGATGACGGTAGCGCTGTTGACGGTAGGACATTTAAAAATTTGTAATCTACGACTTTCCAGTATAACGTTCTAGGTCGTACTTCTGTTGATCTTAATTCGGGTGGTCTTAATTGTTTTACGTAGGTAATCATCATTGTTTTTTTGGTTACTCAAACTCGATGGCTAAACTGACAGAATTGTTAAGATAAGAAATATTAAGGAAAATAATCTTGCTCCCAATTTTTTTTACTGTTTTAAAAATCAAGGTTTTATGCTTTTAGATCTACATATAAAAGACAAAATTGAAAGTAGTCAGACGGAAGCAGCAGGCCTCATACGAGGTAACAAGTTTTCTGAATTTTGGAGGCAAAGGGTGGTGAAAACGCGTTTGCCCACCCTGTGCTAACCTGCTGGAATGAATCAAACTATATCATGCGACATACAATCAATGACATTTGTATAACTTAGTGAACTGGATGACTGACCATAATAAAAGCAGCATTATATAAATGCTTAAAGTATTTTCATTTATTGTTCGTGTTTTCACAAACTTTAATATTATTTAATATATGCATCTCGTTCGTTTCTTAGTCAATTTTATGAAAATTAGGTTCAATAAAGTAATGAAAATGAACAATGGAACTGCAGTAGTAATAAAAGTCACTTGCCTATACAAATGTAATGTGATAATTATATGGCACGTGTTATTTCCACAATAATTACAAGTATTGTATCGTGAATTTATACAAGCATTTTAATACGATAACTGACATTCAATAAATGTCTGAGAAATGGATAAAGACAAGTTAAAGAATGTATTTTTGTTTACAGTTTAACTTACATTAAATTCTGTTAATTTTTCAACAGTATTGAATACTGATGCTAATTTTTAAAATTCTACAGGTGAAGCAAAAGGTTCATCAATAGCTGCCACATCGTTTGTTACATTACTGAATGATGAGAGGATGAAAAAAAAATCTCTTAAAAATATGGAAACATATCTTTAGCAGAAGAATATATAAACCAGAGAGAACAAAGGATTTAGGCGAAAGTTGACACTTTAAAAGCAGTTAATCCTTTTGGTTTACATAATGGTAAGACGGAAGAGACAAATGCCGATGAACCAGATGAAACGACTTCTCTTTTGATTTTGATAAAAGAGAAACCAAAAAATCGTGAGAATAATGAAGTAAGCAAATATATAAATACTAGCTTTCCGCCAGCGGCTTCGCCCGCGTGTGCTAAATCAATTCAAATAAAAAATGACAGAGTTTCATACAAACTTTCATTCCCTATTTTACCCCTTAGGAATACAATTCCGGAAAATCCATCTTATCGGATGCCTACTTCATACAAAGAACACACCCTCCAAGTGACAGGTCTCTACGATCAGCGGTTTAGGCTGTGCGTTGCTCCGTCAGTCATTCAGGACAAAGCATTTTATATGTCTAGATAAATACCAGTTCATGGACTATTAAAGGGAAACGCCGAAACATTGCAACACGTACAGTATACTTACACGTCCTTCATACTACAGGATCTACTTTTATATGACCCTGATAACAAAAGCAGTAATTGTCTAGTGGCAGAAACCCCGACGTATAAATCGTAGATTCCAAGCAAGTTCGAAACCAGACAGGCTTGCTTTTTTGAGACGCTTATTTCAAAACTGCTCTTAAAACGGTGAAGGAAAACATCTTGAGGAAACCGGCTTGTACTAGAACCAAAAAAAATGAGGAAATGTGAAGTCTACAATTTGTAATGGCACATGTGTTAGGACATACGACCCATTCTCTTGCACTGAGAGAGGTCCTTTTTATCGGATGGGAAATCATCAAATGACCACTCCTGTCGTAGGTGAGATTGAAGGGAGTGTCAGACTCTTACTGACTAAAATCCATCTATGTTCCTTCCTCAGACCTTTATATTCCAGGGGCGCGTTAACTCTTTCGAACATCCCGCAGCCCTGGACTGACTTAGCCCATACTGCAGAAGCTAACTCAAGACTCAAGGACTACTTAAATTGGATTCAACCAACCAAATGGCTCTAGATCTACGCTCAATACAAGATCTATGCATGAGCATCATTCTGTACTACGGACCTACATTGGTTTCTATAATTTGATGATGAGGCTGTAAAACATTGAAAGGAATATCGCGTTTCCCAGTAAGTTCCATTAAAAACACTGGTACTTAGTTGCATCTGGTTAGACTAGAAGCCGGCCCTAACATATTTGGGAAAAAGCTTGGCAGATGATTGAAGTATTGCTGAAAAACTGCCTCGATAATATTTTGGTAAGAGTGGGACTGGGCGTAATCCCCAAATCAGGCAACTGCTAATGAATTTTTATATCGGAAATTGTTAGTTTCTGGAGCTCTAGATCTATGGTCGATTGATAACAATAGGGTCGTCGCTATTACGTGGCATGTGCTAACTATTTTAAGGTCACCTGTGTCTATATCTCTGACAAACAAGCGTAGATAACAAGAATAAATTTATTGTCTCAGAAAAAAAAAACATTTGTTCTCTAGACTCCACACTAGGATTCCCTGTGTCATGGGATCTAGTATCCCTCAGTCCGTTACTAGTTAATACAGTAATCTTAAATAGATTATATAACAACAAGCAAATAAAAAAATGCGATTGTACTAATACTACGGTCGGCGCTAAAATATTGGGCAACGTTCACTGCGTGTTGGTGAAAGGACAGTACGAAATCGATCTCGTTCGCAGCTGGCCTGAAGTACGAACAGAAGCGGAACAACTAGTTTAAAGACATTTTGTAATATTCAATCAATTTGTTGCCGTAGCTTCGGCTTGGTTACCTAAAAAGGGTAAATAATTTGCTACTTAATTGGATTTTGAAATTGTTTCTCATAAAGAAGATAATATCATGTATTGTTAGTTTGATTGCATAGTTATACAATTAAAACAATAAATTATATTACTGATTACGATTATTAATTTTTCAATCATATTATTTTAATTTTTAATAGTTTTACAAACACTATAAATATATATTAAAAAATAAAAACTTAAATATTATTCATTTATTATTAACAAAACTAAAAGACAGAGACGCATTGCCGCATGTAGCATGATTAATCCAAAGGTAGTTAGTATATTTTTTAAATCATTAATATTTTTTTTACAAGGCCGCAAAAGTAAGAAATCATTAACTTATAATTCGTGACTGTAATGTTTTTTTTTTAATTTTGCAACTAAACGATTGGGAAATTATTAATTAGCTCTGAAATTGATTACTAGAAATAATTGCTTGCAAAAATAATCAGCAATACAAGACTTAAATATCATTTGAATAAGAAGAACCTGTAATTACACTGGCAGCCCTTTAAACCGAAACACAGCAACACTGCTAGGCAGGAATAGATAATGTTAGAAGTACCTACTTCCAAAGTCGAAGCTGAAGTCCAAGAACCTACTTCTACAAAACCCTACCACTACACATCAAAGCAGCAGTGCCGGTTTTACCCCCATCAGCGCCCTGGGCGAGGTTTTTGCGGTGCCCCCTAACTGCAATTTAATCCTATACGGAAAAAACCGGCCAAGTGCGAGCCGGACTCGCGCACTGAGGATTTGGACCTTAGGAAAGAATTATCGTCGGCGTGATCAATACAGGAAAAGTTTTTAACCAAAGCGCAATTTTTTTTTTGGTGGTACCGAACCACAGTAATAGAACACATTTATACGTTTTGCAATTATTTTTTTCACTCGTGTCCTATTATGAAATAAGTAAAACATGGACATAATCTTTTTGTAATAGCACTACACTGCCCAGTGCCGGATTTATATTTTTTATGAGTGTAGGTCACTTTATTTCCGCCGCCCATGTACCTACCTTCCTAAAATAATAAATTTAAATTTGTAGTAAGGAAAACACTAAAGTTAAATTAAAAAAACCGGCCAAGTGCGAGTCGGGTCTTATTTTTTTTTTCGACCGCATAATTAAGTTTGTTTAAAATTACATATTTAAAAAGCATGTTAATTATAGGGAATAATATGTTTAAATAAATGGTAACTAAAACAGTACGAAGTGTACAGGAGAGCCACATGCATGGTGGTCACGACCCTCAGTAATGAGGAAACGACTAGGAAGAAGAACTAAAACAGATTTTTAAAGAAATACAAATACCCACGTAACCGAAAGCGCGAGCGAAGCGAGCGCGAATTTTTTTTAGCATAATAGGGATTATTTTTCAATAAATTGTATCAAAAACAGAATCTGAAAATAAAAATAATATACGTATTTTTAAAAAAAAAACGAGCCTATACGGCCTATTGACAAATCCAGGTCTGACACTGCCTAGGCATGCGAGAGCGAGCTCACAAGTACAATACGACACAGCTCATATTTACGCACAAGCCGACCGGCGAGTTTTAAACAAATTAAGTTCTTAAATGAATATTTTTCGCAAACGATAACTTTTTTTTAGTACTAAGACCTAACAAACTGAAAAATACGTGTTTGTTAAAAAGTGTTTAAGTTTATTTTGACATTTGCGCACTGGTTAAAAAAAAACCTGTATACATATCCATACCAAATTTCAGCTTTCTTGTACTAAGAACGCTTAGCTATGCCGCGGACAGACAAACAGTCAGACGGTCATGGCGAAACTATAAGCGGGGTGTCCACTATAAATACCAAAAATAGTTCCCTGACTTTTCCCTGACCATTCTACCACATTTCCCTGACCCAATATTGTCGTCTTATGATAAATATTATATTATTTTGTTTTTAACCAGAGTATTATGTATACTTTGGACTATTTATGTTAAAAATTTTGACCATTTGCATAGGTAGGAAAAGATATTTATCTGTTTTTGGAGGTAAAAACCATAAACACTAAGTTAAGAAAATAACAGAGTAATAGGAGTAAGAGCGCGAGCGAAGCGAGCGCGAATATTTTTTTAGGAATATGAGCATCAATATTCTTAGGAATCATATTTGTATTTCATGAAATCATGACTTACTTTTCCCTGAAAATCTGTGACCACCTATTGCTACCCTGATTTTCCAAATAGTGGACACCCTGATTTATAAGGTCTCCTTGTCGTCTACGGAACCCTAAAAACTATAAATAATAAGGTGAGAAAAAATAGAGGAATAAGAGTTAGAGCGCGAGCGAAGCGAGCGCGAAATTTTTTAAGTAATAGGTATGAGCAACATAATAATCCTTACTAATATTATAAATGCGAAAGTAACTATGTCTGTCTGTTTGTCGCGCTTTCACGCCAAAACTACTGAACCGATTTAAATGAAATTTACACAGATAGTTTAGAGCCTGAGAAAGGACATAGGCTACTTTTTACCCGGGTTCGCGAAGGAGTTCCCTCGGGATGCGGGTGAAACCGTGGGAAATAGCTAGTAACAATATTATAATAATTGTATGCTTCGTTTTTGGGGCGCCCCGTGACAATGCTGGCGCCCCGAGTGCCCTTATGGTAAAGACGATTGCCGGAAAATTGTCGATAACTTTTTTCTTGACAACTTGCAAGCTAATGTCAATAACGCAGAAAAACCCGGAATTGATAGACATTTGATGAAAAATTCAAGGAAACTTTTGTAAAGGAAACTTTTGCTAAGCAAACTATGGATATTATTATTAGATACTCAAAGAGTGAGAGGATATAAAAAGGGCGCCTGCGGCGCCCCTTCAGATCTGGCGCCCTGGGCGGTCGCCCCACCTCGCCCTACCCTAACGCCGCTACTGCAAAGCAGTAATAATTCCGTTGCGAAAACGGGACGTTACTATACGTAGCTTCTAGCTCCATCTCGCTCTCACTCCTGAACAGTAACAGCATAAACACATCATGGTACGGCCCTGTAGTAATAACCAAAGCTCTTGTAATTTAAGCCTTGTTTATGGAGCAATACTCAATGCAATGCGTTTGAGTCGTGGGTAAACAGTAGATATATTACATTAATGATGAAAAATATTGTACTAGTTTTTTGACCTGACATTGCTTGTACACAATGGGATTTAACGGCTGGGAAAAACGATGAAGGGGAATGTGTTATATGGTATAAACTAACACTCGTTTTTAGGGTTCCGTAGGCCGACAAGGAACCCTTATAGTTTCGGCATGTCCGTCTGTCTGTCTGTCTGTCTGTCTGTCTGTCTGTCTGTCCGCGGCATAGCTCCGAGGTTCTTGATACTAGAAAGCTGAAATTTGGTATGGATATGTATATTCATCACGCCGAGAAAGTAGTAAAATAAAATTTTGAAAAATATATTTTTTTAGGGTAGCTCCCAAACACGTAAAGTGGGGATGAATATTTTTTTTCTCGCGCACCCCTCCGTGTGGGGTATCGTTATATAGGTCTTTCAAAAATATTATGGGTGTGTGAAGACCATTTTTTGGTTAAGTGAGCCATTTGCGAAATATCTAGCTTTTCAGTGCAAATTTTTGTTTGATACGAGTTACCCCCCCCTCTAACTTTTGAATGGCTGTACCTAGAAATGTGAAAAAAATCACAGACGTAGTACATGTAATGAACTTACAAGAAAAACTATCACGGCTAAGTAGGCTTAACCGGTTACAGAGTTATAGTCGACTAACTAACTCCTACTACGGAACCCTACTGCGCGTGGCCCGACACGCACTTGGCCGGTTTTTTTTTCTTATATGATAGACTAGCAACCAATACCGAGCGATATATGATATTACGTACTTCCAATGCACGAGACGCTTCATCTACTACGCTTGCTGCGGTCAGTGCGTGGATGGGTGACCGTGTACGTTAACGTGCTTAGGTGTCATAGTCATCCCGTGCTTTGAAAATCACGTTATGCCAGTCTCGGCTGTCTTTTGTAGATCTTTTATGGTAAAGTAAAATTAAATAAAGTGACAAGACTGCTAACACTTAAATCAAAGTCAAAGTCAAAAGGTTTTTATTTCATAAGACCAATTTACAGGTACTTATGAAACGTCAACAATAGAAGCTAGGTGCACGGTTCCAAAAAGTGGGTCCTATGGAGAAGAACCGGCAAGAAACTCCATGGATACTCTTTTTAAAATAGATGTTTAGGTTACAAAAGGCAGAGTAATGTGAGGATCATGTAGGTCAATGTATTTGTATTAAAAGTAAAAAAAATCAAAAGAATAGATACTAAAACAGCAAAAGTAAGAGAGAGTCTAATCTGATTGCCATGGCAAATACAAATATTACCTGCGACAAACGTTCTTTATAATTTTAATATCAAACAATAAAATAGCAGCGGCAGCAATAATATAACAGGTTAGAGAAGATAGGGAGAAAAATGATAAAAATATGATAATATCATCACATCGAGAGTATCTTCTAATAATATGATAATTTTATAAAATTACTAGTTAGGTAGGATAATAATCAGATATCTTTCGAGCTTATTAACTTTTAACTCGAAACCTATTTAATTTGAATAAGCACGATGTTCTGTACACGTGAGAATGAACATAAAAAAACTATAAGTAGATATCAATGGTTAAATACAACAACATAAAATTATGATATCATTGAAATATTTATTTATTTATATCATAATTAATATAAATCGTGATATCATTAAAACAAAACGTGATAGTTTTGACAGTTATTTTGAATTAACTATTTACGTGCATAATTATAAATTACTGCATGATATGCGTGGATAAAGAACATCGTACAGAGTCGTGTCCAAAGTTCTCTGTCTATTAAAATTGGATACGCATTTTCACCATAAAAAAAACGTAAAGACAGACAGAATTATTTACTTCATCTTACTCACTAAAACATCTATAGTCATTGAATGATGATTGTACTTTTTCCAGCGTCATACAACCTTGTAAGCAATTGTGTAATTTTTAATTTAGTACGTTTTATTATAAGGAAATTACCAATAACCTTTGATGCTAAGTTGTGGATGATAGAATGAAGGTCATGTAACAAGGTGACTATACAGGAAAGATTATTGTTATATTGATGGAAATGATATTACTGTTCCACGTGATTTCAGTCACATCCTATGTAAATTGTCCTTTTGTTGAATGTCAACAATAGCGCCGCTCAAAAAGGGGTTTTGGAGAGGCTCCAAGCATGGCTTAGAAATAAATTTTGTGAACCCACAAGCCTACAGTATAAATATCAATATCGGTCTAGCTGTTTAGAAGGACTACAAACACATACACCAGAATGAATTTTAAATAAAAATTGTAATTTAAATAAATAATTATATAAAAATAAAAATTGTTAAGAGACCTTGTTTGAACTTAGCATTAGCCTTGTGCTAAGTAACAGCAGCACGGGTTGGCTGATCAAGGAAAAGCTACGTTTGCCGCAGTCGTATCGTGGATGGGTGAGCATATAGTTCATAATGAGAACCTTCCGTTTTCAGGGAGCCACGATAATTAGTACCTAACTGTTTTTTAAATCGGTTCAGCCGTTTTTGTGTGAAAATGTGACAGACAAACAAACAGAGAAAAAATAATATTAGTAATTTTACTTAGGATGTAACAATGACATTGAATCCGTCGAGAAAAACGTCAAGAAATATTGTTTTCACACTTCAATAGTAGTTAATAATAGACATTAATTAATTAATCGATTTTCTTGCAAAAAGTTGTATGCTGACAATGTAATTACGAAAGCAGCTACGTCTGTCAGGATTGTTGAACAAGTCGTCTGCTAAACGTGACGAAATGGTGTTCATTGTGAACTCACGGACAATATCGAATGACCCCAAATCACGTAGGGTAATTATGAAATAATTTTACTGTAGGTCATTGGTAGGTACAGCGTGGTTCTTACCTGTTAAAAATAGCTTGCATTAACCAATAACTTTCTTTTAAATTTTTGCTCTTTTTATGGAAAGATATATATTGCATTTTGACGTCTGACTAGCCTTTTCATTATAGTCGGCTTCCAGTCTAAACCAGTTGCAGCTGATTACCAGTGTTTTACATGGAGCGACTGCCTCTGTGACTTATACAACCCAGTTACCTGTAACACGACACCCCTTGGGTGGTTTTCTTGGAGGTTTTCTGTGCCCTAATATTTAACTTTCATATTCCTTATTTGAAAAAAGAGTGATTTTTGTTTCATGATTTTTGTTCCCTAATTGCTAAAAATTGATAATGTTGAGCGAACAATGATGGCTCGACCAAATGATAACTTTATACCTTCTTTTGTCTAAACAGTCTGTCCAAAGGTTATGTTGCCATAGTAACTGGGCAGTAGAAGTCAGGAATAGCTGCTCCATGTAAGATAGTGTAACTAGTATTTAGCCACAACCGGTCAGACTGGAAGCCGACCCCAAAACGGACAAACAATTGAGAAAAATCCAACCAAAAATTATGTTGAAGATTATCTATGTATAGAGAAACTTAATTTATTCGAAAATTACCTACGCTAACTACGTCTGAAGTCAATGCACGATCTAAATGTCATGACCACGTAATGCTAGGCTAAATATCGTGTGCATCAAAGGATGAACATTAAATCGTGGTTGTGTGATTACCGATGTGGAAACTGCCAGACGAGTACACAAGTACTTTTGACTTCCACTGCCTAGGTATTTCCTTTCTAAGATCTTGGATAATCGAATCGTTATGCGCGAATGATTGAAGGTTTAAGGAGACTTAATAACATCGAAAAATAAACTGTTTTCTTAAGGCAGTTGTTTTTTTCTCGTATTAGAAGATAATTGTTTTTGTGTGGCGCTTGAATTTAAAAGCGTGAAATTGGCAATCCGCCTTGAGCAATTGCTCAAAGATAGCGTGAGAACCTTCTTCACCTTCTTCGTGTAAGAAGAGGCTTTCGATCAGCTGTGGGCTATGAATACGACGAGAACAAAATATAAGTGCTATTAAAATTTTACTAAACAATGATTTAGATTTTCCATATCCAAAAAACATTATGTACACGGATATCTGTCTAATCAAAATTGCAAGAATATCGATATAATAAAACTGATTGTTCACGAAGCCCACTCGTATCGTTCTCTTAAAAAATCTTTAGAAGTGTAACAAGTCAATTAGTTGCAGATCAAAAGACTTCCGACTTACGTCTATTTTTATTTTCAGTCATAAAAAGACTCGCAACGATCTTACGAATCGTTCGTACCGAATGACCGGATGGTGCAACACTATTTTCAGTAGATTTAAGTCGATTAAAATAAATGAAAAATCTACTGCAAGGCTGTTAATTAATTAAAAGTTTTCGTATCGACGAAATCGGTTCAATATAATGCTATTTTAGATTTTGACGCATTTCGAAATAATTTTGGAGCTTATCACTTGAAATACCTACTGATCTTATGAACTTGGTATTTTTTAATAGGATTAATTATATTATATAGTGATTTACTTTAAAGAACTTTTAAAGCCGGTTGCACCAAACATTTTAACGTTTATACTTTTATTTTTTACGGATATCACAAAACATGATATCAATAATTAGTATAATTTAAATATTTTTCATGATATCAATACAAAGATAGATATAATAATTAAGTAAACATATATCATATATTAAGACGATAACAAAATTATCCTATCATCTTCCATAGCTTTTAACTCCATAAAAAACATCTAAATTCGTTTAAAGTGGTTTACCTGTGAAAGCGTAACACACAGAAAGACGCCTTTATAAGTAAGGATGTCAAATGAAACAATAAGTAGTAATAATTATTATGAGCGTATGGTAGGGATGTAGACTATTTGTAACTACAGTAACTACTGAGCTAGAGTTATTTTTAACTACGCTTCTGTTGCTTCTCCCCTCGAACTTGTATGGGGGATGGAATATGTTAGAAGGGTGGGTATATTTGTTTATCTCTAGTTAGGATGATGTTAATTACTACTATGCATTTAAGCTACATTTAAGGTAGATTTTCTGCGTGTTCATAGTGGTAGGAAATAAAGTTCCTTGTCGGACTACGGAACCCTAAAAAGCCTAAAATGGTTCTTTCTATCCCCGAATGTCATCCGAAGTCAACCAGCCGTTTTACAAACAAACTCACTTTTGCATCTATAATATTAGGTTTAGGATTACGATTATTATGAAAACAAGTGATTAAAGCTATGCTCTTAAAAGAGGTTATATAAATATATAGATAATTCCAAAGGGAAAATAATGTTTGTTGAATAGAAAATTGTAAATATTATGATTATAAAGTTCAGCAGATGGTATCAAGAAATTCTTAGAAATAATTTTATGATAGTCAAGTTGTTATTATTTGAAATTAAATTATGATTTATTGAAGATAAAATCATGATTTTATAAGTGGTTATGTTAATTAAAAATAATCATAATAAGTAATCAGAAGATTTTTCCACCATGAAATAATAAAAAATAATTATTCATTTAATTTTTACAATGAATTATATCACACAAAGTAGCACTGTAATCAAACCTGCCGCAAAAAGTGCTGACATAAGTCAAAATAAACACGAACGTGGACAAAAAAAAACTAAGAAACGTGATCTTAAATTGCACAGTGGTTCACAACCGGAACCACTAGACAAAAAGAACGTGATACATCGTTGAATTTGAAATATTCAATTGTTGTATTTATGTCATCAGCGATATATATAAATAATAAATAAATTAATGGGTTTCCCTTGTTTCGTTTGAACTAAGTACCTCCGGGTTTATTGATATTTTGCGGTCTGGTCTTTAGGTGCATTTTAAATAAAAGGCTATAGGTCTATAATTCATAATAAAAGGTCAGTTACTAGTTATCCTTGGAGCTAGATACTTTCATTCTTATTGTTTATCAATATTGGTATAAACTCCTTTCTCTGACAAAGTGCGGTAGCTCGACAAAATGTGTTATTGTTTTTGTAGGTTATGTTTAGTGTGTATTTTTATACTTAATAAATCTGGCTCCTTTTCTCTTCAAGTAAAATGATTGTTTTTTTTATAAACAATCATATCTTGTGATGGATTTCTGGTTAATCAAACTAAAACTGTACTTAATTTGAGTAATATTTTATCTATCTTTGGTTATAAGCAAAATACAAGTCAAGCATAAAAGGCACAGTGGTCCAATCTCTAAAACCACCTGGACAAAAAATTTCCTTTCCCAGTCACACTCCTGCGCATCAAATTATTCTAAACTTGACACAAGAGTAATACGTAACATCTACCTAACCGTGTTATAATCAAGGACAATACCTTTCACTGCCAGCGGATGGGTTGTCGGACAAACGAACCAATTTCGAAGGCAAGGTCGCAACAGGTGGCGGTTCGGTTCTTGAATGAGACAAGTGTAGGTGCAACTTGTCGCGAAATATTTCCGAAGCAAACTTTCAAGTTATTGGAGCTAGATTGAACAGTTTAAGGTTAAATGATAGCATTGGGTATTATTGAAGATTACTTATAAAGGAAAAATAAGGTAGGTATTAAGTGGAGACGCTAATTCCAATATACGGGAAGTCTTCTAAGACACATCTCTTATTTTACACAATTATCAAATGACTTCTCTCGCTGCGGATGGAGCGGTAGGGAGTGTCAAACTCCTACAATTGTCCTTAGCGTTACAGGGCCACGGCAATACTTTTGAACATTCCCACCGCAACCCTAGACGCACAGGGCCTTACCACATGAAGTACCAAAGCGGTAATGGCTTCGTTGCGAAAAAGGGTTGGAACTATTTTAAGCATAGCTCCATTTCATACACACGCTTGAAAAGTGACAACAGAAATAAGCCATAGTAGTAGCCGCTGGTTCTAGAAGCGATGCTCTTTAATATACTCGTACGTTTAAAACCTGTGTTAAAGCCATTAAGATTCCAATGTGTATGAAGAGGTGGGGCTGATACGGTACAAGGACATTCCGGGTGTATTTAGCAATGTCTTACAAAAAGAACATGAGGTACATACAAGATTGGTTCACAATAGTATGGTACATTTAGAACAGCTTGAACTAACACCCTATAACAATGAGTAAAATTTGGACTTAACCCTGCTAAACATCAGCTTTTAATGGTAGTATGTACCTGAAGCAAGTGAATTAATTGAAATTCTGATATTAATTGCTAATGTTGCAATGTTTAATGCCGATAAGTTTTTACAAAAAAAAACAAACGACTTCCAAACACTGAAAAAAATTTCAAAAGAAAAATACATTCTAATTAAACGCTTGTTGACCAAAACATCGCTCTAGAAGTCAATGGCAAAATATTAACAAATATCAAGATCGGTTCTATAGATCTAGAGATTACCCTCTACAACCTCACCGACTCACAAACTACCTCTTTATAATATTAGTATAGATTATTACTTTTGAGCAACTTTTAGTCACTTCTATAACTATCTACGGTTGTCCTATAAAAAGGTCAAGTGCAGACACACGTGATCAAAATTACAAATTACCACAGAGCAACAAAACTACATAGAATTATAATTTCCCAGTAGCCGCAGCTATTACTTAATAATAACTAACTACGTGGTTTACGATAGAAAATGTTTATTTTTTTATAATCAACATTCTACTATAGAAATAGAGTCAGTGTTTCAACGCGTGTCAGTTGAGTCACACGAAACAATAGTATCTGGTTTAATAATGCAATAATACGTACAACTAACGTATTGCAAATTGTAAGTTTATTGCTTCAATATACTGTCAGATAGGTATGCTATGCTATTAGTCTATTATTAATTCTTTCCGTCACTGAAGAAGTTTGGTTAGTTTTAAAGGTACAACTTTAGCGGGAAGGGTCATTTGATGATTTCCCATCCGAAAAAAAGGGGGTTGTTATTACCGATTGTCACTGAGCAAACATGGCTATAAATTAATGCTTTTTCTATGTGTAAGAAGACCCTTTAAATTTACCATCCGATACATATGAACTAGTATTACCTATTACTCAAAGAATGTTAGAACTAAATAAAGGGCTTAAAGTGGGTTCTTTTTCAAAGTGCCCGTTTGATTTCAGCTTCAATTATGTGTCTACTATAAATAGCTGTCTTAACCATAGTGCAACTTTGTAATTTTTTTTAGAAGCTCTCCAATATTGTAATATTTTAACACTGGGACAAAAATACAGTGGTGGATTAATTACTGTGGCCTAAAAATAAAATTCCAGCCAGTTATAACAAAAATATGACGTTCCATTATATACCTGCGCGAAACGCGATAACTGTCAGTTAAAATGGATGATAAAACTGAATAATTTTGCCATTGTTTTGTATGCTTCGTCTTTCAATTTATGAAATCCGTTTACCTACTTAAAGATAACATACATGTCTTGTTATTTTTTATTTTTTTTAAGTATACTAGTAATTAAATTACCAAACGTAAACGTATGAAGTATTGAAGTATGATATTGGTGCCGATTCTGACTTACACACAACTAAACTAATTTTAAAATATCATGCTCTTTTTCTATTGCGAAATACAAGAAGAGGATAGCAAGTAATTCAGTGCTGTCAAATTAAATGACAGATGACATTTTGTACGTACAGGTTTGTTAATTTAGTCGAGATGTTACGTCGTGATGTTTAATTTGTATGGAAAACTATTTTTTTCTAATTTGACAGGTGTTAAAAGTTTGCTATCCCTTTCTTATATTTGTTGATGGAAAGAGAGATTATAGACTAAATTTAATTTAGATGGTGTCAAGAGAATCGCGGCCATTATGTGAAGTTTAATGCAACCGACCAACAGTCAGTTTAGTGTTTCCAAGTATCTCTGCTGGGGTCAGATTCTCTTTTAACAAGATATGCCTGCATAGTATTCGATACGATGATATCATTAGTAGGTATCCTCAAATTACTGAGACGATGCCATGACTGGGTGAGACATATACATGCGTTCAGAGTGTCACCTTGAAATGTTTTGCTCGACTTTTTTTGGTCAGTGTCCTAGATTTTTGTACTGATTCTACATATTAGTGTGAATTACAAAATGTATGTTGGTTTAGTTTATTTAGCCTTTAGAGTTTAGATGCTCACGAGCGCTGGGAAATCTGGGAATCAGAATATACATTCATAATTTAGATTGTTAGACAGTTTGTATTTATTGGAGTATTTATTTATGGATATCCATAATAGAGTTTCTTATTGTATTGTTTAATATTCCTATATTTTTTAAATGATTAAAACGAATTGACCTCACCCATATATTATAATATCATTGAACCGCCGAATGGGAAAACCGGGTTTTGAAATGAAATATAAAAAAAATAAAATAGTATGAATTACAAATGATGATGTTATGAACTTTGACACATTGACATTGACTATACTATAGATTGTGTTTTTTGATTATAGACAAAGCTCTTTTCATAAGGACATGATAAGCTCGACCGGTTAAAGACTGAGACTTGTCCCACTATCAAACTTTACCTTCTATCAACAAAAACAACTTTTATCCAAACTTATTAATAGCCAAGGCACGAATGAATGCCAAACGGCTAAAACAAGTTTCGTTTCCATTGAATTATATAATATATTATAATATATATACCTACGGTGTTATAATATATTACTAGATTACATATACCTACGGTTTATTTAAATGTGACAAGAGAAATTACTTAAAAACCTTGACCATAGCCATAAATGTCTAGCATCCGACATATATTATTTAATTTTCTATTACATTTATTAACCTAGTATAATATTATGCTGAATAATAAAATACATAAAATAGGCTAAGTCCTTGGATACGGGCCTTTTAGTCCTTAGGTCTGTCTTTATAACAAAATAACCCGTGGAAAACATCATTATAATAAATAAAAAACAAAACCCAACGTCACTGTCAAACTTCTGATTTGAATTTCAAAAGCCGAATACTTTTAGGCGCCAAAAACAAAAGAGGGTGAGAAACAGTCAAAACTCTTTTTATATTCAAATGCGTGATTTGTATTCGTTAGTGACGGTATGACACAGCGTGCCTTCAGTTTGTAAAATACCTTATAAAATGCCTTTTAATATTCAGACTACTGAGAAATCGCAACATTTACGCAACTTCAATCAAACCTTGCAGTTTGCTAAATTCGGCGTATTGTCGTTTTGTTTTATGATGGGTCCTGTAGTCAGTAGTGAGTTGGGGTTCAAATTAATCGCTGAAACTAACGGACAGAATTTTTAATCGAACCTCCAAATCTGCAAAAAATAAACAGATTCTCAATTCGGCTGAGTTTTTTTTAATATCTTTTAATTTTGAGCAATGGTCAAGTTTCATGAGTGGCGTTATTCTTGGATCCGTTTTTAAAAATCTGGTTAGGAATTCAGGATGGTCCAGTCGAAAATTAGATGATCTAATTATAATTGGGGAAAAACTTTTTTTAAACGCTCGGGTGATTTCGAAATACATAATTGAAATGACTTTTTCATTTTCCGATTATGTTTTTAGAATGACTCAATGACATTTATTTAGTCTTTGCTATCCCTTTCGATTATACGCAGCAAAGTCTCAAGAACGTTTGTGGTTATAAAGACTAGCGTATAATGAACAACAGTTATCTCAAATGTGAGACTAATGCGTGTTTTTGTTGATATCCCACGAATAAATTGCAAAACATATGACCTTTAAGTTTTAATAATCGTTAATGACAAAATATTATTCGGGTATAGTCACATCCAAATTTTGGTCTGCCAATAATCTTGGACTTTGGTCCAGTGGTTTAGTTTCTTTACCAAATGGATTTTCAAAATGAATAGGAATTTTACACATGACTGTACCTACATATTACTAATTCAAATCGAATGATTCTGCATATCAAAATGTTATCTCGGTTAAGCTTAGTTTAATTAACTTGGAATCAGGACAACGGCATCTACAAATGAGTTCGAAACGAATTGACACGTTCTAACACTAGTTTAGTATGTTCTTTAGTTATTTGAAGTACATAACTACATGTTGTCCAGTGACAACTGTGGAAGATTAATTGATTGGGGTATACTAAAATAATACGTTATGAATTTGCAGTATTGTATTTGGCAATTAAATTCACTTTTCAATAACAAACCTGATCTAGAGGTCCAAAGTCCAAAGTATATATATGCGCAAGCGAACGACTCTGACAATCAGTGTGGACACGTAGCTATTTTCTTATTTTCTACTAGGAGCGAATAGGAACGCTTTGGAACAGCCCCGACCACTGTCTTACTGAGTAGACACGAACCCCTACTACATCAGAAGACACGGACTAAATCAGAACGACATTTGACTACTATCTAGTTAGGCTAGCTTTATAGGACGTTTCATGTCCTCCGTCTACCAAAACTTGATACTATAATAACTATAATATACAAAGAAGCTATCTATTGCTCAAACAGTTTACGACACAAGACCATTCTTAAGCTGCTGCACTTGGTCAGTAAGGTTGTCACCAACCAACGATCAATCATCACTGATTTTATGGAGCAACGGCAGACCAATTGACCTAAAATAGTCCTCTTCTTCTAAATTGGTGCTTCCGTCTGTCTGCAAGTACAAAGCCATTGGTTGTTGATCTTTTAACCCACATTGTTCGTGCATTTTTATGGTTAGAAATAAGGCTCGTTTGTACGTGACGGGAGTTCATAAGTGAGCTGATATAATCTTTGATGGAAAGCTTTCGGATGGAATTTGATGTGGGTATTTATTTTTTTATTGTTGCAGATAAAGGTTTGGTTATGTTAATATACGATAGCTTCAAATTTTAAAGCACCCAATTAGAATAATATGTGCATACGGGTATTATTTGATGTTTACTAATATTATAAATGCGAAAGTGAGTTTGTTTGTTTGTTACGCTTTCGCGGTAAAACGACTGAACCGATTTGGATGATATTTGTTATGGAGATAGAAGGTGTCCTGGAGGCAGTTACGGGCTACTTTTTTATGTCGGTGCGTTAAGTAGTTCTCTACGACGCGAGTGAAACCGCGGGAAACAGTAAGGAATAAAAAAGAGACCCAAAGCAAAGGACCTAAGATAGTACCTTGTGGCATCCACTCCAGTTTCTCGTTCTTTAAGCAGTTTAAACATATAACTTCATACTTAATTAACCATTCTATCGGAGTAAATGTTGCCGTATCCCCCCACCACCAAGTGTAGTAGGCTCGTGTTAGTAGAGTAGCCTAGATTTAAGTATTTCAATAGCGCGCTAGTAACTAGGGTATTGTCCAACAAATTGCGTTACTTGTCCCACATTTAAGGGAGATAACACGTGGTTACATTAGGCCTTTTCTTTATCTTTCAATCAGTTGTAAACTAGACTTAAATACGCAGTTTGTGGACATAGTTATCATTGGTGGTCCTTTGGTCCGATGGTCGAGATTCGAACGTAATTAATTTTTATTTTATAAATACATATTTTGGTTTTCTGATATCCTTCTCTACATATATCTGAAAACATTTACCATACTAAATCTCATTTATACACGCAATATCTGTGATGTGAAATAAAGATTTATATGAATAAATAAATACATAAATATAAATAGGTTGGGTTGGGTTATTATTTCGTACCAAAAGACCATAATTATTTAGCCACCAATGAAATAATTTCAATAGAATTTACGTAAACTGCACGGTAATTTCACGATTAATAAAAGCTGAAATAATAACAAGAAAACCACAGTCTTTCCCAATTGGCAAATCAATAAGCAAACAAAGAATAAATTGTAAGATCTGTAGCTTGGATAAGTGGATGTTTCTCAAACCATGGATTATTTGGTGAATATTTCACGATTATTTTGATCGTGACGGTGTTTGTTAAGAAATGTCGTGGTTCGTGGACACGATACCTTTCGATTTTACTTGGATTCCTTTCAAATGAGTTGTTAAAGATCTTGATATTGTTGTGACAAGAACAATAGATGGATTTTGGCTTAAAATATAGAGAGCCAATCGTACACATTTTGAAGATTCATTTTCTATCTAACGCGAATCAGAAAGAGAATATTATTACAAATTACAAGTACCTACCACAAATAAAAAGATGGTGGCATAAAATGAATCAATTAGAAAATTTAAATTAATTAATAAGATGTACCAGGTGGGTTAACCTATTACTATGATGATGACGTAATGAAGAGTTGAAAAAAGAAAAATATAAACAATAAAACATTCGACACATTTATAACTAATTGACAAAAGCTAAAGTAGTTCTGTGTGTCTTTCACCATAAAACAGCTCAATCGGTAAAGCTAAAATTTGGCATGGAGACAGCTTGTAGCGTAGCTTTAAGTAAGTACCTACTTCCCTCAAGATGCGAGCCTAGCATGAATTTTATTATTATCAAAAAAGTATTCATATCGAATGCGATTTTTGAATGGAATATACTAGCTCCTTACGTACTATTTATTTAAATTCATGACTTTTTTCATATCTTTGGATGTTGCAAATCGTTTTTTATGCATTTTAAACAAACATTTTACGTTGGAATGGTTGTATTTATGATTTGAAAATCGCTTAGACGAAGTATGCAATTCCAGCAATTGTTAAGGGGTTTTTTCACATTATCCTCAAAATTATGCTATTGTTCTTGTGGGATTCCCGAAAGATGTTACAATTAACTCTATGGATGACGAATATGTATGTGTAATAAAAGCACTTAAAACAATTTTGGATTTGATTCATAAATAAAATAGGCTAAATCAAGTTACAGTCAGAGAACTAATAGATGGAATCAAAAAACTTGTATTCAAGGAATATTTTTGAGATTGGAATTGTTATCTGTGGGCCTATCACGAATCACTTTCGAAAAAGTATTCGTATCGAAAGCGATTTTCGAATCATAAATACAACCATACTAGAGCAAAATTTATGTTTAAAATGTATAAGTAACAATTTGCAACATCCAAAGATATGATTAAAGTCATAAATTAAAATAAATAGTTCGTAAAAAACGAGTATTTGGCATTTAAAAATCGCTGTCGATACGAATACTTTTTCGAAAGTGATTCGTGCTAGGCCCACTGTTCAAAATTTCTTCGAGTTTCTAGTGTTTCTGTGTTCTGGTCAAATGCTGCTATTGGAGCTAGTCTAATATTGCTAAGTAGATCTTTCAAAGCTAGAGATAGGAGTACTTACGTAAAATTGCCTTAACATTCGTACATTTACAAATATGTGCAATTTAGTGTTATTATCTACCACAACGTCATCTCCTGACCTATAGTGCTACGATGCTCGCAATTATCTTCAAAACTAGTCCATTCATGTGTTTACCTCGACCAATTTTAAACCTTAAAAGGTTAGTGTTAAGATGCATTTTATGCATTTGCTTATTAGGTTAGGCTATCAGTAGATATGCAACCACTTAAATATACCGCAATGATGTAGTTATACGTCGTATATTCTCGCAATTAAAGCTTATCAGAGTTGAAGACAAAATGACAGAAATTATTAAGTTTGATAGTAAATTAATCCCCTGCGAGTTGCATTTGTTTATATTCTTAGAACTTTGTCCTTTCTTAAAAAATACCAATTTAAACTTAGGCATCTAAAGGTTTTTGCTTCAAGGATTACTAGCGACTTTTGGTTGGTATGTTGTTTCAGTAATCTTCATGATAGGCATTATACATAACAATATAAGCAAAATATAGTAGTTGACGTGTTTTAAACATTGTTTCCTTACAGGACAATAAAGAAGAGGATATTTGGAAGTTTTTTTGCTAGCTCATCTCATCGGACTTTGCTACTACTTGGAACAGAGAAACTTGTCTAAAATAACAGATCTTGAAAGGCCAATTTTTTACTATTAGGTATAATAATATGATTAAATACTTTAGAACTGTTAAAATTGAGGTTAAAACTGACGAGTGAACGGTTGTCAGTGGCTGCCAGATTTGAATCAAAGCAAAAACTTCCATCATTTGTCTCTATAGTTCACGCTAGTGAAAGATGATACTTTAACCTATTTATATAAAATGCTTCGTCCTGATTGACTGAGGGATCAACGCCAGCCTAAACCGCTGATCGTAGAGACCTGAAAGTTGGAGAGTGTGTGCTTTGTATGACGTAGGCATCCGATAAGAAAGGATTTTCCGAAAATCAAAAGGGGGCAAGATTTGTATGAAACTCTGTCATTTTTATTTGAATTTGTAAATTTGTATAGCCCACGTGGTCGAAGCCGCTGGCGGAAAGCTAGTACCTATTCAAATAATATAAAATTTTAGAAATAACCTTCAAGTTAATTCTGCGGTCGTTTCATCTCACTCAGAATATCAGCTCATGTATTAATGGATGTATTAATCGTATATGTATATTTGACAAGTTATAAAAAAGAGAAAAACCCAAAATAATGACCTTAACCAATGCTTGCTTTAAATAACTTTGACATTGAAATACAAGAATTCAAGTTCTCAGAGTGTAGATGTAATTTTAATTTTAATATTACCCTTTAAATCATTTGAGTTAATAAGAATGAATATTCGCCAAATAATAAGAGTAGGTAAATACAGACTTGCGACAGACAACTCTGTGAGAGTTAATAATTTCATCAGTAATAAAATATGTCAGTTCTCTTTTCATGACTTTCATTGCAATGCAGTTATAAAATGTGTAACCATAGGAAATCACGTTTTTTTTATAACGTGTTTAATATATGTTGTTACCCTAAGATTAAGTTAGTTAAGTTATTTGCCTAATATGTAGTCTCTTATCAAATTAAACCTAATACCCATACTATCATTAGTAGAACCATTCAGGGACTTTATGCATTCGTCGTATGGCATGTTTGTCTTTGTATGTAATTCAATAAGTGTGAATGAAGCAACTATGGGCGATGAAATTTAATACATAAGAACAAGTACAGATACTATCGAATGTTATTATAAGATATATAGTTCGTATAACAGTAGTTAGTAATAAAGTCTCAAAAAAAGATGTCATGCAAAGTAAAACGTCTTGAGGAAAAGTTGTTTTGAAATTCCCAAAATCACAGCTTGAAGTACTGTAATCGTACTAAATAAGGATAATCTACATGATTATTATCAAATACAGATAAGAGAATAGCTCTTATTAGGAAAAGGATTTGCAAATACAGATTACAGATTTTCTTAAGATATAAATAAACTAAAAGATGAAGTGAAATAAAAGCTTGTTAAATAAAAACTCACTGCAGATCAGAGAATAAGTATACCAAGTGCAGTTCATATAAAGTAACAAGCAAATAAAAGTATTACAGTTGTCGAACATCTATGTTGTAATATTACGCAGCTGGCAAATGAAGTAATACCATCGACATCACTGCAGCGAATATAATTGGTGCCGAAAAGTATGAATTGTGCTTCAGAGTTACGGTGCAATTTATTTAAATAAGAATGAATGAACTATGATCCTGATGATCAAATGATGATTTTGAAATATATTTTTTAATAAATTTTGGAGCCTAGCAACTTTGCTCTTATCCGATTTAAAGGGTATGGTTATTCGTGTAACTATAACCACACGGTGAGAGATATCTTGTGCTTTGTCTCTTGATTGGTAACGCATCTGCGATGCCTTTGCAAATATTCATGGGTTATGGTCACCACATGCCTTCAGGTGGGTCGTTTGCTAAATTTGCCTTTTAATAAAAAACCATAATTACACTTAATTTTAAGAGCACGGTCACGGAAGCGTATTTTTTATACTACTTCATATTTTAATGAGAGTTTTTTTTTCTATTTTCTGATGACTGGGGTTACTTGAAGTCACATTGATATTCAATCTTTAAGTGCTTGCAACGTTATCGGCAAAAAATTTGGATACGTCAACATATGGGCCATGAGATTCTAAGTTAGAAAAAAGCAAGTCGTGTTTTTTTTTTGCTTCAACTTCACATCAAAGTATAGTTTTGTTACGTTCTTTATGTTGATTGTTAAGTAAGAAATAAATGTTAACCGTGTTACTTTACATAACATTTAAATTGACACACGATCATTCGATGCACTAGTTTTTAGGCTCGCATGTGATATTCCTATTTGCGTGTTACTTTGATGTTTATATCTGTTCCGATATTTTTTATATCATTTTTGTGTTCAACTGAAATTTGATTTTGTAATTTATTTTCACATGGTGCTTTTTGTTTTCCTCTTCAAAATGCACGTGTCTGTTTTTTTGGTTTTAAAATTATGTTTGTTGATTCATCGTTGAAATTTGCCACACCAATAAAATGTTAATTAATTTAAATGTAAAGTCCGCAATCCCCTGTTTTGTGTTATCCTAGGGTCATTAATGCATTTAATTAATTTTATGACGTTATTTTCACTGATCTGTAATTAGGGTTTAAATGAGCGTGTAAGAAATTAGTCAAATAAATTGTCAATATACAATAGAAATATTTTTTATTTTTCTTAATCAATAAAAAGTGATTTGAAAAATGTTTTTATCAGAGTTTTTGATATAGATTACCGCATAAAGCAAGGAATGAGTGCCCACTAAGACCCAAGTTCACTGACAAGATAACGGTCCGATTAACTTAAAACAGCTGGCTGACTTCGTATTATTTGAGATTTTTACTCCTGAAACGGTCGATTACCAAACTAGGCTTGAACTAGAAGTGGGTAATACGAAATTTTCAGCTTTCTGGTTAAAAAACGTTTTTGTTTAACGGCTCGATTACGTACCCATCTGTCAGTGAATTTGGCCCTAAGAGTAACTTCAAGATTATACTCCTTAATTGACAATTTATTAGAGCTCCTCTAGTAACAACTATAACTTGATTATTTTGTTTACTTCAAAATTATTATTATATACGAAATTCAATAAACATTTCATAAGAAGTTGATCATAATTCTCGTATTTATTTTGCGAATCATTGCCACTGACCACACATCAAGGTCGTATGACCTTCATTATAGTTACCTGTTCACAAATACGCGTTCGAGTTTCGAATGGAAAAAATGTTTTATAGTCTGTTTTTATGGAAATCTTGTTTTTTTTCCAACGCTGGAATTATTTAAGCAATCAATGTTTGCACAAAAAGCTTCTATCGGATTACCTAGAAATCTGGCAACCAATCTGGTGGTCTAAATAACATTTGTTATTCATCATTGTGCGGGAGTCATTGGATAATTTACTGGCTGTATGGAGCACATTGTAGAAGTTTTACAATGGTCAATTACCTACATTCACGGTAAAACGGAAGACGAAGCACGAGTGAGATCAATCCGGAAAAATCTAGTGTGACGCATTACTGAATCCAGAAACATGACCAAACATAAATTGCAGAGTCATCGATGTCAATACACAAGTGAATTTAGAATTAGGAATTAATTTTAATAACTCCAAACTTGGCCTACAAAAGGAAGAACTAATAGAAGAGAAAAAGTTGTAGAACAATCAATAAACAACCTTCATAGTGATAAAAGACAAAAGATAAAAAAGCTGCTTCACAGCTGATCGATAATAATCTATGGAGCTCTTAATTTAATATCATGGTTACATTGACCGGAATGTTTGTAGGAGACGAGAAAAAGTTGCAAAACCTTACTTAGTGGTACAATGACAGTTTTGCAAGGGTGCCTCGCGGAGCGGACAAGGTCTGATGGCAATGGATGACGCCCAATGCCGCTGTACTGTTTCTTAAAATAAAAATTGTGAAATGAGGTGTTTACCAGTGTCGGGTCGATTGCAAATTTCATTTTGTCAATATTTTATTAATTTCATGGTTACGTTTTGGTTATTGTTTTCTAAGATTTCGTTGTCTAGGGTTAATTAAATAATAATAAATCGTCTAATAATTAAGTGGACTATCATTTAGTTACATAGTAATTTGAAATAGGTACCGCCAGTTATCATTTTATGGAGCATGTAGGTAATCAGAATCTTAGATTATTCTAATTTGATTACTATCAGTTTATAGGTAGGTACTCAGTAATAAAAACTAAATCATGGGCTCTTACCATTATTCCCTTATCTGATTCGTCTTTTATTTAATTTCTGTCTTGTCTATTTCCTTGTTGTCATAAAAATATCTGTATTTTTTAATACTGTGGTTAACTGTCTGATCAGTGGTATTTACTTGAGGGATATTCCCACCTATAGGAATTTCTTTGATAAAATAAATTTTCACACCTTGAAGAGGGTATGAAGATAAAGTCCTTATGTGGGTAGTTTGACAAGATCAATTAAGTTTATTTCTAATTGAGCAAAAAACCTGAACAACTTACAAAACTTTAGATATTCAGTCAAAATAAGTAGAAAAAGTAGGTAAACTAATAAGATTGTAGTTAGAAAAATAGTTCAACAAAGGTTTATGAATAGCAGAAAACATTGCACATATATCTAAACATTTACTTAATCGAAATGTAAAGCGGAAACACTTACAGCATTATCAAAAACAAACACAAACTTACCAGCTCTTAAATCCCATGAAATTTAGAAAATACAGTTTCCAAGTACCATGTGCCGTAATGATAACATCCTTTCATGGGTACAACATTGGTTCCATTCACAAACAATAGGACACAGCAAGAATACCGCGAATTCACTATAATATCAACTTGAAGTTCAAAAAAGCAGTTTTAGGACCAACCGACGACTGATACGGTGAATCAAATATTTGTGATCACTTTTGAAGCTGTTTCATACTTATTGTCATTGAAAAGTCTAGTTATATTGTACGTTTTTACATGCCGGAGTTCGCGTAGATATTTTTAGAGCGCACCAATACCACTCGTGTAGTATTCGGCGGCAGACTAGCGGCTACTGGCGGCTGTGCCTTGCTAGTAGCTTGACTTGAATGCAAACTTGATGGACGGGTTGCGTTCTAGCGGGGAGTGTAAACAAATGGCATAAAAGTTCCAATATTCCTATACTATACCGAAATTAAGACTAGAATTATTTTTTAAAGCTGTTATTTGGCTTACTAGATTCTGAATTAAAACTTTATTTTAAGTTTTAAACTTAATGCAGTGCTCCCTGGTGTTGTAAATATGAACTAAATTAACAGCGCCATCTTTTGCCTTAACTAGATATGATTTAGTTTGAACAGTCTCGTATAAACACGATAGATGGCGCTATGAACAGCGACATCTAGTAATGGAGAACGAACTACTGTGTAAGGTACTTGTTGTCAATTGAATTTAATTTCTACAAATGTTGACAGATGTAGCTTTATTCAAAATTAAAAGATGTACGTGCGTGAGAGGTAATTCTTATAAAATGGTAAGATATTAAACATTAAATATTCACCCCAGAATTATGCACTGGAAATTAAAATCAGCTTTATCATGCCACCCAAACCCAAATTTTATTTAAATTAATGATCAAGATTCCGTTATCAAGCCGTTTCATTATTGTAACACTAATAATACAATAGTCTAAAAATCTCGTGCAAATAACTTAGGATTAGCTAAAAATGTGCATTTATAATATAACTCATTTAAATATACTCAGTGTAACCACTTCTACCTTTATTATTCAAAGGTGTTCCACTGCCAGTAGCAGCGTTACCTCCAATGATTCTAAAATCTGGACCTTCTTTATCATTTTTACTTTCAGATTCTTCAACAATATCAATCCCTTCTGTGGAGTTCTTCAAATCTCTCCTACTAGGTAGATCATCAAGAAGGTATAATAACGTCTTCATAACACCTTTTAGTGAAGGCGCAGGAAATCTCCTTCCTGATTCTGATGTATTTATATTTGTGAATGGTTCAGGTGTGACTTCTACAACACCCTCCTTCATCTCCGTAGATTTGCTTAGTCCTTTGCCTCTCTTTCTATTTTTCGTTGGTGGTTCAATATGATGTTCTATTTTGGCATCTGGCAGTTTTCTACGTTTTGCCAATGATTCGACATAGTTAGCCGTGATAATGGGCAAATTTGAAGCTGTAGAGTATGGTCCACTAGTCCAGTAGTTAACCTCGCTTTCACCGGCTTGTGATTCCTTGTTAACTATTGAGTGCGGGTATGCAATAGGCTTAGATTTACTGTAAACGTCCGAGTATAAAGTACCAGAAAAAGGTTCTTCTTTTTCATCAGAGTATGTATAGTAATCAATCGAAGCTACTTTTGCTTTTATTGGTGAGTATAATTCTTTGACAGTCAAAGTATAAGGTTCTGAAGAAGAAGTCATGAAAGATTTTGGATTTCCATAGTCATTAACGTAAATCTTAGTTCCGTTTACGCTCAATTCAGACAGTGACGGGCTCGTGTAACTTGTTTGATGCAGATAAGTCTTTCCTAACGGTATTATACCTAAAATTTGTGGTGGAGACACAATCGTGACCAGTATACCTTCTAAATAAGGCAAATGTTTGGGCAGAGTAATCGGTTTATGGAGGTTTTGCAGGATTTGCGGATTTAATGTTTCACCTAGCAACAATGGGCGAAGTTCCAAATTACCCACATCTATAACAGTCCCTTTGGAGTCTGTCACTGCACCGTCAGCACGGATATAGATATTGTTATCGGAGAAGGTCTTCAGAACTAATAATCTAAGGAAATTACTGTCAATAGATTTTATATCATCTGGCAAATTAATGTTCTGGAATCTCTCCATCTGTTGATTAAACCATACGTTGAAAGTCACGTATCGAGTTAAATGGGACTTGTTTATGTCCTTAGAGCCAGATGGAAAATATGATCCTTGATTTGTCTGAAATGTGTACACAATAAGCTGATCTAGTCCTCCACTAAGTGGATTAGCCTGAAGTTTGTCCAAGGAAGGCTGTAAGTTGCCCGAATAAGAGTGCGGTTTATCTGAGATCTGTAAATTCTGCAGATAGTCCGGAAGAGCCTGAGGATTGTTTGGAAAAGCTTGAAGATAACTTGTTAACGGAGAATGTTCCGCTATAGCCTGAGGACTACTTGAAGCTTGAAGATGACCTATTAACGGAGGGTTTTCCGAGATAACCTGAGGATCGCTTGGAAAAGCCTGAGGATAACCTGTTAAAGACTGAGTATTTTCCGGGATAGCCTGACTTAGTGCATATGGGTAATTCATATTATCAGACATCCAGTACGGCTGCGATGTTTCTAGGTTACTGTAGTCATTACTTTTTGTAGGAAAATATATGTTCGGATTAATGTTTTCAGGTCCCGCGTTTGCTGAACTTGATGTGAAAACTTGCTGTGGTTCGTTCACATGGTCTATAATTGGTTCATTTGTGCTACCATCAAGGATATATTCATTCCCATAACTGATATTCAGTGGATTTATTGTGTTATCGGCCTTTGGTGAAACATGTTCTATCGCACCTACCTTTAGCCCAATAGGTAAAGAATGGGACACTGCAGGATTGAGAGTTTCAAAACGGTTGTTATACACTTTTATCCTATTAGGATTATTGTAGATCAATGTGTAAATATTACCTGGGGATATATTGACTAATTCGTCACCAGCCTCGTAAGGCATATCTGGTATAAGCATCTGTTTTTCAGTACTGGGTGTGTACATTTTGATTTCATTGGTCTCGTCATTTTTATATAGATAAATGACAACACGTTCTAAGCCGTTATTCTGGGTATCCAACAATTGTTCGACTATTGGCAATTGCCCGTCAGGGTAACAGAAACAGTTCTGTTCATCTGGTGAGCTATTTACTTTCCTCGTGTTGTATTGCCATGGTTGAGGAGGTTTGGCATTGCTAAAATACAAAAGCGTAAATGAATTAATGTCTATTTTTAAAACGTGAAGTGTTTGTCAGATGAAATATATAAGCTGGTGTGTAATTACCTTAGATGTACGTGTACGGCGGCAGAAAAGAGAAAGATTATCTGAAATAAAATAATGCTGTTATTAATTTAATAATATAAATAATAATATTGCATTTTCACTTTGTTCCACTCTCGTTAGTTTCATTTTTTGGTTCATTTAGTGGCGTTATAAACTAAAACTTAATATTGCAGTTACAATGTATTGCAGCCCGTTTAAAAAAAAATACGGATTTTATTTTCATACTTATAATGCTAGCATGGTTCTTGTTTATTAATTTGTAAATATAGTTATAATAATGTGGTTTACCTTTAAGAAATCCATATCGAGAATTAAATTAAATTCAGCTCCAAGAATTAGTTACATTTTATCACAATAACGCCAAAACCAACAATGTCCTGTGGGGACTAATTACTGCAGTCTTTTATATGAAAGAAAATAATTAGTCCAAAATTAGTGTTAATTTGACACATTTGCGCAATTTAGTGCAACTAATTGTTTTATCGTTGTTTAATGTAGGACTTCAGTTGGTAATTAAAAATGCTAATTATAACACAAAGGAATAAAAATGAAAAGGGTCCATTTAACTTCTTCTGTATAGGAATCATCCTCTAGATTATTTCATGATTGGAACATCATTCATATAAAATGCTCTAGCAGATACGTTTAACTAGTACTTTTCTGAAGGAGGTGACACTGGCCGCAAGTCTACTCGTTTTGACACGCTTAAAGCTATCTCTTTTTTAATGTTAATCTATTTTTTGCAGGGTCAGATGGTTGCCGAAGAAAAAATAATCGCTACTAGTGCATAAAATATGAACAAAAGTTTTATGCCTAAGAATTGAACCTTTTCGGTAATATCATACATGAAGGAAAATAAAACACTGGCACATAATAGCGAGAATCATGACAGCTCCCGAATGTCAAAATGCCAAAAGTCAGCTGAAACAAAATTCTTCCAATTCACCGGCCAAAATTCCTCTCATCGTACAAACCCTGCGTTTGATGGTCTATCGTAGCACGTGATATTGGCAAAATTGTGGCTGGACAGCCACAAATCAAGAGTTGAAGTTGATACAAAAAAATAAAAAGCACCAGAAGCTTGCTATTCTAATAATGATGTTGATGCTTAGTGGATCTTGCCGAAAGCAGTCTTTGTTCTTGTTGAGGAAGTTGTCTCTAAGGTATCGCTCAAGATATTCTAACTCGAAACTTTATTCGGATGCTCCTATGAGAGATTACACGATTCCTGCAGGAATTCCTGGTTCGGGGGCAGGGAAAGGTGGCGGTGCTGGTGGCTCGGTGAGAGAGTCTGGGGGTGGACTAGGTAAGTATGGGGCAGCCCAAGAAGAAGGATACTTCCACCAGCAACAGAGGGAGCAACTCGAGAAACTTAAGCAGAAGTTGAAGCGAGGCGAGCACATTGGCTTCGCAGAGAAGCCGAAGACAGAATGAAGTATAATATATTTTATTGTTTGCCGAAAAGTTATAAATTATGTGATGATATAGATTTAACTTGTTTTGGATTATAATCAGTTGTCATTATCAATTCGGTCTATATTTATTTAAGTTACGCAGAATCCTGGAACGTTGACTAGCATGTTCTTTGTCGAAGATAATAATTATTAAACAATAGTAAATATTTCTGTATTTACTTTCATATAAGTACACAAACCATAAATCCCTCTTAACGCCCTCATCTCATGTATGGCAAAGAGAATACAATACTACGTAAATGTATGGTTTTACGTGAATTGATAAGATTAGAAATGAGTATGTATGTACATGTGATGCAAAAGAATGAAAAAATGTCAAAAAAAGTTCTGAGCATAAATTTGGATGGCATTAATACTATACAGAGGGACAAAAAAGCTCTAGATGAACTGTGCAAAAGACGACATTGCTAGAAAGAGGGGGAATGATTGCTGATCGAGAAGTATGGATGAAAAGCGGTGTGGTTAGTGGGGTGATAATTTACTTCAAATTCTACTTTTAATAGGTATTTTATGTATCAATTAAAATATTTTTATTAAAAATATTAAATACTAGCTTTCCGCCAGCGGCTTCGCCCGCGTTGGCTATATGAATTCAAATTAAAGATGACGCTGGACCGATTTTGTGCAAACTTCCCATAAACCATCTACTAAATTGTCCGAACAAAGCCTAAACATTTGGTTTGGACAGCTGAGCCCGTTCTTGAGTTATAAAATTACAACGAAAAGTGGCATTAATTCATATATATATTGATGTGTTTATTGGTTTGGCCTAGAGGTGGTTTTGGGCACAAAAACCTTATCGCTTCAAAACCATTTCTCTACGCCACAGATTAACATATGTACAATATCTTTGATTTGATATCTGTCACATATCAGTCTATGTCTGTCACATTTCGTGTGCCAAAATGGTCAACAATATTTTTGGTTATAATTAATTATTGTTAGTTATTCAGTGTAAAATGTATTCACGTAAACTACAACCGAATTTCCAAATAAGCAGTCCAAAAATCTAATGCAAATTTTGGCACCTTAGTCATCGTCAAGATGATGAGATTCTTTACTCAGATGCATCCTAAACTACCTCCTAAAAGCTCAAATATTATGAATCATGTGAAGAATCCAGAATGCTTGACAATTGTGAGGGGAAACTTTGTGCCTTACGTGACTTCCAAAAGAAATTTAGCAGAGAAAAGTGACAAGAACCATCCCCAAAAAGATGCTGGAGCGAGAGAAGAAAAGGAGCAGATGCAAATGCCTGGCTTCGTTCATCCTAATGCTATGACTGAGGAAGGCCTTCTCACACAAAAAGTTAGACAACAGATAGAAGAATATAAAAAGAAGAAAGACAAGCCTACCCTACACAATCCTGAAGGCAGAGAATGAGGTTAACTGATGGCCTCCTTGGGTATTTGTTAGTATTCCACTTCAACGACCAAACAAATTAAAGTTCTGCTTATGTACACAATAGTTTTTCATTCTATCATAGAAAGGAAGCACATATTCTGGTATAGTACAAGATCCCTGGTACATCTTTCATCATTTATTACTAACAAGCTGATTTTTCGTGAGTAGGTTCCTTTTGACTAGACGCCCAACTTTTTTCTTTACAGTAATGTTGGTAAGTGGTAGCTTAATAGGGGTAACAAGGATAAAATATGTTGATTTGACAAATTTTAAAAATTTATTAATAACCGATTTTTTTTTTTGTTTATTATCAAGATATTTGTCTAAATAACGTGAAAAAATATTTGTCCTACAAAATGTAAGGTTTTATTAGGGAGTCCCCCCGCTCCAACATGTATCATAAATGAGGTCATGAAAAATAATTACTAACCAGCTGATATTTTTTTATTGGTTGGCTAACATATGCATAGTTTACCACCCACACTGCCCTACAAATTGCGTGGTGTGTCATCTGTCAGGGATCCTGTACCAGTATACTTGTTGTTCGTTGTAGACTTCCACATTTTAGGAATATTACTTACTGAGTATCCGAACAAAAGTGTCGAATCGCACCTTTAATTGTACCACCAAATTGTACCTATGTGCTTATCCCAGGCTATGTTCATGGTATCGCAATCTTTTTAGCAGTATTCATCAAATGAAATTCCACTAGTTCAGACTAATGGGTCTGTGATAGGTAGACAAGTAGGAGAAGGCGTCGGAGGCTAAGGGGTACAAGAGGATTAAGGAAAAAGTCCAGAAACAATATACAAATATATTGAAGTACCTTTCAGTCTGCTTATTTGTAACAGAACTATTTGTATCCACAGAGTATTCCATAAACTATTATAGAAATTCATGTTTGAAAACAAAAATAAAAATACTGTCACTGTTCCATTTGTCAAGAATAAAATAAAAATCGAAAAAAAAACAGCAAAATTATAGTTTACAAAAAAAAAATTTGGTTACCGACAATTGCCCACAATGGTTATAGCAGCAGTTTTATTTAAACACACATTAAGCCCGAAAGCCGCATACCTCAGATACATCAACCATGGTTCCTGTAAAGACTGTCCGGGAGAAATCCGAAGATTCAAACCCCCTATTTCAGAAAATGAAGACCTTACAGCCCGTATTACGAGGTTTTGCAAGCCTAACCATTATTGCAAAATAATGTGTCGATCGAAAGAGTTTATTAGGGACTCGCTGGTCCCTGTTCGACTCCAGCCAGAACCTTCGATGCATCACCCTGCTTGTACAGACTTTAGTAGAACCAGACTCCATTCTTTACCTTTAACGAAAAGTCCGGAACATCCAGGTATATGTGTGTCACCCTGGCGGCCTTTTTTAGGCTGTTTCCGCTGGTACGTAGACGTCAGACATTCCGGGATGCGTTCGGTCAAAGATGCTGCTGGAAGAATGATGTCAATGGATATTGATGATATGATGGTAGTTGCTGTAACACACTGAACATGCCATTAGAATGAGTTTAGATAAATCTTCAAGGAAAAGGCACAAGATATAAAAACCAAAAAACATGATTTGAAGATTAGTTTTTTTTTCACTAAAAACAACTAATATTGATATTAAAATAAAAATATCTAAAATATAGGCATGGTGGATAAATAACTACTCCTTCAACACAGCGTCATATACTTATCTTTTACTAGTAATTTACACTTGTTTTTGTGATGTTTTTATTTTATTTTTCTTGCAGCCTGTATAAAGGCGATATAAATTTTTATAAATTAGAAATTGCAGTTTTTTTTCTGGCACAATTATTGCTTAATTTTAAAGCTTTTCATCTCAAGTAATTTGTATTTTATACAATTCACATTCTTCTTCTTCTCGTGCTACTTATAGCATAGCTTACTTTTTAACCGGGTAAAGTTTATACCCCGGGATGCAAGTTAATCCTCGAAAAACAGCTGACGCCGATGGACTAGACCGTTTCCCCCGTTTTGAGGGACAAATTATAATTCGAATAGTAAATGCTACATCTATGGTAAAGTATAACATATACATAGTTTGATCTTTTAATCCATTATTAAATTTAATTTCATTCAACTCTGATTCGTATCAATCGGTGGGTTCACGAGAAACAAGTTTCCCTGGTGCTTCCAATTTTATGAAAAATCTGGTCTTTAAAATACAATGAGACCACGAGAAAACAGCCGACCTTATAAGAAGCTTTTGCAAGGACGATAATCCATAAGATAACACACCTATCAAGTATATAGGCAAGGCTCATAGCCTAGGTACAAAAGAAATACAGACACTTGATTAAACCTTCATAATTAATAAGTAATCACGTGTCCACATTCCAGCGAGGCTCGCGGACTACAGATGAACTGGTGTGCTCTTGACAGCTTGAAGACCTCACCACTGTCACTGCGCATACCGAGGAGTGGTAGCAAAACAGACAATATGAAAATCTTCTATACTTATAATAAATCTGTAGAGAGGTCAATTCCGTACATGAAATATATTTCCAAAATAACTATCAGGGGGTGATTAGGGATCGATACTGATGCCAAAAATGCAATCAGTAAAATTTTTGTCTGTCTGTCTGTATAAACCCTATAGAAACAAAAACTACTCGACGGATTTTAACGAAACTTGGTACAATTATTTGTCATACTCCTGAGCTATAGTATAGTTGGATAGTTATAGTATACTTTATATCACTCTACAATCAATAGGAGCAGAGCAGTGAAGGGAAATGTTGTCATTTTGTTTAAACGCGCTAACCTCTGGAACCGCTGGTCCGATTTGAAAAATTATTTCAGTGTTAGATAGTCCATTTATCGAGGAAGGCTATAGGCTATATATCATCACGCTAAGACCAATAGGAGCGGAGCACCACTATTTCACGCGGACGAAGTCGCTGGCAGAAGCTAGTTATTAAATAAGTTAGATATTAGTTCATTGATCATCCATGATGAGCTCGTGGCTAAGTAACAGCTGCACGGTTCGACCGATCAAAGGTTAAGCTGCGCTTGGCGCGGTCGGTCCGTGGATGAGTGACCATCTTTGTCATAGCGAGACTCCTCCGTGCTTCGGAAAGCACGTTAAGCTGTTGGTCCCGTTTGTAATTTGTAGGTCTTTGACAGTCGTTACGTGTAGTCAGAAGCCAGAAAGTCTGACAACCAGTATTATAGGATACCGTGTTACCCGGTAACTGGGTTGTGGAGATCAGATAGGCAGTTGCTCCATGTAAAACACTGGTACTCAGCTGTATCCGGTTTAGACTGGAAGCCGACCCCAACATGGTTCGGAAAAGGCTAGGCAGATAATGATGTCATGGATAGGATAAAATTTGCATTTGTATATGAATTTTTAGAAACTATTGAACGTGATATGCGAATGAATTGCATTGATGATTCAAATGCTGATAAATCAAAGAAGATTCTGAACTTGATTTTTTTATGCCTGTATGACTTTACCATGCCGACTAAGTAGTGTTTTTGCTCATGTTCTTTACTTATTCAGCTTCTGCAGATTCGAGATCAAAAGAACATACATACTGTATTTTTAAGTTCCTACTTAATCAGTTGCCTCGAACTTAGTAATTATAACCCTATTTATTTTCTTATTCTTTGTTTGCGAAAACTGTTAAAAATGCTACTATAAATAATTAAGAACACAATGATTCAACAAATATTAATTAGATCATTGCAACATTCAGAACCAATTTATATAATTTATTTATACAACAATAAAACTTTTTCTGCTATCGCTACCTGCGTACACGCACGGGCACGGGAGCCTGACGAGCACAGCAAGGGGCCAATCTCTGTTTGTGGAGATAATCTACTGTCTACCGCGCACAATGTTCCGTGTCAGTTGGATCACTCGGTGGGTACCTGTGCCATCAAAAAATACTTACTTTTTACTCGACGCTGTTTTAAAACCAAGTGAGAGCGAGCAGAAAGATTGTAGTAATATTTCGTTTAATAGAGTTAAATTGTTAACACTTTTATATGTATAGTTGCGAGCTTGCGTGTATTTGTGTCATTTATTAAAAAAAAAAATTGTCGACATTCTCGCTAATGTGTTTTGGTTAATTTGCTTGATTTTTGTTGTTGGCACAGTAAATTAAATTGTAGTCCATTAGTATGTTGCCCAAATGTGTATATATTCATTTGTACCAAGATAGTTTAGCAATTCATTTTAAAAATACGTTTTATTAAATGTGCCAGAATCTTATTGATTTATTTTGAGCCTAAAACATACCACTAAAGGACAAAAGCCTCCCATTCCTCTTTCCACTTGTCCCTATATACTGCCATCTGTGGTTAGTCTCCGTTGTTAAAGTCTACAAGGAAAAACATCTGAAACTAAGTACAGTAAGGTATCGATTACTTGCATTAACAACACGTACTTTATTTCGCCTCTACAAAACTGGGAAACGGCAAATCAAAAGGCGATATTGAAAAGAGAGCGGTCAGCGGTGCGCGCGCGCATCAAAAAAGCCGCCATCTTTGATTCGCCGCTTTTGCTTTGTGCGCTACCGAATGAGATGTACGGCTAGGGCTGATGCTGGTTCGATAGAGGAAACATTAGTGATTGTCTTCAACGTTATAATAGTCATACTGGTAAGGTTAAAACTAAGTACAGCGATGGTCAATCAGAACCGAAATCTGACATGATTTCGGTTCTGATTCATGAAAGTTGGTTGATCATGAAAGTTGGTTCAAAGATGCGTCAGGAATAAAATTCAATCAATTTTGGTGGAAAATGAGAGACAAGAACGTCGAAAGGCTTCTTTTTCCTGTCCTGTTCAATTCATCGCGTAATATTATAAATGGAAATGTGGGTTTGTTTGTTTTGGTATAAAGATAGATGGTACTCTGAAGATGGTTAAAGGCATCTATTTATCCGAGTGCGTTAAATAGTTTCTTCGGGACGCGGCTGATAGTGGGAAACAGCTTGTAATAAACATTAAACTGCAGTCCAATCTCTTGGGCTCCAAAATCCTATGGAGGATTTTGCAAGTATTTATCCATGCTTAAATAAACTTTCAACCCACGACTCGCTCCTTGCTGGCCGACTTAGAACCATGAGCCATACATAAGTATGACTTATCATCGTTGAAGTTCTAACAGTGCGTAAGTCATTTTTAGATTTTTTTCCATTTCCCCAATCCACCAAAAATGACTTACGCACTGTTAGACCTTCACCGACGTTATGTACATCTGTTGACTCGAAAGAATAAGTATAATCGACCAAATAACTACTAAGTGCCAACCCTACAGATTCAGAAGCACCATACAAGCATTCATTACAAGATTTTCAATTGATAATTAAGCTTATGTTACATTGATACTTTCTACTTGTGCCTGAGCATCAAAGAAATTCTTTAGCCTGTAAAAATATCGATGGAGCCTCTTTTGTTGATAGAGATTCATTTAGGCTTTTGTACGGCGGTGTTAATATTAATATTAGCGAGGAGTTTTTTTGTCAAGTTGTATGCTGCAATTATGTTGATAATAATTATATGTCTACTAATGTAGCATTTAGAAACGAATTAAGCCTTGAAATTGAAGTATTGGTTGCTAAAGATGCTGTGTAGTTGCAACTGTTTCGTGTCGCCTTGATGATTTCCCAATCTATTGTGACTGTGTTTGCTAAAAATAATTGCATTGTAAATTTTATTTTGAAGTCTGTTGGGGTTCCTGTGAATTATTTTATAATTCATACCCTCAGTGTAGGCGTACGTATCTAATTAAAGTTTCCAATTCAAAGCGAACAGAATCGCAAGTAACTGTTTTCTTTGATACAACACCATCACAAAAACGACTTAAGATCTTATAGACTCTATTCGTCACTGCAAGTCGGTAGTATCACTCCCAAAGGCCCTATCTAAATCCATTCTATTAGCCGACAAGTGTACGAAGCCGACAATCGTTTGCGGCGGTCCGTCTGCTATCCGCCACAATACGCGGATTGCAGATACACCATGGTTAATCCCTCAAAGCGCCGAAACCTCCCAGGACGCGTGTTACACAAGGTCTGATGGTGCCAGTTTTGTTAACAGGTAATTTATATTATTAGAAGGTAAGTATCAAAATCTTTGAAGACACTATTATTTAGACTATCATTATCATTAGCAATAGTCTTAAAATTATTTGTCCTAAAATACAAACTTCGGATTAAAAGAGTTATCAATGATGCACCTTTTTGGAACTGATTGCCCAGGTGATAATGATCCTTGTTTCCATAAATGGGATGAGCTAGACTGACGTAGAACAAAACCAACCTGTATTGACCGCATGGAAAGATAGTAAAGAAGGTATTACCTCTATTCTATTTTTATTTATGGCAAACGATGTCAATGCCGAATTTCGATCATTCTGCCAATGTTAGAAGTGAAGTACTGCCTCTCAAAGACAGAGGCCTTCATCTCAAAAATGCGAGCATTAAAGGTTGCATTAAACAGGCAAAAAGCATAGAGATATAGGTACGTACCCCAGATCTTATTTTGAACATCTCCAATCTACTTCTAAGTGACAATTGACAGTACTTACATACACATACCCACTCCATCTCAAATCTTCACATTGTGTTTATTAAGAGGCATCACTCCAGAAAATCTCGGAGACCATTGTGTGCATACAGCTGGTCATCGATTACGCCTTCGTAAGTAAATCGATTGAAAACCAGTGAACGTGACCATTACTCGGAATCGTGGGTCTAACACCATCGATTAGGTGGTGAAGAGGTCAATTGAGGCGTGAGTTTAGATCTTTTTGAGCCGATTTTAAAAAGAAAATTTCTGGATTTTTTGGAGAAATGGAGTACGGTTGTTTTTAGGAGATTATTGCTATAATTTAAAAAGATTGGATGTAGCAGTAAATAGTGATGGAGATTTATTTCTCCAAGCTTGAATTCATTGGAAAAACTAAGTCTTAAATAATTTAAGATTATTTTTTACAGGCCATATTTTGCATTGTTTTGCAAAAAAACCTAAAGAACATTTTGTATTTTCAAATTCAATCACTCCTACGCATTATTTATCTACATGGACAATAAGCCTAATACGCCTTCCAAATTCAAACGCACCAATGGTCACTTAGAATGCGGCGCCGTTTTTTTTTAATTTGCGGCGTAGCAAAGGCAGTGTCGTATCGACAGCCTAGTGAGCTCTTACTGAGGATTTAAATACAATTGTTGCATGTAATGGATATGCACTAGAGCATAAATGGTTTGTAAGTTGGTGTTTGTTTGTAAAGCCGACACCTCAAGAACGTTGTTGAAGTTCTTTTCATAAGGAAAAGTGACCGCCGAACATGGCCGCTGGTCCGAGATATCGGATTTTTGTAATCCGTACTTCAATGAGAGGTTTTATGATTTAATATTTAGTACGAGGTTCAATTATGGCATAAGCTATACTTAGGTATGTTATTATTGATATATTTAGATGGATTACCAACTTACAGGATAATATTCAACTATAATGTATTCGTATTAGGTATTTTGAAAGAAAAAGAGAAAAGCAGCACGTTGAAGCTAACTATGAAACAACTCAAAACTTATAAAGTACAGAGTAAGTTTCACCGATAAAATTAATTAAGAAACCTGACAAAATAATGATAGGTTCTTACTGCAGTTGTTAAAACTCATGAAGATTAAAACAAACATATTTAAATACTGCAAAACAAAATACATTCATACAATCAAGGCGTACTCTCAATAGTGCTATCGATACATAAATCAAAAATAAAAACAAGATAATCTTTATGTATTTAAAGTTCGGACGTATCTTGGAAGCTTCCATTACACGGCCCAACGGTTCTTGACAGCTCCAAGTTCTAACCAGAATGCAAAAATAAATGTGCACTACGAAACATCATCAATCTTGGATGTCTTTCCTTATGTGGTTGGTGTTAAGGTTGAATTTCCTTTGGCTATTGATGGAGATAGGTGCTAAGGTATCGTGGTTTTGGAAGAGGTCAATATTGCTAGTTAACTTTGGCATTTTGATAACTGAATGTTTTGCTACTGTTTGCTTTGATTTTTGTATTACGTAATGCGTGATTGGGTATGCAGTCTTCAAACTAGTGATGCGCCAGTTCAATGCTTTTTTGACATTTCTAAATCAATGTTAAGATCGATGATCAATACAGAATTGAAAAGTCGATGTTAATGGCGAAAATTTGTGATCCCATGCCGATGAGTGGGATAGATTACCTATCTGAAAAAAGATACCTTTAGTTAGGAAAGGAGTTAAATAATATAAAGACACTGAACGCTAATAAATGGGATAAGAAAAAAAAAGAAAGAAAGAGCAGGAAACAGTATTACCCCTAGTTGTCTTTCATAAGCTGCTCCATACTCCAGGTTTAAACTATGTCAGATTTTCATGGCTTTCATAAAAGTCATCTTTTCTTCGTCTCCAACTCTTGACCATGGTGACGAGAATTGTTCAAGCTGTAATTCTCTTCTAGAATATTAGGGTTCGCTGTTCTGATAATATTAAAAATGTACTGTAAATATTATGATTAATAAAAAAGTTTGAATGTTACATGACCCGTGGTTTAACAAGTTAATTTCCAATATATAATATAGCATGGTCTCCATCAATCATAGCCCATGGATCGCCGTGGTAAAGTTCCGTACGTACTATGGGAGAATTGGGAGAGTGCATTTGGCATGGTAATAGATACCTACGTATATTATGTTCTATGAAATCATCCTACTAAAAAAAATTAGGAGCTCGTGGCTACGTAACAGCCGCACGGTTCGACCGATCAAAGGTTAAGCTGCCCTTGGCGCGGCCGGTCCGTAGATGAGTGACCATCTATGTCATTGCGAGACTGCTCCGTGCCTCGGAAAGCACGTTAGGCCGTTGGTCCCGGTTGTCATTTGCAGATGTTTGACAGTCGTTACGGGTAGTCACAAGCCAGAAAGTCTGACAACCAGTCTTACCAATGGGTATCGTGTTACCCGGTAACTGGGTTGTGGAGTTCCGATAGGCGATAGGAGTTCCGTAGGTCGCTCCACGTAAAACACTTATACTCAGCTGCATCCGGTTTAGACTGGAAGCCGACCCCAACATACTTGGGAAAAGGCTAGGCAGATGATGACGAAATCACCCTATCTACTAATATGAATTGTAAATGCGAAAGTTTGTGAAGATGCATGTGTATGTGTATGTGTGTATGTTTGTCACTCTTTCACGCAAAAACTACTAATCGGATTTAGAGGAAATTAAGTACACACATAGTTTACACCCTGGAATAAAACATAGGATATACTTTTTATCCCAAAAGCAACTCTAATTCAGTGAACGGACTATAAAGATCTACAATATTTTTTCTTAAAGCAACATGATTTAAGTTTTTTTTTACAATTATCCTCTTCGAAAGATTTAATTCAATATCATCTAGACTAAATGCAGACCACCCAAATATATTAATGACTTGGCTAACTGTTTAAATAGATTGCGAATCATCTAATGTTTATGATTTGCAATATCATTTTTGCAATGTTTCTGGAACTATACCTTCTGATTTTGCTTTTGATCATTTTACCAGAAAAGCCTAATTTTTAGCACGACATCATTTTGATACCGGATTCAAATGTCTTAAAGAACATTTTACCGATAATGAGATACAGAATATAATTGGAATGAGCGTGGCAAGCTCTATCGATTGGTGTATTTAAAATTTCTTATATCAATTTTGCGGTATCGATTTGTGTATGGTCGAAAGCAATGGAATCGGGTTAGTATCAAAAGCCAAATAAGTATTTCCAAAATTATGAATAGATTTTTACCTCATAACCTTTTCAAGAGATTCTTACAATAGATAAAAAATACTTTAAACAAACGGTATTGATCAAGGAAAAACCAAAATTATTTTTTTTACTTGCTCGTACCAAACTGCGCAATTATATCAGTTCTATTAAATTGGTTACCAAAAAAGGGTGCGAGGTGTGTGTGAAATTAATTGAATCACAATTTGACCTCTGCTACCGAGCAGCGGGGGATTGTAATGGAAATGTATGGTCACATGATGAGCTATACGTATATACGTGGAATAAAAACGGTATTATAATCCTACTTAATATTATCAATGTGAAAGTTCGTGAGGAAATATTAATTTACTAGCTGTTTCCCGTGGTTTCACCCGCATCCCGAGGGAACTACTTAGCGCACCCGGGTAAAAAGCTAAAGCCTATGTTGTTCCTCAGGGTCTATTCTATCTCTGTACCAAATTTCATTTATATCGGTCTAGTAGTTTTGACGTGAAAGCGTAACAGACAGACAGACAGACAGAGTTACTTTCGCATTTATAATATTAGTAAGGATATTAGTAAGGATGTAAGTACATATGTTTGTAACTCTTTCACGGATAAACTACTAAATGGATCTGGATGAAATTTGGTAGACACATAGTTTTTAATCTGGAATTCTGAATAACTTGAACTCAACTTGAACTTCAAGCTGTCCAAGAGCGGGATGTTCGGCGCTTTAGAGGAGGCCTACGTTCATCAGTGGACGGCGACAGGCTGATATGATGATGATGATGATAACTTAAACTCTGGAGAAGGACATAGGGTAGTTCCTATCTGGTGGTGCTTGAAGTAGTTCCATCAGGATGCGGATGTGGCCAAAATGTCTAGTCTAATTTTAAATTTTAGCTTACCTAATGCACTTCTTCTCCTTACAAACTTTGACTACCAATACCAAATCTTCTGGATTCTGCTTAACTTAATTTAGATGGTTTATAAATGATTCAGGGGCAAAAGAGTGCTATATATAGGACAAATTTAATTTTACCTGAATATAACGACACCACCAAGTCCCGTTAGTATGATCAGGTATTTCAAACAATACATAAAGATTAAAATCTAAATCTCAAGTGGTAAAGGCCATTTTAATTTTTTACCGCAAAAACCTTAAAAAGCTTTAAGCTCGAGAAGGCTAAAAATGCTTGCTTAAACTAACAAATTACTTAAGTAAAGAGTTTAAAAATTAAATTCAAACTATTCTTAGAAATGCACTTGTATAATTTTCAAACAACTTAGCGATTTATAAACAACAAACAATAGAACAACAACAACTGATAGAACCCGAAAACGGATTATCATAATGACATTTCTTTGTTACTATATCTGGACAAAGTTATCAAGATCTTCAAACAAGCAAAATTAGGCTTTATATTTTCGCAATAAAGGTTAAATGACTCGCATGATTTTTATGTGTCGTTCAAAAGGAAGAGTTTTTTTCTAAGTGAGGTGAATGCAAAAATTAACTTTTGGCCAATAAATTTTGACAAAGGCAAGTTAATATAGCATGTTTTGTAAGCTACTGGGCGGTCGAACACAAAAAATGTTATGATGTTGTATTGACAATGGTTGGAAATCGGGAAAGGCTCCTGTCAAGTGATTTGAGAATGGATAAAAATAAAAGTTATAGAAAAACGTAAGCTAGAGTTGCAGGAATGCAATGATGGAGTGACGCCGTATCCTTCAGGTGAGATCTCCGGAATATTGATGGATCTCGAAAGAGAGAGTAGATATTATTATAGGGTAGGCAAGTGAGCGTATGTAGATCTATCATATTTAGGATGGTTGAGAGTCAAATGTGATCTTAACCCACTATTATATTTATAATTGCATATATGGACTGTACCTCAAGAAGTTACACATTTTTTCCCATATGTCCCATTTATCCTGGGGCTCAGAGTCAGAAGATCACCGTCAGTAGGTCAGTCTTATCTTCTATCAATTATATAGTGGTGTGCCGTTTTTAAGACTAAGTTTACCTTCAATAAAACATACGAGTACATACTACATTACAATTGAGATCCGCTACAGGCGAGTAATAAAATAAAGAAGAGTTTGAGTTTAGAGTTTTTTGAGATAAATGTAGGTTGTAATGGAAAAACAGGAAAGGTTCACCATAGAATTTTCATTTTCCGTCAACAAGCAAAGCCATGACGTCAGCCTAGTGTATCTGTATATAATGACAACTTAACCGCTGTCAGCCGAGCGATTGCCCAAGTGGGTCGGCTCCGGCTACGGTCGGGTGCCGTCGGCGCTTGCGCCCGCGCACTCCGCCCCACACAAAACACAACGTCTCTATTTGCTGAGGATGTTCAACTATCTATTTTATTATTTAATAAATATTTAAAATACTGTTAGTAAAATGACACGTCTGAGACATCAAATTCCATTCTTCTTTTTAAATCATCATCATTATCATATGTAGCCTTTCCCGAACTATGTTGGGGTCGGCTTCCAGTCTTAATCGGATGCATCTGAGTACCAGTGTTTTACATAGAGCGGCTGCCTCTGACTTCAACCGAGTTACCGGTAACACGATACCCCCTGGTAAGACTTTTTGGCTTCTGACTACCCGTAACGACTGTTATAGATCTCCAAATGACAACCGGGACCAATAGTTTAACGTGCTTTCAGAGGCACGGAGGAGTCTCGCTATGCCATAGACGTTCTCAATGGTCCTTGCCAGGTTTCAAATTCGCACACTCGTATACGAGATGCAGATGCAAGTCACGACTGGTTTTAAAATACATTTTAGCATTTATCTGTCATTTTACTTTTCAATATCAGAGCCTTTTCCTTGACTTTTTAACATGATGTATGAGCCAATAGATATCCAATGTAAGACATTGCAAGTGGCTTAAGTCAGACGTTCTATTTAAAATTAAACCAATTAATAATGTAGATCAAAATAAAAATATTATTGCATAAAAAACATCTTTAAAATCATTAAAGAAATATTTTAATTCTTCCAAATAAAAATATTCATAACTAGTGACGTGCTATGAACCGCCGAATCGATTGCGCGATAACGATTAATATTGTATTTCAGAGGGCCCGCCGCTCTGACACCTTGGCTCATCGGCCGATCCATCATTTTATAATTGTAGCTCAAACTTTTTGGTGAGGTGAGTCGTTATTGGAAAATTGGCCCCGGTAATATCGATATACATATGGGAAATCGAATTTTTGAATCAAAATCGTGGAAAACACTTGATTTTTAATATCTAGGTGTGTTGTCTGTCACATTAATTATGTTTGTAAAAATTACATGCATAATAAATTACTTTAAGATATTTAACTTAGCTCAAATCCACATAATAATGTCATCGTTTCTGTATTAAAACACTGAGGTGTTACTTTTCCTTTACGTTGCGAAAATTTAAAGATAGGGAGTAGTTTCATCGATACGAGAAAAGCTACTACACAGTTTATTCAAAAAAACTTTTAGTTTGTTTTTCATATACCTATATTTTTCAGGCAGTTTTTAAGGGGGGTTCTGTATTCGACCCGTAATTACCTTGAACACATCCAATATGACGTATTTTTATACATAATTAAAAATGCTTTAATTTTAATTATTGTTTACTTAATTACTGAAAAGTTTGACAGCCACTGTGTCAGCGGGCGGTCTCGCGACAGAGTCGTCGCGACTAATTATCGATACACGTCGATTATTCCGAATAATTAGGCCTCACACACACATACGCATGCACACCTACACAGAGACCACGCAGTATTATCACGGTAAAGGTTATTTCTAAGAAGTTTTTATTAACAAATAAGAATTTTGCTAAGAAAAACTAAAAAGAAAGAAAACTGCGTTTTGCTGTAGTTGGAGGTTTTTCTACTATATTTTTCATTTTCTTTTCATAGAGTGAGTCAATAGGTACCTACCCCCATTATTCACATCTTAGTAGGTATGTAATAGGCACCTAATCAAAATTTCGTAAAGTTTCAAGACTCAGCTGTTTTCCTTCAGTAGATTTAGGATTAGGTATATTTAAATTAATTGGGCTTAATAATGAATACGATTAATATTTTAAAATATTTTTTTTTTAAATATCAACGGGAAAAAGTAAAGTGACGATATTTGGCGTCCCACGTCTTATCTATATCATCTACTTTTTGTTGTTACAAATACAAAACTTAAGATATCCCCAAAACCATTCACAGGCCAAATTGATCCTTACCTTTTAAGAAATAACTTCCGAATCCCTTTGTGTAATTTTCACCATCCTTAAAATTATCCTTAACCCAAAATGAACCGTAACTTTTTAGAAATAGAGTCGATATTGATTTGAACGTTTCGATCTTCGGGTGAAAAATCAAAGTCGGACCAAAAATGTTGATCGGTCGACATTTTGACAATTCGGTGCCCTAAGAAAGTGTCAGCTGTTTTGAGGACCACCAGGCGACGTCGCGCGCCAAAACGATGGGTAACAAGATAGCGATAGTTTAAATTACAATTAGTGAGAAACATTTTGAATGATCGATAGACGTTTTGTGAGAAAATTTGGGATGTTTGTTTGAAATCTGTATCTGTTTTGTTTATGATATTTCTTTGCTCATCTTTTAATAAAACACAGTGCTATCCGTTAACTGGGTTTTCGGGGTCGGATAGGCAGTCGTTCCATGTAAAACACTGGTACCCGGCTGCATATAGTTTGATCAGACGCCAACATAATAGGGAATCAGCTAGGCAGATAATGATGTAATCAAATAGGCGGTCTCGATATTTCTCACAGCAGTTTTTCTAAAGGTGGTAACTTAAAAACGTTGCTTAAGGCAAAATAAAAGCACCAATTATTATTAATTTGGACAAGTTCACAGTTGGCGGAAGATGATACAATACGTCGGTATCATAACAGAAACTTTTCATACAATATTGTAACCAACTGATCAATGAACTTAAATACCTAAATAATTTCTATACAAACAACTCCTACATAATAAAAACTCGATCTAACAAAGAGGCAAAGACGCCGCCGCGTAAGGCCGGTATAAAAAAATAATCCTCCCCAAGTATCAAATAATAAACTTGGTAGCAAGTGAATTTTGGAGATCGGGTTGCGTTCCTTAGCGCGGTAAAAAAAAGATTAAAAAGTAAGTTCTTATTTTTTAAGGTTCGTGTGCTCGAAATTCAAACATGACGTGTAACGTCAGCGGCCGACGAAAGAGGTCGGACGTTTTTACTTTCATCTAAAAAATCGGTTATTTTATAATATGTATAATATTATAATTGTTACGCGTTTCGATAAATAATGCATGAAGGTTTTTCTACATTTACAATTTGTTAATTGGCTTGGTTAATTTATTATGCAGCAGTGAAAATAGAAATGACTGACGTTATCTTTGTACCTACTTTTTGTTTAATTTAGTCGAGTTATGCCTCGTATATTATATAACTTAATAATAAGCAATTAAATGCCTGATATGAATAAATAAAAAGTACGGCTCTGTATAAAGGTCCTAACTACGTCTTTAGAACCTCTCACAAAACACACGGACTCTCATTTACCAAAACTTTCGTTCAGGAAAACTTTTCTCTCTGACGTAAAACAAGTAATGCCGATAGGATTAACAAAAATCATAAAATGCTTTCACTTAATTATGCATTCATCGCATCCGATGCACGAAATGAAATGCCCCACAACAGGTTATCGAGATAACAGACGATTAAAAGTTATATCCAATATTCTCGAACGGTACATACACGATATACGACCTTTGCGCTTTGATATTAAAAATTAAAATGTTACATTACTGGCTGTTAGATTGAGATGAAGATAAAGAAATAAAAATAAAAGTCGGGCTGTTTGAATATGGAACGTCACGTCAGGGGAAACGTCAAATTGTGACAGTTTCCGCGCGGGCGAGCGTCCGTCAGTGAGGTTCTCCGGTGATGCAGTGCATTGCTCCCGCGTTCTTGGAAGTATCATCAGCACTTCTTTAGCGAAATAAACGTTTTTTACGGCCAATTAAAGACAATTACACGCATTTCTCAGTATTTGGGTTTGCTGTTAACAGTCATTTGATTGAATTAATATCCGATGTTGTTTAAACATTGAAAAATTAAACTACAGCAGAAAGTTTCTTCAATGCTTTATTTGCTGATCGTTACTAATTTTTGTACATTTATATATGTTTAAACTTAATAAAGAACAGTTTGCCTTATAGATATAAAACACATCATGTATCGGGTTGCCATAATTAGTCATATTAAAATCTGTAGAATACAATAAAAAAAGAGTTCAACCCGAAAAAAACTTTCCCACATTAGCCATAATCCCATAAAGCTACAAACATTTTGCACACTCACCCGAGTACATACGATACACAAAATCGAAGCCTGTCGATCAGACATCTATACCACCATGGTTTTCTCATAAAGCTCGTCAAAAACCCATTTGTCCGTAAATAATTATTTTGATAACATAATTCGTGTTTTCCGCCATTTGGCGCGTTGTCCCTGCGATGGCTGTCTCGTGTCCTCGTCTAATCGAGCGTCCAACCGATTATTAATCGATAATAATCGTCGGTATAACAACTCGATTGTTGGGCTAAGGAATTTACCGTATGTCATCATGATTTTGAAGGCAACTGTTCAGGATATTTATTTAAGGTTCGCGTTTAATAGTGCAGAGAATATTGAAGGATAGAACTGATTAAATAATTTATATTCTATAGTATTTATAGATCATTAATCGAGTTTAGATTTCAATCTATGATAAATTTCGGGTTTCGCGGAATTCCAATCAGGGCAAGCTCGAGGTGATTTGGTGAATTATGCTATTTTAGAACTTTGAGGAGAACATTATTAGTACCTACCAAGAACTCAGCTAATACAACATGCCTAGTATTTTCAGCAAGTAAATAAGAAGTAGCTAAATAACAAGATGCTAAAATAGTTCTTGAAATAGACAAAATAAAGTTGAATTTCCGCGGAAATGCCAAACAGCTGTCCCATTTTTTCTCGTCCAATCATCCCAAAAAGGGTTGATAGGTACATAACAAAGATGTTGCTATATAAAACACAATACAACCTAGCGGCTTGGAAGTTTGTTGTGTGTCTAAAACAGTCCGCCTTCCCACACCGACTTGTGTTTAAATTGAAAATATGGAATAACTTTGTAAACATCTTATACTTTTTCTGTGGAGCAATAAGTTTTGATACTTTCGACTTTTTGTAAGCGTTAATTAATATATTTTTTAATAATAAATCTTAATATAAATATTTGTTTTGTGCTTATAAACGTATTATACAATTACGTAGGGAATTTTAGATATTACCTATATTGCACGAAGACGGTGAACATGACGATGCAAGAAAAAAATATTTAAGATTTTATAATCCTTTTAAATAGTAGATCTCTTTTAGGAGTTTTTGCTTGAGGATCTTTGAGGATCTTTCAGTATATTTTTTTAGGTAATATGTATGTGCATTAATGCTTTCGCGTATTTATTTATTGAAAGCAATATATTATTTGTAATATAATAATCATTTCCTATAAAGTATCAAAATTGTTATGTCATACATTTCAACAGGAGCCCAATGCGGTGATGCGTGTTAACAAAATTACGGCGGTTGGTTAAGTGAACTATGAAAATAGGATTTCTTTAGCTCACCGCCCCCTCCCCGCGCGGCATGCTACCCCAGGTGGTGGGGTGGGATTAGGAGATTATCAGCAATTGATATGCCAGACAACGTTCATAATTATATTTTTTGGTATAACACTGATTGTATCAGCTACTAGTATTTTATAACTTGCCTTTATGTTTAACTAGCTGTTCCCTGCGGTTTCACCCGCCACCACCCGGATATAAAGTCTAACTAGGCCAGTTTAAACAGCCTATAATCGTCTCCAGGAACCCATCTATGCCTGTACAAAATTTTATGCAAATCTGTTCCGTGGTTTTACCGTGAAAGCGTAACAAACTCACTTTTGCATTTCTATATTAATTGGAAAACTTACGCTGGGAAATATGCACATTCAACACCAAAAATAATTGATATTTTTTGTCATTCGTCGTCCTTAGATTACATAGGATTTTGATTATGCATTATTCAGGTCCTCAGATTGTACAAGGAAGATTTGAGTTTCTACTGATCCGCCTGGGCTTAAGGCTTTAATTTGATATGTTTGCAATCAACAGCCTAATCATTCTTACATTAATATCTGCCTTTATAACAGATGGATTGGTGTAACCAAACCGATCATCGAATTCAATTAATCTTTACATTCATCCATCCTATGTATCAAAATAAAATCCTTACTAATATTATAAATGCGAAAGTAACTCTGTCTGTCTGTCAGACAGACAGACTGTTACGCTTTCACGCCTAAACCAGTGAGCCGATTTTGATGAAATTTGGTACAGAGATAGAATAGACCCTGAGGAACAACATAGGCTAGACTTTTTACCCGGGTGCGCTAAGTAGTTCCCTCGGGATGCGGGTGAAACCGCGGGAAACAGTTAGTACAAATATAAATAACTATATACTTACAACGTTTTTTACTCCAACACAAAACCGAAAGATGTTGTTTACAAACCAAACACTTGTTTGTTCACAACAATGGCGGGAAGATTAACAAAATCGTTCGGTTTTGTTGCCCAAACGCACCTAATCGCCACAGAGACGCCGCTAAACGCACCGACACAAAGTGATGCCGGCGTATGTTTTAACGTTATTGTCGGCTATTGATAGTGCTATCAAAGGCTGTGGCGTTTTCCCGACTATGTAATTTGGTAGTGAAGGAACTTAGTGAAGGAAGACGCTATGTAAAGAAAGAAAGAAAAATATTTTATTGGCACAAAACATAAGTTGATAGAAATAACAAAGAAAACAAACAAGTAGAACAAGAAGAACACAGTTCATTCTATAGAGAATATCAAAATTATGAGGTTTTTTTATATACGTTTTCTATGACAGCGAAATAAGACAAAAAGATATTGTTTTTTTATATACCTACTAGTTTTTTTTTTTTTTTAAAACATTGCTCCACTCTAGGAATTTCTCCTGTATCGTGGTTGCGTTTACAAACGTAGGTCTGTACATTACACATGCCCTACACACCCAGACCCGGAACAATTTTAGTTGTCCCGTGCGGGAATCAAACCTGCGACACGCAGCGCAGTAGTCACTTGGTCAGCCGCTACGTCAAACGCGCCTTCAGTTTCTGTATAGAATAACAAAATTATGAGGTCACAATTTCTACAACAACGTAATACATATTTTATGTAAAAAGAAGTGTTCATCATCATTCATCCTCCTGCCCTTATCCCAATTTTATTTGGGGTCGGCGCAGCATGTTTTCTTCTTCCATACACTTCTATCTGCCGTCATCTCGCTAGTAACATTCATTCTAATTATATCAACCTTCACACAATCCATCCATCGTTTCTTCGGTCGTCCCCTTCCTCTATATCCATCCACATTCATGTCCAAAACCTTTCTCACTACATAATCCTCATTCCTCCTCATCACATACCATGATAACCGATTTCCACCTAGTTTTTCGGTTAACGGTGCCACTTTCAAACTTCCCCTAATATACTCATTTCTTACTCTATCCATTCGCGTAACACCACACATTCCTCTTAACATTCTCATCTCCGCTGCATGCAGTTGTCTTTCATTCATCCCTTTTGTGGGCCAGCACTCTGAACCATATAGGACGGCAGGTCTAACCATAGTCTTATAGATCTTCCCCTTAAGTTTAAGGGGAAGGCGAGGGTCACAAATTGTTCCCGTTACCTGCCGCCATTTCATCCATCCTGCGTTAATCCTGTGCTTGACTGTCCGATCTATTTCGCCATCGCCTTGCATAAGTGAACCGAGATACCGAAAGAAGTAAAAACACCAGCACCTGTAACTATTACCACCCAATTGTATCGCTCAAAGGAATGAATTCTTAGAAGATTCTTCAACGAAAAATATGTAACGGTAAGTTTACTTAGTACTTACTCCTATGTTTTATTTGCTCTTGTAATCTGCAAACGATAACTTTCGATACTAAAACCAGAAAAATACTTGCCAGCGCCATCTCTGGGGCGGTAGCAAATTCAAGAGGGATATAATGTCCTCTTCCCTCCTATTGTATTCACAACCCTCAGCTGTTTGACATGGAGGGGACTTAAGTATCTGAGCTGCGTAACTCTAGAAAATACGTCGATGATACGTCAGATGTCGTTAACAGTCATTATTTGTGATCAAAAAATTTTTTTAGTAGTTATTTTAAAGGACTGAAAAAAGCGAATGGGTGAAAGAAAAGTTAATTTGCCTCATTTTCTATTTCCTTTTCTTTTTGCCTAATTAATATTACTCGTCTGTTTTCTTTTCAAAAGTTAAGTACCTATTGGCCAAAGGCCTGTAACCATTATTTCCATTTATTGAACCTTGGACCTTTACATTACATTACTCTTGTCATATTTCTTCAGCATCTTACTTGTCTTATCATTACTTATCTTACCTCCGATGGGGGGCTAATAGCCGACTCCCCGTAACGCTACAAGGTTGCTTGTAGCGTTACGGGGAGTGAACAAAAAACTTTGTACTTCGCACATAGAGGGGTGGGATTAGGAATAGTTAATTGAAGATTGGAACGATTTTTTAAACAGAAGTAGGGGTTGAGAGTCACATAGACTATTTCTGTTAAGGTAAGGCTACTGTGTGGGTAATCCATGGCAAAATCTGCTGCTCATTAAGTCACAGTTACCACGTTACCTTCATGGCTGACACATACCAATGCTATCCAATTTTTATATTTTATTTCGGATGGGAAATCATCTAATGACCCCTCCCGCCATGGGTGGGGCGTAAGGGAGAGTCACACACTTACTGACTAAAACCCATCCATGTTCCTTCCTCAGCCCTTTGCATTCCGGGGGCGCGGTATCTCTTTCGAACGTCCCGCAGCAATGCTATCTCATAAGGATTTTTAAATTACGTAAACACGAGATAGTTGTAAGATTTTGACATTCGCTTCCAATAAAACAGGCTCCGATCATTAAACAGCAATTATAACAAAGGGAGACAAATAAAAATAAATCGACACACACCGATAAATAGCCGCCCCTTCCTTGGCTTACCGCGGGGCGAACCCCACGGGGCACTAGTGAGGGGACGAGTTGGTAGCGCAACTTTTTATATCGATAAATGTTGATGAGATACGATAATGATCGCTATTGAATTGAATTTTAAAAAAATTATTAATTTCATTAATGTAGGTTTGTGTATGATATCTAAAGAAGAATAATAATAGTAAATACTTATAGTTCGAAATGTTATAAAATAAATGTGGAAGTAATTTAATTGCAAAAATTATCCTATTAATAATTATTAATGGGAAAGTTTGTAAGGATGTATGTCACGTATGTACATATATTTGTTACTACTACTATTTGGTACCTATAGTTTATAACCTGGATTAACATATGGAATACTTTTTATTAGTGTGCGTGATCTATGTATGAGGTTGAATCCGCGGGAAACTGCTAACTTAAAAATACAAGATAAAAATCAAACATTTTATTTAGAAGAAATAAAGAACTAAAGAATGAAAGAATTTAATTACAATGCTCATTAAAACTTCGAATTTCGTTGAATATTGGTGAAATTTGAAGGAATCTGTTCTACTGTTAGTGTCATGTGATGATGATAAGAAGAAAACTTGACATATTCCAGTTTCGTGTGTAAATAGTCGTGATATGAATATAGTTTAGTTACGTTAGTGTCACTCTACTTGATCAACTATTCTCATTATCCAACATTAAATAACTTTGAGATATTGACTATATGAAGATTAAGAATCTTCCAAGAAAACACTGTAGTTTCCATTAGAAAAAAATGTGTCAAGTTTTAGAAATCTAGACAAATTAGTCTGCTATTACCTATGTGTGCACCTGATAAGCGAATAGGAAATTCTTAAATCTGAAACTGTTACCTTATTCTTATTTACCTTCCGCGCTAAAGCGCTTATCATTTCGAAAAGCAATATATTAATATATTGGAGCTCGTGGCTAAGTAACAGCCGCACGGTTCGACCGATCAAAGGTTAAGCTGCGCTTAGCGCGGTTGGTCCGTGGATGGGTGAGCATCTATGTCATAACGAGACTCCTCCATGCCTCGGAAAGCACGTTAAGCTGTTGGTCCCGGTTGTCATTTGTACATCTTTGACAGTCGTTATGGGTAGTCAGAAGCCAGAAAGTCTGACAACTAGTCTTACCAAGGGATACCGTGTTACCCGGTAACTGGGTTGTGGAGGTCAGATAGGCAGTCACTCCATGTAAAACAATGGTACTCAGTTGCATCCGGCTTAGACTAGAAGCCGACCCCAATATAGTTGGGAAAAGGCTAGGCAGATGATGAAAGCAATAATATATCAATATCCATTAAACATAAAAAATAGTATTCAAATTCATCAAATTGAGTTTACGGTGTGCGTAAGTCAATAAGATCTATTTTGCTTTGCATCACTTTGTGGAGCTATCGACTGTGTCCCATCACTGTTCGCGCGAGGGTCGATTCTGATCCCCGATACAATTACATTCTGTGTGTAGACTCGTTACTGCACAATCTTCTCAACACTCCTCTACTATTCTCTCGAACACGCACTCCAATATATACTCTGCAGCCTAACAATAAAGTTTAATTTTCAGCAACAATATCACCCCCTAAACTTTCACCTCTTTCAATAGGAGTTTAAACCTAAATACCTTGCGTAGGAAAGCTTTCACTTTTCAGGAATTATTTTAGATGTGGCCCGATGAGTTTTGGACTTTGTAGAAAGGGAATAAGGCTGGTTTTCGCGGATCGTTTCTCGGTTTTTCCGAAGGCGGTAGGCTTAAAACTCTCGAAACCAATTCTCGAGGGTTTAAAGCCTCCAAACAATAGATGGAACAATTCGATATTTAGCCGATTATAAACGTTCGCTATAATGCTCTTAGGAAGGTGTGATTTTTGTTGCGATCGCATTGAAATTCCATTTTCATTTAGTTGGTAATGGATTTAGAAATTGTTTTCAATGTACTGTTGACTAAGTATTAGGGCTTCGACAGTAACTTTAAATACTTAAGTTAGGAAATATTGATAATGAATTAGAAGTTGTAACTATGCTATTATTATGATAAACCTAGATACTTGTATATCTATCATACCTAGAGCTAAACTTAGAATACTAGAGTAAGGTTCCCTCTTTTTTTTAAATCGACTTTTATAATATAATATTGTGCCGTGAACATATCAGGCACGGAAATAACCACGAAACAGGCAACTATGCAAACTAGAACATATCATACCCGCGCAAAATATTCTCGCCGACAAATTGTTGACGGTGGACATGGCACGCTCCCGTGTCGTTCGTCGACGGAACGGTCTAGTGAGTACTAGAGCCTCTAATTTTCAATACCTACAAAGATTCTTTTTTACCTGATACGTTCCTAGTATGGTCATAATGTGATACGATGTAGTTTGTACACTGCTTAACTCTTATTTCACATTGGGCGGCCAAAAACAAAACAACATCAGCTTGACATCCCACGCAACTTCTCTGCTAACTAAATATTTTTATAGGTTGACTATAGGGCTATCTGCCTGACTAGACTGAATGACAGTCTCTCTTTAAACATATTCCTGACTAATAAAAACCTATGTCTATTTAACAGGGGTAGAGTTTTGTGCGGAAAAGTATCGTTAGATTTTTCAAACAAGATTTTCTTAGTAGCAGGTCAGAATCTTCATCTGCCTAGCCTTTTCTCAACTACGTTGGGGTCGGCTTCCAGTCTCACCGGATGCAGCTGAGTACCAATGTTTTACACGGAGCGACTGCCTATCTGACCTCCACAACCCAGTTTACCGGGTAACATCATAAGAAGACCCCTTGGTAAGACTGGTGGTCGGAGTCTTCACTTGTTCCTGATTGATGGTAATAAGCTGGCTCTTATCAAACACTAGCTTCTGCCAGCGACTTCGTCCGCGTGGAATAGTGGTGCTCCGCTCCTATTCGTCTTAGCGTGATGATATATAGCCTATAGCCTTCCTCGATAAATGGACTATCTAACACCGAAATAATTATTTAAATCGAACCAGCGGTTCCTGAGATTAGCGCGTTTAAACAAAATGACAACATTTCCCTTCACTGCTGTGCTCCTATTGATTGTAGCGTGATGAAAAGTATACTATAACCATCTCAGGAGTATGACAAATAATTGTACTAAGTTTCGTTAAAATCCGTCGAGTAGTTTTTGTTTCTATAGAGTTTATACAGACAGACAGACAGACAGACAGACAGACAGACAGACGGACAGACAGACAGACAGACAAAAATTTTACTGATTGCATTTTTGGCATCAGTATCGATCCCTAATCACCCCCTGATAGTTATTTTGGAAATATATTTAATGTACAGAATTGACCTCTCTATAGATTTATTATAAGTATAGATAACTGGTGTTATGTAGATGTATAATATAAGTACAAATCTGCCTTTCCCTTTGCGGAAAATAGGCGTGATGATATTTTATCATACCAATACTAAAAATGCGAGTTTTTGAGGATGGATGTATAATTGTATTGTATTGTATATTTGTTACTCTCCCACGTAAAAACTACCGAATAGATTGGTATGAAATTTGGTGCACAGGTAGTTTATAACCTAGATTTATACATAGAATACTTTTTATCCAGGTTCCCTATTCTTAGCCAATACAGGCGGAACCACGGACAGGAGCTATTATTTTATTGTGTGGTGTCAATGCATGGTCGGCGCTGATACGGCAACGGTTCGCGTTTACGTCGTGTTTCATGGTAATTAAGTGGTGTGATTCAAGCCTTGTGTCTGACAACATAATTATAAATTGTAGGGGCATTACCTATTAAATATAAAACTGAAACTTTTCCTAGTATTTTTTGTGTATTTCACTCGATAACTTCTGCAATGTTGATTTGACTTTTCTTGACACGTCTTCATATCAATCTGGTATATCTATAACTTAAATATATCTGACAAATAGGTAACTACAGTTTTAGTGCTAGATTACGTACCTTTAATGTTAGTATTCTATAATGATAACTAAATGCAGTGACAAAGGGAACTCAGCTAGTTGATTCTTTGTTGATTAGTTCGGGGGCGAATGATGTATGAATACAAAATAATGTACTTTGCCTAATAAACATTACGATTTCATAGTTTTAATCTAGCACATTAAAGTCTGTACGTAATTAAAATATCTTAAACAAAATAAAGTCTTTCATTATATTAGGTACTATGAACGAGATAAATGTAATCACATTCTAATTTTCAATTGAGCAAAACCTGTATCAATGACGTGTTAAAAACAGACAGTCAGCAAGATGGTAACGGGGCTAACTGGCTTGTGGGTGGGTCCAGCATGAACTACATACCGCACCTCCGATAAAATAAGGTTACAACTCGAAAACCCTGGATTTTTAGAAAGGCAAAAATCAACTCGCGAATTTTATTAATCAGTCTTTATTCTAAAAAAATAATAAAATCTTTCAACAAATCCATGAGTTTATTTTCGCTTCTCTAAAAATCCAGGTTTTTCGAGTTATCCTATTTTATCGGACATATATATGCTACGAATTGTTCTTTTTACATTTTGAACAAATCTTTTATGCTTTTGCACTATTCAAAATTCGCTTACATAATCGTTCGTTAGGCCCAGGTCGCGTGCAACACTACTTCATTATAGATTTTGGCACTTATTGAAGCTATTGTAATAAGTATTCTGCATTATCGTAACGGTTGTAATTCAATGAGATATTTCCTTAGTTTGTTTTGTTTTTGTTATTCCAAGGAGGGTTCTTTGATCTTTGCAGCATGGGACGTAAAATAGACAACCTACGCCGACCCTACTTTTTTCTGGGATAAGGACAGGATGATGATGATGATTCTCTTTGTTAAAGAACTGTCCTTAGTATAGAAGTTTTCAGCATTCGTGCTTGTTATTATTAAATCTAGGTGAATAGGTCTAAACTAAAAAGGCTTTATCCTGCTTATTTAATGCGAAAGCTTGTGAGTATGTATGTTTGTTAGTTAATCTTCCACACAAACTACTAAATGGATTTGTATGGGTACACAAATATTTTATAACTTGGATTAACAGAATATAGGATCTTTTTATCTGGTGCGCGAAGAAGTTCTGTCTGGATGTTGGTGAAATCAGCTACAAGCCCTTTTCTTCTTGAAAGATTATTATTTTATATATTCACGTGTACGAGTTCAAAATCTGGCAAGAACCAATAAAATAATTGTAACATTTATTTTGTAAAGTACATAATTTAAAAATATGTAACTGCTGTGCACACCTTTAAGTGACAAGTTTACTCTAGATTTAAGCTTTAGTGTAAGATTACCCTTAAAATGTATTAGTGAATCAGTCGTTGGAATGCCTTAAATAAATAACTTTTCTAAAGCCATATGTAGATAGGTACTTTCTAAGTAGGTATATCTAAGACACCACTGACTAACGGTGAAACATCGTGAAGAGACTTAAATCGCCAATCCGCCTTGAGCAAGCGTGGTGACCAATGCTAATGCCTTCTCTGTATGAGAAGAGACCTGCACCCTTTAGTTGGACAATATATAAGCTCATGATAATATTTGTAAAATCTTTGAATCGAAAATTATATATGAGCAACAGTTTTTCTCCGACGAGCGTCGATCAAGGCATTGCACGCGAGACGCGCGTTGCAATCAGTGTGACAATGTAATTGGATGCATACTGTCGGCTGGTGTACCTACCTAGAGTACCTAGTTATATTTGTATCTAATTTGACCTTATTGACAAGACAGCGTTATTGTACATTTTTGAGCTTGACAGGTCAAATCGAATAATTTATTCAAAACTAGCTGTGGCCAGCGGTTTCACCCGCATCCCGAGGGAACTACTTAACGCACCCGGATAAAATGTAACTTATAACTCTCTCCAGGGCTCCCTCTATCTTCGTACAAAATTTCATCCAAATCGGTATAGCCGTTCTTGAGTTAAAAATAGTGTAACTAACAAGACTTTCTTTTATATGAAAGAAGAAAGATTAAATAGGTAAAATACAGATAAATCTAAGAAATAATAAAGGTACGAAAAATAATATTAAGTCTTCATCTAGAGTTGCTTCTGTCTTGCCTGTATAAGAAGCTGGTATCTTCTCTATAATCCTAATTATCCAAATATTATAAATGCGAAAGTGAGTTTGTTTGTCTGTCCATTTGTTTGTTTGTTTCGAAAATAACTTAACTTTGGTTTTTATTGCACTTTTTAGGAAAAAAATAGAAAAATAAATAATCTTGGTAAAAGGATCTATAGGATAAGGGAAAAAAACAAAAAAAATAGGCTTATTCTCTATGGATAAGTCTAGATCAAAAATAATACACCCCTTTCAGTGGTTCGTAATGTTTTTAACTAGCTTAATTAAAACTAGTTCTAAATATAAAGGTACAATGTTAACTAAGGGCTGCGCGTACGCACGACGCGCGCCGCCATCCGTATGACGCGGTAATTGTGTGCACTCACCCTTATCTGGATGGTAACAGCAGTATTATCTATTAGCTAGGGGGTATCGTGTTATTTAGTACTCATAGTATTGGAAAATACGTACTTTTTTTTTTTATTCAAATATTTTTTCCAATTCCAGCCTTGAATTAGGTATGCTTTGTTCCAAGTTTTTGCAGAAAGGTTTGTATCATTATACATTGATGTATAAATACAAATATAGGTACAGTATAGCACACTAAACATAAAGTAAGAACAGCTATAGTTATGACTTCTTATTTAAAAATAAAAACTAACAGGTTTCACTTATTTCAGGAACATTGGTGAGTACTTTTCTATTTCTAGGATTTTTGATATTTCTAAGAAAGAATAGGTTTTATTAATTTATTTTTTATTTATTTGTATCTAACTGCATTGTGTAATAAGTTTTTTTATTATTTTGTTCTATAATATTAATAGAATCAGTATTTATTAGTGAATATTTTAAGTTATAACTATGTTTTCATAAATCTTTGCTGTTATTATTTAATAAACTAATTAGAGTTACAAATAATTATATTTGTAATCATCTTAATTATTTTCATTGTCTTTTTTTTACTGATACAAAATAAGTCTTAATAAAAATATGTATTTTAATTAGTAATTATAAATGACACAATCATACTTTTACACTGGCACTTTTTAACAATCTAAAAGCAACCACATTTAAAAGAAAAAATCCTGTACACGGACGCAAATATTCGATTTTCGAACGCGGTGCGTCGGGAAAACGCCGACGGGAGGTTGCCGTCGGCCGGCGAGTATCTCTCCCCTCCACCAATCGCAGAGTTGAGCCCGCCCCACGACAAATGAAACGGACATATGCGGAAAAACTGCCCGCGAGACAGAGACAAAACACGTGCGTGTGTTTATACCGCGGCGGGGGAAATATGATGCATCGTGTTGTTTTAGTATCGGTTACTGTTCGATTTATTTATATATTTCGTTTTTTGCACGAGGTAAGGAGTGGATTAACTTGAAATTATGTATTCGACGGATAGCATGTAGCAACTTATGCACAGCATAAGCTATAATTTAAAATTCGCTGGAATGCTGCATTCTTTATTTGAACTTGTGTAAAAGTATAAAGTTCTGAATATGAAAATATGCTTTGAGAATAAGAAAAACGTTTGAAATATTATGAATAGAAGGCACGGTAATGGCTTACAATAACTTTGTAAATACCTACTGAGAAATGAGTAGTACTGACTAAGAGTTTGGTAGTGTGAGTTAGAAAATGTATTTATCTGTGTGCGTTTTCCACAGAAGGGGAAAGCTCACCGTACGCACATTTATAACTTCGCATTTTGAAAATGGAATGCCCTTTTAACTTTTACAATACGATGGTATAGATATTTATTATAAAAAATACGTGCAAGGAGCATAAATGATTTGTATTGCTGTAGTTAAAGTATTGTGTATAATAAATTTCATAATTTTAGTAGATAACATTTTTTTAAAGGAATTTTGTGGGCTGTAGAGCTGTGTAACTTAGGGAAACAAGAGTCATTTTCATATTTATAAAAAAAATATTATTTATTTCGTAAGAAGAGATAATACCATAAGTTTAAAAAGCTCTTAATTAAATTAACATTATCTAAAAAATACTTTAAGTAGCTAGCTAGTAAACAAGTTATGTCCACAAACCGTGTGAATCCGCTTATCGAAAAACATAAAGAATAAAAAACCGTTTTATTAATGTATATTCATAAAAAGTTCGAGTCAATTTAAATTATATTCCCCTTGTAATTATCGCAGATGCAATGTGGCCATGAATTCAGGGCCTCATTTACTCCTTGGAGGGTCCATATCATTAAGAATACTAAATACTATTGTTTTTCGGTTATGTATCCCTGGTACATTAGGGTTCATTGTTGTTTATTATGTTTAACAACCTGGAATAGGATAGGACGTTGTTTTTGTAGCTGATTTTGTAACCTCTAAAGTTCTTCTAGAGAATACTACTATGCTCCATGTCAAAGGGTCCTACTGACTACCATGATTTTTTGTTAATTGATTATAACTTTTTTTTAATAAAAATAAAAGTTCTTTTTTTATATTTCCAAAAAAACATCAGTACTACATATGAACATGACATCAATAATTTTTCTTCTTTCCTCCTCTTTTACTATAATAACTCTTCACGCATAGGAAGGTACCTCACTGCTCGCAAAATACTAAATCGACTTAAGATCTGCGAAGAAAAATTGCAATAAAAGACCTCTGCTTTTGTAATCCTAGGTAAAGATAGGTTCAAAAATCAATTAAGTAGATACAAATATATATAAAGGCTTATAAACTGATAGCAATAGATATTAAAACACAATAACCCTTTTGTCGTCGTACCCGAAAGCGACATAAGTAAAGAACCACAAAAAAACCGCGGCGGTTTGCGGAAGACTCCGCGCGTCAAATTGACTGCATCCCCGTCTAATCTGTAACCTATCGCTGAAAAGGAATCTCGACCTTTTTTAACATGATCTTTGGGTACAAGTTAGAAAAGCTAGCGTTTTTATTTAAAAAATCTATAGCAAAACCGTTTTCTCCGTTCTGATAAATTGTTTTCTCTGTCTATAATTAGCTCTGTCTATCTGTCAGTCTATCACATTTTCACGGGAAAATGGCTCAATAAATTTGGTACCGAAATTAGGATAGGCAAAAACATGGCGGGATTTAGGTTTTTATTATTACTTAGATGATGCCTAAAATCCTTACTTCCTTACTAATATTATAAATGCGAAAGTAACTCTGTCTGTCTGTCTGTCTGTTACGCTTTCACGCCAAAACTACTGGACCGATATAAATGAAATTTGGTACAGAGATAGAATAGACCCTGAGGAACAACATAGGCTACTTTTTACCCGGGTGCGCTAAGTAGTTCCCTCGGGATCCGGGTGAAACCGCGGGAAACAGCTAGTATGATATAAGACTAATTATTTCACATGTTTTAAAAAAAATGTGTGAAACAATTAGTTTCTTTGGGATCCAGAAACATTGTATGAAAGCGATATACTTCATTTAATCATTCATGATACATTTGGAGCTTGCTTGCTTTTAAAGCTTAACGATACTTTTTCGCCCTACATGTACATATCGTTAAAAAGACTAACTTTTTCCATATTTTAACTTTAAAATGATGTAAACTAAGCACCAGTCGTTAGCCTAAAACCTAAATTCATCCGAGCGCTTGTATCAACCCCGCCAACTCGCTACATCTCGTGCCACAGGGCTGCCACCAAATCTATCGGCATGCACAAAGCATTCGTTACTTAAGCCGTGCACGGGATGTTGTGAGTGGCCACTGATGCGTGTAAGGTGCTGCAGCTGCGACCGACGAGCCAGCCCTAGCCGGCGACGTACGCTGATTTATGAGTTTTTGCCAATTGCAGATCATTTGGGATTGGAGATATTAGTTTTAGGGGCTTGTTTGTGTAAATAAAGATAGTAGGCGTAGCAGTTTTTTTGGGTCATTTAGGAAAGTCGTTCACAATGTTGTACGAGATTTATTATCGCACAAGTTTGTTCTACTATCCACTTGGCTGAAAGTATCGACGTACCTACTCGATAGCTCAGCTTAATTCGTTGTTTATATCATAATATTAAAGTCCTTGAACTCCTCTATATTACACCCGTCGTCGTTATTTTGCACAATGGCTCGATTGGCTGCCTAACAAACGCAATGTTACAAAACGCGCCCTAAGAACAATCCCTTACAAATGCGAAACTACAAAATAAGTCTATCGATGCGTAAATTAAGGATCCGACTCTATTCACGCAAGGTATGAGTGCAAATAAAAAAAATGTTAAGAAAATGTTTAGCCCCGCGTATCTAGATGTCCCGCTGTGGTACCCCACATTGTTCTTAGACAAACACTTTCTTTATACAAGAAAAAGTACCATTATTTATTTTTTAGTAAATCGGCCGCGACTTCTATTGTCCGAGTACAACGATTTTAATGCTTGAATTAATATGAGTGGAACAAAATTTTTAATTTAAGCACCCAACTGGAGCATAAGGTGAAGATTTGGCAAACAAACTGAGGCAAAAAGCTATAGTTCGATTCAAAAACACGATGCCTGACCTTAAAAACGTGGGCTGTGAAAAAAAATGACGGCTCAATCAGTAACCAGCCGTGTCGAATACCATGACATGGTATCGCGAAATCTCACAATAAGTATGAGCAGGCGTGAAATTAGGTTGATATAAATTAGGGCTAAGTCATTCTTGTGCTGAGCGGCGTGACGATTGCCGCGTGTCCACCATTGTGAGGCGGCGGCGGCGTGCGAAACCGTTTTGTTGATTTTGTGAGGTACCACGTTTTGCGTTGTATGAGTTGACTGTATCGTTGTCAATTAATTGCGTGTGACTGTACTTGCGTCGTTTGTTTTGTTGATAATTTCGTCGGTAATTGTTACTGGGAAACTATTTATAGATTTTCGCAGGATTGAATGTCATGTATACAACATTTATAACAACTGAATGTGAGATTGTAAGCTCTAGGCTAGGTTTAGTGATCGTAGATCTGGAAGTAGGTACTGAGCTGGCTCAATTCATGCGTAATAATAGTCCTTGTCTTTTAAGTCTCTACCATATATGGGACTACAGAGTCCCGGAACTTTGGGAGGCGATCGTGGGTCCGAAGCCAACCCGCCCTTTGAGACTACTTTAATGAAATGTGATGGTGACACATGACGGGCGATTGTCTTTGTATACAATATAGAAATGCACCCAGGGACAATGCCCGGTTTGTGCAGGACTATTGCGAAACATGTAAAAGATACTACTTGGGCCATTGTAATGGGATGTTCCGTGTATTTAAATAATATTATGGTTTCATTTAGGTATGTAGGATTTATTGGTAGTTCCTGCATCAAGAGTCCATTTTATAGGTTCTCTGATCGGTAAAGGAAAGTTTGTTGACAAAAATATCTTCGTGTACCTATCTAGTCTAGTAGTGTTTTTAACTCTGTAAAAGTTGATTTAAATTTTTTAAGAAGTGTGATTAGTCAAAGCTTGTCTATTGGTTCATGTAATTTAATTACATTGTATGGAATTTAAGTGCCTTTCTAGTTTTTTTTACAATATTATTGGGGAGAATGGGGAAAAAAGGTATTAAGTAATTGGGGTAAAAGGTAGTTTGCTAAAATGTGTATGTGCTTAGTGTGACATTTCTTGATAATTCTAGCGCTATATTTTGATGAAATTGTTATCATGCCTGCATGGTTCTTCAGACAGATCTAAACCCCTGCCTTGGGGATTTTTTTTACCTGAATCTGTAAGTGAACATTACTGAAAACTGAACGTTCAGACTTTTCGGAATAAACATACCAGAAAACAATGAAATATCGACATAACTTTTTACTACAACTTCTGTTAGAAACTAGGTTCTGTTTTAGTACCCCTTTGAGCTTAGCCAGCAGACTTTTTACACCCCCCATTATAGTAGGTCGTGAACATAAACCTGTGGGTGATGGCAGGAGGGTAGTAAAATATTTTATCGCACTTTACGATCGTAACGCCTCAGTTACAGTGGGTACCAGGAATGGTTAGCGGGTTTGATCATCAAAAAGTTTAGAGACTCCTGAGATCAAGATAACCTCAGTTTTTTAAAGCTAGAGCTTGGTCTACTTAACTGTAAATCATAAAAATCAATTGTTTTGGAAAAGTTAGGTCGATTGCACTTATCCATCAAGAAAAATACCAAAGCCTTTATTTATTCTGTTAGAGGCAATGGCATCAAACACCCACAACAAAGTTTTCCCGAAACTTTCTTCAATAAACAAAACTGAAAATCACTAGAAAACAAACTGCATCCATGTTACTCCAAAATTAATTTTGGCATACTTCTTCCACGTGATCACTAGAAGCTGAACCACAATTTGAATAATATTGCAACTATATACAAGAACAATAAACGGGAAAAGCTAAGGACGGTGTTATACAGCATGCTCGAAGCGACTGCCGTAGCCGCGTAAATGTGGGCGTTGGTAGACACGAGCGCTTGTATGTGTGCGTGTGCGGTAGTGTGCGTCACCCACCCTAGGGTGAGCGCGAACAAGTCGGCACAACTCGTCCCCTCTAGGCCCCGCCCCCAGTGATGCTCACACGGCTGACTTGGAATCAGATGGCTTGGCCAGTCGCAAGCGAGCCGTGACATCGTGAACGGTTCGCAGCCTCCGAGCGTGCTCTCACTCAATACTTAGGGTATTCGATGATTACGCGCTACACTGACCATCGGGTGCGTTTAGAAACTTGTCAAATTAAAGAATTCCGGTTATAAGATCACGCGTCGTCGCATCCGTATCAAGGACTGTGTAGTTTTTTTTTAAGTTTTTAGTGAATTTGTGTTGCGGACTTTTGAGTGAGTTCATTGATGCTACTGTGACGCTGATTCCAGCTTTAGGTAGGTGTTCATCTAATTTTAAGACTAGGCCAATTGTTGGTACACCGGCAATCTCTATTTTACAACCTGTAATGATAGTGTAACTCTGCCGATGACCCTTCAATGAAACATGTTATTCTTCATAGACGTTTTCCGTTCGGAAAACTGTTCTGCAAATTGAAACTATACTGAAAAATATATAATATCCCATTGTTAGGTTAGGCCTCTTCTCATACAGAGAAATACTGCTTTTAATTTAAGTTAATCATTAAATTGAATTATTGAAAAGTATTGATGATGCTTATGCGACATAGTTTATTACAAAACAATTGTTGCAAATTTTTGCTTAACATCAATTCATAGGCCCAGTTTTATGACTTAATATAATACAAATGGAACTGAGATGGATGATGACTGATGGTGAGATGTAATAAAATAATCTTATGCTAATAATCGTTAATGAAAGTATTTAGCTGAATAGAGAGAAAGAGTTGAACTGTGTGTGATACTATCATAAATTTTACAAATATTTTTTAACTTATTTCCTGTAATTGCAAATAAATGTTTAAAAGGATTTACCTTCAGTAACTTGATAAACTAAATTGTTTCAAACATTATAAATAAAAAATATATATATTGTAGGAACAGATTTATTAAAAATGTTTATATTAAGTAATAAAATTAAATAACAATAGTACCTACCTAAACATTTTTAGCAAAAATTTTTTAGTCAAAAATCAATTTTTATTAAAAAAAAATCGCAAACCTCAAATATTTTTTTATCTTTGCCTTTTTTCTCTAAACATAAAATTACTCTACCTGTGTCCCATAAATGCCAAGCTTCCCCATGTAACATGATATTTTTGTTTGGCCTATCTCACCGACTTTTTCAAATGTAATAGAATCATTTAAATCTAACTCCATTGTAGAGTATAATTTGTAATAGTAAACATTTGGTCCTATTGTAAGTTTTTGTAGAAACATGATAGTTTTGGCCTACAATTTAATAAATATTAATTAATGGCCAGTTAATAAGGACGCGGCACAATATAAAACAAACTTATTAATATTCGCAAACTAGGACCAATAAAAAATGTTATAAAGAAAATGTTTACCTCGAAAAATGGAATACTAGTATAAATATTTATGAACATCGAAATTAACAGGTGCGGCCGGTAGACTTTATTATTTATTTTATGCAATTAAATTTTACTTTTACAAATAATATTTTACTTTTACAAATAATATTTTACTTTTACAAATAATATTTTACTTTTACAAATACACTAAGACAAAAAATAATAAATAAATGAGATCAATAAATAAAATAAAAAATTAAAAAATAATCAACCAGACTGTTGAAATTCGAAAAGCAAAATCGAAAACTTGTTTGAAGTTGCCGTGTTACTTTAATATTGGAACACAAATCTATTGTGTAAATACGTAGTGAGTCCGAATTGATAATTTCGTTAAATAGAGATGGGCGCATTGTGTGACCGAATAATTTTTGCGGTAACCGATACTAGGAGCACAATGGTTGACATTGACGTGGGACCGGCTAATATTGCTAAAGATGTTCCTTCTTCTGTATTGAAACATAGCTGGAGTTTGTTTTAGTATACTTTGAGTAGAGACTCTTTGAAAATTTTAGTTAGGTAATTGGGAAAAGTAGAAATAATTTGCAATTGTTTTTTTGTGCTATCATGAACCATGCAATGTTATTACCTAGTAAAATATTTTATTTCTTGGAGGGTCTGGAGTTAACTTATTTGTTAAAGAAATTATGGGCGTGCAATGTATCGCTAACACATAAAAAGTAGTAACATTTTACCAAAGTCATAAAAATCTTTACGATACACGGCAGCAAAAAAAATCGGCTTACACACACGGCTTGACGATATAACCGAAAAATCAATAAATCGAAACTTGTAAATCAATTCAAGCGTGCCGACAAAGTAAGTATTGCAAAAGTAGCACTATTCAAATGTTAAAGCAACTATTATTTATACTTGAAAAGCCATCGGACTCGAGTGTTGACATCCCTATTATGTAACAACTCCCAGGGGTGCCGCGCAGCACTTTGACATTTTTTTTCCATGTATTAATGACATATTTTTGACAAAGAGAGACATAACCATTGATAGGTTCGCAAAGAATTCTCACATGCTGTCATTACACGGTGTTAAATGCAATTTTCTAGTCTTGTTAATGTGCCTTTGACATCTTAAGTTCGGTAATCGATTCGAGGGTTTTTTTTTTCGATACAATATCAGTGTAAAAGAAAATCACTCAGTTTGCTGTATAATTTATCTATTTAAAAAAAACATGGATAAACCTAGTAGATACCTAATTTTCCAAAGAAATAAACTAACTTTTTTCTGAAAAATAAAACAAAATCCTAAACAGAATTAATAAACCTAAGCTGAAATGTTTAATAATCTCTTTAATATAGCCGACTCCCAGTGTTACGATTTCAAATTCTTATTAGGCAAAAAATAAATAATCTTTGATGGGCTCAAAATAACACCTCCGTCTCAATAGCATCACCCTTTCCACGATGAGGCTTAATAAGGATTAAGATAGAGCCTTTTTTACAGTAAAAAGCTTTTGATGTATCTTCCTTATATCTCTTTTATTTGTTTTAAGACCGACATAACGTCCGTTTGAATTCATCGATGACATTTAAATAAAGAGATTCATTAATAAAATGAAATGATCATTAAGTATGCGTCCATCTGTGCAAAATATGCAGCTACATTGGCTTCGTAATTTATATTTGATTCAATGTAATGGCCCGTTTTTGATTAGGACATTAATTATTATGAAATATCGATAAAATACATACATGGGTATTCATCAGATAATTCAGAGTTCAGCTCATCTCGGTTAGTTTTTGCCTGTTCCAAATTCGACAAATGCATTATGCAACTACATATTTTATTTAAACTTTTGAGAAAGTATTTTTATTATTTTGAGCAGACCCTAAAATCCGAAGCAATAGCTATTTCTAATCTTATCCTAGTAAAAAAGATTATTTTATTAAAATACTCAAATACAAAAGTTGTTAAAACCACAAGTGTAAACGTAAGAATATTAACCACGGACTTGTTTATAATAACTTTTGATCGCCATAACACCAAAAACCTTCACCATCAAATGTAACATACACTCATCAAGAGTATATTATAAAAATTAGCTCACAAATCACTTTCAAACGCCTCACAAGATATCTTTACACCTGATATTTTTATTTCTATTATTTTTTGACGGTGAGCGTGTTTTTTTAACCACAGTGTAGGTGAGAATACCTTATTCTGTACGTCACAATGGTACGATTGATTTATCGTGCCGACGTTACGTGGTAACCTACTGTTGTGTGCGGTTGTCGAATCAGGCGCTAGTATGGATAGCAAATTAATTACTAGTACTAAGAATTTATTTTAATATAGAATAAGCTTACGTAAAACTTGTAAAGAGAAATCTGTCGTTTAGCTTGCAATGCGCGGTATCGAATATTATTAGAGACAAAAAACTTAATTACTTAATAAACTTTAAAACACTTTGTCTTTCGAAACGGAACACGCTTATTAACTTACACAAAACGTTAATTTATTAAGGTAATATTTGTATGTAGTACCTAATTGCAAAAATAAATAATAACAAAATGTATGCTTGTATCAAGACCTTGATACCCCATTTAAAATCAATAACCAGTTCACATACGGCCTAAACAATAATTAAGAATTAAAACTAAGTTATTATTGACATAACTTAATTTTACTTGCTGTCTGTACGTGTCAGTTAGAAATCAATGTAACAAATCGGCGGGAGTGCGTTGCTGACCGTCCATACGGCCGCAGTGCACCGAGAGATTGTAATTTATTTCTATTCTGAGAGCACTGTATAGACTCGACGGCACCTTTGGCCGGTATTCGGTAGCTTACAGTACAAAGGTACATTTAATAAAAACAACCTTGTTTAGTATTCAAACCATCTAACAACATCTAAGAAGTATAGAGTAAAAATACTCTGAATTTGTCCACCAAATTATGATTACAGATTTTAATGAATTACCCACTGTGCAGCGAGCGAAAATTGTAATCTCAGAATTTATTATAACTCAACATATAAGAATTCAAGAGATCCACAATATCACAGGCTTTAGTTACAAGCCTTAGCTTCGCAATTTGAAAAAAAAAACAACAAAACAAAAATAGAAAAAAAAAACGCGATGCGAGTACGATGACACTCGAAAACTCAAAGAACGCATTAAGCATTGCGTTCGTTTACTGTAAAAACTTTGCAGAGCCACATCAATGTTAATTATGTACGTATACAGAAGGCTGCTTTATTTTTAAAATGTAGTGAAAAGGAAGAGGCTTGGCTTTGACGTTGCAACTTAAGCCAGTAAGAGCACTCCACGAAATGGTATATGTTTTGTATGTGAATTTTGTTAGGATCAACGCACGTGCGTCGCTGAGTGGTGGCCGCTTTGATACATCACTAGTTGTATTTTTTTCTCTCTCCTTCAATTGCTTTGGAAAGGAAATGTCATTTGTCAAACTTATGATGAACACGTCAAATCTTTTTTTTTAATAACCTTTTATTAATTTGACAAGCCATGTCAAATTTTTGATCGTTTTTAAAAAGGAGAATGTTTGCAATTCGTTTTACGCATTTTGCCGTTTTCACTAAGATATATTTTTAAAGTCCATGTGTTAATGAAACATTTTCTTTAAACATTAACTAACCAACAAATAATCTTTAAAGGAAACGTTTGCCTTTCAATGAGGATCCGTAACGTTTTTAGTTGACAATGCAGATTTGTAGAGCTAAGTAATCCTTAACATACAGTGCAAAAATTTTTGATCTACGATAAAAATTGACGAAGTTATGACCAAATTACTAGCGAAGTTCACCGAGCGGTCGCCGCGATAGCTGTGACGTCACTCCAACGGTTAGCCGTTGGCAGCAGTATGGCGCGCAGTGTTTTGTTTGATTAATTGTGACTTTCAAACAAATTAAGTGTCCGATTTGTGTCTAATTCACCTTTTCAAACATGTATTAATATTGTATAGTGCCAAAATGTACAAATACTTCTATTATTACCTTAGAAAAAATATTTTTAACGTGCCGAAAAACGCAAAACTTCTTCAAAATGGTATCCTGTTGTAAAGAGATGATTGATGATGATTTTTTCAAGCCATCCTAAGTAGGTACATACTGAATGAATTATTTGTAACAATGAACGAGGTGGCAAAAAATAGCCATTGAAAACCAATATTAAGGTTATAGATCGACAAGTATATAGGGAACTATGAACTAAATAAAGCGCAAGTTGGTTAAATAGCCATCCGCGAAATGATCCGCATAGGAATGAACGAAAACAACATTTGTTTATCAAGATTTCTGTACCAATACATTATATTCATTATTTTTTACACCTACCTACTGCTGCCTCCACACAATCACCGATGATCGCGGTGATTTGCTATACATTGCTGCGTTGGATGAAAAACTCTCAAGAGTTTTTGAGAGTTCACAGCAATGTACAGCGATTCACCGCGATAATAGCCGATTGTGTGGAGGCCTAAAGATTTTAAATCAATATCTTAAGATTACTAATAAGTAACGTAGATTAACTTAGAACTAGATTACTGAGATAATCAAATGTCATGAAAGAATCCACCTTTGGAAGATTATCTGACTGAGCTCGCACAAAACCAGCCTCTACTTTATTAGTACTCATATTTTAGGACGTTTTATACTCAAATATCACAAAACACACTCTAACAACACTTTACGTAAAATAAATTGCCAAATATACTGACCAACCGCGTCGCAGCTCCGCCGAATAGTGAAATATGAATGCAGACTGCGCTCGGTTCCGTTGGAGTGACGTCACACGCTCCCGCGGACATTAATTTTTAGCGGCCGGAACGGCAAATGTTTATTACTTAATATCTTCATAAGTAATGGTCCGATTTCGATAATTCAAAAAGATATATCATTCTTATGTCATAAAGAATAACATAGATACTAGTTTTATTGAATTTGCTATTACATTACTGATCCTCATTACTTACAAATTGTAATCCCAGAAAAAAGTGTATACGATTAGAAATGTATTCGTTTGAGTAAAGAGTGAGACATTAGCCGCACCTGTGAGACGCAGCTAAATCAAAGCCGAACCTAATGAGGTGTGCCTAGACATCGGATCCTTAAAGTATGAAACGAGTTAGCGCTACGTTTTAATCTTAACTGTATATTTTTTTGCAACGAATAATCTTAAAAGGAAACGTTTGCTTTCTAATGTAATGAGGTATGCCTAGCCATCGTATCCTTAAAGTATAAAACGCGTTACAGCTGCGTTTTATTCTTAAGTAAAGTTTTTTTACTACAAAGTTGTATTTTTCTTAATATTGTCAGTTTTCACCACCAGTAAAGTCATTTTATTAAAATGCTAATGAAATAAATATGATCTTTAATTGATATTGTAAAAAACGATATATCTAAGCTTAAGTATAAAACTCGTTATCCCACTTTTAAGCAAAAGGGCAATTAAATATTTTTATCAGATTCAATTGTATCGAAGCCCTGCCTTTTAACAGAATACATAAAGTGCTTAACCATTGTAGTAGTTACGAGACAAGCTTTATCTTGAAAAAAAAAACTGAAATTATAAAAATCATATTACAACATTAATTCTAAGTACTAATACTAACTAACAATATTAAAAATGCGAAAGTTTGTTTGTTACGCTTTCACGGTAAAACGATAAAACGAATTTGGATGAAATCTGGTACGGAGATAGATGGGACACTGGAGACGATTACATGCTACTTTTTATACAGGTGTGTTAAGTAGTTCCTTCAAGACGCGGGTCAAACCGCGGAAAACAGCTAGTAATTTATCATGCAACAATATGCCAATGATGGCTACCACTCTACCTGGGCGACAAACCAGAAGTAGGTAGTACCGTAACACTACGTTGTCACAATTACCATAAAAGCAAATTCCTATTACACTTCGCCACAGAATAACAGAGAACTTATCGACATGCCAACATTATCTGCGCGGCGAGCTAAGCTAGAATTTAAAATCGTTGCCGACGACTTTATCCCCGTTTAGAGTGCTTTGCATGCAGTCTCGGCCCCCGCCTTTGACGTAACCAGACGGCCACTTACAACGAAAAACTGTGTTTTTTTAACATTCCCCGACGTTTATACCATGTACTTTTTTTTCCAACTGAATTTTTTAGACTGTACGTCTGAAAAGTTGCAAATGAGATTCTATGCAGATGTTATTGTTACAGAACTCGATTTTATGTTAGCATACAGTGATAGAAGGTTTAAAAGTAAATATTCGGCGTTATTTTTGATATGAAAAGTTTGTGTTCAATAATATTTTAAATTATTCTAAAGTATCGATGTGTTTGCGTTATATTCGCCATTATCAACATTTTGAAATAAATACCCGTCTGTTTTGGCAGGATGTCTTTACACGAAGGGCAACTTATCGGCAAAATTAAAAACAATTTATCTAAAACTGCAAAATAATACTGGCATACGCGCGGATAGTCCAAAATCAATATTTATAGAACAATATTTGATCGAAATGAATACTCCAAAAACCGGTAAACTTTCCCACTTTTTCTTTCATAACTTAACCTCTTCAAAAGTCAAGCAATCACAAACTCTTTACCACACCATAGCCGTCTAATTACGCTAATTAGAAACAGTTTCCGAGTTGCCAGTAACTGGACACCGCCAGCGTGGTTCAGATAAAAGATTGAGTATAAAGGGGCCGCCGATCGCGCCGCGAGATAACGCCTTCGATTGGACGACGTGTATCATATTTGTTATTCATGTGCCCGCTGATATGGGGAGGTAGTTTGATGTATTTTTTCTTGGAATATAGCAATATCAACGTTATATTTGGGAAAAAGGAAATGAAGATCAGAAAAAAGATTGAGATACACCTATTTTTGATAACCGCAACGAAAAATTGACACTGCAGACTGTGGCCTTTAAATTCAATCAGATCCAATCCCATGAACTTAATTTAACTTTATGAGGTACCTACCACCTTTACTTCTTCCAAATCTCAACAAGGTAGTCTCGCTATTAGTGTCCAAACACACGCCGATACTCGGTGACTTTATATTAGTCGTGCCACTTTAGACCCTTGCTTTGACTAGGCTCAAAGTGAGTGTTCAATTTAGGCGACCCCCAGTCTCCTTTTGGCCATTGTACCTCACTCCGAAGGGGAAAATATCAAAGTAAAATCATTCGATCGGCAGCTTGAAAAGATCAAATGTGAGTCCCGATACTTATACCTGTGACGATGTGACTTATGTAATACCAATAGTGGATTTGCCTATAAAGAGTTTGAGTATTCTCTTGAGATATATTTTTATCGAATTTCCATGTCATGTCTTACGTAGTAAGTTTATTATTTTCTCTCTAAGATATACTTAAATCGAGAGCTGAAGTTTTCGTTCATCCGAATAAATGTTATTAAAATTCAATATAAAAATACCTACAAAAAGACTGCTTAATGTATGAAAAACATTTTTGCCTGAAATCATGTTACTTTAATATATATTCACGTAATTTATGATTATAATTTTGTAACTGTTAAGGAAACAAATATTTCTAATGCAAAAAGTGTTGTAAAATGTTTCCGCAATAAATCATAAATTACTATGTCAATTTTTAATCAATCGATCAATTGTTCATCGTAACATTACGAACAAATCGCATCGCAATTCTCTGAATACAAATCAAGTTACACATTATGTAAGAAATCTCACATGGTTTAATCGCGCCGACATCTCAGTCAAACAATAAAATGAAACAAAAACGTACGGGACCGACTACCGTTCGGAACTCGATGGGTGGCATACACAATATCGCCGCATCTAACTTCATTACTACCATCTAACATCGATCATTATCGGCACTCACGAACCAACCGACTATTTGTACTATGCAACAATAGATGGCGCTTTCCAACTAACACACAATTCAGCAGCATCATCTACCAATTAGTATCTCTGCCCTCCCTCACTCATGCACAAAAAACTGGAAGTGAAAAAGAGACGGAACGCGAAGGCTTCAAAGGAGCGTAATGACGAGCCTTGATTGTAATTGATGATGCGATTGTCTAATGCTGGATTGGGGTCAATAAATTTCTTTAAACGTGAATTTCTTTGTTCGCAGGTCACGAAGCAATGCCGCATAAGTCTTAAAGTTGGGTGCGCGTGCGCATTGTAGACATTTTTGGGTCAAATTGGAGTGGTGGTGTTCGGTGGTGTTTAGCGGGGGTAGAGGGTGGTGTGGGGGGAAGTTTGCGGGGTGGCTCTTCACGGGGGCTGGGGGCGGCCGGCGCCGGCGCCCGCGCACGCCGCCACCACGCTGGTCGGCGGGCTGGTCGCGCCGCCGCGGGAACCCACCACGGCGGCAGAGGCTTTTTGGAAGATGCCGCATAAGGGTACGTTGATGTATATTATTCTTAATTAAAGCTAATTTAATTCACTATCTTAGATGAAAAAATTGAAACAACAAAAACCTTACACACCATCAGCATTCAATTGGCGATAATACTTCAGCTTATAAGTACCTACATAACTAATATCCTGTCAAATTAAAACTTTATTTCCTACCAACCCAGCAAGACCTAACTTAGGTATCTGAATACACAAAACTAGAATTTCGGAACACCATAAAAACCAAGCCAATCTTAGCACAATAAACTTATAACAAATAGGAATATCATTCAGACATGAAACTCTATAATCTTTTGTGCGAAATGCAAACTGGGAAACTTATCCGTGATAACAAAGAGTCGCCGCGAAGTTTTCAAGTCAACGTTAAGTATCAATAAGTGTTAACTAGGTGCTTGTTTACTACAGTTACAAGTTACAACTATACAAGTTTCCGTTTACTACGTAAGAGCTAAGTTCTCGGCTTCCTAACTAACAGACTTTGGATTTGGTTTTGTTGGTCGTACTTCTGGTTCTCGATTGAAACTCGTTTTAAATGTAGAACTTGGCGTGAATCAGTTTGTCCGAAGTTTCTCCATACTTTTGAAAATGCGCTTGAAATTTTTCGATCCTCTTCCTTGCTGTCCAAATGATGATGAGTTATGAGGATAAGATAGCACCTATTCTCATAGATCAATTTAGTTTCTATACCAAATTCATAACAGCAAAAAACCTTAGGGCCTGTTTCAGCGCTTCTGGAATAGAAATGATGAACCAGATTTATTCATAATTGGAACTTAATTTGTAAATTACCTAGCAGATAAGTTTAACCGGTAGGTACTTATCCGGAGTAGATGTAGCTGGCCATAATATCTTAATCCATAATCTGCTTTTAAAGATTGACTATGTTTATAGAGCAAGACATATAATGTACGATTGCTTTCGACCACTGGGTATCTGGTAAATGCCGGCGTCGTCGATCAGATTTGTCATATAAATGGGTACGTTTTAGGAATTCTACTACCCTTAGTTACAAAACCGGTATAAGCAGACACTTCAAGTAATGCCTACACCCACCGGCCAGTCTGACTTTGCCCTCATGTAGACTTAATCAAGTGCACCTAGGTACTAATACAACTTAGTGCCCACGCAGACGGTTTGGGTGCTCAAAGATTATTAAGAGGGACTCGAGTGGAGAGTCAATGTTTTATTTGATTTGTACTGTCTAAGGGTGCACTTATATAAAGATTTGTCAGAATTTTATTCATGTTTCTATAATTATGGGATCGATAACTATCATTGTTGGTGTTATTTAAATCAGTCAGGCTAAACATGTAGCAAAAGAAACAGCACACACCACGAAAAAACTTGTTAGGATGATTTTAAGTTAAATTTCTAGGGAAGCAAAATCATTTTCCATTTAAAACACTAACACCCAGATGCACCAAAAAAATATCAGGTTACTTATACGTGAAATGGAAGAACTATCATTCAAGATTGATTAAAAAAATTAATAAATTTGCTATTATTTTCTGTCCTTCGTCTAAATATGTATGATAGATGTTTACTTAATTATTATATCTATGTATTGATAACCTAAAAAATACTAAAACGTATGCTAATGATTGATATCATGATTTAATATTCGTAAAAGTAAAAATGATAAAAATCTTTCCAAAAAATACATATTTCCTTCACCCATCACTGAAAAATATTTAGTAATAATTACATTATCAATGAGAAAGAATTTAAAACAACTTAAATTTTATACCTCCGACTGCTCAGTTGTAAACAAGCGTTTTCTAGTGCTAACTTAGCGGCGTCCCGAGTTACCAATTTGCAATTTAAAGTTAGCTGACCTAGGAATATACGATGCGGTTGTTCTGTTTAATATCGGGATTGTATTCTATTAAGTTTTAGGCCAGTCATCTTAGGAAAAACTAGAAAAAAAAACTCGGAATTAAAGGTAATTTGCTTGCATATGGAAATTTTAACGGTTTTAGTGCCCTAAAAATATAAGCTAATTATGGCTCAAAAGCTTAGTCCTATGTATTTTTTTTAAACCCAATTTAACTTTAAGCTTACAAATTACAATAGGTTCTACACAAAATATACACATATTCTGTACAAACATGAAAAAACCTGCAAATTCAGATATATAGAACCTTATTCCTTTAGCCAAATCATTCAGAAAGAAGAACCAATAATATAATTTATGGAATTCATATTAACACATAAGTAATACACTAGGTACTAAGGAATTCAACAATACCTAAGCACCAAAGGACCACAGCCACCCGTAACCCTCGCGAGGACTTGGTTCTTATCAAAAAAAGATTAAACAAAAAAAAAATACAACTTGTACTAAAACAAGCCAAAAAATTAACATACAACATAGCAATAAACCATGCTATTTTTCTATTAATAGAGAGAATGCCGTTATACCCGAAGGCCCAGAGACTATGTCACAAAGATAAAATTGAACAGCTAACATCGTACATAGGTACATCCCTATAATGTCTTCAAGTGTTTTCCCGCCAGCTCTAGTCGATCCGACTTGTCAGACTAAGTTTGCAAGCCGTTAAAGTTAATTAACCTTTCGCGGCAAATACGCTCCGTGCATCAGTTACTTGCCTTTGTGTGTATCATCAAGTTACAGCTGGGAGGTAAACAGAACTCTAAATTAGAACTAGAAGTCTTGGAGATAGAAAGTTGATAAGGTTAGTTTAGATGGACATAGAAAGTTGGACAGTATCGATATTTTTTCGGAATTACAACACTTTTTGACAAAATAGTACTAACAGTTTTTATCGAGATTTTGTGTAAAAACTATTCAACCTTTAGTTATAATTAATTAAACTAATTCTTAATCTAAGCCAAATTGACCGGTTAAGCAGGTCGAATGCTGTTAGAAGCACCCTGCAAGAGGTCATGTAGAAAAAAATAATCTTAATCTAATCGAAAAAAACAGTAATTAATTATGAAAAAGACCATAAAAACTGACTTTAAATTAAAATTAGTATTAATTAGATTTCGTATTTACACTAATACTGCATTTTTAATCAACACACAAAACAAAAACGCAGTAACTGTCTACGAACGTTTGAACTAAATTTCGTCTAGTTTGTAGAACATAGATGTTATACTTCACCAATATTTTTTCTTCGTTCTCAGATCAGCAGGGAATCATTGAGACTGTCCATCTACGTATGTATTAATCTAAAATCCAAACCACTACACAGAACAAATCAATAGAGAACTCCAGTAGGAAGTCGGATACAAAACTATAATCCGATAACAAATGATTACATGACACCTACCCAAAATTATACTACACACAAGCTTTCTGGGCTATACAAATTCAAATTAAAAATTACAGAGTTTCATACTAACTTTGCCCCCTCTTTTTTAACCTACTAGGGGTAGAATTTCGATAAAATCCTTTCTTAACTGATGTCTACGTCATACAAAGAACACACCTTCCAAGTTTTAGGTCTCTACAATCAGCGGTTTAGGCCGTGCGTCGATCCGTCAGTCATTCAGGACAAAGCATTTTATATGTATCTATAGATTAATACTGAGCGATTTTTAAATGGGTACAGTTTCCACCTTTAATTCTTTATCGCCCAAAAGACCTACTGAATGAACGTTCAATATTAAGATTATTTCATAAGTTATACATTTTCCTACTGTAAATGATGAATTTAAAAATAATACAAAAAACCGGCCAAGTGCGTGTCGGGCCACGCGCAGTAGGGTTCCGTAGTAGGAGTTAGTTAGTCGACTATAGCTCTGTAACCGGTTAAGCCTACTTAGCCGTGATAGTTTTCCTTGTAATTTCATTACATGTACTACGTCTGTGATTTTTTTCACATTTCTAGGTACAGCCATTCAAAAGTTAGAGGGGGGGTAACTCGTATCGAACAAAAAATTTCACTTAAAATCTAGATATTTCGCAAATGGCTCGCTTAACTGAAAAATGGTCTTCACACACCCATAATATTTTTGAAAGAACTATCTAACGATACCCCACACGAAGGGGTACGAGAGAAAAAAAATATTCATCCCTACTTTACATGTTTGGGAGCTACCATAAAAAAAAAAATTTTTCAAAATTTTATTTTACCACTTTCTCGGCGTGATCAATATACATATTCATACCAAATTTCAGCTTTCTAATAACAAAAACCACGGAGCTATGCCGCGGATAGACAGACAGACAGACAGACAGACAGACAGACAGACAGACAGACAGACAGACAGACAGACGGACAGAGCGAAACTATAAGGGTTCCTTGTCGGACTACGGAACCCTAAAAATGCACAGCACATTTTATTGACAATCCATAATTTCTTATGTTTTTAATGTTTTGGTTAAATATTGAAGTATTAGAAATTAGGAAAATAAACTATTTTATTGAACTTTTAATCTTGTAAAATAACTTATTTAAATAAATATGCGTTTTTTAATAAAACCGTTGCACTGAAGATGTTTGACAAGACTAAGCTCCGAGCTTTACACTACCTTAGAACTGGATAGAAAGTAGTCTCTCTATACAGAATACCTACGAGTGAAATTGCAAAAGCTTGTTGAAATAATTTCTAAACCCACATTTACCAACAAATCAAGATCTAGGTGATCTCTCCCTTCCAATAGCTATCACCTATCAGCAATTTGACCGTGATTGCGCAGCTTAACTTAGAAAGTTGAATATAATATATCGATTCTTCAGACCACTATCCCTCAAACATGTCCACCCGTGTCTGCATCTCAAAGATCTACTTAATCTTCATTTACATAGCCTACTAAAGGTAGCTTGACTAACTTAGCAAGTTTGCAAGTCGTTAAAGTTAACTGACCTTTTGGTAAATACGAGTTTACAGTTTACTGAAGTCGCTTTGTCGGTACAAATGTATATGTTTTGTTTGTTTCGATGTCTTTTGAGTTGCAATTAAGGTTGTCTACGAGTTTCTGGCCAGTGACTTCAAGTGCAATGCTGAATACATTGTTGCCTTTGCTTAAATTTTGGAGAAAGAAAAAATACGGCCATTTTCTTTTGTATTTATGAAGTTCACCGTAAATTCGTTTTCGTATCGAACGATACACGTGTGGTGATTGTGGAGATTTAGAGCTACTTGACTTACTACTAACTATATTTCCTTTAATTTTTTGTTGTAGGCACATAGTGTTTGTTGTTAAAAGTAGATCCATTTGATGTAGAGATCTGTGTAATGTTGAAAGCAAGCTTTTAAAAAAAAAATTGGTACTTTGTTCTAAGTATTATTTAGGATATTATACCTACACAAAACAGAAAAAAAATCTACTTAAATCGATTAAAACATTCGGTGCCTATTCTTCCTTTCTATCTATCTATCTTCCTGATATTGGATTGGTTGATGATTAGTTTAGTAAAAACTACCACCAAAACAAGTTACTAAAATGAATTTGGGCATTTAAATCGCGAACTGAACCTCACAATATACCTCAATCCATTAAAACCGGTGACTTGGCTAAAGCATAACAGAAATATAATTATGTTTCACCATAGCCAAGCCAAGCAAACGGAGCATGCGACAATTGTGTCACATTAAGCGCCAGATAAAGACAAATAGACCGGAAAAACAGTTGTTGGAGAGGGATAAATAGACTTTTCTTTGTTGCTGCACTGTGGGAATTTTAATGATTGAGTACTCCGCTTCGGGCTGACTGTGTCCGATAGAACGCTTTGAATATTCAAATTTTGAATTTAGAATAGCTAGGATATTTCCTGGTCGTATTATGGCTTATGTTGGCTGGTTCTAATTTATTATTACGTTTAATTCAAAATTATTGGTGTTTTGATGGATGTTTTAATGAAAACAATTTAATTGATGCTTTGTTTATTGATGGTTTGTGTTTCAAATATAACATTTAAACATCGAATATTGGAATCTTATTTACTGGAATTCAATAGAAATACGAAAAAGTAATGTAATTTCAACCATTACAAGAAAATTAAAATAAAAAGTTACTATTTCGACTCACAATATCATCATACTTATACTAAGTTTCAATTTATCTTCGATTCAAAGACTACCTACGTAAAAATATTATATGCACACATGAAATTTTTTATACAATGGTGAAGCCCAATACTTAATTAAAATGACCCATATTTGTCATAAAAATACAATTTCAACGAAATCATATGAGATCGTCTCATAATACTTACTTACCACAATTATTATTGAGAAAGATACAAATAAATTACATCATAAAGTTTAGAAAATACAGTTAAATAAAACTACTTTTAACTGTAAAAAAATCCGAACGTTATTTTTTATTAAACTGCAGACGGGTTACATAATCCCTCAGACTAAGTTAAGACTGTACTTAGCAGTTAAAATAGTCTCTAACTTTAACTGTCCTCTCAATGACAATTTGCAAAGAGCAATGTTTCAGTCTTTTGTTAAAAGATATTAAAACTATTGTTAACCAGTTTGGAATTTTTTTAAATACTTTCTTTAAAGTAATTGTTTTTATTATGTTTTTGACAATGTGCTTGCGTTTTAAGATAAAACTGTTTTTGTTTAGTTTTTAAAGGCATCTAATCGGTTTTATTTTGAGGTGAAGTGCCGTTAAGTTGAAGATTGAATTTCGAGTCAGTTAGAAGATCTTAATATCACCAAAGTAATACTCTATTTATGTAATGGAAGCTACGTAAAAGTAATTACATTTTTTCTTATGCTTTTTTTATCACTTAACTATTTTAAATTGATTACAAAGTACCTATAATTTTATGATTTTATCAAAAGGTAGAGATTATAAAAGTGACCCGGTTTCATTGTTTCCAAATGTAGAATGTAAGTTGGCCTAAACTACGGTATTTGGTATTAATAAAGAGCGTATAAAAAACTCATACTCTCAACGCATCTTTTTACTGAATAGTAAACTCAGTTAGGACCTCCGCACACTCAGAACTCCAAAATCGGCCGATTCACAAGGAACTAAATAATATTACGATATAGAAATGAGTTTAAAGAGCTTTGTCAAACAATTTACACTCTTATTGCGTAGACATAAAGGTGTTTCTAACCGACCCATTTCGCATTGAACTGCATTGAGGGACTTTCATAGACACACGTTTATCAATGACGGTTTTTTGTCACGCATCCTCTAGAAAGGGCGTGGTCGGGTGATATTCACTATAAATTACGTCACGACAAAACAAAGCGCCAAACTATGTGTATAGAAATAGATTTTGCAACTTTTTTTGCAGGGAATAAAAATATGATGTAGGTAGGTACTTTATTTTATTATTTTTTGTAAATAGTATTGAAGTTATGGGAAACTTCATTTAGTGTCATTAAATTATAAAATCTAAACCAAGGAGTTTGCTATGTCTAATAATGAAGCATCTCGAATAAAAATATTAAAAATTAATTACACAGAGTTTTGGCCTGCAGCAATGGCGTGCATACATTAATCTGGTTTTATGGTGCAAATTTTAGCGGGAAAACACCAGAGTTCGTTACATCGTTTTCAATTCACACAGCTCCTAATTAAAAATATATCTTGCATAGAAAAAACTTCTAATGATCTACGATTTAAACCACTGTTCTTTTTAATCCTCTTCAATCAAACTCTACACCAAACAGGTTTAACTTTAAGTAAATATACTCTATGGTAACAGAAATTAATGCGATCCGTTCCAAATTCAAATCGTCTGACAAGCTTCAGCGCATCCAATATGGCGACTACACGTTTAGCGTACAATTAAATCTCCCCTATAGATTTAAGCAATTCAAAAACAGATACAAAATAATAATAAGAAGGGTATTTAAGTGGGGGATGCCACCAGGTGTGCTGTCGACAGGGTTGCAACCCCTATGTACTGTCTGTATTTATGTAAAGTTTGATTAATGTTTAATTTCGACATTTTTATCTATTTAGCGACAGTTTTTGTGCTACGTTAAGTAAATATTAAGGGGATGTCTGATGTCATTATGTTTAATTTTATCTGTTTTGTGTGATAGATATTAAAAGTACCTACCACTTTTGAATTAAAATAGGTCATATGAAACACGTAATACGGAGTTATTTTTACTTGTGTTATATATTATATCAATAACTTAATTAAGTTATACCTATATAGTTCCCGAACACCAAATCATTTTTCTTATAATCGTTTTACAACTCATATAACAATCAAAAGAATGAATGTAATATTCTTTTCCTAAATAAATGAAGATTTACCTCCTACAAATCTCCCCGCTACATCCCGAACAGTACGCATCCACTAAATGTCACAGCCAGAAATTATCCGCAATAAAACCACGCACACACGTGCAGCTATATACCTTCGTACATACAAAAAACTAAAAAAATAAATAACAACAACTATAAATGAAATTTATAGCGTCGCACCCATAAAAACGGGGATTAAAAATAAATCGCTCGAATAAATTGCACCTCTGAAATTAAAACACTCCCTCACACGACATGCGTACTTGCGCCGACAGTGGGTGTGACAACAGGCCTTTATATAAGCGGTAGCGATTTTATCTCCGTAAATACCGTTCTAAAATTTAGTAAATTGTTCTCATAATTTGATGAAGTCTCTTTTCAAAATGATTTGTAAAAATGCAGTATAATTTTGAATTCGTTTAAAGTTAGTTTTCAATAAACCAATGAAATCCTTAAAGTCACATTTCGATGTCTTAGCGATAATACTCTCATTTAACTTCCTTGATTATTGACTACAGTTCCAAAATATCACTTTCTCTATCAATTTTTATCTTACATACCAAAAAAAATACTACAGCGAACCAAAATACCGAAACTTCGTTCTAAAACGCGTCCCGCTGTCGCTACCGCCCATCACTCGCGTCCCACCAGGCGTAGGGTGGGCGTACGATTGTCCATTGTTCTTTTAACATGCGCTTGTTAGCAACCGGCGGCAAGGTGAGCGCCGAGCACGATTAACAACAGCAACGGCGGCAACTTGCCACTCGAAACGCACACTTAATTGGCGACGACTTGTGGTTATTAATTTGTCCAGGAAAAGCCTGAAAATGTTTTAGATTCGGCGTAAATTGTTTTTCTATGTAGTTTTAATATGGTTTGTCAAAAGGTAGTTTTCCTTTGCTCTCGTTGGAATAGCTTCACAGGGCCTTTTTTCGTGCTCAAATTTTATATTTCTAGTGCTTACTTGATCATCATAATTAAAGCTAGCTTTGTTCAATCATAAATGTTTTCTATTTGAGAAATATTTATTCTCATTTTCAAAAGCAGCTGGAGGGGACTCTACCACGCCACGCATTCATATAACCTAACTAAGTGTACCATATTTTTATATCTTAGATAATGCATTAATCGTATTTTGTAATATATTTCCTTAAAGAATCAATCAACCAATGAGAAAATGTCCACTAACTAAAAAAGAAAAAAAAAAACAAAAGACACTCGCTCCGGATTCGATGCACGAACAGCGAAAATTATACACGAGACGACCGCAAAAAATTGACGGGACAAAACAATGAACTTAGCCCCCACCCTTTAGGGCCTTAATCAAGGGCCTGGCCCAAATTCGCCCACAAATTGCATCCAATTGTTCACTTTTTACTGCGTGTTTGTGAGGGGTGGATAAAAAGAATTGTCAGACCAACGGTTGAGCTCATCCGATCTAATGCACTCCTATTGAAGACTATTGGCTTGTAAACAGTTCGCGTGGTTATAATTGTGGATGGACCAACCGTCTAATTTGGCGTTTGATTAAAGGATCCCTGTATTCATAATTTGGAGTAATTTTGTTAGTTGGATGTGTGAGGATACGCTTGGAGTTAGAACAAAATAAAACAAAAGTTTTAATCTAAAGATCGCTATTTTATGGATGATTATCCTACAAAACAGTTTTGATCTTACCAAAATGTCGAAGATAATCTAAAAAACCGTATTAACGGTTCGTACGAACAATGAACTCCAAAATACCTTCGCGTCTCTAAAGATTAGATAAAAATTGTGGTTTTCTATCGTGCACCGCGAAACCCCTTTTTTATTGAAGATACTTTTCGCAAAGCGGATTATTTTTTTAAACGGGTTAATTTTTTTACACCCTTTTTTAGGAAAGATGGCCGCGGTCTATAGTTAGAGCAGATTATTATCTAAGAGATAATATGAAAAGATGTTTCTATACATGAGGATGCCACTTAAGCAAAAATTGAGGAAGCGTCAGAATTTGAAGTGGTGCAGATGTGGAGTTTTATTGTTGAGCTCGAAAAGGTCTTTTCCACACACAATAATAATATACAAAGAGTATTTGATGGAATTTTATTTGCAATATCTAGCTACCAAAAACTTTTTCAGAAAGGATTGAGCCTACCAAGTAATGAAAATATTATCAAAGCAATAAGATTAAATATTTCTTCCTATGAATAATTTTGAGCCATTAAACACTACTTGTATAAAATAACTTATATAAAAAAACGAATTGTATGATCAAAATGTAGTTGATGTGCATATCCCCCTACCAGTTCAGTTAACACTACCATGTATTACAGATGAGCTGATGCACAGCGCGGCGATGGGGGGCGGAGCCCTATTCGGGTGCTCCTCAGCCGGGCATAGCGGCATCAACCAGCTCGGTGGAGTGTACGTCAATGGCAGGCCGCTGCCTGACTCCACGCGGCAGAAGATCGTGGAGCTGGCGCACTCGGGCGCGCGGCCCTGCGACATCAGCCGCATCCTGCAGGTCTCCAACGGCTGCGTCTCCAAGATACTCGGAAGGTCTGTTGGTTTTAAGTGTTTTGTTATTTGCACTGTTTGGAGTATTATGTGTGTACATAGTTGTTTATAGTCGAAATAATGTAGATGCATGTTTGAATGAAAAGATAGATCGATTTGTGATGTCTTTTTGTAATGTAGATTGATCAGTTTTCTAGTTTTGTCTAGATATTATTTTAATGTAATTATTTAGGTACTTAATACTCTTTATCAGTTTCATCAAAAAAAATTAAAAATGCTTTTATCCAAATCTTTCTCAAAACCTTCGTAATCGCTCTTCGGCAACTCGTTATAACAGGGCCTTTATATAAATTTTAGGGCCTACAAAATTATCCCGAGATAGAAAATTGCTTCTATACAAAGAGCATCATCTATCATAAAGTCTGACACTACTGAATTACTTATAACCCACCAAATGACACTTTTCATTTAGAAACGTCTTTATGATAAGAACATTACTTGAAATTCCTTACTTATTATCTCAAGGTTCGCTGTCAATTCGAAAAGAAAGAACTAATTCTTTGCAAGTTCATTCAGTCATCGTGTTACTAGGGAACAAGCACCCATAACAATTAAAACGAATACTATTACACGAATAAACGAATTATTTCACACAAAACCTATTGTGAGCCAACAAAAGTTAAAGAATCGATTATGTCTAAGTGCGATGGGGTCAAATTCTTACGCCACGCGTTAGCAAATTGATGGAATTCCCATAATACCGCCCAAGGAACCGCACAATGCTCCCGACAAAGCTGTCGTGGACAAAATTAAGGAATATTTCAATGACTTAATCAATACAATAGTTTGAGTTTGCATTCCCATAGTGTATTGTTTTTGTTGAATGGTTGACGTGTGCGCCGCGGGATGCTTGCTGGGAATCGACATCGGGTGCCTGTCGTTGGGGTGCCGGCTCTAATTTCGACGGCAATTTTATTGTTTGATTGCGATTTTATCTGGAGATCACGGAGGATTTCGGCCCTCGGATCGAGTGCTTATTGAAATGCCAGCAGTGAAGTATTCGTGTTAATCGTAATGGAATTGTTTTCGTAATGGTTTTAAATAACTGATTTAATAAATCCCTTTAAAGCTATAACAGGTGTTGGAATACTCACTTATAATACCACAAGAGTTTCAAAATTATCGGGTATTTCCCGATAGGTTCGTTGCAAACAAATGAAGGAGTCAAGTTTTTCAGGTTAAAAAATCACGAGCGCGAAGCGCGAGTGATTTTTCCTGAAAAACTTGACGACTTTATTTGTTTGCAGGGAACCTTGAGGGAAATGCCAGATAATTTTGAAGCTCATGTGGTATTCGGGGGATTATTTTTCCGTCCCAAATGTCGGCCAATAGAATTGCACCATTCGACGTCACGTGGTACAACCATAAAAATATTCAAAAAATTATCAGTATAATACCATGTAGGTTGTACCACGTGACGTCGAATGGTGCAATTCTATTGGTCGATATTTGGGTCGGAAAAATAATCACTGAAATGTTCTAGACAACTTAGCTATACAATATAATAAGCAAAAGTTAACGAATTTAAAGCAAGATAGGTAGGTCTACATATATGTACACAGTAAATGTCATACAAAGCATCTTATAAATAACACATACTCGTACCAGATTCAATGGGAATCAAAAAAGTCAAAAGTCAATCGAACAATAAAAAATGTAAAGACGTCAATCAAAGAAATAGACTCATTTTAATATAGGGTGTGCCTTTCAGGGCTGTCCCACGACCGCCCCTAAATAAAAATCAAAATAAAAACATTATTTTCCAGTAATTGGCACCCCTACTGAGGGAGACGGCTTGACGCCACTTCAAGAGATCTTATAGGAAAAATAAATTTGGCCCAGCGAACCCTATAATATCGCCCTGTGGGCACATGCTATTATTTTGTAATGTTTTGCTTGTTAAGATATTGGCGAAACAAGTTGTTTTTTTGTGGAAAATATTTCGTATTGTTTGAATGATATTGGGTAAAATATTACTTGCTAGCACGTTTTTTTTTTTCTATATGATAGTACCGCATAAGTTTTCATAGATTGTTTGGCCACCTTTTTCAATTCGACTAAGTTAAAAGATCACATATTCCATTAAAAAAAATGTTAAAGTAGTACGAGAGTTGTCCATCGACCCCATTATTTCTATCTCACAATCTTTCACTATTCTCAATTCCAAAGGCTGTCTGTTCGCCGTCATCCTGTCAATACCTAGACAAAATAACCAAAGACGTAAATTTGTCAATTTATTGCCTATTTTCTTTTTTGGCTTCACAACGGCTGCAAGTGCCTATATCGTTCTCACACACCCCTGGATATTCTTATCCTGCCAATTACTATAGAAAAGGGGTTGAAAAGTGTTCCTTAGAGCTCACATAGAATGGCAAGCGTAGCAGGACTCCTAATTAAGGAGAAGTCCTGCTGTTAATTCGAATTTTGATAGCAATTCCCAGTGTTTTGGGAAACTTTTAGATTCGAGATATACGCGTCATGGGATGTCGTATAAAAGTCGATGTTTCACGATAAGAATTTCTGTTTGTTTCCGAAATAATTTCGATCATTGTTGTGGACCTAAAGGGTTTGTATCCTGCAGAGTCAGATTCGAAATATTAGTTTTTTTTTGCAAAACATAAAAAAAAACGTTTAACAGATCTCCCCGTGACATGTTTTCAATAGGGCGTACGTAACTCGGTTACTTTTAAATAACCACTTCAAAAACAATCTCTGATAAGTGCCCATTCGTTGCCCCGAGCCTATCTACATCTAATCTTCGACCCCCTGACGTCACGGGCCGCGGTGTTACTTGTACTTGTGCGTCCATCGAATGTTGACAACGGATGTTACAAATTGAATTGTTACTATTAGCTCTGAGAACGAGCAATGGAATTGAAACAATGAATTAACGTTGGTCTAGTGGCCGCGGTATTGTGGGCCGAGCGATACTGATTTCGATCAATTTATTATTGTTTGATGCAATAATTGCTCGGTTTGGCGACAATTTGTTTGCGATTTCTGTTGCGTTTGTGGCCAGCAATTTAGTTACTTGATCAAAGTTTGGTTTTGCCTAGTGTTTTATTATTTTGTAATGAGTTACCAAATAGGTATGTAATGGGGCGTTGCGTGTAGCTTGTTATTTATTAATTTGTTTTGATTAAAATTACAATATTGGTTTACTCTCTTCTACCTAATTGTAACTGCGAAAAATTTTGCGTTTACATTTACTAAACAAAGTATTTTTTCCTTCAATGATTAAGTGAATGTTTAGTGGCCGGTTTCTGAGGTACTTTGTTGGTGGTTTATCTATTTATTATCGTAGATAAATGATAAACCTCCGACAAAAGTACCTCGAAAATCAGGCAATAGTCTGTTCTGTCTCAAGTCTTAACATTGCCTAACATTCTAATGTACCAAAAATAACGTACTATATTCTAAATTCCACCAATATTATAGATATTTACTTCTCCTTCAACAAAATTACATACCCTCCACTAATGTTTACTAAAAGCACAACACATAATCAAAGTTCGACGAACTTAAAGTTCTCAATTAAAAAGCAGTCAGCGGCGCCCTTCGTAAACGCCCTTTCCCAAAATCCGCCCAAGGCGAGAGCGATTACGATCCGTCGATGGGGACTAATAACCCCGTAAATGTTTATTGAGAATGCCTAAGTAAACTTTATCGATGACAATTTCGATAAAACCATGTTTGTTATTACTATATTATTGTTTGTAACGGTTTTCGCGCATGTGTCTAGAATGTTGGTTTGTTTTTTTTTCGTCTTTCTTCAATATGGCATTAAAAATAGTCGAAATTTTTTTGTCATCTGTCTGCAATATTGTGGCTTTAAAAAAACATCGATATTTTCTGCTACTCTTGATTTTTTTAGGATGTTTGATAGCTTTTAGATAGTCTTTAGTACAATTTCTTCAAAGATTTGTTACAATATCTTACGAATAGTTGCTTTCAATTAAAATCCTTTATTTTAACCACCCATCTACTACTTGTTTTCAGCCTGCTTAATAATGATGAACAAAGGTTTCGAACTGCTGCTACTGAACATCTGACATCTCGATACATACACGATAACAGTACACCAACACATTCGAATCAAGATCCGAAATATCGACACATGTCTATCTCACAACAATGCTGCTTCAGACACATCCGATATCCATCCTCAATTACCACAAGCCATTTAAAACCTTAAACACACAAACACAGGGTATAATTTCCTTCAGTGATCCCGGAGGACAATCAAACGGAATTTGGCAACGTTTTGTATAGGTACTTGAAGTTAAGGGGATGCTGGAGATTATGTTTGTAATTGTGTTTTAATAGTATTTCAGTTGAATGGGGGATGTTCTGATAATTTGTAGAAAATTGTATGTTTAGTTAGGATGTTTATGATGTGATCGAAGTAGATAGATAGCGTAGCGAATAATGATTTATGTTGATGAATTAAATGTTTAATAATTTAAAAAAAAACAGGCTAGTTTAATACTAGTACATAATTCGTACGTACAACAAAACTTTACAAACATAAAATCAACGAAGACCATACAAAAGTTGCTGTTTTCGAAAGCTTCTACAATGTAAGCCTAAATATGAGCATCCTTCCAAAAAACAATCCTTTCCTAAACTTATACCAACATCACACTTACCAAATAACACTACCAACCGACCGACATAAAATTTCCAACTATTCTTGAGCAAAAAAGAACTGGCTCATTCGTCCTCTTCATCTTCCAAACTAAATTCAGCTTTGCACGCAGATATTACGAGACGGGTTCGATAAAGCCCCGGGCGATTGGCGGCTCTAAGCCAAGAGTGGCCACCACGCCGGTTGTCCAGAAGATAGCTGACTACAAGAGGGAGTGCCCTTCAATCTTCGCGTGGGAGATCAGGGATCGCCTGCTTAGCGAAAACGTGTGCAATAACGACAATATACCTAGTGTGAGTATTTTTTTTTTTTTTTTTATGCTTTTGTAAATATCAGCTCTTTTTCGTCAGGTTAGCTTAAGAGGCCTATAAGGCAGAATTTTCTTAAATATGCTCCGACGTGCCTCTATCGATTTAATTCTGCTTGGAACACCAAACCTTTACTTATTTCAGAATTAGTTTAGACACCTATAAGGTCCTCATAATTATGCTGTCAATGCGTAACGATAAATATAGACTATTTTTGTTTAATTAGTGTTCTTTACGTTAGGTAAAGATAAAGATTACGTAAACAATAACAGTTAGCTTGCAAAAACTCTTCTTGCAACTTTTAAATGTCTATTATCATTGGGAAAAACTTCTTTATTTGCTCTTTCTTAACTAGGTTATATTAAGATACCTGCTACTTGGACACTATTTTCTCGCTAGGTAAGATTCAGGTTCTACTATTATGACACTAAGTATATGATATTGAAGACAAGAAACATAACTCAACATCACTAAAGTTAACCTAATTGTTGGGAGCAAATTAAGCACAATAGGTCAATATCGACATCGTATGTATTGATGCAGTGTCTCTGCGTGTTATTGATGCATTTAAAGAAGAGGCTTCATAGAGACTTATATTCAACACATATGCCCTAACACGTCAATCAAACCATCAGCATCAATATACACAAGTAACTATAAAAACCAATGAAGTAAACGTCAAAATATTATCAGCAATACGATATATCTAATTAAATTCACAAAACATATGCTCAAGCACCCATTGTGCCGCCCATCAAAATAATCTGGACAAAGTTCGGTGACAATAATTCTCTTTTAATCCAATTTCGCAATTTTACATTTTAGGACCATATGTTTCGGACGGACGCGGGCCCATTGTCCGAAATCTTTTCAAGATGGACCGTGTTCACTACAAACGGTCCATTCTGTTATTGATGATGGCTTATAAAATTTTAGTTCGGGATGTTTGATGCCGTTTTATTAGGTTTTTGTATGGACCCATACAAATACTGTCCCATTATACGGAGAGTTCATAAATTTTTCTATTCCATTTTGCTATTAGTTCTGTCAACTTTTATGTCAATAACAAATTGAATGTTGAATTGTGTTCGGGTAATATTGAGTGCTCAAAGAAATGTAAAGAAAACCTTTTAAAAGATGAACTATTACTCCCTGCACGGTGATAATAGCGAATACTGAGAGTAGTCCTCAAATGTACATATATTTATTTACGTTATCGGGAAGGTTATCGGATTAAGATGCAACAATATGAAGGCCAAAGGTCAAAGTGAATCAAAACCTATATTCCTACATAAATAAAAAAACGGTTACTCTTAAAAGTCCTAAAATCTATTCTATTTCCTTAGCCTGCACACGCGCATAACTAAAAACAGTTGTAGATTCACAAAGATGTATAGATAACTTAGCTTGTGCGTACAATTTAAATCTAGGCCATGGCGAAGCAAATAAAAATAAAACTGCACGAGTTGCAATTACAACAACATCATAAAATCCATGTTAAGTAACGAGGCACGCCAACATTCTACCCCACAATTAATGAGAGGAGTAAAAAAATGATAAAAACCACGGTTCTCTGCGAAAAATATCACGCACAAGATATAAAATAAAGCCATTGCTGAAGTGACACGGCCGGTAATCGAACCAGACGGCTCCAACATCTGCCCGGCCAATCATGGCAAAAAATAACAAAGTGAAAAATTTGTAATTTTTAGGGATCGGTAATGGTAGAGCATCAACTATTCACGAGAACCTTACAGTTTAAAAGTGAAAGTTTGAATTCTTAAATAATATGGGAAAATTCTTTAGTATTTAGTTAGGACTTAACAAATAGAGAACTGATTTTAAAAATTATGAACGGTTGGTTTGTTAAATTTGTATAGATTTGTAATTGGTATAGATAAGTATAAGAATACTTGTAGTTATATGTAATTAATAAATGATAATCTAACACAGTAGGATTGAAGCACAACTGTGATATAAAATTTAAACATATTCCTAAGGAACCATAAAATACAGTGCATACTAGTTTTTTTTTTGCACATCGGCATCGGACTAATTTTTCTGTTAATAATGTAACAATTCCTAAATATAATGTTTTTTGAACACGATGCGTGACACAAAGTAAACACTTGGTGACACAATAGGACAAAAAAAATGTTTTGTTGCCCTTGAGTGTTGAGAATCAGAAATGTTGGTTTTGTGGATATGTTACATTATCTAGGGGAGGATTTGTCATTGATTTGACATATCTAGTACAAATAGAACAATACTTGTGTTGTCAACAACGTAACTTATCTCTTTGAACTTTGCCTCAGTTTTTCTGTTACTTTAATTAGTGCGTCCCTTAGATCAAAAGTTAAATATTATAAAAAACAAGATCTTATAAATTCCAATCTATAGAGCTAGGTAAGCAATACCCGACTTGTTTTTAGGGTTCCGTAGCCAAATGGCAAAAACGGAACCCTTATAGATTCGTCATGTCTGTCTGTCTGTCTGTCTGTCTGTCTGTCTGTCCGTCCGTATGTCACAGCCATTTTTTTCAGAAACTATAAGAACAATTCTGTTGAAATTTGGTACGTAGATGTATTCTGTGAACCGCTTTAAGATTTTGACACAAAAATAGAAAAAAAGCAATAAATTTTGGGGGTCCCCATACTTAGAACTGAAACTCAAAAATTTTTTTTTCGTCAAACCCATACGTGTGGGGTATCTATGGATAGGTCTTCAAAAATTATATTGAGGTTTCTAATATCATTTTTTTCTAAACTAAATAGTTTGCGCGAGAGGCACTTCCAAAGTGGTAAAATTTGTGTCCCCCCCCCTGTAACTTCTAAAATAAGAGAATGATAAAACTAAAAAAAATATATGATGTAGATTACCATGCAAACTTCCATTGAAAATTGGTTTGAACGAGATCTAGCAGGTAGTTTTTAAGTAATCAGCAATTTTCCTCTAAAAACAAACTTAATTATGCGGTCGGAAAAAAAAAGATAATTGCGACTTTATTGCGTATTTTTTCTTTGCAATGGTCGGAACCCTCGGTGCGCGAGTCCGACTCGCACTTGGCTGGTTTTTTCATATAAACCTAGGAAATAAGGCTACTATTTTACCTACATCAGGCCGGTCCGCTACATAAAACTGTACCTATAACTAATCATAAAAATACCTACATTATCCACCCTACGTAACAAGAGGACACAAAATCGAAATACCGAAAACCCCTAGAAGATTCGGCGCCAAAGGGGCTATTTTTATGACTGTCGTACCTACGCACTCGGCCCACTGGGCAAATAGGTGAAAGGGACAAGCCTATAGGTCCACACACGTGTTAGAGTAGGACAGATGTATGTCGTGCGTTCCGCTGCCTAGTCATAACGGTCGAATGGGCGTGATGTTTCTTACCAACTAAAAGCGGACAAAAATACGTGGAACAATCGATTAAGGCTCGGCGGCAGAACGGTGTAAGTGTAAAAGTGTCAGAGGCTTACGTGACGTCGGTACTGCTTACTGCGAATGTACTTAGTTGAATATGATATGCAAATTGAGTACAAAATACACGATGCTATCACGCATAAGTGATTTTAACATACCTACTTATTTATTATAGCAACTAAATTTATTCATAGTAGATCTTAAAAAATAAAACAATCCAGAAGATTAATTCAAAACAAACAAACATTCGAAAATAACATGATCTAAAAAATATTCATTCGATTAAAGCACCTATTCCTCAAGACTTATTTCAAACATCAAATGAAATAACTCAAAGCTACATACATTTTCGTTACTTGTGGAAATCACTCAAATGCTGAAAACAAATTCTCAAAAGAGCGCCACATACTTACGCCGCTTTTCTCCCAGGGCGCTATACAATAATTCCACGTTTACGCGTGAATGCACAGAATATTCGATATCTCTTTCACACTTGTGGTTATGCTGTGAGGATCTGCAGCGAGTTGTATCGCTGCCCTTGTCTCGCGGATTAACGTCAACTGCTTATGATGGCATAGGAATTGACGGTTTTAAGTCCACTGATATTTATGGTAATGTAAGACAATTTTAAACTAGGGTAAAGGAATTATAAATAAGTCTTTATAAATAGTGGAAATGTAAATTGATATTGTTAAAACAAATTTAGCTTTTTACTAACAATTGCATTTGTGGCTTGGTTTACCTTTAAAAAATAAATCTAAATAAATTCTTAATTCTCTGGACGGTTACTAGCCGTAAGCGTTCCTAAAGACCAATATAAATTTATATACAAAACAAAAAAAATGTTTAAAGATTTACAAAGATCGATTTCGAAGAACCGCAGAACACGAAAGCGGCAAACATAACCAATCAACAGTTGCGCCCAAGGACCGTTAAATACGATTTGGAGACACCTAATTTAAATTTAGAATTCATGAGTTCGATCGAGCGAGGCACTCCGAGGAGGCTGATTCTGTCGAATTGTTGAGACAAGAATGTTGCGAGACTGAATTTTCAACTAAGAAAATACCTGAAAAAATCGTAGGTACCTACCTACCGATATTTATGATAATAAAACACACATGTAAACCAACACCTTTACCTATAGGTTTTTATTAAAAAAATATCTAAGTAAATCTTCATTGCGAATATCTGTAAAGAAAATTGCACCAACAAAACATACGTTTATAAACAAAAACTTCTAAAATAAACACAATTTCTGTCTTGTTAACTTGAAAATTATTTATAAACTACCAAACTTGTAGCTGTCAGAATTAGTCCTGAAACTTGACACCGCCGAAACGCTACTGTGAGGCATTTCGGAGGCTTCGTACGTATTATGTGGCGTATGAACGTTCTCGTTTTCGTTTACACGCAATACTCTTGTAATTGGAGACACCTTTTAGTTTAGTTTTGGTTAAAGTGTCGAGGACTACTTGTTTACCTTTTTAAGAGAATTATGAACAAAAAAAGACGGTTTATACGAATGAAGTGAAAAACGAAAACTCAAGTAACTTTAGCCACATTTATAGCAACTGTTTCTCCACAAAGTTGAACAGCCAAAGACTTTCCCAAGAAACCGCTTTAAGTGGCAGAGTCTAAGCTGTGGGAAAATCCAGCCAACCAGATAATCCCAAACACAGGGATAGACGCAGTACGATACTTTTAGCAAAGTTGATAAGAAACAACTTAACCACTGCAAATGACACGATTTATACGAAATATATTTTTAGAAATGGATACTATAATTATCGTCGATTACAATACGGTATTTAAAACAGGGACAAAGCTCCCCACAGCCCTTTGTCACACACTGTTGCTCTCACTTACATCACGCTATGTGACATATTTGGTACTTTAACTGGCGTCCCTCAGGGAACTATATTTGGTCCTTTGATGAGTATTGAAATGGTTTTGCGTTTTTTGATAGTTATATGGTCCATGGTATAAGTGTGAGTCAGGATTTAATTACTATTTGGGAGACAAACCTTTTTTAATTATGATTTAAGAATACCTACTGGGAGTAAAGAATGAGAGTCATATTTCTAAATTTTAATCTGAACATTTAGCAATTTTATATTGATTCGCATTACAGCTAAATTGAAGCATACATTGCAAAAACTATCAATAGTTTTAACAACAAAAAGCCCACTTCAATCCAAATCACCGACAACAACTTAACATCCATAATGAACTGAGACAGACCGCCCCAATCTGTGCGCCCTAAGAGAATTGCAAAAAACACCCCTACAACCGCACCCTACAATCGCTTTTCACCGGGGAATCGAACTCGGGTCTCCGCGGGTTAACCGTGTACGTTAAAATGTTTATAGATAATACTAATAGTAATTCTAGGGGATGAAGGCCCCTTCCTGTATGGGTATTTGTATTCATAGTAATGGTTTTTGTGAAGATACCTTTGGTATCGGATTGATAGTGAATGGTCATGGAAAAGTGGATAGATTAATGGTACAGGGATTTCCATTCAATGAGGATGTTTCTTTTGTATGTCTTTTTGGGGAGAAATCGTTTAGGTGATTAAGTATTACTACTTGTAGTTTCAGTTTAGTATTTCGTTACATTTAATATAGTCTGCATTTTCTACTTTTGCGTGACTGTGTGAACTAAACGAGGGTATTATGCCGCCGTAAAAAGATTAGCCAGTCACCAAGTTGACACGGCGGACAGCCCAGGGTGCGCCTGACGAATCATTTTAGTATAACTCGTGGTAGCTATTTTTGTACAATATATATTTTATTGCGAAAATATAAGTATACAATACAAATCTTACGAAGTCAACAGTTCATTGCCTAAATAAAATAAAAAAACAAAATTATTTGATGATCAAACAAAAATCATAAACACATCACGAAATCAGATTAAACACGAAACCATCCACAATATATCGTTGATCGATCGTAACGCCCAACAAATTCGATTAACCGCGTAAATGTCGATTTTCTAACATATTTTTTTTCGTGTCACGGACCACCAACGCCGGAGGATCTTAGCACTATCGCTCGCTGGATGATCTATTGCCATGTTCGTGGTCAGGGTAATGAGGTGCAGCGAGCCATCACATTTGAGGGCTGCCAAGGAGTTTTTATCTAATTAGACGAATACTAATTGACAATATTTTGAAAAAAAAAGAGAAAAACAGTTTGTCTTGTTTTGTTCTCTCTGTGATGTTTCTGTGTTGAAAGCTGTTCTATTAGAAATAATACCTACGACAACCCTAAGTTAAAATAAAAGATTTACAAATTCGCGCATCAGGAATTAATAAAGACAACGTTTTGAAAATAACATGTTGTCTTTATCTCCTACAAACTGGTTCTTTTAGTTTCTCCTTATAGTTTTGGCAAATAAATTCATTTAATAATACTAAGATTATAGATAGATATAATACTGAGATCTAGCATAGGCCCATAAAATATTAACCTTGCATCCATGTCCACTCTCATAAACCAACATGACACTACAAATGATGAACGATTCTCACGTGAAATTAAATAATACCGCATTTTAATGTTGGCGGCCCTGCCCGTGACACCTGTCAACTGTCATAGTGACGGGAGATCGCCCGCGTTCAGAAACGATCGCTAGACACTATCGCTCGTCGCGAAACTTGATATAATATGCTCGCTTTTAATTAGATGTTACGAGTTAGATGTTTATCTTAGTAATTATGGTTCGGACATGTTTGTACTGTTGTTTGTTTTTACAAGAGCTGGGTTTTTATTTCTAAATTATTTCCCTGAGATTTCGTGTAGTTGGCACGCTGCAAAACAGTGTTTACCAAATCTATTACATTTACAACTTTTATTTATTCCTCAAAAAAATACATCATTCAAGAAAAAACTATTCCAATCACTTCAAAATTATATATAACAAATATATCAAACCGATATTTCAACATAACAATGCGTCTGCGCAGGGTGTTGTCACGGTGCGCACGCGCAGAGCCGCGCCTGTCACGAAGTTGAGTGGTGTCAGACGGATCGGGTTTCAGCCCATGTACGGTAGTGCCGGGTTTATAGGCCCGCCAAGTATTTATACATGTCGGAAATTAATTCTAATTTATTTAAGAGTTTTTATATTGAAATAATTTTAGATTGTAATTGTTGCATCCGTTGAGGTTTTGCCTTGCATAACACATTAAAAATCGATGTTGGCAAAATCTATACATATAAACTTCCTAGTTGCCTCGAACCTAGCCATAACTTATTTTAAGATGTGTTATGAGTTTCATTTCATTTTAATGAACAACACCTCGCTATGATAAGCTGTTTTCGCACTTTAAGTAATTGTGCCCATTTTTAGTCCTGAAAATATTTATCTACGACTAAAAACATTTTATCATCACAGTGAAAAGCTGTGCATATTTGAAAAAAAACTCGTTTTAACCCCTGTATACACGGGCGGCACACATTGCCGCTCGTCTAAAACTGCCGAAAGTTTTAGACCCTTTACACACATCGCTGGTCACTAATTCGGCCCGCTCAACTCGAAAAGGGCGTAAGTTACAAACGTGTAAAAATAAAAATTATGCCGAGATAGAATATGCGAGACTTATTCATTATATATTTTTTTTATTTAAATTTTAACATGAGTTTACTTAAACAATTTTTGCTCTTTTGTATTTTTTCGGTATTTTTTTTAAATAGGACTACTTAAGTAAACAATAAATATTACATCAGTTGAGGTATTTTTCTTTGATTATAGAGAAAATCTGTTACCGGTAATCGGTTTTAATTGTAATTCCTAATAAGTTTTGATTTTAAAATTTTGTAGACTTGTCCGAAATCAGTAGGTGCCTATTCCTATTTTCCTTTCAGTCAAGTATTGAATCCAAAAAGTCGAATAATTTAATTACCCCTCCAACGGCTATCAAAACAGGCAATTAGTGATACAAATTTTATAATAGATAGATAGATACGTGAAAAAAAACACAACAGCTGCATTCATCGTAGCGTATAAATGAAATAATATGGGAAAAAATAGGTACACGATTAGGCGGGCGATTCTTCAAATAATGACAACTGAACAAATAATCTATTAAAAAACAGAACTAGGTAACCGAGTCTTGTGGAGACACGTGCCAGTTTTTTTTTTATTTTTCGTAAAAAGTGAACTACGATATTTTTTTGGAATTGTGTCATTAAATCGAAAGTACTTTAATATATAACTAATAATTAGCTTAATTGAATGTAAACTTACGAAAAACAAGACACCGCAAACATGTCTATTAGTTTCATTTTAAATTTTTATTCCTTTCAAAGGGATTTTTTTGCTGTCTGAAAAAAAATCTTTTTGAAAATAACATAGATGATTTAATAAGAATTAGATTTTGGTATTAACATGAATATGGAATTAGTAACTTTGTACCATGTTTTTGGTATAGAACCCATAATCGTGTTTTAAATTAGTGCATCAGTCATCAAAAATTAATATCCCATTCAATTTATATTCCCATTTAATTTATATACCAGTTCCTTGGTACTTCAAACAAAATATTCATTGGAAGACCAAATAGAAAAAAATAAATCCTTTAAAATTCTAATAGGAACCTACGCTCTTTAATCTTCCCGTGTACCCATCTGATTGGCCGCACGGCTGTCACGAACAGAATTCGCGTTTAAATGCACTGCTCCTATTGGTTAGGTCGGTGCTCGAAATTCAAAATGTTTTCGTTATAATAGAGCCACTTTTTGTGCTATCTTATTGGTACATTTGAATTTAGTAATTGGTTTTCAATCAATCTTAACAGATGAGTGTGAGAAGAATTTTTATTTTGACCTTTAAAGTTTTTGAAACTGGTTTCGTTGTAATATTTCTTATTAGTAATACCGTACCACTTACTAGTAATCTTATAGATAATTAATGATTTAGTAGGTACTAAATGTTATAAATAACATATTTTTAGTTCCCTCCTCCTTCAAGAGCGTGATTAAATGATACCAGAACACCTGGGATTATTAAATCGGTGCAGTAATAAACATATCATTTCCCTTTGGAATAAAGTCTAATCTAGCATGCTTTCTGATAATTACTTCGTAGAATTTTTGAGTCGACTATACAGGCTGACAAGATGAACGAGAGACGTGCTCTAGGACATGATTGCTACCACCAAAACTATCAATTTTTCGTTCTGGCGAGTTTGTAAAATTCGCAAAAAAAATCACTTCCCATAGAAAACTCGTCTGCTAATCAACCAATATTGGTTTGGTTGTAGTTACCATATCCTAGAGCACGTTAATCCTGTCACTCTGTATAATTACTAACCTATAGTAGGAATACTTTAGGTACATTTAGCTAGGCAATCTCCACTCATTACAAAACTAAGCTGAAACCATTTCCAATATGGCCATAACGTTAATATAAGCTATCCTCAATATATACAGTTATCTATAACGTTGGGTAGACGCATTATCTTCCATTAGCGGTACAAGGGATTAAATCAGACGTGTACAGCCAGCGCTCCGCTGAATTTGGTACTTATATTTTGTAATAGTTTTGTTATAGTGGGTGTTGTTCAGTCAGTAATGAGAGATGGGGTTATAATAATTATTATGGTAATTTGGTAATGTTTTTTGAAGGAGCGGTTGGGAAAGGAACAGTATTTTTTATTAGAAAAAATATTAATGAGATGTTTTAGGGAGCGGAAATATCGTAACACTTTTCTTATTAGCAAAACGTACCTAACCTATAAAAAAAGTTTTTCCTTAAATACTTGACTTTTACTTTCCATCGCATTACATACTTATTTTCGTTTATTTTAGTTAGTAGTTACAGAGCTCGGTTTAAATTAATTCATTATTAAACCCAACCTCTTCCGTGTAATCAAAATGCTCACTCCCATCTTTCTTACAAAATACCTCCACATTTCTACGTCGTACCTACTCTTTTCACAAAGCCATTCATCTTTCCATTCCAAATTTCGATTACGAACAAAATACCTAGCTGCAAAGAACAGCCGTACATTGTAATCGCGCCCGCCGACCGATTTCCCGGCCGTAGGGAAAAATACATTTCCCCGTTGCCAATGGCAACAAGAAAACAGATATTATACTCGGGGACGCCCCAACCGACAACATAACTACAAGTAGTAGGTACCACCGTGCTAAAATGGGCATACATAGAATTTTATACTTGTGTGAGTTAGGTTTTTACGCATGCGTAGTTTTCGGTGAAAGTAGATAGATATTGGGGTTTTTAGGCCCTGCGGGGGTGCGGCGCGGTCAGAGGGGGGTGGATGCCCTAATCTGTGTCCCTTTGAGGCTCCCGATTGGAATTTAGTAATCATATTAGATTTTAAATTACACGTGTTAGCAAGTTAAAAGGGTGGGGTTGGAGGCGCAATTTATTTCCTATTAGATAGTTGTTTGGGAAGGGATGTTCATGTATCGCATTATGTATGAGATCGATATTTTTCATTTACTATAGATATGAATTTTGTTTGCTTCACCCTGGTGAGGGCTGTAAAAGCGTTCTTTTTTTGTTTTATTGTCTGGTCTGAAAGAAAATCTAGAACGAATTAAAATTTTAAAAAAATTGCTCTCCTTCCAAATTACGTAACACCAAGTTTAATCCTGATCAATCTAAATATGACTGACTGAGATATAACAATAATATAGACTGACTAAAATATTACAGTACTGCTATAATTGACAAACGTACAAATCCACACACGACCCAACTTCTGTAGCTCAAACAAAGTTATTGTACGCTGAAAATTCTTTACTACGTCTCTTACACGTTATTATATAACACAATTAACATAGATTCCTAGAGTTTTCTTTTGAAAACATCACAAGTATATTATCGGTTTGTATTTTTTACCAAATCATGAACATTTTTTGAACTGTTAACTACGTGAATCTAATAAAAATCATGTTAGTAGATTAGTAGTCGTACTGCACACTAAACAAGACTTCTTTTTCCATGCTCCGGAAACCACTTTTAACCATCATTTATGTAAAAAATCGCATTGCATTTGAAAGTTTGACAAATCATTAGGTGGCTCTGTACTTCAATATAGATTACGAAGTAGCAGAAAATAAAATACTGATGCACAATTATGGATCAACCCACTCAAATTACATTCACATTTTAATACTTAACTAAGATATTCTTCACACACCATACTTACCACCACCACGTGTTTTTTGCAATCACTATTCAAGAATGAGAACGAGACACAGCTACTAACATCGTATAGCTCCGTCTCTTTTTCACAACGCAACTATTCCTGCGTTAGCACGTTATGATTAGGCCCCTGAACCGTCAAATACTAACTTCAATCTCCTCACAGGTTTCTTCAATCAACCGCGTGCTACGGAACCTGGCTTCCCAAAAGGAGCAGGCAGCATCAGCGCAGAACGACAGCGTGTATGAGAAGCTGAGGATGTTCAATGGGCAGGCTGCTACGGGCTGGTGGTACCCTGGACTGCCGGCTGCGCCAGCTGCCCCGGCGATACCTGCGCCACTGCCGCCGCAGTTGAATAGGACTACCGCTGAAGAGCATAAAAGAGGTTAGAATCTTTATTACAATACATACGAAAGTTAGTCCGTCTGTATGTTATTCTTTTACAGTATGAACTTCTTGGTTTTCATATCGAGCTAGATTGAAATCCGAAATAGAACACTTTTTACTAGGATAAAATAGATTATTTTTTTACTAGGATTAATTTTTATTCCAGTTCATGAACTCCCTTATTACGCAAGTGAAACCACGGGAAATAGCGAGTAAATTATAAAAAAAATTGCTATTGCATGATTGGACATTGGAATTTATTATTCTAGAATAATAAATTCTATGTCCAAACAGTGCACTAAAAGATCAAAAAGACGTGTATAAAATGCTTGAAATCCACTTTCCATCGATGCCTATGTTTTAATAATATTTTTTTTATTATTTCGAAGCACGACCTACTTTTAAAGACTGCAAACTGGTATTCTCTTTGTCCCAAACATTCGCTGTAATCCTAAAGCGTAAAATATGTTGAAAACGTTTTCAAACAAACATTTTTCCATTACCAAATCGCATTTAAAAAAAAGTTCAGCCTTTGTCGACTCGATCGGATTAAAAGTACTACCAAACTACACTAGCCATTCAGTCGATACTGAAAACTATTCAAAAATATATATCTATGCTAAACCTTCAAAACACCAAAGCGTCACGCGAACTCGAAAATATGAATAACGCTTTCAGTTCCAAACGTTTGTATATAGCGCTCCTCTAGTCGAGCGGAACATGTATCGACCGGCACCTCTACCTATCGATATATCGATACGTCGCCGTCGTGACGTTCCACGACACTGGTAGATGTTCTTTTCCTATTTCGCTTTGACGCCGTGTCGCGACTCATGCCTTTGGGGACAACACGGATGGGTAGGGCTGACACTTACTTAAGATGGGTTGTAGGTCGATTAGGTATCGGATATTCGTTCTTACGTAAGCCTAGAGTTCAAAATTTATCCCGAAGTACACGATTGATAAAATTGTCATCTTACAGTAAGACATTTAATCTAGGTAATTTAATATGTCTCATCGAGAAAACATTTACACACATTTTAAAATGATTTAAGTTGCTTTAACACCTCATTCCTTACTCTACAGTAATCCGATTACATTATCAAGTGAGAAAATAAATTATCTTAATTAAAACTGAATTTTAAATTAAACAAGCTTTGCCACCATGTCTGGAGCCAACTTAAAACCAACTTTCGTACCTACAGTCAGATGTTTGCAAGGCAGATAATCCTTTAACTCTTTTGCAGGTGTACTACGGTTTCATAATAAACCACTAGCACATAAATACATAGTAAAACGTTATAATTAGGCTAGTTTTTGTTGACGGACTAGGCAGAGGTGTACATTCATACTGTTCACGTATACATTTCGTCAGTTATCTGTAAGTTTCATGTATTAGGATAAGCTTATTAGCATCAATCAGGCACAAACTCAGACTCCGGCCTGCTACTAATAAATTCGCGAAAATCCATTAACACCACCCGACCCGGGAATCAAACTCAGTACCGAGTTCAGTATGCAGGACGTTCGAAAGAGATACCGCGCCCCCGAAATACAAAGGGCTGAGGAAGGAACATGGATGGGTTTTAGTCAGAAAGAGTCTGACACGCCTTTCCGCCCCACCCACGGTGGGAGAGTCAATTGATGGTCTCCAATCCGAAAAAAAAGTACCAAGTTCAGTAGCATCACTAGACAAATTCATGACAGGCTTTATACTTTAAGGCTATAATATTATATATTATACTTTATTAAAGAAATAAGTTAACGATAATGTAGAAAATATTAAAGCTTCAATTAAGCAAAAAAAACAATCGATTTTATAGACACTGTCTCAGCAATATCTGCAAGTGTTGCATATTTTTTTTCATCGTATTTAATATAACGCGGGGCAGCCCTACGACCCCCTTTTCTTGGAAGGGTGGGGGTGGTACGTTGTTACCGAGTTTCTTCCCAAACACCTCGCCACTGGGTTGTTGCGGCCCGCCAGATTATATGCCTCTTTTGTGTTTTATTTGTACTTATGTATTCTGTATATACTTATGTATGTAGGTAAGTGTGAATGTATTAGTGTAATCTCGTTTGTGGTTGCGATTTGCAGTTATGCTGGTTCATATTTCTTTGCTGATGAGAGTGTTGACTTGTCAGTTGTTAAAAAAGTCGTCACACAACTTGAAGATAGTCCTGTTTAAGTTTTAGAATAAAGCCTAATGCAACTATCCATAGAGATAAACCTTCGAAAAAGGTTGTTTATCGTGTAAAAAAAAAACAAAAAAACATACAAGAACAATGTACAAACTCCAAATCTCCCAGCCTTCCCTAATTCTCGTATAAAACTAGAACTACCCACAAACTGTGTTCACTCATCTCGTGCGTCGGATGCTAATAAACTCACTCAAGTGAGAGGTCTCCTTTCAAAAATGACCTCAAGATCACAGGTCAGCTGTGCGGATTAACCCCTTGACTCCACACTCCTTCAATGTGACGCTCCGTTCTCTGAACCCTAGCGCAGTGGAAGGAAATCAGAAGTTTTACTTCGTACAGACTGACTCTGGTTATCGTATCGTTAAGAAATGGAATGTTATGTTAAGGATATGATAAAAGATCATCAAGAAATTACTATAGATCATATTTTTGGGCTTATTTTTTTTATGGATAATAGTTTTGTCAATAAGAATTTGTTCAGTTCTGAACAAAAATTCGTGCGCTCTTTTCGTATTTTTTTTTTGTATTATAAAGCAGTCCTTGTCGTTGTTGTTTTAATACATACATAATAATATTCATCTTCAACTATCTATACATCTTCGCCTAGTTCAAGAACCACATTTCAAAATTTTGGACTTCTGCTACGCATTGCCACGAAGTTTTCTTCATACTTTTCACGTGTGCGCGTTGTTTAGACCCCTGGTACGTGACCCGAATGGTATTCCACTTCCACCGCCAAAGCGCCGCTAAAAAGAACCTCTTCCTCTAAGTATGTAACAGGCTACGGGCTACACTTTTGTTTAGTCCCGGCCTTCGGCACCCATTGCTAGTATTCGAGAACTCGCGCAAACTCGGCCAAACTTTTCATCCGTTTCAAGAATGGAATGATTGAACGTTATTTGAGTATGAATGTATGAGAATTTCGGGCTATTGTCAAGTTTTTGAGTAACTTTGTGAACGTCTGTCTTTTTATTACTAAGATATTTTGTTTCTGTTGTCATTTAGAACAATTTTTATCTTCAAAATCTAAACTTAAGTTTTAGTTTAAAAAACCACAAAGACATCACAGTCTATAAATATCTCTGCAGACATTACATCCTTATTATTCAAGTAATTAATACAATCACACAAAGCGAAATCACAAAATTTTAATGACAGCTATAAAATAACACATACAAAGGCCAGACATTGCTGGCAACACTATAAAATGGCGAATGCTTTTTACACTTCAAATATTACTGTGTTGTGTATATTTGTGGAGGGCGGGCACCGGCTTAATTAACTCCAGCAACGGCATTCAGTTTTATAAATTCGATTTCGAAAGGTGCCTGACTGAGCTTAAGTTATATCTATGTAGGAAAAGGCGGCATTTTAGACGCTTGATTTCGTTTAAAATTTTCTATAGACGCTGAATACTGGTTCAAGGAAAGTGAATTTGAAGGGCTTAAATGGGTTGTAGACTTTGTTGTAACAAAGCAATTTAAGATTATTTCAAACATCATTAAAGAACAACAACAAGAACCTACAATAAGCTCGCCGTTGTATATATACTATCTGTATCAAATTTGTTATAATTTTGTTTGTGTGCAATAAAAGAATAATAATAATACCAACAATAAAAATAAGATTTTCGCCGCATACATCAACACCATTTTTTTGCGACATCCAACTAATAAGCCCTACATAGGTACATTCTAATATTACATTTTGATAAGTAATACTTTCATAGGGAAAACGGAGAACCCGAAAAAGGCTGGCCATACATATATGTACGGCATAGTAGATATATACAGGAATATATTTTAACGGCGTATGTAAAGTACGGGCCCAACCAATGGCCTGCCGTACGAATATATACAAAGGGGCAGTTTTTATTGCCCACGGCCTGTCGACCACGGCACAAATATGTTTTTACCAAAATTACGAATCCGCTTATACTACAGAATCATTGTAATATATTAGTTTGTAGATTTGAAGGCTCTTTTTTTATTACTCGTCGGTTATATAAACGCAAACTTGCGCCGTCGTGATCTTCATTTGAAAGTCACGCGGAATATTATTGTGGTTTGCTTATGATACTTATTTTTGATGATGATATAAATTTAATAGTATAAAGCTATAGGTACTAAGTGGATTTCGCGAGACCGATGATAACCTGACGATTGAACCAACTCTCAACCCATATGAATCGTAACATATGCCCACTGTTACATGTCGCCCCACAACACATTTTTAATATTCGACGCACTGTTTTCCTCACGGTTCGGTAGCTTCGCCCAATGTTTCGGAAGTATACAAAATGGAAAAAAATATAAAACGGCCGATGTATTTTCGCACAAAAAGCTCTCTCGCGAGTGTGATTGACGCTCGTTGTAACAGACTACATATCTACGTGTTGGGTACGCGACGTGTTTTGATGTGTTACGCGTTTTTTCCAATTTTGCAGCTACTGGCTCGGCTGTTACACTTTTTCTCGTTGATTTGGGAGTCAAATAGTGTGTTCGATACTCTTCTATATACACTTCTCATCAAAAAAATCGAAACACTTTCGTTTTTATTGTTTTTGTCCTAATTTTTTACAAAAGAGAATTAATTCCATGAAAAAAAAAACATTATTGTGTAGCTGGCAGTTTGGTCATTACAGTAAGAAGAAAAAAATCAAAATTCGAAATTAGAATTTCATTTGTTTATCCTAAAATGAAATTAATCACTGTTTTGAGACAAATGTGTATTTAGGGTTGGAGTACGTTTCTCGTTTAAAAACTAAAAATTAGCGCTTGTCTTTAAACTTTTTGTTTCTTATTTCATTTACTGTGACTTTGGGACGTCTGAAAAAACTTTTTTTTCTAAAACATATGGATACTTCGCCCGCAGAAGCCGCCCAAGTGGTGGCATTGCTGGATTCTGGACTTAGTCAGCGTGTTGTGGCTGCAAGATTGCATCTAAGCTTATCATCTGTTCATAGAGTCTACAAACGCTATCGGGAGACTGGTTCGTTCACGCGCCGTTCAGGATCTGGCAGGAATCGGGTCACTTCTGAGCGAGATGATCGATTTATTGTAACAACTTCTTTACGAAATCGACGCCTTAACGCTTTTCAACTGCAGCAGCAGCTTCGCGTTGTACGAAGAGTAGCTGTAAGTGACTCTACAATAAGAAGAAGGTTGAAGGAACGCGGATTGGCACCGCATAAGCCAGCGAATGGGCCGAAATTAACTGCAGACCATCGAAGAGCGCGCCTTAACTTTGCACGCGAGCACCTAACTTGGTCATACCTTCAGTGGAGCAAAGTACTGTTTTCTGATGAGTGTAAAATTATGCTGTATGGTAACGACGGAAGGAACAAGGTCTACAGAAGAGATGGAGAACGCTTTGCACAATGCTGCATTGAAGAAAAGGTCAGCTATGGTGGCGGTTCGTGGACGGTTTGGGGAGGAATCAGCGCCGACGGTAAGACAGAACTTGCCTTTGTGTCTGGGCCACGGCTGCCTGCACTAAACTCTCATCGGTACATCGAACAGTGTCTTGAACCTCATGTGATGCCCTATGCACATTTTATTGGCAACGACTTCATATTCATGCACGACAATGCTAGAGCTCACACCGCGGGCGTCGTACGAGATTATCTTACCGAAGTCGGTATCTCCATTATGGTATGGCCAGCAAGAAGCCCGGCATGTCCGGGCTTCTTGCTGGCCCTAATCCCATTGAACATCTATGGGATGAATTAAAGAGACGAATTCGAGCAAGAGATCCAGCCCCAGAAACACTTAGCCAGCTGCAAAATGCAATCCAAGAGGAATGGGATAATATACCACAACATGTGATCGTGACTCTCATCCGATCGATGAAGAACCGTATGGAAGCAGTAATAAGAGCTCGCGGAGGGAATACAAGTTATTAAATAAACGTTTCTTAATTATTTTTTTCATTTACGCGTGTTGTTTTACCCATTTCCTTCATATTCCATACAGGGTAAAAATTACTCATTATACAAAATACGAAATCTATGAAGACTTAATTTGAATTTAGAACAATAACATTAGGATTTAAAAACCTCATACTACTCACTATTAAATGACATTTTACATTTATTCCTAAATATACACATTTTTCTGATAATCCTTATCAAATCATAAACTGCGAGGTGTTTCGATTTTTTTGATGAGAAGTGTAGTTCTACAAAATTTCTATTCTTTTTGTCCAGTAAAAGTGGCAATTAATTTGAATCCTGCATGTTTTTTAATGACTAAACCACCATATTGTTCTATATTATTCAATCAGAAAATTCAAAAATGGACATGTAAACCTGATATATTATAGAAAAAATATGAGGGCTGATAGTAATGTAACAGGCATCATTAAATTATGAACTTAAATAAATAAAAAACATCTAACTATCAATTAAGTTCTAAAAACTTGTAACAAAATAAACAACAGACTATGTGTGTCTAATCCAACGAACCACACAAAATTGTCCAATATTTGCCCAGTGGAACATGGCACAAATAATTGGACAAATTGTTTGTGTGTCGCTCTCTGATATACGTGTACACAATAGAATTAGCACAGTGGTGCGGAGACAAACACGCTGGCCACAATGGTTGGCGCTAATCAATCGCTAATATACTTGACGGTCTTCAAATTATAATTGATTTGGGATATTCATATTAAGGTTATGACAATAATTTCGTAATACCCGAATCACGAATATTAGGGTGAAAACTATTTCATTTATAATAAATTCTCATTATTGAACGATATTTGGTATCTTTGTACCTACATTACTAAAACAAGTTGAAATGGTAGCGCTAAATCACGTTACAGTTTGCTGTAGTTTAATTTAACGCTAAATCTGACACGAGAATCCAATTAAAATAAAATGAAAAACCATGCCTATGTTTCGAAGCCAACTTTACACTACCTATAAACGTTCTAACGTTACTTTTGTTCCACCAACACAACGCAATAGGTTCGGCAATATCAAAACTGTCCGCGAAATATCAGTCACGATAAAATTTGAACAATTTCTAAACGTACACAACAGATTCAGTTAGGTATGGACCGGGAACAAATATTTGCTAGTGGCGAACCAGTGACGCGGTGCGGCCGCTGGCAAATCATTCGTGTTTATACTAGTTATACACGCAGTTTTACTCCATTCAATTTGTTTCGATCGCATTCTAAATTTGTTGTGCAGCAAAAAACTATGATAGCCGCCTTGCAATGTTTCAGTAATAGCTGAAAGCTTACGCTATGTAGTAAAGCCAAATGCTTTACTAGTAGGTTTTAACTTTTATTAAAAATCTGGCAATCGAGCCAGATGCGAGCGAAACAATGGGAATCGAATTAGAAAAAAACTAAGACAAGTCCAAAATACGCGAAACTAAAACATGCATAGGTACATCATAATTATTATGTTATTAAAATAAACGCAAAAGCCAGTTTCTTAAACTAGGCTGGATCTGACTACTGTATGTACGAAACGACATAAGTATTACATAAAATTAAATACCCTTATAAAATAGTAAAAGTCCCAGGTGTCACCTCCAACTCAATAAAACAAAAACTATCAATATCAAACGACTCGCTCAAAGTTGAGCACTCTTGAAGCAGTTAGTGTGAAACAATGCCTTTTTTATCCAGTTCCCAAAGTGGTTTCACATCAAGTGTAGTTACGTAATTGACTTTAACATGTAAAGTGTACTCGTTAGTACGAACACGTGTTACAGATTGTATTACATCGCAATTATGCGTTTAGTATCGTGAATCGCTCATTCAGTAATAAACGATCATTGTAATTAATCATTTTGTGAAATTAAAAGGGGATATTTTGGCTTGATTTGGGGTTGATTTTGAACACTGGGTTATTACGGAAAACCACATTAAAATTATATTTAATAGAATGTATTGTAACAATAAATTAAGACCTTAAATAAAGCCCTACAGTAGTTTCTTACTACTAATAAAAGTACACTTTACTTAATCTAGTCCCCCTCAACCCTAAAGAAAATTATCCGAATTGCCCCTACTTGTACCAACAATAATAAAAACTAGACCTTATCAGCCCCACGCTAAGTAATTCAGATGGCCACGTCGAGGACATTTAGTGACCGGTTGATTACAAAACAAGCAAATCTATCTTGACCCCAGCTATCCCCAGACGGTCGTACAACGTTTTAGATGAACGATACAATTGTCCCCATATGGGGTCATACTTAATTGGATATGATCATGTCTTCAGTAGGGCGTGTGTGTTAAAGTATTTGGGATTAATTTGATGATTTATTTAGATTAATGTATTACCTTATTTGGGGTGTACTTTTATGTGATCATTATATTACTTGACACAAATTGAAATTGATCATTATTTCCCCAAATTCAAGCTTCGTAGCTGTGTAACATGCTGAAAATAATAATTTGCCCTCGAACTTCTTCAAATCGCTTTTTACCTCACCAAGGAACCTTGAAACAAGTCATTATGTATATTTCCACGTGGCAAAGTATAAAAAAATGTATCCCGCAGAATATTTATTCGCGGAAGCGTAGCGAATTAGGCGGATCGCGCCTTGTCCAGCCGCAAGAGCTTGTTCTTCAGGCTGTGGCGTAAAACATACGAGGTAGCGATAATCAATACAACACGTAGTTTAAATTAAAAAAAATCGTTTGAATTATAATTTCATAATAAATCCGAATATAATGTTTATAATAATTGTGACTAGCGCAGATGAATTGTAGTTAATTAAAAAAAATAAGAATCCAGTGACTTATTATGATAAGATTAGGAAAATAAGTAAATAAATACGGTATCAAACGTAGGCAAATGGATACAACACCTTGTATTTTTTTAAATAATCAAATATTTTGAGAAATGGGCAGAGATTTGGATATGGAATATTTTGTCTAATTTATTTTCTAAATACACGCTAATATCCAAATGAGCGTGGTTGTCGCTTGTCGCTCGGCCCCGCGCGGTTGAGTGACAGTATCGATCTCACATAATCGCGCGCCGGCAATCGGCCCCCCACCTACGACCGTCGTGTTTCGCCCCGATAACTCCAATTCCGCTTTATCTCCCCGACTGCCGACTTTCTTCACTCCCCTTTGTGCTTATTTTCTCCAATTTTTTTCTACCGCCCCCACTTTTATTTCGTTCCTTTTCTTATTTTCTTACTACTATTATTTTCTCTTATGTATTTTTCGTGTTTCATCCCGCCCTTCGAGGCCTTTCTGTTGGATAGAGGAAGTTTTTCGTAAGTCGTTATTGGCGGAATTGTGGTTAAGTACCGCCGTCGACAGAATTGATTTTTTTAATGAATACCCTCCCCTTTATGTTCTCCGGGAAACGGTAGTAAATAATGAAAAATGTTGATTGTTGGCTTTGTAATAATATCTGTGTATGACAAAGGAATGTTTTCACATCCAATCTATGGATAAATACACCATCAATTAATCATTAGATTAGTTCGCATTTCCTACACAATATTACTATATCAATAAGTTAAACTTTGTCACGGCTTAAAAATTCCTAAATTAACGTTACCACCAACAAAAACCCCCATTAACGGCACCGTAACTAAAATCGCTTCAAAATAAAACAAATCGCTCGTTTGTAAACACAATCTCATTAGAGGTGTCGTTGTCCTAAGGGCGAGCGCACACTGGCGACAGCGACGCGCGATCAATCAAAATTGTCAACCGATTGGAAAGCCCGCCACGTTTCGCTGAGCGAATGTCGCGCATCAATCATGTTTCAAGTGTGGCGTTTACACCGATGGGTTACAGTTTTGTCGTTTTTGTATTACATACCTTTGTGCCTGGTTTGGTTTTTTTTGGTTTGTATTGAACTAATTTTCACGCAGATTCAACTGCATACTGAACCTTCCAGTTTCAAGTTATCTCCATACCAATGTTTTCATCTCAATTCTTTCAAGCGGTCCCCTGTGGAAGCGTCACAGACACACATACAGTCATACAGACCGAGTTACTTTCGCTATATTGATAGCTAGACTGGTCAGAGTTAAAAATGTTCCTTTGTCATGTTTTTGATGGTTAAACAATCCACTTATTAATTGTTTACTTATTGAAATCTGGATATCTTTACTCAAAGTCACGCAATGTTAACTTTCATTACCTATATTAGCTACACGCCCAAACATCAGCGTATCATCAGAAAAATGTGACAGATTGCGTAACAGCACGTCCATTGAACGGAATCAGCAACCCGTGCGCACATTACCGATCCGAGAATCGAGCCCCGGACTCAAGTGCTCCGACCATAAAGCAAATTAATCAATTAGCTGGAGGCATGTCGACAACATTACGAGTAACGTTTAATTTCGCTATCACCCTTACTTTGAGGGCAGTAAACAACCAGAGTAACTTGGCCCCTTTATTCGGACAAATTGTTACTAGTGAAGGGCCAGGATTACTGGTTACAATGTAATTTTTCTGAGGGGTAATTTTGTGCAATACTGCTGACGCATTTGCTTGATAGTCGTCGAGTGCGACATTTTGTGCGAGTGCTTTGTTAATAGTTTATGATGAAGAGGCGGCTTCGCTTTGTATGTCAAACATTCTGTCGATGGCTCCTGCTTTACAAAGTTCGGAGTCTAATTCAATGGTCCTGCTCTCCTAAATGATGTGGAGGGATGGCATAGGCTCAGACCAGAAGTTTGGATCCAAAAACCAATTTATTTATTGCTTAGTCTTAACATCTAACCCGATGTGTAGAACCATAACATACATGATACATGAACATCAAAAACATTTTTGTTTTCTTACTCTGACTGTACCTGGGTAAGGCAATGTTCTGCCGTATTCTCTTGTGTTTAATTAGAAACTCCTTTATGGTTCCTCATAAAATAAAGGTCTGTTTATCTGCATTCTCATAAGTTTACAGTGAAAGTTGGTTTCCACATTTTAACCAATTCTAATTCTCCAGCAGATCCCTTACAATCGGAGGCTGGGTCAGACGGCAATAGTGAACACGCGTCATCAGGAGACGAGGACTCGCAGATGAGGCTACGACTCAAGAGGAAACTGCAGAGGAACCGGACCTCCTTCACCAATGACCAGATAGATAGCCTTGAGAAAGGTAAGACGACATTGAAGACTATAGAAATGTATTTAAATTGGTGGATATAGGCTCGGTCAATAACTCCATGTAAAACACTGGTACTCAGTTGCATTCGGTTAGATTGGAAGCCGACACCAAAAGAGTTGGAAAAAGGCTAGGCAGATGATGGCCCAGTGGAAACGGCCACACAAATAAGGTTATGAGATCTAAACTTTAAACCCCACAGACGCGAAATTTTCATGTTCAGCTTCTTATACTAATGATGAGATTACTGAACAATGGACATTGTTCAGTAATACCTACACCCGCTTATCTAGGTGTCTAATTTCACGTATAGTAACTTATTTCTTGTCAGTCAACTTACTTTTGATGCAGATGCTATCGCCCTGATAACACCATCATGCCAAATATCCTACAGCCATCACACTTATTCTATAACCATACATTTTCACCACAAAATCTTCTTCAACTCAGATGTGTATGTAGCTATTTACATGGTCCCTATAATAATTTTGCGTCCGTCTGAGTTCAGAATCAGAAAAACCCCTCGCAGTCACATTCACAAATCCACGAACCTTCCCTCCACCAGTCAATAAGTCCCTGGAGTCTTCATAAACCTATTTCCCAATGTCCTTTTCATCTTATTTATTGTTTGCTATAACACGGTTATTAGTAAGTAAATAAATATAGTCCCCCGATGTTTGCCCTGCTCTCGGACGGTGGCAGTGAGCCCAATTATTGATGTCACCCTGTATTAATCTTACTTATTCTGTGTTTGTTTGTTTGTACTAATATCGTATTGGTTTATTGCCTTAGTGATGGAGAGATTATTGTTGAGACTTGTATTTTGATTTTTTACTACGTATGGTGATACAAAGAGTCACTATTTTTGTGATAAATATATCCAAAAAAGTATAACTTTTAATAGTTATCCTTACCAAAATTGCAAGTGCGAAAGTAGGTCCACTTTTCCTGAAAAACAGATGAATTACTTGAAATGAAATTTGGTAGTTATGGAGATGAATCCAAACCTAAATACTTAGGGTACCCATTACCCGGGTACGTAAAGTAGTTCAATGGAGATACGAGTGAAACCGATGGAAGCAGCTAGTTATGAATATTTCAATCTCTGGAATATCTTTTCTCATAATCAACAAGAACCTCTATTTTTTTATTTTGCTGTATTAATTGTATCTTTCTTAATTTCTTCTTGGTGTACAATAAAGCATATTCCATTCTAATTGTGTTATCTTGTGTCTTAAAATATAGCTCTGCGTAAAAAAAGATTAACATCTTTCTTACATCATACTTCTTGTTGAACAGAATTCGAGCGGACGCACTACCCGGACGTGTTCGCGCGGGAAAGACTGGCTGAAAAGATTGGATTGCCTGAGGCACGTATCCAGGTAAAATAAAATCCAGTTTACACCGCGGTAAGGTGGCTGTATCGATACGTCATCGTTAACCCCTAAGTTTAACCATTGACTAACATTACAACTGCGATTTTATATTATTCAGAATGTTTTGTTATTTGATATGGATCTTAATCGGGTCACTGGTACTGTTGGTTAGGCTTTGAGAGAAAATAAGAGCTATGTTTTTGTTATTTATTATGCAATATGAACTATAAAATTAATATACATATACCATGCAGTATATATATACCTATGTAGACAAAAGCCAACTCAATGATAAAAAGCTATTAATTATTTTTTTCAATTTCACCAATATTAACGAAAGAAGAAATTTCAATAAAAAAATACAACAAAATAATTTCATATATACGTACATCATTCGAACAGATTTATAAATAAAATCTCACTAAAATCGGACAAGAGCTTTATTGGGGATGCGTTCATAAGGGCCTGTTTACACTGTATGTTTGCGTAGCTACCCAGTATGTAGATGCGTCTTCAGTAAACATGTTAAAAAAACAAGGGTGGGTAACATTATAGCGAGAGTATGTACTTATTACATAGCAAAAGTAAATATTTTGGGAAAACTACGCGGTATTATATCCAACATTGTTTTTATTGTCTGAATTTTTCAACGAACCATGTTTGTTCTTGCCCGGGCTGTTTGCTTATCATTAATGTGGAGTAATTAATAAGAGTAATAAATATTACGTTAGTTAGTGTGATTTTTTGGTAATGTATTCCATTTTGGGGAAGGTAAATATTTTTTTGGGCGATGAATTGACGTTGAATGGTAATTTATTCAATATTTTTCACAGACGGATGTGATGAATTAATTAATTATTTGTTAATTTGATATTTCAATTATAGAATTAACGTTTATTATGTAAGTAAGGTATAAAACCAGTGTTTATTATTTTGATAAACAATAAAACTTTTTGAAAGGAATATTAATAGTTAAAAAAAAGTTGATTCTAATAATTTTTAGATAGTATGACCCACCCTTTGATACAATATAGGGTAAACAATGTTCTATTCCACTTAACGCGACGCACTTAGTGTTGCCAACAGTTTAAAAAGTCATTTATCAAAGTGTAGAACTTGGCGCAAGTTTTAAAATGGTCTAATGTGATTTTGACTGCAAACCTTTTAAGTTTTCAACCTCTTTGCTGTAATACTGTCATAAATCGAATTACGATTAAGTGCTACTTTTTATAACGTGCCACGCTGTTATGAATTTAGTTTTTGGATCATTTGTTTTAATTATTTCTTTTAGAGAAGCAAACAATAGTAAACAAACTACTAAATTGCATTTTGGTTCTAATGAAGTCTGCTTTTTTATTTCGTACAAGATAAGAATTCGATGCGACAATAAGTGGAAATTACAATGCTTGAAATATAAATCTTCATTCAAGTTTAAAAACTGAAATAATCGAATCATTTCAAAAAAATATCAATTCACCTTCTCTAAAAATAAACAGAAGCGCGAAAGTAAAAGAATATTAATTCGGAAGCAGACACAAAAAACTAAAACTTGAGTGAAACATGAAAAGTAGGAAAGTTCCAACGCCGGAGTTTTCTTGTTCTCTGTGCGAAAAAGTAAAAAAAATACAAGATGGCGGTCGACATTGTTTTCAGCGGGAGTCGGGAGTCGGGCTAAGCTGTTACATTAACCTCTCGTCTCGGCCTTAGTTAACATTCGTAGGGTGCTATCACATAGCAGGGTCAACAAGTACTCGGCAGGCTTGTATGGGTGTACCTACCCTAGTAAGGACTTTTTTTAGTCTTGATTGAAAGGTAAAAGTACATGTATTAACAGCTGTGTTAACTTCGGGCTCAAATACTTATTTTTTTAGGTAACATAGTTATGAATTTTCTTTATAATTATGATAAGACTTTTTTAGAAAAAAATACTATGTTCTTACAAAAGGAGTCTGAACTCGGATTACTAATGATATTCAAGACTTATAGTATTACGGGACCTATTAATAGTCAGTTCTGTTTATGAAGAATTTCAGGATTGTATACCAAACTCTTTTATAAAAAAACTTACAAAATAATCATCCATAAATTCCATATTTCTCCAACATCAAAATAAATACACGGTGAAGGCAATATCAAACGCAGAACAACCCTGTACGCTGTCACCGAGTGCTCACTCCAAGCCCTATTGAACTTTAACTGAGTGGCACAAAGTTCTATTTCCCTTGCATGGTCAAAGAGCTAGGCTTTTAAGGAGTAGCGTGAACACAATTTGGAATTCGGCGGGACCCCACGTGTTGCGGGGTTCAAGGATGTGTCAAACGGTGGAGGTTTCAGTGTGCCCATGATCACTCTTAGTTAGAAGGATGAGTTTTTTTACTTGTTAGGTATCGTAAAAGATGCATGTCCAATGGTTTCAATCAATTAATTCTAACTAATTAACTAAGTATTTGTTTTAAATGCAATTCCTCCGCTTTGTTGAGCTACGCATCTCTTATTATGTATCTATCCATCTAATGTAGCAGGCAGGTTTTAGAATAATGCTTTTGGCTTATTGTTATTATTCGAATTTAAGAATACCAGATTTTTTTTAAAAGACATACCTAATCTAAATATTTTTTAAATCTATAAATATTTATCAGTCAACATACAACAATAAAACAAACCGAACCCAATAATTCAAACGTCAATAATATTAATTGAATTGAATTCGATATCCTACTTAAGCAATAAAATATTATCAGAATTATCCCGAATATTTTCCACGTGGCCACAGTTACAATAGCTGGCGGGGTGAGGTATCGATCCCGGGCTTACAGGAAGCGGGGGTGCGTTTCCGGCCGCGGGGGAGGGGGCGGTGTTTTGAAAAATTGGCACCCATTGCCGCACACAAACATTTTTACTACTAAAACAAGCCAAATTCAATTCTATTTCCTAAGAAATAAGGTGGAATTAGGTATAGCAGTCACAAGTCTTCAGTAAATGTAGGTAGAGATTTCGTGGTGTTAGAAATGTATTCTGATTTATCTTGTTTCTACGTTTTTGTGCCGTTTGACTAATGCCCATTTAGTGGGTTACCTACCAAATTATTTTAATATAAACATTTTACAAAACCTTGACTTTAATAAATCCGCTTACTCCTAAACTATGTAATAAATGCCAGTTAGCGTTTTGATAACAACTGTTGAAATAATTAATTAGCACTTCAAAATCACATTACGTCAGAACGAAATAATAGTTTCAGTGACAAATTAAAACAACACGTAATCGTGACATTTCAACAAATCCTACATTAGAGCGGGGCTTCCAAAATACAAGCCCGCCACTACACTAATTAGCTAACTTCGCTAAAAATACAAAAACAACTAACTGCAATTAAAACAGTAACAACACATAAACTAATAAATTAAAATACATCATGCCTACTGTGTTAATAAGAGCGCAATTCACGAGCAAAAACAATTACGGTCCGTAACTCGTTGGTTGTGTAACCAAATTATGGGAAATCCCATTTGGTAAGGAACCCTCGGTAACTTTATTTTCATCCCAACTATGAGGGTAGGAGAACAATTTGTAAAAGGCCACGGGAAATAGCTGAGAGGCGGGAAAAAGGCCTGTCATCGCTGTCATGGCGGAATATCTATAGATGGCGGGAAAAAATGAGGCACGTCACTATATTTTAGCGTGACGTAAGGCAAGGGACACAAGTCGCGTCTGCCAGTTGTTGGGGTTAGAAAAGGAAATCATTTTTTTGCAGTCTGCGTCTTATTTATAGAAACATAAATTATAAACATAAAATTGCATTGGAGAACAAATAAAGACAGGTAGATACTGACTTAAAGATCACAATCACTTATTCATTGAATGTGTTGGGGCTACGTAGGTAAAAATGAGTTTTATGCTGCATTAATAATAATCTGTCATCATTATTTAACTTGCGTGTCGATTATCCTCATTACGAGTTGGATAAAACAGAAATTATGCATGAACACGAAATATACATGTGCATTATCAGGTAATTCGGTAAAACATTTAAAGTTTGGTGAAATAAATCGGATTCAACTTTTCCCTTATAATCTATATCTATCTTCTATCTATACTTATAATAAATCTGTAGAGAGGTCAATTCTGTACATGAAATATATTTCCAAAATAACTATCAGGGGTGATTAGGGATCGATACTGATGCCAAAAATGCAATCAGTAAAATTTTTGTCTGTCTGTCTGTCCGTCTGTCTGTCTGTCTGTCTGTCTGTATAAACTCTATAGAAACAAAAACTACTCGACGGATTTTAACGAAACTTGGTACAATTATTTGTCATACTCCTGAGATGGTTACAGTATACTTTTCATCACGCTACAATCAATAGGAGCAGAGCAGTGAAGGGAAATGTTGTCATTTTGTTTAAACGCGCTATCTCAGGAACCGCTGGTCCGATTTAAATAATTCTTTAGTGTTAGATAGTCCATTTATCGAGGAAGGCTATAGGCTATATATCATCACGCTAAGACCAATAGGAGCGGAGCACCACTATTCCACGCGGACGAAGTCGCTGGCAGAAGCTAGTTTTAAATATGTCTTTTTTTCGTCAAATACATGTGTTTAAAATTTTTGAGTGTATAGATACCTAGACAATGAGGAATAACAAAAACAAATTAGTAACGATTACAAATGAATACACTTAGCTACAGTCAGACCAAGCGGGGAACTTTTGCGTAATGTACGCAAGTGTACACCCGGCCTTTTCCGACCCTCGCCTGCTTGGTCCGTGAGGGCCCCAATAAAATATTGTCGGCAACATTCTGGCGATTCTGTCGGAGACCGGAGCAATAATATTATGACATATTGCCTCCACAAACTCTTTGAACGGCTTTTTTTCTATGAAACGCACTTATTTACCTACCAAAGTTTATACAGAGAAAATATATTGGTACATATTCTTAGTTAGCTGTTAAATCGTGACCTTTTTGCTGGTTAATGTTTTTTTAGTTTAAATGGCAATATTATATCTCATATCTTTTATTCATAAATCACTTTGTCAATCCATCTTATTATAAACATTTTTACTGAACAATACGGGCCAGCACTTACCGCTTAGAGTCCTAGCAACAAACTAGCATACCTACATATGTGGGTACATGAGAATTACATAGGTGTTACACTATGCACAATAGTGGCAAGTCCGCCCGCCTTCACAAAGCGCGGGAAGGCTTCGGGCGCCATATTGTCGTCGCCATGGCTGCCGGCGGAAGTGGCGCGCACGTGAGGGCTACTTCCGGGGCCGCGTTCCGTTTCACGCAGTTCAATGTCACAATATAGTGTCCACGCTCCGTTTGTTTTAATTGTTTAGATGTTCAGTTACACTTGAATTTGTTTTGAAGTCTTGTTTCGGAGCGGAATTTATAGTTCAGTCTTTAGATTCTCTATTACCAATGAATGACTTAGAAACCTATGTACCTGCAAGTGGCGTTCATACCTTAATCTCTAAGACTGTTTTTATAATCATCGTATCTTAAGATGCATCTTTACAACTACTTGAAAAAGTTCCAATAAGAAAATGAAGTGGACACCATTCCAACTAGAAATTAAAATAAAATAGAAATTACACAAAATTAAACGTATTCCAATTACATAAGACTGATTTTCAGAAACCTCTAACCTATTTTTCTCCAACAGGTCTGGTTTTCCAACCGACGAGCAAAGTGGCGCCGTGAGGAAAAGCTTCGCAGTCAGAGACGCGATGCTCCTGCAGCGTCTCCCCCCGCGCCCCCCACGCCGCGGCTACCTCTCAACGGAGGCTTCAACTCCATGTACAGCCCCATACCGCAACCCATCGCTACCATGGGGGAATCTTATAGGTAAGACACTGAAAAATACAGACCGATGTAATATTTTTTTCTTGGGCGTTTCGTGTTACAATTTAATTTCTTTGCTTTTTTTGGTGTTTATATGTGGCTGTTTGAAATACGAAAGATATAAAATCCATGAAGATAAACATAAGGAGTTGTTCATGCCTTAATCTTTCTAAAAATATAGTGCAGCCCACAACGTAACTGGCTAAACCATCGCTAAATTGTCATAAGTACGTTATAAAAACGTGCCTAAGAAAGAACCAAACAAAAACTATCTAAAATAAAAATCTATTCACATGAGTAAAACCTTTTAACGTACGGTATCGCCATCTATCATCGAGCAGCGACACTAATTAAATTGCGCGCGAAATCGAGCGGCAAAGGTCGCGCCTCCTTGCGTTTCCCGCCAATGCACCGAGACGCTACGAAGGTCGGCCGACTTTCCACCGATTGATTTTTAATAGTAAACTCAGAGTTTTAGCTTTCGATATGAGGCGAATTAACTTGGTGAAATGAGAGTTTTTTTGGCTTGGTACTAATTTTATTTTATTCTCCTTTATTTATGGTCTCCGCCGAATAATTAGTCGAACAATTTAAATGATGTTTTCATACATGTTGGTCTTTAGAAGACAGATTTACCAACTTTTTTGACCTATGTAAATGATCATTCTGCCATAAACGTCATAAATAATGAAAACAATCAGCTACAATAGTGTGAACGCACAGCGAACCAACTTCTTTATGTCTATTTTCTTTTTTATTTGCTTTCAATATTTTTTACTGTGTACGACATTGACAGTGCGCTTGGTTCCGACAGCGCGATGTCGGGCGGATTGACTTCGTCGTGCCTGCAACAGCGGGACGCCGGGTACCCTTACATGTTTGGCGACGTGCTGGGTAGTGGAGGCTACTCAAGAGCGCCGGCAGCACATCAGCAGCATGCTGCATATTCACAGCCGCAAGGAACTGCTGGCACTGGTGAGGAGTTCATTTGACTTTTTTATTATTACGTAGATTCTGTGTTATGCATATGTTACATCGAAACAGATAGACATAGTCCTCATCTCAAACATTTAACTTTGATGTTATTATAATATCTGGTGTACCATTTATTGGTATGTTAATATACGAGTATATGCCTGCCTAAGTCCGGTCAGTAACAAAATATAAAAACGCTACAAAATCCACGCAATCGGCACGAGAAGCTTTGGAAAATATTTACCAACTTCGTAATAAAATGTAAAAAAAACGCTGAGTCAAGAGCAAGGGGCGTCTGGCCCACAAGACCGCGACATGACGGGGGAAACAAAAAAAAAGAAAAAGGAAAAAATAGGTATTCATGCTCCGATTGGATTTGCCGTTGTCTGTTCCTTACAAATAGCTTTTAAATTGATTTTGTTAATAGATAGTGGAAATGCGAGAATATAAAAGACATTGAATACAGGTTCCTTAATTAAATATACCAACCTTAAGCGTATCTAAACAGCAAGAGTAAAAATGTATTATTCAGAAAAAGACTAAGCCACGAGGGGCTGGCAATGCTATTGTTTTAAAAAGCCGTAACTTTTCCATTTGATATTATATATCACGCGGCGGACATTTTTAGCCGTAGGTGGCGGAAAGCGGTATGAATTATTGTTGTTTGGGGCGTTTCGCGGCATTGTTCGTCTGCCGAGTTTCCAGCACCAACCGCGAACAAAAGAGTTTTTCACAATTCAAAATGCACGCTCTCGTTTCATTTACTCTTTTGCGCTCTTTCGACGGGTGCATTTCCAGCTTCGTGCGGTATTAAATAATGCGGATTTGTTCTACTTTTCGCTTTTTGGCTCCGATTCTTTTACGAATTCAGTGGGTATGAGGTATTTTTCATTTCAGTCCGAGTACGAGAATTTTTTTTCATGAAAATGCGTTGCATGAAATATTTTTGTTAACAAAAATCGTGTTCGTACGGTGAAAAATGGAAAGGATGACTACAAAGACTCGAAACGCTTTAAAATCAGTCCTAAACTCTAGCAAACTATATTTACATACAAAGCATCAATAAAATGTTAGCTCGTAAGCATCATAAACAAGAGGGCACAAACACAAACCATTGACTAAACTAAACGAGTCTCGCAGGAGCTGTTTAGAGGCGATAATAACGTGTAATGAATGTAAACGGTGGTACCCCTTTACCAACGCCGGCGGAACGGAAAACTGTTATCGGGTGGTCACACGCGCGCGGGGGCGCTAGCCGATCGAAATAAGGGCTTCATAAATCTAGACGTGCTACATATTCGGGATGTCATTTACGATCATTGTGCAATGTTCGGTTATTATTTAGAGAGTTATATTTTGAAGGGCTACATTGGAATTAGTGAAACATGATTCTAATAAAACAGTATTAAAATATAATAATAAAATGCGAAGTGAATATTTATACTTAATAAAGAAATCAAGATGACTAAATTGGTAGACGTTGTGGTTGAAGAACTACATTGCGATACTTGTCTTTTTATTATGTTTTGTTTACATGTTATGTTTTTGATGGGATATTATCTCGTTTTGAGAATAGATTTGGAACAAGTTCATTGCTTGAATCAACTTTAAGAGCTGAATCTTGAGTTTTTATTTTTTTATTTTTTATTTTTATTTTATTTTATTTGGGAAACAAACAGATGCAATAACAAAGTAAGTTGAATTATATAGTTAGTACAAAATCCAATACAGTTTCCACAGATTACCTTACAAATTAAAATAATAAATTGGTGTAACAACAACCATAATACATTTATAAAAAAACAAGAACTTCGTTATATGTAGGAGCCAAGCTGCTTGTAACAAATAAATAAATTACAAAGATAAATCACTAATAAGTTAATTACAAAATAAATCCAAAAAACTAAAATTACTTAGACTTCAATGCCAAAACATTTCCCACAGCAGTTTTGAATTTATGCAGAGAAAGGTGAAAGACATCCAAATCCTGATCAGATTGATCAACTTTAAATTCAACCAACTCATTATACAGTTTACAAGCTCTTTTAATAAAAGTATTCCTACCATAATTAGTTCGAGAGAAACCGATATGGAAGAGAGATCTTTTTCGTGTATTTAAACGTGGACACCCAAATTTAATTTTGCTGAGAAGATAAGAAGAGTCCAGTTGCCCTCTGATAATTTTATACAAGAAAACTAGATCACGTTCAGCACGACGGTCCTTTAAAGTCTGGAGATATGGTGAACAATCAGTGTTGAGGTTAAACCGCCAATTCACGTGCTTAATAAACTTATTCTGTAATCTTTGTATTTGGCGTATATAAACGTCATACTGGGGATTCCAAGCAGCAGAAGCATATTCAAGTATTGACCTAACAACAGTCTTATATAAGAGTAACAGAGTTGCCTTATGCTTGAAATCCTTTCCGACTCTCATTACGAATCCTAACATTCTAAATGCCTTATTGGTCGTTGCAGTAACATGAGAGTCGAAAATAAGCCTACTATCAAGTTGGACCCCAAGGTCTCGCACCTCAGACACTCTAGTCATTACATCATTACATATTTTGTAATTATATATTATATAATTCTTTTTCCTAGTAAATGTTATAACATTGCATTTTTTTACGTTTAGAAATAAATAATTTTTTTTACAGTAATCACACAGGTTGTCAATATCATTTTGTAGTTCAAGGCAGTCTTCTTGTTTGGTAATTATTTTATAGATTTTCTTATCATCTGCATAAAGTATAAATTTAGATTTTTTAAATATATTACAAACATCATTAATATATAAATTAAATAAAAGAGGTCCGAGATGCGAACCCTGGGGTACACCAGACGTAATAGGCATAAAGGAAGAGCAAAACCCTTTGACCGTCACTGCTTGACTGCGTTCTTTTAAATAAGATTCCAGCCATCGAAGCAGATCGCCGTGTATACCAGTATGCTCAAGCTTGTGAATTAATAATCTGTGAGAAATTTTATCAAAAGCCTTAGAATAATCGGTATACACGACATCAACCTGATAACCATTGTCCATGGCCGTAGCTAGGTAGTCAATATATTCGCAAAGATTTGTTTCGGTTGACTTCTTGGAGACGAAACCATGTTGCTGCGGAATTATAAATGGTTTTACTAATGGCGTTATAAAATCACAGACGATATGCTCAAAAAGTTTTGGTATGGTGCTTAATTTAGAAATTGGTCGATAATTTGTAATATCGTGCTTATTGCCATTCTTGAATATAGGTACAACATAGCATCTCTTCCATGCCAATGGCATATTACCAGATCGCAGTGAGGTGTTAAACAACCAATAAAGAGGAATGGAAATATTGTTGCAACATCTTATTAGGAACAATGGTGGAATTCCATCAGGGCCACTCCCCTTATTTACATCAAGAGATTTAATGTAATTTACAATGGTATCAAATGGGATATAAATATTGCTTAGATTCAAATTGTTAGAATTAGAATAGCCCGACCTAGATGATGATGATGACGATGTGGGCACATCGACGTGTTTCTCAAAAGCGGAATGGTAATGTACATTAAAAAGATCACTAATCTCTTTACCATCAGAGGAAGTAACATTTCCCAAAAACAAGTTATCCGGTAAGGCATTTGACGACTTTTTAGCTTTAACGAAAGACCAAAAATGCTTACTATTCTTTTTAATATTGGCCTCAGCCCTTGTGATAAATGTGTCGTAACATTCCATACTGACCTTCTTTGCCCGGTCTCTCAGGAGTGCAAAGCTACGATAATCGCCATAATTACCGTATCGCTTCCATTTTGAATGAAATTTAATTTTTTCTTTAATTATTTTAATCAATGCTGGAGAATACCATATAGGATATCTGTTGTGATCAATAGTTTTTTTTTTGGGAACATGCTCATCGATTATTTTATTAATTATATTATAGAACTGTGTAAGAGATCGATTTATGTCAGGCTCACAATTAAAAACAGTATACCAATCCACCAGAGACAGAGAGGTATTAATTTTATCAAAATTTGCACCACGATAAAAATAATAAGTGTTTGGAGGTGAACGAAGGGATTGCGGAAATAAGTTAGTTAATGAAATATCAAGGGCAGGGTGATGCTCATCCTCCTGCACAAGAGGAAACTTAGAATGCATGACTATGCAGTCACAGCTGCTTAGAACTAGGTCCAGCTGCCTTTTATTTTTATTTGGAACAAGATTATACTGACCGAGGTTACTAAACGATAAAAACCCAGACAAGACATCAACAAGGTTGTCGGGACTAGTAACTCTCAAGGCAGCATAGACTCCCTGCCCCGCAGCTGACCACTGAGCATTCCTAACATTAAAGTCACCAGTTAATAGAAAGTGATCACTCGGATAATCGGTGATACATTGTGCCACTTGATCCAAAAACTCAACTAGATCAGTGTAATGTGAACTACATTGTGGAAAATAGCAAGTGTATAATCTTAATCGCCATAGCCGAGATTTGTTTTTAATTCCTATAGTTAAGGAAATTATATCGGCTGATTTTTTATTATTTGAACAAGATATATTTACGTCACTAACCGCAATGCCCTTCCGAATTGCAATGAGAACTCCACCCCCCATCGTGTCTAATCTTGAAACATAGTCACGGTCACACCTGTAAACGTTATACCTATAGTCAAATAACTCAGAACTAAAAATTCCAGGTAGCAACCAAGTCTCACTCAGGCATATTATATCGTACGTAGAAAGCAATAAGTTATTATAAAACAAATTAGTTTTAGTGCGCAAACCACGAACGTTTTGATAAAAAATACTTAAGTTAGTACAGAATGTCCAGTTCAAAACTTAACACTTTTAAATTATAATTTTTGACATTAAAATGGTTAGATGTACTCATCGTGGTGCATTCATTAGCGTCACTAAACAATACATAACTGAGTAACTCAAGAAATCTCTTCCAAAACAATATACTTAGTAATAATTGTTTCACCCTTCTCTGGCAGTGTACAATGTAAAAATATTTTGATAAAAAATGATTTTTGGCAATAAATACAAACAGTAAAATAAATAATACCGAATTAAATAAATATAAAATTATTCTCACACAATCTTTTTTAAATCACTCTCAGAAGAAATGTGTAGTACTTGACTAAGCTCAGTTTTTCGAACCATTATTGAATGATTCTTGACCCAAACAAATTTATATTTTTTATCTTCTGCGATTTTCTTGGTCTTATTCAATAATATTTTACTGGAAATAGACAAATGCTCATTACAGAATATGCGCGAAGCGTTGCCAGGATAACCAATGTCACATGCCTTCAGATTTTTTATAGCCCTCAGTCGTGCCAAGAAGTTGTCCTTCTTGTGTCTTGCGAGAAAGCGAATGACAATAGGTTTTGGTTTTTTATCATCCTTACTTCGGTGGGCCACTCGAGTCACAAAATCGATGTCAGTTTGAATATTAATAGGGCAGTTAGCGTAAGTTCCCAGTTGAGATACTATGTTAAGGAGATTTTCTCCAGATTTCTCGGGTAATCCGACGATCTCCACATTAGAGCGACGGCCCCACTGCTCCTGTTTCTGAATATCAACCTGTATCGAGCTTATTTGTGATTTCAATTCACTCACATTCGATTCTAGGGCAGATATTAGATTATTTTTCCTTTCTAGCTCATCTAAACGTATAACTACAGCATCATATTTTGCAGAGACAAATTTAACCGAATCTTTCAGGCTAGCCACTTCAGATTTAAGATCCGTCAATGTTTCATTAATGGTCGACAACATTTCCTTAAATTCTTGCTTGCAATTAGTTGTGAACTCAGCCAGCAATTTCTTTACTTCAGTTGTAAATTGGTTTATGTCTTCCCCTTGGTCGAGTTTGCGCTTAACTCTCCGCGTTACATGTGATACGCATTGTTCTTTAGGCGAACTCATGTCAGGTTCAGACTCATAACTATCAGCTGGCTTGTTAGGAGGTGATCTTCCCAACGGCATTTTAACAAATAATAATATTGTCTTTTTCCAAAAAAATAAAAATAAAAATAAAAAATAAAAATGTAAAAATGACCAAAAATATTTGCGGTATGCGAGATTTGAAACCACGACCTTCCGACCGTTGAAGCTCGCTAAGCCACTAGACCAAACGCACGTTAACCGTTGGTGGTCAATTTAGCCTGCATATAACAGTTACAATAGGTCTTTAAACGGTCTAATCACCTTGAACTGCTCGTCAATGTCACAGCACGCGAACAAACACTTCCAACGACAGATTTTTTTAAACTTAATTTTGTGTTTACTTTAAAATCACTCAACTTCACTCGCGGTTTTTTACACAGTTCGGTAGATAAAGGGTTCGTTTACGCATATGTATATAGTAAGCAGTAATTAAGGCAAATTAAAGCAGATTTTTGATTTTTTTAAGCACTGAGGTTTGCGACACACGTCTGACTCACAGGTACGTTGCACACGTCTTGAGTGAGTTATGTTCTGAAATATGAAGCTTATCAGAATCTAATAGTCTTATAGTATCCAATAAGACTCTTAAACCTAAGTAATTCCAAACTATTACCAAACACTCAAAACAGTATCTCTCCTAAACATACTATACGATTTCACGTCACAGACGTAGTGATACGGATAGCTTCATGACGGGCGCGACGTCACATAATCGAGCCAGACCTACCGTGCACAGATAACGCGATTGTGTGTAATAAACGGAATGCAATCGGAATCCTATTAGACATATGGCCCGACCGATACTGATACATGACGTTAATAGGTTTCACGTTTGATTGTGTTAACATGTGCCGTCGATACGGACTACTTGATTGGTTGCGAATTGTCTCGTGAAATAGGAATTTTCGATTACGATTAGGTTGATAGGGATAGTAGACCTATCTATATTATGGGATGATTAACGGCCACCTTCAATTATTGACCAAGTAGATACTAAGTAGAACAGACTTTATTAGAGCAATGATTCAAAATGAATTATAATTATTGGCTTATTTTAACAAACACTAAAATTAAGATTTAATAACTTCACGTTTTAAAATTAAAATACTGCATTCACTATTTGTTATTGATTAATAAACTTCTGTGTATAAACTAGTAACTAGTATCTATACGTATACTTACAGTTTTTACAATTGTTTTTTTTTATTCCGTAGGTGTGATATCGGCGGGAGTGAGCGTGCCTGTGCAAATACCATCGCAAGGGCCAGACCTGGCATCTAACTACTGGGGACGGCTTCAGTGATCTCAGCTATTCGGGTTCCCGCATCGACTTTTGTCGATGCCTGAGAACCCGACTAACATACCGGAGTCCCCATCTAGCGGCGAAATTGCGCACAACTACGCCGACGCGCACTTGTCTATGAACGCAGCTATAAACATGACGGCCGGACATGATGCCAATGTTTTGGCGGCAGATTTGCAAGAACAAAACAATTCAGTATCGTAAGTGTTTACAAGAGACTGTTAATATACCCTGTTCGTTTCACAAATCGAGTATTTTTCATTTAAGTGAAATTTCATTTCTAAATGGTGCAAGTTATTTCATTTTTGTACAATAGTTTCGGATTACACCTTAATATTAAGAGGCAACTGATGATGTTCAAACTTAGTCGTAAGAAACGACCGTACACGATGATATTGTGCTTTGCACTGCCGAACAAACTCTATTATTTAAATTATCATTTGCTTAAACATAATACATATGTATAAATAAATATAAAATATTATACTAGGCATGTTTCATTGCGTACGGTCAATAAAATAGTAAGCTAGTAAAACAATAGCGTGCAATTGTAAATATAGAACAGCGCCATCTATTGTCGAGTAGAGAAAGTTTCTATTGCAGCCGAGATGTGTTCGGCAGGGAATAAAATGTAAATTGTTTGTGCCAACGTTTGTAATAATCGAGTGTTATGCGCCCTTTGCGTGCACAACCCTTTCTATTTCTTTGATGTATGCAATAGGGGTGCGAAATGTTAATGCCATAGAGAAAAAACGTGGCAATGAGCTTCGTTATAGCGTTTGTTTCACACCCCTGCCTTCACCAACAACTTGTCATACAAACTAATCATGTTTGTACTATTGTGATGATTCTTGTATAATATTGTTACTAAATAGGTGTTGTACGTAATGTGTCAACTCAATTTCATTAGCCAACCTTGAAACGAATTAATTTATTATTTATTGATAAAAATTAAGGTCAATATTGCTGTGATTAAAATATAGATTTATAAGATTACTTTGCCACCAAAATTTTGGACAAATTGTAAAATTTACAGCACTGAAATTACTAACTGTACAAACCGGTATACAAAAACGAATAGGTATACAATATAAAATTTATTATTCTGTCATTTCTTTCGTAATGGTGCTGGTAAACAGCACAAATTATCATTTAATTACTACTTGGTAAATATGTACATTTATAATATATATTTTCATTAAAAAATGCAATATGGACGTGGTATAGGCGTTACGGTAAAGTTGTATGTAATGTAATTTAGTTTGATTAAGTGTAAAATAAATTATTACTTGATATAAGTGCATATAGATTGAGGAGATTACAGTGAAATTTATTAATAAATATTGCATTAACCATTAGCATTTTTTTTTCTTTGACTCCCTAACATCGTTTAGAATGACGAATGCTATACTCGAGTGTATCTAATAAAACAACAATGGGCTAATAAAGACGGATACAATATTATTAATAACCGTCGTACAAATGGCGGGAGATGCAACCTTATTCCATACGCAAGTTGCCACCCTAAAAATAGTGTGAGGAAATTATTCCGTTAAGTATATTTGGGCGGTATATATTAATTTTGTGTCGGTTAACTTTGTATAGCTGCACCCCACGCATTGGATGGGGGACCGCGACAATGGGATGGGATTAAACGTGTTGTATTTGAGGTATTATAGTGATCTAAACGCTGAGGGATCGTAATACAGTGCGTTGCGAAATTATTTTTAATTATAGAATAGTCGACAAACATTTTTAAATAACGCCTATAGATCCCTTTACACGTTTGTAAATATCTTTAGTTTATCTTGTCCTTATTTCTATCTACCTGTCTATGCAAATTGGCTTTTACAATTAATCCTATGTCTCTTCTAAAGCAAAGTTTATTTCAGATTCAAAATGTGGCATCGTTTTTCGGCATAAAAACTTCTTTGAGTAGGTACGCAAGTTGCAAAATTATCTGCACAGCAATACAATACATATCCCGCTTACTATTCTTAGCGCAGCACACGCTGATGCGATAAAATCACCCCGTACATGCAATACAATGGTATTCTATCAAAAACACGCTCGCAGCGCCCTCTGCGCCCGAAGTAAGCAACAGCACAGATTATCAACGCTTATAATTGGTTTACATTTCGTTTGTCTGTCTGTCTGTCCCCTATCTATTGATGGGGCCGAATGCGTTTGATTTGAATGGCTAATCTTGGGTTGGGCAGACTGGCGGTATTCTGTGGGGCTTTGGAATCAAAATTGAATTATTATTCCTTATAGGTAGCTGTTTAATTAATAATGACAAATTATATCTGAGCGCATGTTTATCCTAGTGCATGTTTTGCCTTTCTATCCTTGTTGTACAGATCAATACATTTATAACATTCTATTTTTGTCTATGTAGGCACTGACGGGTAAATTAAACAAAATATTAAAAAGTAACAAAATGTATTAGCGTAAAATGGAAATGTTTACACTTTTAGTCTCTATACCTACTTAAAATAATCACAAGAAACAGTCTTAAAACATGTCTGATTATATGATGATATGTTCAAAGTAATAAGCTTTCTATTCAATAAAAGTATGACGTAGGAAGTTCAGCTTATAAATATCATAATTAATAAGAAAATGTTTAAGTGTTCGTATCGATATATCGATCGATTAATCCTTTAAATATTATCGAAATTCAATTACAAAGTAGTATTTTGTAGAGAGTATTTTTTCGTTTATTTAAGTTTTATAATTTTGACTTTTCAGTCTTTAAAATTGAATTAGAAAAATGGACGTCTACGTTCCTAGGTAACCATATAAAAAGGTACATTTATTAGCATATTTGGAGTATTGCCTAAGTGCTAATTATTCTTAAAAGGTATGTATGTCATTTCCACGTTCCCAGTCATAAATTGTATTTATTAGGGAACTTATTTGCGGACAACCATACGGGTTCATATTATTCGTGATCAACTTAAGACTGGAAACGTATAAACGACAGAATATAGTTGAAAACATTTAGTTCACTTAACAACTTAGTTGGTAATATATTATTTTTTGGAATTCTTTGGAAATTCTGGCCTTCATACATGGGCCAGCTAAAATAAGAAAAATAACCGCTGATAGCATTTTTTTTGTTTTATTATTATTTTATTACGACAGCAATTTCTTCTAACTATGAGATCTTTTTTTTTAGTAAGCCCCATTATATAAGTTTTAATATTAATTATGTATTACTATAGAGAAAGAAACAGTCCTACACTGAGAATAAGATAGTCCGAATTAATGGGAGTGTTTATACCTATGTATAAATGCTTTACTGACCGAACCCAGCGACCGGCCAACAAATCCCGGCGACTTAACATCGGCGACCTCAGCATCAATCACAAACGAAGTCGCCGGCACCGGGGCGCCCGGCTGTGTCGACCGGTCGCCAGGGTGAGTCGTCGTGTCGCTAGGTTGATTTGCAGCCCGTTTTCGAAGTAGGTACCTCAGTTCATGTAAGTGAGAGACTTAAGCCAAAAGGCTGGTTCTTTCAGTCTGCACTCTTCGAGCAACAGGTGGAACAGGTGGACCAGGTGCCCGTTCGCTGAAATGTATATAAATATATTATATAGGTATTACATTAAGAAACCATCAACTTTACTAACACTATCTGTTGCCTACGGTTTCACTCATTTCCTGAGTGAACTACATCGCGCACCTGGATTTAAAGTAGCCTATAACCGTCTCCAGGTTATCATCTATCTCAACAAATTTCATCCAAATCGGTTCAGCCGTTTTGTGGAAGTGTTACCAATAAACAAACTCACTTTCGTATTTATAATGTTAGTTAGAACATTATCAAGAATCCCAATTTTCCTACTCTCAATATTATCCTAATATTTCGGACAAATAATATTATTTGGTGTGTGAGCCACTGCATCCTAAGCGTCATAGAGAGTGATATAAAATAGTCTTCCTGAATGATAAGACTAAATTTGTCAGTTTTTTCCTGAGATTAAAGCGCTTGCAAACAAACAAATTCTGCAGCTTCATAATATATTAGTACAGAGAAGAATAGTCAAAAGTCAAAATTTTTCTTTTCAAATAGGCCTTTGCAGGCTCTTATGAAAAGTCACACTAGTTGCACTATATACTATATTGCACTATATTCGCACTATATTGGGGTTCACTTAGCTTAATAGGAACTTACCGTCTCATGAAGTATTCGACAGCGCCATACATGACGGGTTCTGCCATGCTAGGCCTAACAATCCTTGGTGGTGGGGGGAAGGGGGGTCTACCACGGTTGTACCAAATTTGGAACATCAACCCCAATGTTGCCAGTATCACCCATATCAATGTCATTGTGAAATCTGCAATCGAAGAAAAGGAAAAGTTATTTTTTTGAAATATCCGTTTTGATAATTGAACATTTTGAGAAATTGAATGTACTCTGTGAATTGTACATACTTACTTATAAGTATATTTTAACATAATAATACCATGTATAATATAAAATACTAAGTAGGTACCTATATTAATTTATTCAATAATAGATATAAATAATAGCTATACAATATTTAGATTTCTTGAGAAACAAGAGACAACTCTCCTATAAAAATAAACATTGCTGTGCCCAGCAAGTCCATAACTGATTCGATATTCTAACATACCAACTGTTATATTATGTAAAACACATTCATTACAACAACAACATTATGAAATGCAATAGCGTTGAGTATTGTTTAAAAAGCATCATGAGCTAAAATCGGTAGAGGAAATGCCACGATTTATCCTGAAATATTTTTAAATATTCATAGGTACTTACATGATTAAACTTATGTAATTTAGAAAAAGTATCGAATGTTTTATTTATATAAAAAATAAAAAAGCGTATTATCCTTTTAAACGAATGCTAACCTGTAAAAATCATGCATTTATAAGTCTTATGACGTCATCACAGACTCTGCTCTCAATGTCAGCGTTGTTATGAAAACAAAACACTTTTAACAGCTATAAATAAGTAATTCACCTATTAATCGCATTCACATTTGTAATTTGTTGTTGCGAAACAAGTAACTGACCCTAAGGATACTCATTGTTATGCACGGGCGAGTAATCAATCGATCAAACGTACCTACTTGTAAGTACTAAATTACTTTTGTTGTATGTCTGTAATCTATATAAATACGTAAAGCGAAATCATTATATCCCTTTTTGATTGAAACGATTGAGTATTGAGAATACTAAACGAATAGAACTGTAAGTTTTGACATAGTTAAAGTTTATGGAGATTCTTCTTCTCCATGTTTTATTCATATGGAGAAGAGCCGAAGATTAATTGATTAAAAAAAATTACTAATTTGAATTGCCTGGTACAGTTGTGTTATGTTTACCTTGCAATTATATCGGTACTGGCATAGCATGACAAAACTGAATCATTACTTCCAAACAAAATTTTATCTTAATCTTACAGCCGTATTGACGGGAAAGCATAACAGGCAGCAGAATTATTTTCGCATTATAATAAGTAAGGATAAGGATATGTGACGCCATCCCAGCCCATACTAGGCCCGTATGGTGAAAAGAGATCGTCAGCCAGAGAAGACATCTACTGTTTGATAACAAAACATCAAACTCACCTCTCCATTCAAACGCCGATGGCGGCGCCATAATAGCCTTACTGAAGTGGGGAACCACTGCTCTCCTTATGACATTTATCATGATGAACTTCATATGGGATCCCAAGTAGTAGTCCAGCGACAGCACAGCTGCGTACGCGCCAAGTATGGCACAGCATAGAATATTCGCTACATAGCTCACGGGCACGACTGCTAACGCCGTCAGCATCATAACCAACAAGAAGAGAGTCCAGAAATTGAAGTCCACTTCCAAAAAAAGTTGGTGGCCTAAAATTTAATTAAATTATTTGATTTAAAATCCTATGAATCATCTGCGTAGCCTTATCCCAACTATGTTGGGGTCGGTTTCCAGTCTAAACCGGATGCAGCTGAGTGCCAGTATTTTACGCGGAGCGACTGCCTATCTGACCTCCACAACCTAGTTACCGGGTAAAACGGTACCCCTAGGTAAGTTAGTTGTCAGACTTTCTGGCTTCTGACTACCCGTAACGACTGTCAAAGATCTACAAATGACAACCGGAACCAACAGCTTAACGTGCTTTCCGAGGCACGGAGGAATCTCGCTATGACAAAGATGGTCACCCATCCACGGACCGCGCCAAGTGCAGCTTAGCCTTTGATCGGTCGAACCGTGCGGCTGTTACTTAGCCACGAGCTCCTCCCCATTTAAAACCTTATGAATTTCGCCTTTTTTGTGGATGGGAAATCATTAAATGACTCCCCTCGCTGTGGGCGGCGCAAGAGGAAGTGTCAGAATCTTACTGACTAAAATCCATCCACGTTGTTACCGTATCTCTTTCGAACAATCCCGTCAGTCAAAAACATAGTCGTCTGGTCCGGGAATCGAACCAAAGACATGAATTATGAAGACGCTATGAATTACTCATTCGCTACGCCAATTGTGCTGTTATACCTCTGGACTGCTGGTTGTTTTTTGTTTGCATAAGAAAAAAACGCCAATCTAACCTTGAGCAAGTGTGGTAATCGATTCTCTTAAAGACTTACCTGGTAATCGGTAGTAGAATATCGATGCAAACAAAAATCCCAGGTTCAGGGAAGGCAGAAGTACTGCGAGCACAGGTATTCCGTACAGCCACCAGAATAACCACCATATTGCGCCGAAGAATATTCCAGATAGTATCGCCGCCCCGAGCAGAGCTAAAATAATATTTATTGCTTCATTCAGGTTTTTGGAGAACTTCAGGGCCAGAAACGCAATGACTATTTGACAAGTAATAATGGCAATTTTACGAAAAAAGGCGGCAAGGTCGACACAGTTTGCCAGTGCTTATCTATGGGATCAGTTTCTAGAAAGGTATTTTAATATAATAAACATTTATAACTTTTACTTACCAGGCGTATCAACAACCGTAATCAAAGCTATCAGTATGTAAGTAATAATGACACCACTGAAGAATCCAGCTAGGAACATCTCAGTCTTAAAGAACCGATGTCCAAAGAAACACACGAACAAACCAACAAATAGAAGTGCTGCACACATTATTTGCGATAGCCAATCATCTGAAAAGTATACGCTAGCATGAAGATAACATTACATCACATCACACTCGTTCAAACGAAATGGTTAGAGTCACCTATAGCACATTTGTTCAAGTCTCATGTAATATGGGGTCAACCTATTGTCATCAACGTTGCAGATATCAACTGCACCAAGTTTACGTCAAAAAACCTAATAACACTGTCGGACCTTGGAAACCAACTGAAGCAGTTCAGACTTATTGATCACAGGAAAGGAACATGTGTGGCCGTCCCAAAGGAACTGGTTCACGCAACCCAAGAAATGGTAGCGTATGCCTTTTTTCGGGGGGAAATCCTCATGGACGAACCCGGCCTGGGGAGGCCGGGAACAGTGCCGGACTCTTTCCCCAGGTATCAATATTAAGTTCGTTAAAATTTTCTCTGACTCGGTTCAATCGTTTCCAAACAGGCACACGTTAGAGAGACAACCTAAATTTCTTCCCACTAGTGGTGGATAGAATCGTGCTGGGCAGAGCACTCCGCCTAGGGGGCCTACTCACCGGAACTAAACTTCGGAAAGACAGAATAGACGATAAGTTTTTTCGTGGTGCGGTAAGGTACAGATCAGATACATAGAGCAATATAGGTACTTATGCTATCAATATATAATAATTGTTTGCAGGTGTAAAACCCTTAAGGAAACGTACGAAACTTCAATCGAATCTACGTTTTTGTTGAGTTAGACAGGTTAGGCCCCCTGATCTGTAGCTCGTGGACGACATTGTAAGAACAAAACACTTGCATATTTTTGCGTTGCGGTGCGACCTGACTCAGCCCGCTTGGTGGACGTCAACCTTAAAAAATCACGCATGCTTTCGACTAATAGCATAGCTCAACACGGCAGTATTAGGTCAACCTACTTTATGCGACTGCTAAACATAGTTTAATATTTTTATTAGCCAAATTAAGCGTCAATTGCTGCGTTCTGTTTCATGGACTGTACAGAGCTAGACCTTGAAACCTGTTCGTGCTTCGAAGAGCAGTCTGTCCAGGATGTCATACGAATATCTACGACGTCTTGGTATTCAAAGGCCTGACAGTTGGTTTAACTTTGGAATATCAGTATTTTAATTAGTTATTGGGTGGAAGTAAGATGGTGTTTTTGCCGATCAACTAATTTTACCTAGCAAAAAACTTAGGGAATGGTGAAAGGTGTGCTTTTTGGAGACACTCATTTGAGATATGTCTGACATTCAAAAATATCGTTAATTATCAGTGTTTTGCATTTTTAATTTCAAGTCCCACCGGGAGTGGACTATGGAAATCACCTCAACATTCCTGAAAAAATCATCGTTTATAAGTAAAACTTACTAATCATCTCGCAGCCGTCGTCCAATAGATCGGGGCAACCATAACTGTGGCTCGGTACGTACACGGAGTACGCTGTCGTATTGTTATAACTCACTGTCGCTACCACCGCGTATACGGCTCCTGTGCCAGGGTATGCGCTCACCATGCGGCGAGTTTCCGGCCACGAGCTTTTCGGGATCTTGGAAAAAAATAGTGTATGATTTTAATTGTACAATCGACAAATTTGAATCATGACCCACTTTGACGATAAATCGTTCGAAACCGTCAAAATAACAAAGATTTCCATCCTTTTCAGTGCATGCCGCACTTAGGACGTTTTAAATATTAGGCAAGCTATGTCAATACGGATTGGAGATCTATGCAATTTTAACCTTTATTATCACTACAATAGATAATTTTTTCTATAAAGCATTAATAAAAATATTTTGAATCCAAACTCTTTGGAACAAAAAATTGTTCTTTTTCAAAACCATGTTCGAACGAATTCTTTCGATTATAAAACGACAGCGTCAAAAAGTCACTCATAAAAAGTTTATAAATTGATATCGTGTTACCATGGAAACGTATGTTTACGCGAATGTCGACCTAATTGTATTTGAATGTATGTAAGAATATAGCCTTATGGTGGGTCATAATTCAAATTGGTTGACTGTACATTTGTATTAGTCTACTGTCTATCTAGATTACTCACATATATTATTATATTTTATTTTGTATTTTTTCGGTCCCTGAACAGAAACCAGGTACCCAACATGTATTTATTATAGAGAAAACTAAACTTACAATCTTTCCGTACTTGAGGATATTTTTGAGAGTCATCATTTTCCTGATACCGTCAAAATAAGGGTCAGCATAGAAATTTAAATCAGGTAAGTACATCATATAATATGCCATGTTATCTAACAGAGGAAATTCACACTCTTTAGTTGAGGATGGTGCTGCTGCATCTATGAATATGTAGTCACTGTAGGTCTTGGTTAGAGTGAATGGAGATATTGGTATATCAAATTCCATATTGCATCCTCCTGGTATGGGATCTGAAAACAGAGTGTCAAATCATCACATATTTAGGTACTGTTGGAGTCTGAAAAGATTTTTTTTGCTGACCCTCTATTTTTCATACTTATCCTGAAGTGTAAGTTATTTTTTTTATTTATATTTATCACTTAGGAACTATAAATTTTTTCACATAACTAATGTGTTAAGATAATGCTTCAAACATGTATAAAAATCTATGTATGAGAGCCATTACATATGTCTAGAACTTGCTTGTTATCTCATAAAAATTATGAATCAGCACAATTTTGTGTCAACTACTTCAATAAAAATAATATGTATAGATTTTGCATAATAATATTAACTTGACATTTATAAAAAACATATTAATAAATTATGTAGCTCTAGCCTCATAATACTAGTTTTAATTAAGAGCAGCAAATTTTCCTCATTCTTGATATAAATAAAATTTTGATTTCACGAAAAATATTGCAAGAACATAAATTCAAGACCGAGTTTTTATTTTAGTCCTAGTACAATACACCAAGTGAAAAAAAGTTGGCAACAGTCATGTGATCATTTCATGTTAACGGTGGGTTAACTATTAAGGTCTTCATCAGTGGACACAAATGAGGTCCAAATGGACAAACTATGTTGGCTTCTTCACTATAGGTATACGTATGTGGCATGTGTACACAAACCACACAAATTTTAAATATCAATGTAAGTTTGATATTCTCATTCTGGCTATGAATGAGAAACATAAAATATGAGTAACCCTTTTAAATGTAATTTAAAAAAACAATTTCACTCACCCAATTTGGTGTATCCATGAACAGAAATATACACGCGAACAGTATTATTCTCATTAATGTTAACTACACGAAATGTATTCACAGAATCCACGAAGCTGACAAGTCCCAAATTTGTTCCAATAAGTTCTTTTTCCCCTTCACTGTCCTTTGTGTACAGGGATATATTTAACAAATGACTGTGCGCTTGAAAAACTATAAATGACAAGCTTTTATTGAAATCACTGAAATTTACTTGTAATTTTGACAGAGGGTTCAGAGTTACGAAGGATCCATAAATTTCTCTGTTGTCATATGTTATTGAGGTATTTAATGGTATTGTTATGTTTTCGGCTGGAACAAAATAAACAATTGGTCAATGCACAAGAGAGCTGTATGTAAAGAAGGCTCATGCCTTTCATATCGTATTAGCTATTTGGTGGCCAGCGTGGTGTGAGCAAGGCTGACTACCCAGGGTCAACTAAACACAGAATAAGGAACCACCACTCATGGTGTCAATATGAATGCATCTCGGTGTAATCAGAAACAGTCTCCTAGAATCTAGGACCTAGATAGTTCTCAAAAATTCATGAGTGTGATTTGAGACACAGATATTATGTACAACTCAATTCGGTTGTGGGTCATCTTAGGGCAGGGGCGACCAATTAATTAAAAATAGATCATAATAAATGGGAACAAATTCAGATTTAAAGAATACCAAGTTTAGTTGTGTAATAATACTTATAAAATCACCAATTCACATTTAGTACTTGTTCAAGGTGTACCACTTTTAAAAACTTGGTGTCTAAAAATATATAAAGCCGTTTATCATCATAATAAAATAAAACATTACCTTGTGTAGCAACAGAAACTGCAAAATAAAGTAAGGAAGTTATAACTAAATTAAATTTATCACTCAATTTAGACTGCATTTTCACTTATAAAGCTCAGTAGCGTTTTAAAAAATATAATATCACTGATTTAGAATACAATAACACCAAAAGCTTATAAAGTCCAAGTAACATCCAATAATGACGTGCAACAGCTGATTATATTGACACTGACAAGTTCTTTCCAACGCACTAGCACGATAAAAATATAGTCATGGTTGAGACGTTAACTATCTATTAGGACGACGAACTAACTACAACAATGTATGATACAATATATATAATTTTTCACATTTTGTCCTATGTTATCATAATCGAAATTCCGGCGAGGAAAAACAATAACAAGTTCACCAGTCTAATGACAGCCAACATTGACAAAGCATGACAGACGGTGAATGATGAATGAACGACTGAACTAATGATATGACTGACCTATATTTGTTGACCGAATGAATAGAGCCGCCACAGATAAAAATGGTACGTATCCTTGCCGCTTTATTTTGAAATAGCTAGAAATATTTTTTGACTTGTGTCCTTAAACGTTTTTGCACATAATTAAATAAAAGTTATAATGAAGATAACTCAGAAACACACAGTATTGTTTCAAAAAAGACCTCATAGTAAAAATACGTGAAAAGAAACTGAAGTAGAAGTGAAAAGACGGAATTCAATGAAGATTCAATGGGAAACACGTCACATGTTTAAAATTACAATACTTCTACGGTGTTCACCATCACATTCGAATTATGTTCTCTCAAAGGATTCCTGCGTGTCGGCTTCAGCCCCACGTAAGCCCACGTTGCCTCCCAAAGGTCTGGGATTCTGTTAACTCTGTATGGGTAACATAGCTAAAAAAATATGAGACCGACAAAATAGGTAACCTGTTAAAACGCATTAAAAGCACAAAGTGTGATTTTCATAACGCATACTTTTTTATATTTTTTCTTTTAGACTAGTGCTTATATAAAGCCATCTTTATCTTATGAATAACAATAAGTATATAAAATAATGATTCATTACTTATATGTGGAAACTATCAACTGTAGTTCAGGGAAAAAATATAATACTAAAACTTTCCGACTTTAGTTTTGATAGGTAGTAAGCGCCCATTATGTTGGTTTCGTTCTCGATATCGATTCCTTCGCAGGCCGCTAGAGCGCACTCACGTCAAAATCCTCAAATATGGCGGCGCGATCAATGAAGTTGTAATGTGTAGTGAGTGAAGTCTAGTGTAAAAATTGAAATGATTGATTTTGGTGTTGTTTTTGTGTGTGGCTGTTAACATTAATGGGCCATGGGAAGGGGCCAAGAGTTATTAAATGCCGCCCGCGAAGGCGACAAGCGGACAGTAGAAAAAATACTTGGTCAAATTACTAATATAAGTGGACCATTTACAAGGTGGGTCCTGATTCATGTTTTATTGTTTAGCTAGTAGATTTAGTCAGTTTTATCTAATACATACATACTTGCCTGTACTAAGGTTCTATTTCTTTACGTACGTACGTTCAGAATGGTTTAAAAAATGTTATCTTTGTATCAACAATGGTGTATTGTTATCATGTATTTTTTTTATAATGTTTACGTGCTTATCGTCATTTCATGACATGCGATGATTTTTTAGACACTATTTATAATCATTGTGGCATGTTTAATGTCCACTGAGGCATTGCTGCAGGTCATCAGTAATTTGTAACTTATATATTACTTATTAATTGCCCAAGTAATACAAATTAATGGTCAAGAGATACCAGCATTATGCACCGTATGTAATATTAAGAGTTATTGCATCTCAATAAGGTTGATAATTGCATGTCAGTCATATGGGTTTGGGTTGGGATTTGAAGAATTATCTTTGATAACAATATTTAATCTTATAAGATATCATTTTTTTATGGAATTACTAAGAAACAACATGCTATGCCCATACTATGTAAAATATTTGAATTTTCAATGCTGACTATTAAACTAAATATTTTTAATTGTTCTATGTACAGACCAAAAATTTTTACTCTGCATTTGTAGATAGGAATTTGATGATACAAGGTAATAAAATTACCTAATTATAAAAATATCTACCTAATTGTAATTAAAAAAATAACAATACCAGTATAAAAAAACATATTAAAAAAAATAGTGCTAACCTTCACAGCCTACCTGTAGAGTACACTTGAAACTGAGTTATATTTTATCTATAGGGGCATTCCACGTAAAATAGGAAAACGACGTAAATTTTAAAATTGCAATAATTCTGCCCTTTTCAATCATAACCCATAGTTAAATGTCTATATTTTATGATTCTGTAAAAAAATATCCATAAAAATTAAAATTACTACCATTTTTGTCCATCTAAACTTCAACTTCATACATAATCACTCAGCGGACAAATTTAGGTCTGACTTGCAAGACTCTTTCTGGCCATTTTGGCAGTTGTAGAAAGTTGCCGCGTGTATTTTACAGAAAGGATGAAAAATACTTTGTTACAACATAAAAATATAGTTAAAAAGTATGTAAGTTTTTGTGTTATTCTTCTCTGAACAGATGCATGTCGCATGTCCCACCAGTCACGCAAAAAGAGATAAAAGTTGTTTTCCTAAGCTCAAATATAATTTTATGAATGCAGTTTTTTTCTAGAAGTAACAAAACACAGGTTCTTTACTATTTTGACGTGTTTTTATATATTAAAATATAATATTACGGTTTTGAGAAGGTTTTGAAATCTGTCCCACCAGTCACACGTGGCTGGTGGGACAGCTTAAAAACCAAAATATCTCTCGCTCAGAATTGATTTAAAGCGAAATTATGTCTGGCTATTGCTGATTGTAGCTTTATTGTCTGTTCTAACCTAAACTGGAATGGTCTATACATCTTTTTTATATAACATGAATGTTAGCTGGGTTATAGTTTCCATACTTTCATATAACTGTGATCTTAATTGGAATGTAAGCTTCTGCTTACCTTAAACTTTGACTGGGTGATTGATGCTTTCTTTAGCGAAGAAATAACTAGGAAAACTCGAGAGAAGATGACGAAGGACACATATAAACGTAACATAAACCAAGAGAGTGGCATAGAAAACGGAAAAAAAAATGGCATGAATGTGAGGAAAATTACAAAGAGAGATAATATTTGAGAGGAAATGAAATATAACGTTAAACAGACAAATGGAAAATTAAAAAATATCAATAGATATAGAAAAAAAACCATTTCAGCACTGACATTTTTACACGTCCTTGAATACTTTAAAGATCATTTTCGTTAGGTTAGAAGCTGTTTTCTTATGCTGTTCAGTAAAATTTAGTAATAACTAGTTTAACCATGTTCTAAACAATAATAAAACTGATTAAAAAAAAAAACTAAAAAAACACGCTTTTATTGCTGACCGAACTAAAAAGTAGAAAATAATTCAATTCAGAGTAAAAAGCGTGGGGTGCATTTTCCTATTTTTCATGACTCTCCTCTCATAAATGGTTGCCGATAGAATAGGTGTAATAATTAAAATATCAAGCACCCCACGCTTTTTACTCTGAATTGAATTATTTTCTACTTTTTAGTTCGGTCAGCAATAAAAGCGTGTTTTTTTAGTTTTTTTTAAACTATTATTTATTTTCCATTTTTTAGTTCGGTCAGCAATAAAAGCGTGTTTTTTTAGTTTTTTTTTTCGGATTATTGCATTGTCATCAGCCCTTAACACGTGTGCAAAGTTCCAAGTTGATCAGACGTCTAGAAACCAGTGAAAATTAGGTTCAAAGATTCCGTTACATACATACATACAACCCGAGCTAATAAAAGCGTGTTAAAAACAACTATTTTCACAAATTTCGTACTCGTCCCACCAGTCACAAAGACCTGTCCCACCAGTCACAATTTCTAATATTTTTCATATTTTTTCTGTGAAGGTTATCAGTTTATTTTTTTATGAAAACAAAATTATGTTCTATAAAGTTTACAACACAAAAAAATCAGATTTGAAAATTACGTAGTTTGGCTGAAATTCGTCATTGAGTGCACAAAGGTAGAAGGGAGGGATTTTTAAGTGTCCCACCAGTCACACTCATTAAAATGATGTTTACTCAGAACTTATTAACTGTTCCGTTTTCTTTTTAATGGGATTGGATACATTAGTTATTTATCTATGTTTAAATGTATATTTCACTAATATTTGAGTTTCGAGGATATAGTTATAGCTCAAAGTAGGTCAAATTCTGGAGTCAAATGTCCCACCAGTCACTATGGAATGCCCCTATACTAATATAATAAAGCATGCTAATCTCAAGAACTACTGGAACAATTTGAATTTTTCAGTGTTAGATAGCCCATTTATTGAGGAAGGCTATAGGCTATATATCATCACACTAAAACCAATAGGAGCAGACCACCACTATTCCATGTGGACGAAGTAGCAGGTAGAAGCTAGTAAAATATAAAACCTACAAATGAAATTAATAATACCTTATGAATAGGTATCACAGGTACATAGACTAGTTTGTTTTGATTTATAACACATTAATGTCAACAGGTTTTCCTTATAGTTTCATTTCAAACTGGCGTCATGAACATTTATTGTAAAACATAACTTGGGTATTAAATAAAAAGAGATAAACCTATTTTAGTAGTGAAGAATATAAGTAATAGGCAGTAGTAGTAATGAAAGTATGAATTGTACTAATAGAACAATTTATTTGAATTTGAATGCTTTTTAAGATCCTAAGAGCAATGGATAAGTTTTTATTTAATTACTTATTTCCTGCATCCTGAAGAAACTACACAGCCAGTTATAAACTATTCTTATCCCCAGAGGAACAGCACTTTCCCGGGTTTTATTCAATTTCCATTTCAACACCAATTTTATTTATTTGTCTGTTATGTCTATCTATATCCATTATAACAAATATTAATGAAATCAAATAGGAATTAAATTCTTCACTTTTTTTTATGATATATACATAAGAAGACAGACATTGCCGTTAGACATGTAGGTTCAAAACTGTTTTAAGTACCAATACTATTTACACATACTTATGTTAACCCAGTTATAATGAACAGTCATAATATTATCAACAATTTGTTTATGGCGGTATTGTTATTCCTAAGTATTTATATTTGATGACTTATTTGCTTAATATATTATATAAAAACTTAATATTATTAACCACTAGCCATTTCCCGCGGTTTCACCCGCGTCCTTAGGGTACTACTCCACGCACCCAGATGAGAAGTAGCCTAAAACCTTCTTCAGGGCTTCTTCTATCTCCGTACCAAATTTCAGTCAAATTGATTTAGCCGTTCATGCATGATGTGATGACCAAGGGAAATAGGGATTCATTTTTATATATTAGATTAAGTAATCTTCAATTTATGTTCTCATGATTAAGTAATCTTCAATCTGATATTGTGAACAGGTATCTCGATAGTGCACACATCCGTAACCTGTAGTTCAGGGCCAAACAATTGCATTTCCACTGCCGGTGATTAGCGAGAAGGAAGATGAGCTTGAAACTCGCTATGTATATATATGCATAGTAGTTTTGTTGCTATGTGTGTTGACTTGACAGCCCTGTATTTTACCTAAAGAGTATCACTACATAGTATAAAACAAAGTCGCTTTCTCTGTCCCTATATCCCTATGTATGCTTAAATCTTTAAAACTATGCAACGGATTTTGATGCGGTTTTTTTGAATAGATAGAGTGATTAATGAGGAAGGTTTTAGTATATAATTTGTCAAGTTTTTGTACCCATTAGCTAAAATATCGCGGGCGAAGCCGCTGGCGGGAAGCTAGTATCTAATATAGTGTTATGAGCAACAAGCAAGAAAAACTCAGAAAAAATCCAGACTGGCTAAGCCCATTAGTAGTGATAGATGGTAGTTTTTTAAAGCTGTTTTGGCAATTTGTTTATTTGTAGGTGGTGGTGGAAATGCTTCTTGGCAGGTATATAATAATTCAGTGTAATACATATTCATTTTATTTCATTTAATTTGACTTTTTATTACCAAGTAACATTTACAAACAGGTTGCGGGTCATCAGAATGTCCTTGCTGTCAAGTTATGTGACATTGAATATTTATTTTGAAATTTAAGAGAAAAAAGCTGTTATTTTTTTTTCTAACTTTTTTCTACATTTAGTGCACACTCACAAAAATGGTTGTGGTATTTTAAAATGATTGTTTACTTTCAGTTACTTGACACTTAATTTATTTTCTTTTTCTTGAAATATGATTAGATTCAGAGTAACCCAAACTATGGTGTATTTTTGAGATGATTTAGAATATCACCCATATCCTTGAACAGCGATAGGGATAACGTTGTTGCTGGGGAATTTGGGCGCCACTTCTTCCAAGATTTTTTTCGTGGCGTTAGAACTGTTTTTTGTAATTTTGAAGTTCAAAAACTTCTGATCTTTCAGTCTTCAATAAATGATTCTGTAGTTAGATAATGTTAATGTTAGGTAGATAATGTAGTTACTTGGTTTTATTTTGGCGTATACTATAAGTCTTTTTCACTTTAGTCATCAACTTCAAGGTTTTAAATGGACAGAGGGAAATAAAATATGCATTTGATGTCCGTACTACTTCTTATGCTGTTAAAAAAACCAAAGCATCATACCAAAAGGTATGATTGCTATCGCTCCTTACTAAAATTATAAATGCGAAAAAATAACTCTGTTTGTCTGACTGTTACGCCTTCACGGCGAGATGGCTGAACCGATTTATACATTTTGTATTAAAAACTGAGGAGAAGTAGTTTCCCAGGATTCGTGTGAAACCGCGTGAGACAGCTGATCATCTACAACTTTACTAAAGTTGGAGTTATGGCAAAAGATAGTTTATTCCTACTGTGTAATATATGGATCCAGCTGTGAGAGTTCATGGTCCAACGTGATAAACGTGTAAAATTAAATAGGTAATCGAAAATCATCTGCTTAAAGTTATCTATTTAAGGAAGTAGGATAAGTCAAACCATTAAAGTGAAGTGTTTGGCGGTTGGCCAGACGCCAATCGATGTTTGAGAAACGTACATTGAACTTTTGTCTTACTGTCTGCCTATATCTAACGCTTTGGACTTAGGGTTAGCACAGTTTACAGTACGAGGAAGCAGAGTTATTTTAGATGGCTCGTGTTTGAAGATAAATGGTCGACCATTTTTCGTCGCTAAAAATCAGCCCGATAAATCTGATTAATTTACTAAATTGAATTTCTTTTTTTTAATATCCCTAAAGAAAAACAACAGTATTCTTTGGTAAAGAAGACAGAGCAATGAATGCTAAGATTAGATTCTTTGTATGCAAAACACTCGAACCGGACACTGCAAGTTTGGCAAGAAATAAAAACGCGCTCAAAACTGCACTTAGAACATGCGCAACATTATCAAACAGTTGTCTTAGGTCCATATTTTGCAACTTCTATTTGAGTCTTCCTATGGTTAAACCAAATTTGACAAACACCGTTGTTCGACCTCAAAACACTGCGGTAAAAAACTGCAATTCATTCGATGAATTAAATTGTATCATCAATATTTTTAATTTAGCACTGACATTATGAGTAGGTATTCTATAAAAATGCTATAATTATTATTTTCTGCCTACCAATTCCTTGAATAAAACAAACAATTAAAATGAATAGTGGTTTGGTAAGGAAAAACCCAACGGGTGCTTCCCAGGCGCTCCTTATGCGCACAAATCTGGGGCAACCCTATTGAAAGATAGTCGATACGTCTCGACTCGATAAAGCTTGAAGTTTTATCTTTTCACAGCAAAAATAAATAGTGTTGTCTGTATTAGGACATGTACTTTTATTATGTTTTATAATTCTTACGTGTCTTGGTTGGATAATATCAGCAGGCATGTTTGAAATACTGATTACTATATTATCATGAGTTTTGGCCTTTCAGGTTTCTTTTGCAATTTGACAGAACTTGTTGACATTCAGGTGACAAGTGGCAATGGCTCACGTCAGGGGAAGCCTATGACATAATATAAATAAATAAGACCTTGGGTCTTGTTATTCAACCTTCAATAGTTTCAACAGGATCTTAAACGCAACATGTTTGTCTTTGAAAAGTTAATGTAAATCCACATGAAAGATTTCTGGCTAATCTTGGAATGTAAAAAATCTTGTCTCGTGTCTACTTGTAACCTTCGCGAGCAATCTGTTAGAGCCAACTAAGGGAATTGGGGTCACCATCTTTAGTATGTAGGCGATGAACTAGCGACCTGTCACTTACTATTATTATCTTAGTATTTTATCAAACAAAACATTTAATTTTTGTTGTTTAGATTATTCTTATATGACGTAAGGTACACATGATTAAATGATAAACTTGATGATCTAATAACATGTCGAATTTTAGCCAAAAAAGACATAGGTAATATTACCTGCTGGACATTGAACAGCCATCGGATATTTATTTACGGATATACAATAATTTTATTTATGATAAAAACTTTCACTTGCAGTTTGAAAAATATTCTTCAAGTTGCGAAAACCTGGGGATCAGACTTATCAATATCAGCCAACAGTGCGGTCTCACAATCGGAAAACCCTGAGGAACCAAATTGGTTTGTAAAATTCCAAATTAAAAAAAGTTAATCCTATCCCTGAAACTAATGGGTGGGTATGAGCATTGATGGGTTAAAGATGGACTTCCTTGATTGAAATCAGTTAAATATTAATTTTTTACAGCTATTTAAATGAATGGGGTTATTTTTGGGCATTGTCCAATCTTGGTCAAATTTGAGCAGAATACAATGAAAAAAAAATGCTTTTAATCATCATTTTGCAAGTTCATCTGCCAATTCTAAAATATTTGGCTTTTGATAGTAACTAATGTATATCTAAGAAACCAGAAATTCTTCAGCTCGCAATTAATAAAAAAGCCTGTTGCTACTATTTGTTCCGTGCTATTGCTTGCCTACACTTTGAACATCTTAAATGTGCTAAAAGCCAGTTTTCGTTTTCCCTAATATTTCAGTTGTAGGACACGACTGATTTTTTTTATAATCCTCATTCCTGCTAGTTATTTGGACCGAGTAGACTAATGGTCCTTTACTTGAGGATAATCAATCTAATTTAGGAAAAGATTTTTCTGTAGGCGTAAACGACAATCGTTAGCATCACGATCGTGTGCGTGCAACTAGCAATTTAGATACCTGCCTAGCCTCCATTTGAATTACGCATCAACAAAGCTTCAAGGCACCTTTTAATCAGATAATGGACTTATCACTTCGACCCAATTTCGTTTAGTTTCCATAAATCTTCGTAGGTTATAAATTGCAGCGAATGCCTTTTGAAGCTCGTAACGCAACACTGGCCATTATTGTTGTCATACAATTTTCGACTTAAACTGCTGCTAAATAAAGTAATATTTTTAGTAAGGAAATTAGCAGGAAACTTGTTCAGTTTTATATTGTTAAAGATATGGATATTAACGTTAATAGTGGGATTTGGAATCAGCTGTTTTGAATAGCCAAGTAAGTATATCATAAAAATCTCGGACGTTTTTTTGGGATAATGTTTTCAGGCTACGCTCTAACCTAAATAATAAAGCCAATATTACGAAACTTTTTTTATTTAATCACATTTTATCGCATAGACAACGAATATATCATCGCGTAGAAACGATACTTTGAAGCGTTTCCCATCAAACAATTACAAAGTACAACGCTCGTTACGCTTAAGGCCGGCTGCGCTCGAGCCTCTAGGCCTTCAACGTTTACCTCAGCCCCCGCAAGGCATGCGAAACGACGTCTAAAAATACGATGCGCGGGAAACGCGAGCGCTAGCGCGTCGCTCATGAGGTCACGAACTTTAGCAGGCGTCCGACACTCGCTCAAGACCACGCATTATATACCTACCCCTTCGCATAGTCAGGGCTGGGCAAAATACATGCTTTGCTTTAATTGAAATACAAATTACAAAATACTGTATCGCAGGTAATTAAAATACGAAATACAAAATATCTTTAAGTAAAGTATTTGAAATATAAAATACAAAATACAGTTTTTTAGCTATTTTTAATTGTAATACGAAATACAAATTACAAAACAAGTAAATCTATACCAGCACGGGCTGAACAGCAGAGGAAAACAAGATTAATTAATCAGTAGACCAGAATTTCTTTTCATGAACACTAGATTTTTAAATGACATTTGTCGTTGGAGAGCCAATAAAACCTGCTAAAGAGAACCTGCTAAATGTATTTTAATGTTAAATGTAATTTGAAGCCTCAAGTATTTGAAATACAAATTACAAAATACCTCGGCTTCAATTTACATTAAGAAGTACGTATTTTAATTACAAGTAATTCAAATACTGCCCAACCCTGCAATAGTAGATACTGATACAAGCGACAGAGGGCTGCCGCACGCCGGCCGAGCTCACGCATGGCACGTTTCCCGCGCTTACTTATCGAAATGCCGAAACCACGTAATTATTTTGTAGTGGATGGGTGTCAAAGTCAAAAAGCTAATGAAAAATTGTCTACGACTAACAAATGATATTATTTACGAGATTCAGGATATTTTCAACGATTAAATTTAATAACCGTGAATTCAAAGACAGGAAAAAATGTATCCATCATTTTATAAATCTGAAACATATTTGATCCACAAAAAAATGTTTTTTTTTTGCAATATTCGTTTTTACCAAAATCATCTGACTACTCGTAGTACAACCCTAGCGCATTCGTTCGAATACGCGCTTGCAGCACAGGGCAAAGCAATCTCAACTCTTTGTTGCGTGCTTATGGTACATTTTTGCTCGCTGCGAACAGCAGGTATTATTATTAAGATTATAGCGTAGGTTTTTTCGATTTTGTATTGAAGAAATGTATCTGTTACGTAGTAACAATTAAGTAATCTGTGCCTATACTCCAATTACTAAGAGATTAAACATTTAATCGCACGCTATTTACCGTTTGTTCAAACGATGTTGAGCTCTATTGCTAAGGTGACATGACAAAAACAGAATGCAGAATATATTTGTTATTGTAAACATTATTTTGCTTTCAACACCATCCTTATCAGAACGGAATAGAACTTAAAATCGGTTTTAATAGGCTGCAAAAAGAATTTGGAAGTTTTTCTAATCTTATTTTACATGAAGTATAGGCAAATAACAAATATTATAAACTAAATCTATCCAGGCTAATAAACAAAATAAAAACACCCGGACTAACACAGCGGCGACCCGGCTGTAATATTTGTAATTTTTGAGAATAATAAACCATTTTAACATTTGCGCATGTCTGGGCTTTAATCATAGGCGCATAAGGTTCAAATTGGTCTGTTTTATACAGTTGTTGGGATTGGTAAATTTATTCCGCGCGAAAAATAAACCATTATAGCTTTTTGCGCGCGTGACTTCTTTATTTACTTTATTACCATAGGACATTGAGGTATACATAGGGTGGTAAATTCAACTGTTTTATACACATACTAGCTTCTGCCCGCGACTTCGTCCGCGTGGAATAGTGGTGCTCCGCTCCTATTGGTTTTAGCGTGATGATAATAATATATAGCCAATAGCCTTTCTCAATAAATGGACTAAATAACACTGAAATAATTTTTCATATCGTACAAGTAGTTCCTGAGATTAGCGCGTTCAAACAAAGTAACAAACTCTTCAGTTTTATTATATTAGTATAGATTTTGTAAATCTATTTCGTATGGTACCTCTACCTACTTAGTAAATTGAAGCATAATATAATGTAGATATATTATAATAATACATATTGTCAAAGCATCCATACCTTTTTTGTTTATTCAGCATTCGTAGAGCTAACTATGACAACTAAAAATAAAAATATATTTTTAGTTTTGCCCATTTTCTTAACTTAATTACTATTACTACTAGACCTACCTAATAAATAACTAACAATAATTATATACAACTAAACTCTATAAAGGTATTATTTTTACAAATTATTTTCGACTCAGCCAGTTGAGTAACAAAACTTAGCGGGGGTGGGGCGGTTTCGCAAAAATTGGCATACGTCCGACCTCCAACGCGTTCCGCTCGGGACTAAATCACACGGCGCGAGCGCGTTAGAAGATGAAAACACTTGATTTTGGAATTAGTGGTATAGGTATTTTCATATTTCAAATTATGTCGGCCGTTTTTTGTCACATTTTTTACGACCTTTATTATGGTATAAGTTTTATTGTTCAAAGCCTAATATTACTCAAATGAAATGGGTTTTAGATCACCATTTAGACTTGTCTTTGCGATTAATTTGGATGCAGCCAAATACACGTAATCGTGTATCGAACGGCCGAATCACCTAGATCAAAGTATGAACTGTTTTATATATTTTTTTCAAAATTTAAATCCATGTTATCAACGAATAAAACGCAAAACAAAACTACGGTTTTCAGGGATGCCTCGCCTTAATAATTTTTCATGCGATCTGAATTAATTTAATATGATTTTAATGATTCATTCCTGGAATGACCCATTAGTTCATTTTCTGAATTTGATATTGTTTATCTATATGATATGATGCGTAATGAATATTATTAAAAAGCATGTTCTATGTTTAATTCCACGAAGTATGGATGGCTACGTTTTCCCCTGTTGGTTTTAAAATAAACCTGTATTGTCTGTTTTATCGGAGTCACGTATCTAAGCTCTTGGCCCAAGCTTCATGTTTTAAATATAACCACGTTTAAAGTTTTTTTAGTAAATTTTAACATTAAAATGGGAACTTCGTTTTACTAACGACACGTGTATGACGTGATGTTTTTATTTCACTTAGAACGTTGTAAACGTTTTATTTCATTTTTTTTAATCTTTTAGGATTTCCAAAAACAAAGTGTTAGGTTAATTAAGGGTGTTTATGATAGATGATTTTGGGTGTTATCTTCTCGCTGCAGAATTAGACCAATGGCGAATATCATTTGGCTTTGGTCTAATGAATAATAGCATGATGATGAATATATACTCAACGGATACGGTCGATATCATTGAGGAAGCGTATAAGATCTTTTGTTTCAAGGAAATATTTTGACTGTAATAATTTATTATGTAATTAATGTAAAATATTCCAGTTTTTTTGTAAAGGCTTTGCCTTCTTGCTGTTATTTTAACTTTATATTTTAACCTATTCTCCTTCCATGTCAATGTAGAAAGTATTAGAAACAGATAACTAATCCTTATTGACAATAAATAACTGAGATGTTGAGACCTTTCTTAGTCTTGTATCTTAGTTTGAGGATGTATTGATAGTCTCCTACGTATTAAAGGAGAAAGCGTTAGAAAGGCCTCAAGATAGTAATAATAATCAAGCCTATATATTGTCCCACTGCTGGGCACAGGCCTCTTCTCATACAGAGAAGGTATGAGCATTAATCACCACGCTTGCTCAAGGCGGATTGGCTCAAGATAGTAATTAATGATTTTTTAATAATTATGTGCACCTTTAAAGTTTTTTTTTAAATTAATGGTCGCTGAAGAACCAAGTGAGGTAACTGAGCACATCTAAATTTACTTTTGATTAGTGAAACATCCTTATTTTAAAATATTTATTTATTATAAATTAAATGTTGTGTGGTCAATTAAAATGTTATCAAATTGCGGAAAAATGGTCGCGAAATTAAACAGTTTGACAAAACCGTCGCACAGTTTGCAAGATTCTCGTTCTAATTAGAGCGCTCGTTCCCAACGCAGAATAACAGTTAATTCAAAAAATACCGCAATAAAAAAGTTCTTAGTGAAGCGACCTGTTCGTTGGTCCTATGATTCATTCACCGGTCTTTGGTTAGTCACTTTTCGGTCGCGGTTTCAACGCTCGCATAGCCTTCTTGTAAATATTTTAAAATCAATATTGAACATGACAACGGAGTGATAACATAACTGTTTTTGAGTGCCGAAAGTGATATATTGTGCAGTGATGGGTTTCGTTGCAGATACTATGAAATTTAACCTTTTGAGACGGTACAGTTCCGACCCAAATGTGTTTATTAGGGGAGTTTTGAAGAGGGTCAAGTTAGTATATTCCTATTTTTATATTTTATTAACTAGCTTCCCGCCAGCGGCTTCGCCCGCGATATTTTAGCTAATAGAGACAAAAACTTGACAAATTATATACTAAACCCTTGCTCATTAATCACTCTATCTATTAAAAAAAACCGCATCAAAATCTGTTACGTACTTTTAAAGATTTAAGCATACATAGGGATATAGGGACAGAGAAAGCGACTTTGTTTTATACTATGTAGTGATTTTCCGAGTTGTACTGTCATAATTTTATGTTATAATGTAATGTATTAGGCAACTGTGTAATGTGTTGTTCAGATTAAAATAAATATTTTAATTATTTTATCCTTGTCGTTGATTTAAATTGGACTAGCTTTCCGCTCGCATGGGTAATACGAATTCAAACAAAAAAAATGCCGTTTCATACAACCTTTACTACCCCCTTAGGGGTAGAATTTCTAAAATTCCTTTCTTATCGGATGCCTACGTCATACAAAGAACTCACCCTCCAAGTTTTAGATCTCTACGATCAGCGGTTTAGACTGTGCGTTGATACGTCAGTCATTCAGGACAAAGCATTTTATGTGTATATAGATTTTTTTTGTATTTTATGAAAGTTTAAATTTTATCTAACCCATTCATTGACTGCGTTTAGTAATACACTGATCAGTGTATAGTACGTCTAAAAGTACTTTATGATAATGATGGCAAATTATCATTATAGTCGATAGTGGTTCTTAATGAATATAAAATTGTATTACAATGTAACGCCAATTACAATGTACTTAGCATACACAGAAGTTCTGATTTTCCTCTAAAATTGACGTCTAATTGTAATGAATTACCTACTGTCTGGAGAATCCAGTGATGCACACATAGTTTTAAACAAACCTCTAACGTATTTCGCCAATAAGGTTATACCTTGGTGACTTTGGAATTGAATTGAATCAAATATGGTCTATCCGGGTAGCAATGTAGCCCAATGACCTGCTATAATATTTGCACAAAACCTAGTATGGTTTATAGTTCTATTGTTGCACAAAGCAGGTGTCATTGTTTTTTACGGTTGGTTGCGTTTTATATTATCACTAGTTATTTTCTGCGGTTTGACCCGCGATCATAGGGAAATACGTCACGCACCCGGATAACTAACATCCTATGTGTTAATCCAGATTATATTTAAAAAAAATCCATTGAAATCTGTTCAGGCGTTGTAATCAGAGTTTTATCGTGAAAGCTGACAAACGAACAAAAAATCTGGCATTCGCATTTATAATACATATTAATTCATATACAAACAAATATACTAAGGAATATTTTAGTTTTCAGAAATATGTATAAAAAAAAGTCTTATGTATAATTTGTTTTGCGTTATGCCATAAATATACATAATGGTAAGACTAAAGGCCAAGATATTGGTCTACTATTTGTTGTTTACGATGCAAAAAACATTGTTTTCATTCTCCCAGACTTGAGCTGTTACATATAGATCTGACTCCATTGCATATAGCACCGAAGTTAACGAAAATCTGGAAACAAAAACTAAAATTCGCTTAAGTGGATAATATGCTTAGTGATTAATTAACTACTTCATGACCACGTTACGGAGGACACCGGAACATTCATAAGTTTTCCTTCAAGGTTTTCTTTTAAAAATAGTTCCTCTATTAGCAAGTATTCAAGTTAAATCATTAGGTCGGTATGTTAGTAATTACGTCTCAAGTATTATTTCATATGCAACATTGCTATGGTAAAGTTATATTAACTTCATTACCTGTTTGTTGTTTATTAGAGTATGTCATATTTCAAGCTTGTTAATTTATTTGGTATTATAAGCTATAGTGATGCATATTGAGTTCTTAATGTGATAGTGTGTGAAGTGCTGTGAATATTATTGGTTGGATTTACGGGAAAAACATCTTTAGTTGAAGGAGATTTATCGTATACACCGTAGGGTCACATTTGCTATGTCCTGTGGAATATCATACCTACCATACATCTATGAATTTTTGTAGTCTCATTAGTATGGTCGAGGTATGATTAAATCTACCTTTTTCAATATTTTCCTCATATTATTCTCTTTACTTAATTTTGATTCAAACTTTAAACAAATGTGGTTCGTTACATTAATTATTCTGCATATCAAATCACTGTATATTTATAAGCTAATGTTCACCAAGCACAGGTCGAAATTAGACCATATTTTTTATTTTTCTTTTTTTTCTAAATAAGCTTTTCGCATTTCTTCTCCATGTGAACTTTGCCTATACTAAACGTCACACTATACGCGCAATATTTTTAAAAGAGATCCAAAGTTTATATAGATTTTTATAAACAATACAACGCGTCCCCACATTCACACTTAGCTAATTACTATAAACGAGTTCTAGCCATTTCGCATTTCCTTGGTCTAATTCGCATATCTTATCAAATATTATCTTATCAAACTTACTCTGTTGTGACAATTTCACACAAACTTCATTCAACTTGGTGTACACGCACCTCTTTGGTTCTAGTTCTGAATATGTTTAAAAACATGTTATCCTGTCCTCGACAGAATTTCTTGTGTGTATTAACATTCCCGTGAGTCACGACAAGCTTGTCCACAATTTTAGTTTCATTAACACCAACCATCACTTCGTTATTGTGTTCGACATGGCCAGTACCATTAGTGACAGTGAAAAAACAGTGCAGTGCTGCAATTATAGAAACAGTTTTGATTTAAATCTAAGCGACGTTAGATACAGCTTCCAAAGGAGCTGGGTTAAAACAAAGAAATTCGGCAATAAAGTCTTAGGAGCTAATAGGTGAGTGAACTTAGATTTAAAACGTACAAAGTGTACCTAATTATAGTTCAGTCAAGATTGTGGTTTCTAGACTGGAAAATTGCATATATAATTATGTGTTTGTATAGTATTGTTTTTATATCTTTTTAGATAAACAAAATGGGGTAAGATCTGTTGATAATTGTGACGTAGGTAAATGTGCCACTTAGTATGTTGTTGTTTATATCTCGCTTACGATTGTATGATTCATACAGGCTCACTTCAACTCGTTCTCAATATATTCCGTTATGGACGAACATTTGATAGGTCGTCAAGTTACTATGCGGTTGATTGTTAGAGAAAGTTGTCTTTTTTTACTCTTCAACTAGCGTATGAAATCCTGTGTACATTCACTTTTGGTTTTGTTTATGATTAATTTTAGTGACCCAAAATTCTAGAGAGGCCATTATATGTAAACAAAAATTTTGGAGGTGTGAGTGGAGGTAGAGGTGAAAGAAAGTTTTGAGAAGGAAGCTGTTTGAAAAGGTGTTCTTACATTAATCTTTAAAGATCTAGATTGTATCTAGATCTTAAAGATTAATGCCTATTGAGATTAATGCCTTCATCGCCTATTGAGGCGATGAAGCTGATAAAATGACGTCATCGATCAATCGATTTCGTTAAGTAAAAGTCTAGCTATCTATCTAGTCTCACATGATAAACAGAGGAGAGTGGTAATGGTGTCGTCAATTTTTCACCTAGGTAGTAACAACTAAAGACGCAGTTTCCTAGATGAAAACAGTAATAAAATAATCAATAATTACTTAATTAAGTCTGAAGTTACGAAATTGCTGTTGTTAAAATTAGGAAATAAATATCACACCAAAATTAATATAAGTTGCATTTTTGGATGCAATAATATTAGTCTTATCGGTGAACTGTATTCTCCGTAATCAGTAAAAGGATAACGTAAAGTAAAAAGATAGGTACATTTTATTATGCTTAGGCCTCAACTGCGGTTATACTTAGCTTGAATTACTTTATTTTCGTGGAAACAAAGACGATTGTGTCGCGATATACCTACTATGGCGCCTATGTTTACTCGGGTTTTTGATTCGGCAAAGCAACTAACTGTTTCTGGGACGTCATATCGGTTTCAAATAGAGGCTACTTTGACTTACATATTTTTTACTATTTATCTGGCAATTTTGGGGAATTCTGGAGGCCGCTATTCATACTGAATGTTCTCTTCTTTATATCATTAAAGAAGAAAATCGAGATTTGGTTTTTCTAAAATGCACTTTACAATGTTCGCAAGCACCTACATTAACATTCGAAAGTCTATTGAATGTTATATTTGATTACCTGTTTTCACCAGCATACTGTAGAAACTACTTCGAATACTTGGATAAAACGTATCCTATGTGCTTATCCAGGTTATAAAGTAAGTGCGAAACTTCATCCAAATCCATTCATTAGTTTTTGCACGTAAGAGTAACAAACATACATGCACGATCATCATTTCGAATTTGTAATCGTGAGGGCCAATGGCATGTCTCCAACCACGGTTAAGCAGTCGACAACCTTCTAGGTTGACCTGCGAGATGCCATACAAAAAAAAAATAGCCAATGGCATGTCCTCACTATTGGTAAACCTGCAGATTTTATTAAAATAAAAAAAAACTAAGTTTGGCAAGCGAATTTTATCTATTATCTTTGTCATAATATTATTCCTCAGAAAAGATAAATTAGTAACATTATTAGATATAATTAGATCGTTAGTAATAAGTTATCAGTTACACGTACGGAGTAGCTCTTTAACTCTGCACTTAATTATATATTATTATTCATTGAAGGACTTGCTTTGACATCATTATCCACAGCTTGGATCTACTTAGTGCTATATTGCTATGTTCGCGTTTTCAGAAATCGCTCGCTAAGTAGGTATCTACTTTTGTCACCCCTAATCGAGAGCCCTTTACCGTAAGGGCTGTTACTGAATATTCATGGAAATTCGAAATGATTTTTTAGCTGGTTTCTCTATTTTTAACTGACTCCAAAAAGGTGGAGGTTCTCATTATTTGGTAAGTACATCTACGCTGAGATTTATGATCCGATTTACGTGATTCTTCTTTAGTTTGACCTGGAATGGTTTGGTCCCATTAAAATTTAACATAGTTTGGCTCAGTAGTTTTCATTTTATTAACATTTATTTATATTAGAAGATTGAGGTTAGTTTTTGAAATAAATAGGAAATTCTGTCTGTCTGTTTCTACGCTTTCACAGCAAAACAGGTGCACCGATATAGATCGAATTTTGTATGGAAATTTAAAGTTTTTTACGGGTGCTTTTAGAATGTGGTTGAAACCGCGGGAAACAGCTAGTAACAATTATATTATTTATAAATACGATAATAAGCAATATTCAGAATAACAATTCCGATCCCTACGCATATTTGTTAGTGGTCAAATCGATTCGAAACTCGTTTGGCTGGTTGATGATTCAAGAAGGCTCTGTTTCTTGGAAAGTCCCGACACACACTGCCTTTGGCGGCAACTGCTTGATACGTAACTTCCGGTTCTCGGAATATCCATACTGGTTTGCATATCTCATTATAGTTTTTAGAATGTGGACATTCAATCTGTGGCTATAGGGTTATTTATCGCGTGGAAGGAGTTTATGTGTTTTTTAACAATCATGGAAATGGGTTTTTACGCTGTCCTTGACATCAATTATGTATTTAATTTCTTGTGTGCGTGTTTTGCAAAGTTAATGTTTATTTAATTAGGTTAATTGTTTTAAATTAATAATTTTGTCCTGTAGTGCTTGTTCATCGCCAGCTCATTACTCCTTATTACTAAATTTCGTACTCACATAGTTTATGACGTGGTTATCCACATTCATTCATCCACAAAACTTTTTTCCGGGTGCTCGAAGTAGCTCTCTTAGTTCCCTTAAATATGAAAAGCTATTGTTGCGAAATTCATTGTAACATTGTAACAATATAATAAATAAATAAAAAATAAAAATTTATATACTTATATTTACAGTCTGGGTCAAACTGTACAAAAAACCATCGTTATGTTATAATATTTCATGTAATGACCAGTTTTTTCTATTTCACATGACACACACATAACAAAATGTTTGTACAGCTATTACGCAAAATTGTACCGTTTGGTTTATTCTCATAATTGTTTATTTGGCACTCTAACGGTTGACCCGTAATGTTATACTAGTACATACTTATTACGTTTTGTTTTTGTCCTCGTCTATTGAACGTACAATAAAATAAGACTCATTAGTCTGGGAGCATTTTTTAAGAGTAAATTAATGTTTAATGCGGTTAGTAGGTACCATCCCACTCTGACGTCAAATAGTGGACTTCAGCTTTCAGAAAGGAGGCTTCCCAGTAGTGGGAACATTTCAAACTGATAACAACGGCATGGTTTGACTGATTATTCTGCTATAGCAACAAAAACCACGGATCAAAAGTCGCGATGTAATTTAATTCACTGATTCCACATGACTAAGTTTGTGACTAAGTAAAAAAAAAACATTGTTAATTTATAATAAGCAAGTGCTCGTAGGGTACCGTATAAACATGACATTTAAGGAGATGTCCGGATTTGCTAACTATAGTAGGTAATACTACACTAATATTATAAAGAGGAAAACTTTGTTTGTTTGTAATGAATAGGCTCAAAAACTACTGGACCGATTTTAAAAATTCTTTCACCATTCGAAAGCTACATTATCCACGAGTATAACATATACTATTTTATTTTGGAAAAAAATTGGGTTCCGTAAGATATTTGGGTTTTCTACCACTATTCCACGCGGACGAAGTCGCGGGCAGAAGCTATTAATATTTTTATTTTGATGAATAAATGCTCATGAAAGGTTATATGTCATGCACTGAGTACATACCTTTCGGGAAAACAGTGAATTCGATTACACAGTGATATGTCGTTGACGCGTCATAATATTAATGTAATAATTGTCGGGGGTTTTCTGTGACCTAAACCTTAACACGAAAACGTTTAAAATTAAAGGTAACCACATTATGGTCTGTTTGTTAAAATGGCAAATTACATTGTTGACACATCCGACGCTATTCACAATTTGTGTTACGGCAAAATGAACCTTTTATGTAGAATGTTACAGTTGGTTTTTGTTTGAACTCTTGTTGTGAACTGTAGGTGCATCGTTCAACGACCGCACCTGGTATGGTCAAGGACGGAGAAATGAGATTTTATTGGTTTTGTTGGCAAAACTTCGCATGATCAATGTTCGCTTACGATAGGAACACTGTCGTAAAGTTCTAGATATATTGATAAAATAATCTTATGGATTTGTTTTGATAGATTTGAAGCACAGCACAATTTAGTTGTGATTAATTTTGTGTAGTTAGAGGAGGTACCTACTTAAATTACACGTTAATGTGATCCATATTCTAGTAGGCGTTGCTATTGGTAATGTGTGTTAACCCTAACTCCCTCTCACATTGAAATCTACGTCATTTGACGATGTGATAATCCGGCCTCAGTTTGGGTAATTTCTTGTTTTGAGTGACGCACATTTCATGTATGTCGTCGTTTAATAAGGAAAACATTTTAAATAAAAAAAATAAGCTCAGTAAATGGAACAGTTTTACGATTTTTAGAAGATAATTTTATGTATTTATAGGTACATACTAATCTTGTGTCGCTATCATAATGATATCAAAACTGTAATACAATCGGTAATTTCAACGTTTCTCTCGCGGCAGTCGTGGCCGAGCGGTTAAGGCGTCTGACTAGAAATCAGATTCCCTCTGGGAGCGTAGGTTCGAATCCTACCGACTGCGAATTCTTTTTGTAATTTTATTATTTTTGTTTGTTACAGTTTACGAAGAGGGGCCGGCGTTAATGTGCAAGACGATAATGGTTATACACCACTTCATCAAGCATGTTTGAATGGCCACAGGTAATTTTCATGCAACAATCCCATTTGATTTGTTTTGATATTTTCACAGATAATGTTCAGACAAAATTTTGTTTCAAATTAATTAAAATATTACTATATAAATATCTGCGGACCTTACATAATTTTAGGATTACCCAGCGGAATAATTTAGCCTCAATTTTTGAGATCAGGAAAACAGCTTAATAATACCTAAAGCAAAATTGATCGTTGACCGGTGACAATTAACTACTGAGGTTGTTTAATTTGATTTTATTTTGGTAATATATTATGTGTATGGTAATATTTATGGATTGAATACTGTACAGAAACGGTTATGCAACCTGTCTTAAAGCTAAGCTTTTAATATTATAAATGCGAAAATACGCGTTACGTGTTCACGGTTAATCTATTGAACCGATTTAGACATAATTTGGCATAGAGATAAGATTGATATCCGGGGAAAATATTTTTACCCGGGTGCGTAAAGAATTTTCCTCAACAAACAGCTAAAGCCACAGGAGACAGCTAGTTTATTTATATCGCTATTTGCATTTCTATAACCGTGCACTTAGTTTCCTCTATGGCGTACCTGTATTTAACGCATTGTCTCCCGCCTCATTACCATTAGACCTATTCGTGAATGTTACTGGCTTTAGAAGGTCACTGTTACTTGAGAAGCATCAGAAAACGGAGGCACGATTTCGCGCTGGGTCAAACTGACACCATGCGATGCTGTAAGGTTAATACTTACCTAATTAAAAAAATAAGTAGGTACTATTGAGGTTGAGCTTATGTAAAAGGAAAGTCCACAAACCCACATCAGATGACGTATTATTATTTGATTCACAATAAAATTGTTGAACATTATGGTAATGAAAGCATAGTGGCGTTTGCAACAGTTTAGGATTTGTTAAAATCTTTTCAGTAGTTCCTGGTAACTAACACTACATGAAAGGATAAAGTTATTAAAAAAAAATAAAAAAATCATAAACAAATCTTAAATTATAAAAATCACAGTATTATTACTATGCTTACTCTGTGTGACGTCACTGAACAGTAACAGACCACAACGAATAACGCACAGCACAGGAAAAACTAGTCCATACCATTGTGAATCATTAACTTGTTCAAATTGTAACTCGTAAACAGGATACAGTGAAATTGTATTTAAACAGCATTGATTTGAATTTCTGTCTTCCAAATATGGGCACAAAATAGCCTTATGTGGTAATAAAAGAGGGAGGGTAGGGAATTAGATGAGTCACGTATTGAAGCTACTTGCAATGTGCGAGGACCGGATCCTATTTGTAATGTCATTAAAATTGTTTCATTCTTGGTAGGTTATTATGTAGACTTAAATGTCTGGGTCGGAGTGTAAAGTGCGTTTAAGATGGATACGTCGATCCGTGTAAAGAAATCTGACATATGCCTTCTGCTACAGTTCCTCCCAATGGTCCCTTCTACACTGCACTCAATCCTATTCATCACAATACATCTCTTCGATTTTCCCTTACCTTTACGTCTAATCATTAACACATCTGCCACTAAGATACATTCTTAGGGCTTTATAAAGAAGATAGATGAATGACCTATTCTTGCTAGATTTTGCTTAATTTGTAATTTTCACCGTCAAATTAATCCCGCTTTTCGTTTTCTAGAGATATAGTCCGCGTACTACTGGCAGCAGGCGCTTCACCATGCATGGTGGACAAGAAAGGCGCCACGCCTCTTCACTTGGCCGCATTCAACGGTGACACCGAAGTGTGCTGGATGGTCCTCACTCACAAAAACCCTTCTGTTAATATTGATCAGCTGGTAAGTTGAACATTTTCATAGCTTTCAGCACGTTTTCATTCCTATATCTGAAAATCTGCTGCGCTGGCCAAACCATTTGCGGTCACTCATGGGTCTCAAACAGCCCGTAAAATTTTCTGTTCGGTCTGCTCTATATCATTCTGAGTTTATGTACAGTGTATTTGTCACCGTCAAATATATTATATCGCTCAACTGTCCATTGTCTCATCTACTCGACACCCATAAGTTACTAAATTCCAGAACATTCCAGGAATGTTGATTGCGTCAGAGCTTAGCCCTTTGCGTATGTGTAGTTTACAACACCCTACGCATACCTGCTTTGAAACATCCAGGTCTTAAGTCAAAGTGTTAGGTACGTGTAGGAAACCTTGAGTTTTAATTATGAACTTTGGGAAAGCCTACGAATGTAACAATATGACTTGATATAGTGAATAATTGCTTGTATGTAGGTATATTGCGAATGTACTTTGTTGAACAAACTTCCTCTAATGATTTATGGCCATACTTTTGGTAGAAGAATATATTGATGATAAGCATAACTTTTCCTATAATAATAAGTTGAAAATAATATGAAAACTTGTGGGGATTGTATTGAATATTAACGATGATATTACGAGAGTTATATAATATGAAATAAGTATGTTGCAATTCCACTAGTAACGTACCGGAGTCACTTGATGTATACGAATGAAAAAGGGTCAGATAAGTTCAATCATATATCCTTGAAAACAAACAAAAAAAAGAAAACCCTTTCATGTTAGGATTAGATCGCTACAAAAATTTAACAATAGTCTAAAATTCATCAAGATAATCTAATTGCTTGTCCAACAAGCTTTCCTCTGGTACAATCATCGATAGTTGTTTAAATAGGACTAGCCTGGGAACCGGTGACTTACCTAGAACCGGTCAGTGTTTGCTGGGGCGTCGACATTTGAATACGGATAAGATATGGCCAAGTAAAAGGGCGTGTTGAACACGATTTGCAATGGTTTTGGTATTCTAGAAATGGATTCTGTCCTTGGCATGTACACCGAAATATTTAAATTTGGGTCAGTATTCGATTCACGGCTTGTACGTCGTCAGACTTTTGAAAGACTATCATCGCTGTATTAAAGAGGTTTTACATTGACATATGGAGTATTATTATAGTCTTTTGGTCTCCAAAAGATCGAGATAAAGTAGTCCGTCGCGTTGAGCGATCGTCCTGTGACTAACAATCAACCTATCAAAGGACCGATACCATCCACACATTGAATGTTATGGTACGATTGGTTGTCGCAGCTATTGTGTAGCTGCAATTTTACAACAAGCTGACGTTGTCGTTTTGAATATCCTAACTTATATTATAAATGCGAAAGTGAGTTTGTTATGCTTTGACGAGTTTGCTACAAAACTAAAAATTTAAAAATTCCCCTACCCAAAAATGCCTTACATCATTTTGGAAAACAGCAGATTTTATTACAATGCTGGACCGATATTAACCAAACATAGCTAAGAACCTGGATTTCTATATAAAAAACCATAAAAAAACCGCATCGAAATCGGTCCATCAGTTTGAGAGCTACGATGCCACAGACATACACAGACAGTCATCAACGTCAAACTTATAACACCCCTCTTTTTGCGTGGGGGGTTAAAAATGAGGTGTGATATTGTTTATATTATTATTGCTCTAAGGAAGTGTAATTAAAACAATCTACAGCACAGGTTTATATGAACTTATTCGTTTACCGACATTTAATTTCTATTAAAAGCTTTAACTTAGCATTAAGACCAACTAAAGTCGATACACTTCTAATAACCATGTTCCTTTGTCTCGCAGACTTCAGACCACGAAACAGCATTGCTGATAGCAGCACAGTTCGGTTTTGTAAATGTGGTTGCTCAACTGGTGACACTAGGCGCTGATGTGACCATCAAGAACAATAACGATGAAAGTGCATTGGACCTCGCCGCGCAATATGGCAGGTAGGACTGGATTTAAATACTCTTTTTTTGTGATCAAGAACTTAGGAAACGTCGGCAACGAGGCGAAGTCGGACGTAGGCTGTTAACACGTGTTTTCACCATTGTGTCTGCATCAACGACAGCGATATCTGTGCTGTCAACCTCGGTGTTGCCAACTAGCGCATCCGAAAACACCCAAGTCGATTAAGACTTGACGTTTCGTTCTTCAATCTTCGACATATAGATATTATAAATGTTCTTAAAACAACAGAATGATACGTGTTACTAAGGGACTCTGTTCGGTTGCACTAGAGATGAACGTGTGAATTCTGAGTGTTTTGGCAGTCAACTCAACACTTTTGGTGATAACATTACTGTTGATATCCACTATTGCTAAGACAAACAAGCTCAAAAATACATTATCAGCCTTCTTTACCAGCTACTACTCTCAATAATTTGACCACGGGACTTTAGGTAGATTACCCTGAATACCCTTTTCTACTTTACAATTCGCTGGTTCAGAATAGATGTAGTAACGAAAAACATTGAAAGAATTACCTAAAAGAAGATCTACGTTGCAATAATCTATTATATTAATAGTAATAATAATCTATTCTACCGCTTAATTCATAAAATTAGCAGTTATTGTACTTTTGCTTGTCTTATCCATAAATATCTCATGTATTAAACTCTTGATATGTTCTCCTAGGTTGGCAGTTGTACAGCACCTATTGAAAGCACGTCCGCATTTAGTTGACCAGTACAGACATGCCAACTGCCGGGATGTGGTGTTCACATCAACCCCGCTACACAGAGCCAGCAAAAATGGGAGGAAGTAAGTGCCATGTGTCATGTCTTAACTGGTCATGCAATTATGAACCTTAAACGTAAATGGTGAAGATTTTAATTTCTCTGAACCGGATGTGTATCTCCGATGTGCTTTTGTTGTAATGATCGTCAATGCTATTAATGGTTTTTATAAGATTTAATACTGGCAGTGGTCTTTTTGAGCCTTTAAGAACGCAGAATATACCTAGTCTTTTTAATTGATATAGATCTGAATATTCTATTTTTATTTAACAATTTAAGTACACAGAAAATAAGACAAGGGGAAATAATAGAAAAGTTTAGTAAAAAGGTACTGCATTTTTCTAAAGAAATCTCTTCCAGCAGACCAGATTATTCTGCGGTCGAATGTTTATTTCTATTATTATTTCAAACTATATATATAAGTTGGGTTTTACCGTAAGTCTCAGCTTTTACATAGTAGGCATATAGATATATTATTTATTAATATTATGTTCATGCAAAGGCGCGCGGCAATTGCTTCATATTCATATTCATTCGTTCGTTATAACGCATCGATAGCTTTCCTGCTTGTTTACGCGTTCGTGTTACTGGTGTCAAAATAAAATGGACGCGGTACATTTGTGCACACTCTTGTTTGAAGTGTGCACAAAAAATGGTACATAAAGGATAATCATACAAAACTGATTCTAAGAAGGACAAGATCCTATTGAATATGTTCATTGTTCTTATTGCAGTCACCTATCACTTGAGCCAAGGTAACTGGGCGACATACGATACGAGAAAAACAGAACCTTTTAACGATCTGTGGCTAGTATACACATTCTGCTATACAACTATATGCGCTTATAATGTACTTGCCGAATCCCCTAATCTTAACTCAATCCGAAGAAGAAATTGTATGTGATCTAAACGTTCTAGAATGTCATCAAATTCTTACAATTCATTATGCCGCATCCAAGTACGGATAGATCAGTATTAATGTAACCCAGTGTGTCAATTTTCCGCGCCCTGTCGAAGGGTTAAATTGGCAACACGCGGCATGGTCCCCGCCTTGTGACTGTTGATTTGAAGGATCTATGTTACAAGAAAATGGCGATTTCGAAATTATTTCGACTTTTCTTAGCATATTTTTTTCATATAGACAGGCTATTAAAAAGTAATTTATACATCAAGTGAAAAATTCGATCCAACGATTGCTTGATAAGGTCTGTCTCTCCGGAGCATTGCCACAAGTGCTGGTCCTGCGGCAAAATAATGTAAAAATCGAGTTACCATGAGGCTACTCATCAGCTTGCGGGATGTTAGAAAGAGTTACCGCGCCCCGGAATATAAAGGGCTAAGGAAGGAACATGGATGGGTTTAAGCCAGGAAGAGTTTGACACTAATGGCTCCGAAATGACCCCCATTTGATGATTTCCCATCAAAAAAGCACCAGAAACATTGCAGCTTCATAATTGAAAATGAACTTGCTTAAAAATATTTTTTTAAGTAAAATTTCGGTTAGTAAGTAGGTATAACGCTATAGTAATTTAGTAGTAGCAATAGTTTAGTTTTTAGGGTTCCGTACCTAAAAGGTAAAAAAACGGGACCCTATGACAGTGGAGGTCCGTCAATCTGTCTGTCACCAAGCTGTATCTCCTGAACAGTGATAGCTAGAAAGTTGAAATTTTCACAGATGATTTATTTCTGTTGCCGCTATAACAACAAATACTAAAAAACTAATAAAAAAGTTTATTATATAGTGTCTAATGTTGTATAGATAACGGTATAGAACCCTTTGTGTGCGAGTCCGACTCGCACTTGGCCGATTTTTAAGTGCACGTCTACAAACATCTATTTGATGTTCGAAATAGAACTTAATGTACTTCGAACGAACATGTGTACGTGCGAATGATCACAGTCGACACAGTTGTTTTGTTATCGATGGCAGCTATGCAAAACAATAACACAATGGATCCCGTTCAAATGTATGTATGGAATAGGTAGGTACATCTACTTGCGGTTATGTTACGCGGCATGGCCTGATATTGTCTGTTCTTTGCGGTTAAAGTAGAAAAGACTAGGATTTTTTTTATCGGATGGGAAATCATCCAATGACCCCTCTCGCCGTGGGTGGGGCGGGTGGGAGTGTCATACTCTTACTGACTAAAACCCATCCATGTTCCTTCCTCAGCCCTTTGTATTCCGGGGGCGCGGTATCTCTTTCGAACGTCCCGCAAAAGGAATAAGAATTGACGATGACACGAGTTTTAATATTTAGCTTTGTTTTAACTAGTCAAATACTTTTGGGTCTTGTTTTAAATTTTTCTCTCAAGTTTTGAAAGGAAAAAGAAAGAAATCATGTTAATCCTAACATTAATGTTTTTTGATTTTGTAGTTGCTTGTTCAAAGTTGAAAAAAATAAACTGTTAGGATCCACATAAAAAATAACAGTAGCATGCCTTTCTGACTGCACTTCTTTATTGCAACATGCTACATACAAGGAGTAACATATAGTTTCAGAAATCGCTTGCGTCTGTAACATGACTCTTTATGCGTCGTCTTGTAGACGTTAAAATATTTAGCAAATTATAATATATTAAAATAATAATATAAGATTAGCTCTGAATTTATATAGGTAACGTTTGCCAATATAATATGTGTTAATATTTTTATGTGTTTGCAAATAAAAGAAATGCGTGCAATCGTTCAATTCATTTATAAATAAAAATCAGCAGCTTTTGTTGAAAATTCTTTGCGTCTACTCCCGGCTTCGTTAGTCCCATGAATATGAATGATTGGTTTATGAATGTCGATGTGTACGACATGAAGTCTACGTGTTCTACTCGTAGTCGATTACAATATATAATAGGTAGGTACCAATCGGAATATTGACACAATAGTCAATTCATATATTTCAATGGCTACGATAAATTCGCACGTCTTTAGTTGATAGGTTAAACCTCCGTTTGACGAAGGAGTGTGAAACCTTTTACGACAACTTTATTTGCCTTTATATTTATTACGTGATATAAGATCGATGTAATATAATAGAGTATAATAATGTCCGGCCTCTTAATTAAAAAAATAAATAATAAAAAGACAAAACTTCTCCCCGAATCAATACCTGTGTTGATAAATAAAGGATTCACCAATGCCACATTATAATACCATTAACATAACTATAAGCACCACTGACAGTTTTTTCATGAGACTAAAACAGAGTGTTTTAGTCTTAGTTTCAGACCATAAATATAAAGAGCGTTTTCGGTGACCCTTATTTGAATTTCAAATTAATATTCAGCGATCTTTATTCTTCTTATTTCTCGCACCAGGGACGTGGTAACAGCTCTCATTGACGCGGGCATGGACCCCAACGTAAGAACCCACAGCGGGACTCCTCTCCACGAGGCCGCACGTTTCGGCAAACCATCTGTGGTCCGCATACTCCTCAACAAAGGAGCTGACCTTCACGCCCAGGACTCGTCACGAAAGACAGTCTATGACCTCCTCGCTGAATATCCTGAAGAAGCCACTGTGAAAGTCAGAAAAGTCATACGAGGTATGTTCGAAGCAGGTATGTAGTCAACTGATTTGCCTGGTGTTGAAAAATTAAATGCAAAATCGCAAACTATTTTCATCGGTGTAGAGTTCAAATTGCAATGTCGTTTGTATGACTATGCTCTGTTTCTAAGGTTTCGATAGTATTTAGATATTACTATGTTTAATCTTATTTAAATGTCGCTTTGAATGAGGCTGAATATATCTTCGACTAAACTAAATAATAATACTATGCTGCTCTTAAAAATACTAACTTTTAACTTTAGAAGGCGAAAATGAGTTACCAGCATTTGTCTAAGTTTCGATTTTGTGGCACTGAATTTTGAGGGATAAATCTGTCTCAGACTTAGATGAATAAAGCTAGGTTTATGATGTGTTGGCCAAAGTAATAAATTGGATAATTTTCTAATTTATGAGCATTAAGGAAGGCTTTAAACCAGCCATTTGTTATAAGCAGGACAATGGGTAAGTCAATATTGTATTAGAATAATATTTCTGAAGATATACATACACTTGCTTCCCGCCAGCGGCTTCGCCCGCGTGAGTTAAAAAATTACCGAGTTTCATACAAAATTTGCCCCCCTTTTTCACCCCCTTGGGGGTATAATTTATCAAAATCCTTTCTTAGCGGATGCCTACGTCATAACATCTACCTGCATGCCAAATTTCAGCCCGATCCCTCCAGTGGTTTGGGCTGTGCGATGATAGATCACTATGTCAGTTAGTCACCTTTGAGTTTTATATATATTTAGATAATACATTACCTAACTAGCTATTCCTTGTTTCACCCTCATTCTGAAGGAACTATTTCATGAACAACTGCCCGTACAAAAAGTTCCTGATATCTTATGTTGGTCTCCAGGCTTCAACCTATGTTCTTACAAAATTTCATCCTAGTCGTGTTTTCCCGTGAAAGCGTAACAGACAGAGTTATTTTAGGATTTATTATATTACTAGCTGTTTCCCGCGGTTTCACCCGCATCCCGAGGGAACTACTTAGCGCACCCGGGTAAAAAGTAGCCTATGTTGTTCCTCAGGGTCTATTCTATCTCTGTACCAAATTTCATTTATATCGGTCCAGTAGTTTTGGCGTGAAAGCGTAACAGTCAGACAGACAGAGTTACTTTCGCATTTATAATATTAGTAAGGATTAAGGATAGTAAGGAATAAATGTTTCTAGCTAATCATCATCATCCTCCTGCCCTTATCTCAATTTTATTTGGGGTCGGCGCAGCATGTTTTCTTCTTCCATACTCTTCTATCTCCCGTTATTTCGCTAGTAACATTATAATAAATGTTTCTAGCTAACCAAAGATTTTCCCGTTCTTCTATTCTTTTTCTAGTTCAAATTAAGTTTTTACCAAAACCTAGCTGTCAGTTAGAGGATAGTCCTATAATATGATTGCAATAGTCTTTTAATTACTAAAATTAGCTTACAGGATAATACAATGTTTTTGTTGAAATAAAACTGATGACTATGTATGAGGTTTTGTGATTAATTTATTAACATCGGGCTATTAATTTATCTATATTATTAATATTACTTTAAGTTTTGACCTTCATTCAAATGAAAAAGAATATAATTATAATGAGCTGTTTTACCACTTCGCAATAAGCCCTCCTAATTTATTCTAACAGTAAAAATTGCCAGCATCTTTGGTCAAGTGGCCCAATTACAAAGCACAAAAATCCTGGGTTCGATTCGCAGGTCAGACAATGTTTATTGGCATTTTCCTAAAATGTGCATTTGTTCCCGTTGATGGCAGTATATGTTACATGTACATATGGTTTGAACAAAGCTGTGCTAAAAGTACATGCCTGTCTAAACCCTGAAAGAAAAAGGCATGATGCATGTTATTCATTAATTCTTCAGAAGTTCTGAAACAGGCTCTTAATGTTGAAATCTCCTTTTAAAAATATCCTTTTAATGACATATTTGTACACATTTATTAATTACGTCAATATCAATTAAAATTTTGACAGAGTATGAGAACCTCATGGGGAATTTTGACAGCGACAAAGAATTGCCACCGTTTCCCGTCCAGGATTACAGTCCCGACGCCGTAATGTGAGTCTTATTTATATAATATTAAAGCTGAATTTGAATGCATCTTTAAAGTTCGCCGATTGATTTCGTAGTAGAAAATAAAAGTAAACAAACGGTATGCTAATGTATTGAAAGGGCACAGTTAACTGAAATAGATCTCTTACGGTTCAAGTAATCATCTAAATAAGCAAATCTAGTAGTTCAACTTATTTCAAAGCAAAAGTTTCTAAGTACAATCTGTCCATGTCCTTTCAACTAATACCTTTTGTTTACTATTCGTAGATGTTTTGTTTCACATAGAATAAAAGTAATGTCCATGATCCTATTCCATTTGGGTATAAAATTAATTAGATATCAAATTGGCGTCAAACAACTCACATGCATTTTGCGTACAGTCATTAGCAGAAGAAGCATCATTCAGTCTTGCATCATTGTACATTTCAGCCTATAAGATTTCATACATTTGCACGACTGCTCCAAAAAGAAGTGCTATGTTTTTTCTACCTTTGACTGTACGTAACTTCACAAGTACACAATTTTATTCATATAACATCTAAACTCATTACGCAAAAACCATTAACACGGTGAGGGGTATCTTTTTTCTTCTTCTCTTATATATAACACGCACGATTTCTTTTTATTTAAATCTGTTCGTTGATTCGTAAAGGGAGAACCGAGGTTACTAAGCGAGGTTGCAAAGGTACCAGCAATTACTCAAAGAACACTCCCGCTCAAAACATTCAGTTTTAATTGGAGTGGCTCGTCTCAATTACGACATACGACGTGTCTCCTTTGATCTAAGATTGCTATCTTCGTTATATACTTCGTTTTGTATAGGACAGTTTTTTGAATAATATTACTTAATTAAAATCATTGAGAAATAATATGAACTATGGACTGGTAAGCGTTGAATAATAATTTGCAAAATTCAGTTCGGGTGCTTAACATTAAAATTACAAATACTTACCAGAAATCATTTTGCAAAAAATAGCCACCACAGTTGAGTGGATACTATGTATCATTAGAAAACGTACGACACTCACTTTATACTTCTAATATTTAAAAGCCAAACATATCCAAGTTTTATTCACAAAATAAAATATTCGCTCAGTAATAAAAATAATCACATGTTTTACAAAAGAATGGGCTGTAAACAAAAACTTTGAATGCGGGTTGCTTCATTAAAATCTTCCGTGTCTTTGATTTTGTCTGCAAACAGCTAGGTGAGATGTCTGTATGACACGAGAAAAATATCTCCCCGACGACGTCCTTTGATGGTGAGCTAAATACTTAAGCGCATTCACCTTTAGCAAAACCGTGGACGCCACTACTAAAGGAATGAAATTTAAACCTAATGAAATTTCAAAAGAAAACTTCTTTGAAAAGTTTCCAAATAAAGGGTTATTGTATATGATAATATTTATTGCGTTTACAACACAGAACGTTTCACACACAACTAAACACCTACTCCAAATAACTATTTTAATTTACAGGTCTTCTAGTCCCAATAAACCGACTATTAAAATGCTTAGCCCCAAACTAAACGCTTCCTCAAGTAACAGCAATGACGAAAAAAGTAACTACGGTGTGATTAATACTGCTTATAATAAAACACCACCACCAGAGCCACGTTTAAAAAAACCACATGTTAAGAGTATTGTCAATAGCACTTATAACATGGATATGAGGGATAGAAGTGAAAGTTTTGTTCTTAAAGCTATAAGCAATAAACAACTTAAGATTCTAGGCACCGCGATCAAATCTGAAACTGCATGTACAGAGTTGATAGAAAATCAAAACCAACTTATATGCGAATTTATGTCGAAGCGTAACATACCGAAAGCTGGCTCTGATTCGGAAAATGAAGTGAGTGCTGCTGTACACTTGACACAACCCGATCATGGAGAACATAGTGAAAAACTTAGACGAAACACTATGGACCACTCGCATAGGAATCAGATTGTAAAGTCACCTGATTTAATAGATTCCAATACTTTGAAAAAGAAACCACAGCCTTCGCCCAGGCCTGTAGCCTATGTGTCAAAATTTGTATCGGAGCCTGATGAAGATGAAGCAGACTCCATTTACGTTAATGATTGCGTTGGTAAAATAAATGATTACGAAAAAGATAACATATATGAAAACGTTAATAGAAAATTGATAGATGACGAAGAAACAAATACTGACTATGGCCCCGTCAAACATGACTACGTGGCTATGAAAGGTAGTCCAGCGTTTCATAGAAGTGCTACAATCGGTACTTTTATAAAACCTGCATTATGTGTTAAACCACTAGAAAACACTGCAATTAACGGTGAGGGTAAAGAAGCGATTTCTGAAGACTATGTCACAATGACTCCAGGTGAAAACAGAAAATCACTGTCTCTTCAACTAAACAAAACCGATCTCGTTCATATTAGAGGTGATTTTGGGTGCATTTATGAGTCCCTCGATTATTCATATATTTACGAATTAAATCCAGGATCGTACCGAGGAAACGTCCATCCATTTACTAAGACAAAACAAAGAGCAAAGCCAATGCCATGTTATTGCCATGAAGATCCTGAAAGGGAAGCTAAAGTTCAGAGACAGATGAACGCTAGAGCTCGTCAATTAGGTGGTAGCCAACTTGTTTATTACAGCTGTGAAGATATTTATGTTTCCATGAAAAACAAAGATGACATTTATACTTCTCTAAATGATTTGTCGGGATATGGTAAACAAATGGATGAAGTAGCTGTTGATCAGGTTCCAGAATATGAAGGAAAGGTGTTACACAAGTTTGAAGACGGTGACTTTAATGAATCACATCACGAAAAAGGGTTGACCTTAGACTCTAAAATGAGTGGTATATTAAAGAAAAAGTTAACTCAAGTAAAACAACTTATTGCCGATTGGTAGAATTCAAATGTAATAGGTCGTTTTTATATATATTCTTTCAATACAATGTTATATATATGTATTTTACTTACTTGTTATTTATTTTCTTTCTTCTTTAATGTATTTTCGCGCTTTTGGTTTTTGGTGGTGGCAAATTACATAAAATCATGACATCATATAAAATTAAGTTTAAACTTACTTTTATGATTTATTTTATTTTTTGTCGCTTTATGTGTTTTACAGGACAACGTCAGAGACCCAGAAAAATACTAACAATAAAGATAGCTTTTTATCTCCATCTTCATCGTCTCTAACAAAAAATCATCCTCAAAGTTTTGTTAAAAAGCTTGCTTCAAAATGCTTGGGCCTAAAAGCGAAGTTTAATTCAGCTCCTAACATTTCTAATAATTCAGCGGAAGTCGATGTTAAGTCTAAACAATCGGACCATAAAAGCAATTCAAACACAATGCTTATTGGAAATAGTAAATTCTTTAAAATGCTGTCGAAAAAGGAGGAATCCGGTGAAATAGTATGCAATGATGAATTTGATACTATATCATTAGATCGCTTAGGCACACTGAACAGAGATTCTGTCGTAAACAGAAGTAATAGGAGCTGTCCTGGTTTCAAAACATCATTACCTAATATATCGGAGAATAATGAACTCAGTGATTCTGAAGAATCTATGCCTGAATCTGTGGTAATTACAGAACTGGACTGTAATAAAAGTCACAAGGAATTAAATATCAATGAAGCTGTTAATTGTACAATGAAATTGAATATATTTGAACCCAGGGAATTAAATGACAGAAGATCCGTCACTTCTGTTATGTCAACAGAATCAACTCACTTAGTAAATGAATGCTACGAGTCATATGAATTTACTAAAATGGACACTGGGGGCAGCAATAAGAAATTGTCACTTCCGAAACCTCCCCCAAGACCGACAGTATCGGTTGGTGGGAATAGCATCGAAAATATTTATGAAAACGTCGTGATGGAGATTAAAACTATACCAAAACCTGCTACTCGAATTCATATTCCCGTAAAACCGCTTGATGAAGTTGAAAGGAAAATTTTATATGAGAATATATCTGTTATTCAAGAAAGGAAACAGCCAGAGCCTGTTAAACGAACTTTTATCCCGAAAAAACTTAGTTCAGATAGTTTTGATGACAAATCGTCTATTCGCAGTAGATCGTCCACCTTGTCGTCCGATTCTATGATTGATGAAACTAACCTAGAAGATATTTTACTGTCTGAAAAATCAAAGTCTTTCCGACATCGCAAGGCTTCCTCGTATTCCACTTCGAAATCACAAATCTCTAGAGCTCAGTCGAACGCTTCAGATTCTTCGGATGTGACTGAAGCTAGTGCTCTAGAAAATGTGGATTGTAGCTATGATGCAGAAGAAAAGCCTTTGTACTTGTCTATGACTGGGACCCTGCCCAATAAACAATCTGACAGATTTGGTAATAAGAAAGTCCTTTTTAGACATAAAACATTTACAAATATTGAAGTAGATAGAAATTCTGTTAAAGTCAAAGACTTACCTCAGTGGAACAATTCATTTTTGAAAGAAACTTTAGCTCATTATCATATAAGAGGTACTGGCCACTGCATTTATAATGCGCCTACAGTCCAAGAGTTTATTTATATTTTTAACAGAGACACTCTTTATAGTGATGTACCACCATTTACTAAAGTTCCAAACGACAAAAGAGACAGCTATTTTGAAACAGCTATATGTTTTTGTAAGCCCAGACCTCGTAAGTTTCACAATAGCGCAGAAGACCTTTTAGATAAAACTAATCAGGCTGATGATGGAAAAGTTATCATAGATATTGAAGCACTCAAAAACAGAAGTGAAATAGTATCATCGTCATTTAAGTGTTACTGTGATTCAGGAGCCTGTACATTACACTCAAACAGGCGTGATTCACCTGTCGACTTAGTCGTTAAGTTTTCCGCTATCAAAAAGAGTATTTCAACGCCAGATATCACTTTAGAATCATCTCCTTATTCGACAGCATCCAAATTACATCTGCCGAAGAATAAGTCAGTGCCGAGCAATTTAGAAGAACCATACGCAGTAGTTACTGTCGATGATATTATCGCGAGAAATTCGAATCAAAAAGAAAATAATGATCTGGACAGTCCTGTTTATACTCCAATGTCTCACCCCTCTACACTGTCATCGTCTTCATCTGCACGTCCTTACTCAATCAAGGATATTACAGACGTGATATCATTGACCGAACATTCAACATCGACCGCCTCTACTCTTTCTCACGCTTCTGGTTTGCACTTGCCTGTAAGGAAATCGAGCTCCTCGGAATATTCCGGTCACTGGTCACTTCACACTTGTAATTCTAACGTAACCATTAAATCTGATGCGTCGTTCAAGTCGTGTCTCGATAACTCTTCAGATGATTCGGACGACGGTACCTTGCATTCGGACGAAGAAATTTCAGATGCGGAGACTGTGAAATCAGAAGTAAGCACAGCAAAAAGGCCGTGGGTTCACAGTGACTCTTTCAGATTTGGAAATCATTCCAAACCTGAAATCGATGTTATCGTAGAGGAAAATACTTACGAAGATAAATCAGAGGTTTCTTCTTCGAAACACGAGAGTGGTATTTGCTTAGAAGGATCTGAAAATTCTTCGTCTGAGTGCGAGGATGATAGTGGTATTCCGAGGGTCGATGCGGATGTGTCGCTTGAATGTGCTTCGCTTGAGCGGGTATCGGGATTGGTCGGGGGTGTTCGCAGCGGGTCGGGGCGACGGCGTTGGGACGAGACGGAGGGGACCAGCGAAGGCGATGCGCTGAGCGTATCCAGTGCTGCCTCTAGCTGTGCGCCTCTACTTTTGGCGCACCATCATCACGAATACAGCAAAGTTTCGGTAAGGAACAATATTAATTACTATTTATCTTAAGATTTTCCTATTTTCTCAATATTGATAATACCTTCAACATCTTCCCCTTCTTTGCGGTTTTGTGGCTTAACAACGGATTTAAAAATAGATGAACAACAAAGCTATTGCTTGCTCGTTGTCAAAAATGGTTAGTAAATAAAACACAGCTGTTAATCGACAGTTTAAAACTAATCTTCAGTTTTTTCCGCGCCGTCTTAGTTTGCTTAAAATGTAACATTAGATAATACAACTCGCGTATCATTGCAAAAAAATCTGTATTCCTACACATTCCACTCTGTGCCTGCAGTCTCGACATTGATAGCGATGACTTTACGACAAAAATCGGTCGCTACGTGCTAACGAACCGATCACAACGATTTTTGGTAGTCTCTACTGCCAAAGCTATCGACTGTCATCGCAAACTTGACAAATATTGTTGCTAAGATACCGATTTATCGTTATATTATCGAATTTCCTAGCGACCATTTTTGGCAGCCCGATAAGTGATCGCTACGATCGTTAGCATTGGTTCTTAGGTTGTTTCATGAGCTTGTTGGTGAATTTCGCCAATCTATTCGGCGTTACCGACGTTTTATGGAGTCCCAAGTCGTCTAGGCTCCATGCCTAAATAATATTTCTTGATTTTTTCTAGTCTCTAAGTACTTCTAATTATTTTCTTAATAGATACCGAAGGCACTTCGATTTTACGCAAGTGGGTGCTACCAACTACTTGTTGGCTTGCAGTGGGGTTGTAGCATAAGCCAAAAGCCAGTAAACCCAGTAATACATGCTGTGACTTTGGCTATTAATGAAAAGCTATGTTAAATTTCCCATGATTCAAGAAGAACGGTGTGCATTTAAAGAACAGTTTAGAAATGCTCCACAGCAGTTTCATTGATGAGGCGGCGAGTATATCTCCCAGCTTAACGCCGACTGGGACAATCTCTCTCAGTTGACGTAGTGCTCACTACCAGCCATGACTCGCCTCGTGTCGCGTTTGTACACAACACTCGGCAAACCCCCAACTCTTCGCGCTGGTTGCACTGGGCCCCCACGCACCCTTTAATGTAGTCGGAAGAGTCAGAAAGACAGGGTACCACAAGATATTATATCATATCAGATAGGATACCACATTCGCAGTCGAGGAAACGGGAGACACAAGGGACAGAAGCAATAAAACACTTTGTTTGGCGATGTAACTTGCGGTTTGTATTTATTCGTCAGTAGTTTACATAAAATACACTTGTTATATATCATGGTATAGGGAATAAAGTCCCCTATTCGTAAATGTAATACATATGTACCTTAGTCTAACATACACAATATCAGTACATAATAATTAGACCCATGTGGCCACAGACACCGTGAGGCCCTATTTGTGTAGTGATGGTGGCCTGGAAACTCTTCTGGTGAGGTTTATCTTTCCTGGAGCAAAGTTTTCTATGACGCCTTGATCTTTATACACCATAATAGTGGTCGTAACCCCATGGGGAAAAAACCTCATTTTCAGACCACCCTCGATGTATAACTACGACTCTAATCCTTTTAGTAGGTGACGTCTGCGGGTTTTCTGGGTACCGTCTCCAAGCTCTCGTATCACTGACACAATACCGCATGCCACTGTTCCCATAGGATTCTCACACCATCACATTCAGACTAGTCTTATTGCAAGGCGATTATCTTTACACGGGTGCGTTAAGGTGCCACTGAATGCTATTTCCAGGAAGTGTGTAGGCGAGGGTGAAGTACATGGCTGCTTGGTAAATAATAATAAATATGCATTATAATCTGTAGAAGAGGTTTCCCATTTGGCAGTTGAAAATTCTTTCTATGTTTATTCTTGTAACTGATGATGGATTTCCGATGGAACCATGCTTGATGCCTCCTTTAAAGAGTCAACGCCCTGAGTCACCGGAGTGGATATATACAAATGCTCTAAGATCAGCCAAGGGTATCGTTGAAAGATGCTTTGGTGTGCTGAAGTTTGTTTTTAGGTGTCTGTATTGGACAGACAACAACGCCAGTTAAGGAATGAACCATACACTATCCCTGTCCCATTGTCCCCCAACATCGAAAAACCGTGTTTTATCAGTACATATTTATAACAGATCGGATTCAATCTCGTATTTTGTGAACAAACTTGACATTGACAGTTTGTCATGATTTTTTTTTAATTTATTTATCATGACCATAGATACGAGTCTTTCAGTCGGAGACATAAAGTTTGTTATGTTCAACGTCTGTGTTGCAAGGACGCGAACTATTATGTTCTTTGTTTAACTGTATTCTTAAAAACGGTTCAAGCTACTTACACGTTTCGATGAAAAAAAGTGTTAATATGATAAGGTTTACCTATCTTCTGTACAATTTTCAAAGAAAGATAATTATTTGAGAATATTTTGTCCCCCAATTTTCCCTTTAATATAAAGATTTTTGTTAACTGCCAATATTTTACAATAAAATCTCCGCACTATAAATACGATTTTCGTAGGTGTACCGACATCGCAAAGTCAACATAGTGATGTGATTTTGTTCGCTATCTCGTCTGTCGAGACTTGCATTTATCGTTATCGTCGTTACGGCAACCGAATTTTTTCGCTAATAGTTAGCGATCGGTAGTTTGCGATGACATCGCTATCAATGTCGAGACTGCAGGCCCTGAACTCCTTTTTATTCTCAATCCTTTCAATTTTATCAATTACGTCAATCAACTCAATTGTAGAATGACAATTAATCATTTTAACAATCACAACAAAGTTATTATTGGTTGTAAAAAAACTATGTTTCCTTTCAGTAATAAAGTTATTTGAAATCGATCATTAATAAATCGTCCGAAGCGCTAAACTTAATATGGGAGAAAAGTTTTAAGAAACGGTATAACAATGGTCGTTCGTTAGTAAGACAGAGACTAATTGATATATTTATCGCTTTGCTGTCATATGGACGAGGCTTTAATTGTCTGTGGGAAAAATACTTGTAATTAAACACAATCAAGGGATTAACATTCAGTTGTGACCGATGTGCATCGCAATAATAAAACGTCGCTTTATACCTACATTGAACTAAGAATTTTGATGATACTTCTTCTTGTCATTTTTTGTCGAATAGTTCTTATATCGAAATATTACATTTGTTTTATTTTATAATTGATATCACGACGGATGGACTCTTTCAGGGGCAGAAATAGGGTACGATGAGAATCCAATGGAGGCACGAGAATTATTAATCATCGTAGACTGTTAAAGACTAGGTTCTTTGGTCTTGGTCTCATCCGCGATATTACATAAGTTCTAATAAAAATAACTTCCCGAAAAAATGCATATAAATTAACCATTACATTAACATCATTAAACTAATTAGTAATATCTATTGACATAATTAATCCGAAACGTACATTTCAATGTTGTTCGTTGTAATTACAAAAAACAACAGCTTTATAATTAATCTGTGTTTTGTCCCGCCCGATGACCTGTTGCACGATCGTTTGGTGACACGCGAAGTCGAGGGAAATTATAAAAATTAACAATGGCCGTCACGGTATGCGGTCACGATATGAAATCTACGTCATCACTTAGCAGATAAATTACAGCTTCGTGGGCTGGTATTCGGTAGGGCTAGCTTATTGATCGAAGACTGCTTAGCATGAGGTTCTGGGTGCCATTTTTAGGATTGGGATAGTGCCATTGGGTTTCTCCATCACAAGTTAGTTCCTCAGTACGACCTATTTGGGTGACAGTAACAGGCTCGACCCCTATAAAATGGAACTTAAATATTTCTCGCGAAGTGAGGGTGACCTCTCAAAATTGTGATAAACACCCCCAGAAAATAGACGTGCGTGGCGGGGCATAGTGCTTATTCCTTACGTGACGATTTCTAACAGTGATCTTTTACAACCTAGCAAGGAATTTCATTCTAAAATGAATTTATCTTCAATAGATCTTATTTGAAGTCTATAGTTACATGAATAGTGTAGGCAAATTTAAGTAGGATACGCCCTACTGGTGCAGGAAATAGAAGAACGTCAGTTAACCCACATGATGAAAATAAACTACGATTACAAATCGTAATGACGTCTAAGTATTCAATAAAATAAGAATAAAAAGCTCGTGAGAAAAGCGATTAATGTTACTGTGCCATGTGGTTACAGATCCGATGTTTGTATATCCAGACAGTTCATTAACTTATCTACCAGTATTTTTAAATAATTGTGTCGTTTTAGATTCTCAATTCATTGATTGCATTTCAAAATAGGAAAATTGTTGGAGAGAGCGAATGAATATCCGAATTTTCTTTGTATTTATGTACGAAGCTACCTTGTAGATCCAGAATTACGAAAAATATTCAATGCAGCTATAAGACATGTTTTCTTTGACTAATAAGTTATCAACTCTTGATCTTATCGTTGTATATCATTCTATCATCTTCATACGTTATCTTGTCCACAGTCTTCCGTCTAAACTGCCACTTATCTATATTTAGTTACACATATGCAGCATTGTTCATAACTGGTACATCTCCTGACGGCCACATGGCACGACTACGCGATTAGTTGACGCAAAGAAATTGGGCGGTCAGTCGCGCCGTCGCGTATCAAACCGACGCCTGCGTTCGCACGCTCCAACGCATTGGATTACAATCGAGAATCGAGATATTCGCGCTATCGATTAGGAATCGGTGAACTCGGAAAATTTATTGTTATGTGGTTATAGGTGCATAGTGAATGTGTGTTGTTTCAGTGTGAGTTGTTTGTTTGTGCGTGTGTTTAATGTGGAAAGCGCAGTGCGTGTGAATTCGATGTAAGTTGCAAATTTTAGCTTATAATCCATTCTTAAGGCGGGAAACATGATAGTTCTACATTGCAACCGTTATTCCGTTAACATTTGATAAAATCAAAATGATCACAGACAAATAAATAACTAAATGTAAGGCAAAAACGATACACAGTAATAATTAAGCTAAGAGTGACAACGATAATATGAATATACATATTTATAGATAAACAAAATAAAACCCATCATGATACAAATATACATATATAAACACAGAGGTATTTAATAGATACTATATTGTAATAGCACCATAAAACTCGTGTCAAGGGCCCAATAACCCAATTCCAATGTTTTGTAATTTCACATGTGGACAAAAATAACACATTGCAGACTATAAAAAAGATACTTTACTGTTTTATAGACGCTTTTTAGTTATAGAAATATTTACTTGAGTAGAAATTACTAAATTCATTATTATCAAATTCTATTTCATCACTAGAAGAGTTGTTGGCCTAGTTTTATGTTCTCTCTATGAAATGCCCTACAATGGGATAATAAAGATATTAGGTAACATTTCATTTCAATGAAATCAATCGGACTTAAGGAACATTTTTCTAAAATACGTTTTACTCTTTTCTGATTTAGTAAAAGCTACAATTATTTTTGAATAAATGATATCTAAACTTCGCAAGTCTTATCACGTTGTCTAGTACGGCAGTGATTTTTTTAAGATCTTTGGTGCAAAATTGGAAGTAGAAGCACCATAATCTATCAATATTATTCAGTAGTTCGTTGTGGAAGTCAGTTAAGCTGTCGCACCATGTCAACTATTGATACTCAAGTTGCATCTTGATGAGCGAAAGACCATAAGAAAAGGCTTTGCGGATGTTGGCTAGCAGTTACCGCAACCAAATGTCAAGACCTCATTAACATAATCATTACTGATCCTAAAATATAATGCAGTGATGTAATTTTGCAGATATTTTGTGATGTCGAATGTTTTGCGGGCACGGAAATATCTCGCGTTTGGCTAGCTGCCAGTGGTATTCATGTTTACGCGGAACATGCATTGACAGTTTACCACGGCGAATACCTGCAGGTGTTTATTGAAAATTAAATGTTGTGCTGGTATTCTTTGTGTTTACATTAAACGATGTATCATTTCTATCAGTTCTTCTTGTTATTGTTTGAGTCTTTATTGCATATGAATAGCTTGTTCTTATTCTGATTCTGCTACGAGGGAAAACAGAATATCTACCTTTTATTAACTATATTTTTTCGTTGATTGAAAAAAAAATGGTCACTGCTCAGCTATCGTTAGTCGACAGCCAAAGTCATCAGCCCTTAATAGTATCACGGTGTATCATTCTATCATCTTCGCTTTAGTGTTCCGTCTAAACTTCCACTAATCTGTATTTACAATCGAACCATAGCCCATGTTATTCAGGAACAGTGTAAAAGCACACTAATGACTTGAGTGAATTTTTGGAGCCGTTTCAGTAGTGTCTGCTTATAAAATAATCTTACCTATTCTGCCGCTCTATAGTGTTACAAATTACGGTTTACATATTTTTTGAAAATATGAAATTGTACAAATTTCAGTTTTATTTAGTTCATTTTTTTGGTCATCAACGTTTTGTAGAGAAATCACCACTTCTTTTTACTTCACCGTCACCATCTCCTGCTTTTGGAGCTATCCCAATGATAAGCAGGTTGTTAGCTTATGCCTTTTCCGATAAACCGTTCTTATTCAGCCAAGATATATCTCCTGCACTACTACCAGCCGTATCTGACAACATTACATTACGTACCTTCTTTTTGACTGGTTAGTTAAACAAAAATTCACCAGTTAGTCCATTAATTCCGAATTGTTTACGAAAGATAGTGTATTTTGCATATTGATAAATAGGTTACTGGTTCTAGATGTTTGATCTAAAGACCTTGTCCTCCTTCAAATGCTTAATTTAGTATGGTATTGCAATATACGTCATGTGTTTTGTTTGTATCTTTGCTTATCTTGTGAGTGCTTTCAGATCCATGATTCATTGTTAGAGTTTAGGTTTCTTGAAATTCTAATTTATGATAGAAAGGTCTAGCGTCTAGCGAGCTAAACAAATGATGCCATAGAAACTGAAAAGCAATTTTTAGTATTTCTAGAAAAAAATAAAAACGGCATTTAGAACATAGCTTTGAACTCGGTCATTAATTTTTCCTTGATGTTCCATCAGTGCAGATTTCTGAGAACCAATTCAATTTAAGATTCCAATCAACAGTATACGCTCCATTAATAAAACTATTTCTACCTATCATATAGTCGCCAGTTAATGATTGCAACACACACATGTGGTCAAACAGACGCAGCCACTAAGCTTTGTATACTACATATATACATTATACATGTAAACAGATACGCTTACGGACGGACATAGATGATTTCATCGTAAATATGTGGGTTACCCGGACTCGTTACAGCTTTTACTAAAAATAAATAATATGTGCATCAGCATCTTATTTAGGCTCCTAAAATCCGCGTTGCATAAACACGCTCAAATATTCTCACTGCATTGAGTATGATGTGAAGAAAGCAGACGAGTGGATTTTAGTTTAAATGTTGGTGTTATAAGAGATAGAGTCCATATGTGCACTTTGCCTACCCTACGATGGATATGGTCCTGATGTCTGTATTCGTGAAGTTTAAAATAAATACCATCCATTTAGCGTCTCTGTTCTTCGATCAGTGAACACGAGTTATGTCAATTAAGAATACATATATTCTGATGAGGCTATCAAGATCTGCGAATTAATGTTTTTTCGCGGAATGACCTTGGTTGTTATTGGATCTAAAATACTGGCGGATCGTGATATGTAACTCTATATTTTATCTTGTGAGCTGCATTTCTTCTTATCGTCGTAAAAAGTTTTATAAATTTTCTCGTATGAATTATGAGTTCTGAAAAGAAAAACATTATTGGAACTTAGTGTTCCCTCTGTGATGTGGGACCTGCAGGGTTAGTTGATGTGTCAAGTTTGATGCTTAAGAGCAGCTGGTTTCTACAGAATGTTTAACATCACCATTTTCAGATTATAGATAATCAAGTTATTTATTAGCTGTTGTTTTATTACGATCAAACTCGAACAATCTAAATTATGTCTTTTCTGAAAAAAGTCGACAAATACTCTAAACTTCGTCAATGTGTTATAATTTTATTGTCTTTTATGTCTTCGTTAAACTACTTTCATCCGACATGTGCAACAAGCCTCATCGGTCACGGTCAATATCCCGCGTACAAATCAATGGCGTGTTCCGGCGCCATATTAATCGCTGTCGCGCGCATCAACGTGCGCTTGCGCCGCAAATTTATATCTACCAGCCCTTTGATGTGCGTTGCACTTGAAACGACTGGCTTCGGGGAATAAGCTTTGAAATTATATTCTTTGTATTGTTATGGGGTTTTTTGGTTTATTTAGTTGCAGGTGGACTTTGTCATACATTTACATTGGTCTGTTAGTAACTAGACGGTTGCAATCTTTCTTCAAACGATGAGTTTACTTCGGCTATGTTAGTAACGTTTTTAGTATTGGGTTCTCAGTGTTTAAGGATCCGTCTTCTTGCAATCTGTACAATTTACTATGGCAAATACGTTGTTTTATTCTGATATTAATTGAATGTGGCGGCAGGTCCGATAACGCTTCAGAACAACACAAAATTACCTCCAAGAATTTTCCTTTGGTCGAATTCCCATGTTCCGCGTAAATTATATGAAACTAATTGGCGTTAACAGTTACATAAAGGTAAGGCAGGTGTAGCCACAATGTACTCTGTATACTCCCTAGTGCCTATAGGAAATTATGAACAAGCATATTTCACAGAAATTAGGTTGGGTCACGCTGATTAATTAAATGCTGCATGAAAAGTAGTTCGTGAAATTGTTTCAACGTAATATTTAAACATGCAAAGTTAATTAGAAATAGGTGTGTTGTCGTTGCAGAGTTTGTTAATTGTGCATACTTTTACAGCACGAAAAGATCGATTCATGTTTCAAGAAGCAGAAATTTAGACTAAAATACTATTTAGGAAATCAGAGATCAAGTTACGATCGATGGATCGCGGTTTATCTGTCATGCATATTTCGCATCCGATGATCCGTAGTTGATATTCAATACAATTCAAATACATAATTTATTTCAATAAGGCCTAATAAAAATCACTTTTAAAAGACGTAAAAGAAATAATTTAATTGCCCATTCCAAAAAGTAGTTTCCTCTCTCGTATGTTTACTAAGTGTAGTTTTCGATCAATGGTATAGTAGATGGAGTGACAATCTGTGAAATAATGCAGGCAGAAGTAGGATGCGACAAGCTGAAGACCAGGCGATATAGTACGCGTTAGGGGAGGCCTATGTCCTACAGTGAACTCGTATTAAATATACTGATGGTGATGATAAGTGTAATATACGTGTAAAATATACTTATTGACTGAAAACAAAGTAGATAACTTTGTTATATTATTAAAGTGGACAGTGGTGTAGCGGTCGAAAAGATAGCCTTAAACATCTTCTAGAATCCGCGGCTGCGGGACGTCCTTAAGGGATACCGCACCCCCGGAATGGTGCCAGGCTGAGGAAGGAATATGGATGGGGTTTAGTCAGTAAGAGTATGACACTCCGCCCCACCCATGGCGGGTCATTTGATGATTTCCCATCTAAAAAAACATCTAGAAAACTCGCAGCGAAAACGTATTTAAAATGATGATTTTACCGCGTTACACCACTTTCTCATTGAGTAAATAGGCCACGGTACACCAAAGAACAGACATTTTACATTTATACGTAAACACAACGCGGTTTATACACTGTTTACTGTTGGCGAGCCGTTTACTATTGCAATTAGTGAATTCGTAAACCGAGCCGGGTAATAGGGGGCAGTTATCGCGCCATGGTTTCAGCTGTACTTTAATGACGAATTAAATGCATTATCGCGTTTGTATTGTTAGAGTAAGCTGTAGTTAATTCCGTGGTATTTTTGGTGTTGGTAATATCGTAGATTTATGTGATATCATGTAGGTTTTTGGACGATATTGTAAAACACAATCGTTTAAAAATAGGAGTTGAAATGACACTAACGCTACTTCACCATTAATTGAGATTCCTTAAATCCAAAAATATAGTATGTAGTAGGCAGTCAAGATTAGTTATTCGTGTTAACTTTTGAGATTTTGAATAAGGATGAGACAAACTCGACCCAAAGACGAAGTAAAACCTCAATAAGTTAATGTTCAAAACTAGTATCCAAAAATTAAAAAAGAAAACGTGCAACTATTTCTTTGACGTGACTGTATCGTAGAGTAATTGTACCGGGAACGCGCTTGGTTATTCCATAGATTGGCTTTTCTTTTTTATGTTAGATCGTCATTCTGTCTAAACGGATCTTGTAATATTTTCAACGTTTATAAGTGGAAACTTGTAATTGGCCTTTTTTTACATAATGTCTTGCTTACTCATATGTACTAGCTGTAAGTTTTCCTAAAAGTAATAAAATAAAAATAAAATAACACAAATTGGTTGAAGAAAGTTATTATATTTAAAAACTTCATCTCTACCTACATTTCATTTCATTTAAAACATAGTATTCCTCTGAATTCTCCTCGTACCTAGAGTACCAAGGCATAAAACATAATCTCTCGCTGAACATTCTGTAGCACACTCCCCGTAATCACCTCTAGTCTCCGTCTGTAGGCTAATAGGCTTTTATGTAGAAAATTGTCCATTCAGTGACCGGCTGCAACCAATTTACCCCTCATCCGCGGTCCAGGATTGAATTACTTGGACCACTTGGGCCATGCAATGTAGTATAAGTGAAAAGAGATAGAAGATTAGATGTGTAAACTTTCTTGAGAAGCTTTTTGCTGAGAAAAGTTTTAGTTCCCTGATTACAATGTTAAAAATAGAAAGATGTGTAGGCATTTAACCTTTTTTGAGTTTATTAAATTTATTAAATTAAAAATCGTGCAAATGCGAGTTTGGCGTATGCCATAATAGCTTACTTGCTTTTTATTCAAAAAATATATGTTTATTAAAATGGGCGGATCATTTTCTAATATGCTCGCGTCCTCCCACTACTTGCACCATCGTGCGATGTTATCCTCATCGCCATTCAAATTCCCTATTACTCAATTGCGGGCACTTATCTCGCTTCTCCGATGACAACGAGATGTAACAGAAATAGACGCCTATTTGATTGCTATTCTCGGAGATAGGCAGCCTTCTAAATTGCTCATTAACGTTCATTTGTGTCGTCAGTTTAGATCTGGAATTTGTATGTTAGACATGTATCACAAATGCTCTATGCAGTGTTCATCATTCTTTATATAGTTAAGATTATTATAATTCAAATAATTTATCTGTAGTAAACTTAACCTGACTGGCAGCGTCGCTCTATGAAACACTTATGTTCGCTCTTATATTTAAAAAAAAAAAAGAAAATTAAAAAAAAAATATTCTCGTTTATAGTTGTAATACAGAAACCCAACCAATAATTATGCCAAACAAATAATTTTAGTCACTAAAATGAAAAAAAAAAGAAGAATTAAAAAATCCTTCTGATTATCCAAGTCCGATCCATACACATTTCCTACTCCCAATAAATTCTAAAACCGCCTTCCTGAATCAACCCAAACAGCACCTTACCAACGGCAACCATAACATGACTCGTATGTATTGCAGCCCACCCCTCCCAAGAAACCTCCACGGAGAAACCTGTCAGTGTCCCCCACCCACGCAAACTCCCCCTCTTCGGGGTACAGCTATGAGCTGAGGCCCCACGCGAGGAGTCAGGACGATTTGGATGACATACAGGTAACTTTGAGACATGTAGTGTGTAGCACTTTATTAGCTATCTAAGGATTAAGGCTGGTGAGTTTGATAAGTGTCTTCAAAGACCAGCGCAGGTTAGGTCTCGGTTCTTGTAAGTATCAAAGAAATATCAACGTTGTGCATCTTGTAATAGAGGTCAAAATAATGTAACCGCTGTCTCTATGTTATATTTATTATTTGATATTCTTATTTAGAAATACAGAGGCTTTTGATTATTCTGGCCAGAAAATTCGATGGCTAAGCATACGAACTTACTAAAGTTTATATTAAATCAATAATGTCAAAAATAGCAGAGTTTTAGAATGGCAAAATAGGTGTCAAACTATTTAAGATTTTTGATAACTTTAAAGAAGCTCCTACTGGACTCTTGAAATATTTAGATAACAAAATAATACCTCTTTGGGCAGAAAAAAACAATGGAACGTAAAGTCTTTTCCAAAAATATAGCTTTTAGGAGATGCAATCTTAAACTTGTCAGTGTCTTTAATTATTAAGTATGTACAACCGCATCAGTTATCGTGCAACATAATGTGCCCAAAGATTGCATAAAAATATAATTATATAAACAGTATAAACGAACCAAAGATATGTACAATTGCAATGTACGGTCTACGACTAAATAATGAAGTCATGCGCAGTGCACAAGAATTTTAATGTGGAACGGTCAATGTTAATGCGGTTTAAACAATAAAATTAAGTCACGTTTTCATATAAATAGTTATGTTATACTTATCAAAACGTGATCGCGTATAAGCCTTAGCCTTAATATATTTGAACTTGACTTTATCGGTAACAATTTTGGAACAGCACACAGTTTGCGATCTTTGAAAAGCTTCGCTTTATTAGCAACGATAGGGGTTAGTTAATATTGAGTTTAATACCAAGAAATTAATGACCCATTTAGTAGAATAATTACTTAAAATCCAGTATTTTTTTGTATTAAAGTGTATTGATCTAGTAGATCTAGAGTAGGTGAACTATTGCAACATTATATTTGGATAGTCTGGTAGAGATAAAATAAAAACTGAAATCGTCATTGAAAAATGTCTTAAGTAGTCAATTCCTTGTTACAGGGTGCTAAACACTACCTCAAACACGGTCGGTCGGTGGACCAATACGTCGACGGCAAGCTATCTTACTCTGAATACGAAGAGAACCACAACTCGCCCAGAGTAGCCCCAGTTCCTAACCCACGGCCCAGCCTCAAGCACCGCTCACAACCAGTCGCCATCACGGCTATGTACGAAAACATCGTCATAAAAGAACAAAACCCCAGAAGAAAACTGAGAAGAAACAACTTCGTACCCACACACGAGAACTATGAACAGAGAATGAATGATAACAGAGTCAGAAAGTACTCGAACCAAGAGAAGTCTTCCTTAGAAAGTTTGTTAGACGATCAGTCGATGAACAGCCCGAGCGATTGTGAGCGGTATTATGAGGGGAAGAGGGCCTCGATTCCGTTGTCGCCGACGCATTACGAGCAGCCACCGACTCCTGACCATCCACCTCCTTCGGCCAAACAGGCCGAGAACTGCATACACGAAAGGATTCGGCCTCTGAGCCAGGTTAGTCCGAAATAGTACTGCTATTGTTCGTAGTACATGTTGTTGATGATTTTGGCTTGTAGAAATGATGATTATTTTCTGAGTACATATCGTATCAATTTAGTTTATCAGATATATTACAGTACTCATATCGATTCTAAAAAGTCATTTCATTGTATCTTGTTTCAGTACAAAGATTATTTAGTCGCAAGTTTGTAAATATTTATAGGCATTAGTATTTTTTTAAGATATTAAAAATATAATCTTTGAACTGAAAGAATATACCTACATTGGAGCGAAAAATAAAATATGTTTCATACTTGTGACTAACATTTCGTTTATGTAACCATGGGAACCGTTATGAGTACTTAGATTAATTATTATTTCTATGGCCTTAAATCAAAAGTACTTATCTGTTATGTCTAAAACTCTTATTGTTTCCTACTACTATATATAGGCACCCTTATTTATTTAACCAAGCACAAAACCTTCACAAAACACTCTTAACGCATGAGCATGTTAATAGAAATTTTATTTATTTAAAAAAAAGTCATTGAAATTAATTTTAAAACATTTCAGCTAATTATGGAGGTTGTAGAAGAGATAAGAATTAGAAAAATGTCGCAGGGTGATGTAGTGAATAGCTGATGATAAAATTATCAAAAAGTAAATGTCTTTGTTTAGCACCCTAGTCTTCGACCCCCTTTAAACGTACTATAAGAGAAACGTGCATCTCTATTGCCATCTCATTTTATTGTATTGAAAATGATCATTGGCAAGAAAGAGAAGGCGCTTAGTTTAAGTTTTGTTAATGGGTCTTTATTTTTACTTATGGTGCTCTAAAGTTATCATAAAGAGTATATTAGTGTTGTCTGTAAATAGAATATTTTATTTGCTTAAGTATTCCGTAAGGTGCTATTTTTAGATGTAAGCTAATATTTAAAACCGTTTTGTGGAACGTGCAGTTATTAAATATTTTTGGGACGAATCATAGAAATGATGCACCAATTGTATTTACATGAGAATCATATCTTTTCAATTGCGCATGTTGGCAATAAGCAGTTAAGTATTTGTTATAGAAATAAGATGCATTTTAAAATAGCATTTATTTGGATTTATTGTTTTTATGTTTTGGTCCAAATGATGGGAAGCGAATCTGTGTATCTTTAATAAAGTGCCTTAAAATTAATTCTTCTCTTTTCCCGTTGAAATAAATGTACATTGATTCGCTAGAATTTTCCCATGAATGAATTTAAATTATAATTTTGTCATATCAATCGAATTTATGAAGCATTTACTTTGAAAAAGTTTCACAAAACGATTTTGTTATTTTCTTGTACCTACAATACAAGTACGTGTTATATTTTACCGACATGACAGTATATTCAGTACGTATAGTTGTTATATATGCTTATTTCTTATTTTTTTATTATTTGGAATTTGAGTATTATAATATGTTGCAATCGGAAAGACAATTAGACTGATATTATTATTCAAAATGTATCGGACGAAATGTGAAATTATTTTAGTTTAAGCGTATTTTTTTAAGGCTTTGTGTATGTATTTAGATTTTTATTTAGTTTCGCAATAAAATTATATTTTATGTGAATTTGTTTTTTTTTGTTATTTGCGATATTTTTTACCACAGTTTTTAGTGCCTGTTGCCGTTAATTAATTTTGTATTCTCACTGGATTTTAATTTGCACATTTTGATCTTTTTTCCACTCACTTAATGTTTTCCTAGTTGGACTTCTTGAATACGCCTGAAGGAATGTATATCGCAACACGTAGACATCGTAGAAGTTGCTATTCACGAGTTATTGACTGAAGCAATATTTATGTGCTTATGCACTTTACATAAAACACATGATTTTAATATTCTAATAAACATATTCCACTTACTAAAGATAATAATAATTTATTCCTGACTACATACGGGTAACTTCGGCCGGAGTCGTTCGCCTGTGCGGACTCTAATAGCAATAACGTAGGTTAACAGGTTGCATTGAACTAGGCACTGCGAGATTTCGTAACTTAATATTAAACAATATGGCTCAAAATTAATAATGAATATATACATATAAAATAATAGGTATTTTAATCAAGCTTAGTAAGTTTTCAAAGCAATCAAGGCTTTAAACCTAGTTTTTCTTGTCTTGTAAGTAAAAAAAATTGGCAATGCGAATCAACTAAAGATGTTTTGTTAAAGAAAATAAAGATTATTAAATAGCAATTTTATAATTTAGCATTAATTCGTATGTTATTTTCCGATGCATCTATATAATTTTGTGCACCTTGTCTAAGTAGGTAATTAGGTGGCTGTGACTTAAATTTTTATACATTTTAATTTAGTTTTAAGTGTAAACAAGAACTTAAAACAAGTGAATGAAAAATGGCAAATTTTGAAAAGTGCAAGTTTGCAAACTCTTCGTTAAAATGACCACTTAAAATATTACCAGTGTTTTTAGTTAGATAGCAACTAATGTTAGATAACAAGTTAAATGATATGTGCAGCTTGTTGAAGTTGTCAAGCTAATTGTACAGCGAGCGTTGACAAGCATATTGAGGACACGCTTCTGAGCTGTAGGTACCTGTGCAAATTGCAGGAAACAATATAACGTAGACTAGATGTGCCAGCCGCAGTTCTTGACTCGCAATCTATTAGTTAGAGACGTGTTGGGTTATCAGATTATATTCAGCAGAAGGTAAGCCTGGTGATCTCTAATTCAGGTTTTAGGTATAGCAGACACCGGTCTCTATATTTAATTTCACTGACTCTGCACTGTATTTTTAGTGATGTTGAAAAACAAACACTGCCTAAGATCATTTTGAAATTAATGTAATATACTTAAAAATCATTTGGAATTTCAATCAAGGTGAATACAGTGCAACAATTGAGTAAACCCGGCTTATAAGATTAAATAATACGCAATTGATGGTATTGATAATGTGTTTACACTGCGATCAAAAATGTGCAGTTTTTAAGGTAAGTATAGAGTGCATGATCCGATGAAATATGATAAGTTCTGTATCAATTCCCTGTTATCTAATCGTTATTTCAAAATTATATAATCTGGAGAATGTTTGCATTTAAGTGCACATAATTACATATTTTATAGCACTATATCTCTTCATATATAATGTCTATCGCCAAAATTAATTTGTTATGTGACCGCACCCATTATGTTCTGATTATTAAATAGGTACCTAGAGGTCTCTAGTAACCTTTTTTTACCTATTTAAAAAATGATCTCAAATCGACGCATATTATTATTTATTTACCTTAATCATCAGTATTAAGGGTAACACCAATTTCCTTCCAACACACTAGGCAATATACTTTTACTTACTAGGTATACTCGCACCCTTGTGCGACTAGAAAGAACAACACGCAGTATCTGATAGCTATAAGGCATATTCCTGGTGACACTTTTGGGAGATGTTATAGTTTCTTCTTTTTTCTAGTAAGTATAAAATAATGCTCAAATAAGAACGACATTTTTGATTATAACAGTGGATCATTAAATAAAAGATTCATTGATGAATTGGTTCTCATTCCACATTTTCCCCACCAGGAATACAAGAGGAGGTCGGTCCTCCGAGACAGTCAGACGGAGACTGAGGTGAACCTACTCCGAGCAGCCTCAGCGGCATCAGTAGCCAGTGGAGCGACGGACAGGAGTGGGAATACTGACAACTGCGTCGAAGAGTACGTGTGCGATGTGCCTTTTGCTGGTAAGTGTTTTTTTAATTACTCTAGCATCATTACACAACTTATTGAACTACGCAGGCGCAAACTTCGGACGACCAATTTATCGCCATAGACGATGCTTACCTGCTGAGGTGGTAACAAGTTCTAATATATGTCATGCGACTACAGTTCATCATGCGAGAGGAGAATGATTTATCATCCTGACTTGGAGTCTGGATTGGACCACTGGCAGATACCTATGTAGAATGTGTCGAATGCAAAGCTCCAATATTTTTAAAACTTTCTTCTAGGTTGGATTTTATTCCTATCGCGGTCTATGTTCAGAATTTTGACCGTTTGGTCATTGTAGATTGCTGCCGTTGGAAAAATAGTCAATCATTGTAAATAAAGGTTTAAACTTATAAGATTTATACCGATAGGATTTGTAGAGATTAATGCTACTAATTATGCATTCCGGACTTTGAAATTGAAGCACCTATCCATCATCACAGTTCTTGGTATCCTATGATGAGCTCCTGGCGAGCTGCCCGAAGACGAAACCTAAATGGCTTTCATCACATCTTTTCAACTTTAAATACCTGTTTTATTGTGCTATGAAATGGCACGCGTGTGATCTTTTATTGAGTCATGCGCGATATGTGTGTTCGTTTTGTTCAACATTTGGATCTGGAAATAATCCGGAAGCGTCCGGTAGAATAACTGTACACAACACGTCTTTATGACGTGTTCAGACGATTGTTGATCGTATCCAGAAATAGCAAACATTGCGAAAATTAGGTATACTGTTTTTTGCAACGCCTTCCTTATCAAAATCCAATCTAGACTATAGGCATTTCTACGACGGATACAAATGAGATTGTGGTACAACCATTTTAACAGTGCCAAATATTGCACTCCATCGAATTCAGAACAAGACTATAGCTACGTATGGAAAACTCAACCACCAATAACTTGAATTTCGATACAGTGAAGTGCAGTTTTTCGGCGTTTTTCCCTATTTTTCGTTGTTTACAGTGCAAACACCAGTGGCACGCACCACTACCCTGGCAGACAGTAAACAGACGCATTGTTCACCACACGACTACAGTCAAACATTTCACCGATGCACTGTTTGCCCATGCAACTCGGTTTTTTGACATTTTTCACTATAAACTTTTGTGGGAAAATTTTGGGACTGTTTGACGTTTTGGAGCTAGAAAATAAATATGATTTATTTGATTTGAAGTATTTACGAAAAAGTTTCCCAGCTAAAGTCGAATGAATTTAAATCTTTTGGTTCACTATGCAAAGTTTACTTTGATTTCAATCAATTACACCTACCTTTTCTTTATGTAAGTGGGTATTTTATATACTAAACTTTATGACATACTTACAAGTTTGATGCTAAATTTGAGTCGCGGTTACATTAGAAACCTAAAAAGTTTTTTCGACTTGTTGTTCTTTAAATAATGTGGAGTCTACCAAAGCTACTCAATACTTGCTTACCTGCCTCTTGCTTGACTGCCTCGTTGGTGTCGTGATTGATTACCGCGACTGCTGTAAACGGGGTCTCAGGTTCGATTCGCGGGTCGAAATTTCTATGGGGATTTGGGAAAATTTCGCAAAAAGCGCCCGGAGTCGGGAGGTTGGGCGTGTTATACCCCCGTGCCTGGGAGGGCACGCTAAGCCCGCGTCCCCGGCTGCTATCTTGATAGCAGTTCTTATATAATTATATGTCAAAGGGGGATTTGAGAAAACTCTGACACTAGGGCTTGTTAGGTTACTAAAACCTGCGGCCTGAACGATAAAAATGCTTACCGACGATAAAGGTAAAAATTATCACCTCATACAGTCAAAATAATTCACGTAGATGATAATTGAATAATAAAGGGTCATCATTGTAAGTTTATACAACATTGTCACACTTCCAAGAGAAAATCGTGGTCGGCTTTCACGAAATTGATTATGCACTAAACGGTAATATGCCATAGATGTGACCCTGCGGCTTTATGTTCCCATGGTTATTATGAGCGTTTCTAGCTATGTCTGTTTCATTCGCGGTAACGGTTCATATATTACATTGTATACGATAGGAAATTACTCTACGTAATACTGAACGTAGAAATAATGATCTACTATGTAGGTTTCTGAAAGGCAATTCTGTTTTGTTGGTGTTTTCTGAAATGTCTCAATATGCTGGACTTGTCGATGTAATCCATCCTCATATTTTTCTCTGTAGGTACGTCTCTGTATTCCTCGGTAGTTCTAGGTACTAGCATTTCTTATAGTCTTGAGCATTTATGTCATGTTTCTCTCATCTCAATCGGGTTAAGATTATGTTCTTTACAAGTCAATGAATGATAAATAAGGTGTTGTCTTTTAAACAACTCAGAAGCAAAGTAACACATTAGATAATTAGGATTTTTCTCAATTCCAAACTTCATTTATTACTCCATATTTACAACCTCACCTTCAAAAACTACCAAATTCCATACAAAGTGACAACGTTTCGAAACGTACCTAATTATTCTGGTATCCGTTGAATGATTACCATCGCCCCATCCCATTGGTATGCATTTATAAATCGGCGTCTATGCCACGAAGGCAATTACTTTTTTACTCACCAATCAATCTCTATCAAGACAAGCCGCTAATGGCAATAAACGTGCGTAATACGATTCGTAGTTGGGCAACCGGATAGCAGTGGCTTCTAACTAGTGTACTGGTGTTGAAAAAACTTGAAGTTTTCTTAACTTATACATATACGTTCCGATTAATGGTGCTTTAATACGCATTTTTGAATAAAAATATCATACTTCGAAGCTGGAATATGTTTAGATCAATAGATGTAACTATTTATTATCTTCAATATTATTACCGCCCTTTTTGCGTCGGGGGTTAAAAATAAATATTATCAGGATTAAACAGGGTGGTTTAAGATATATTTTGAGGAAATTAGGCACAAGGATGAATTTGTCCTAAAGCAGACTCTTTATTAATTAGATCTTTTGTGCAGCTCATTCAGCTTATCAAGCGATTACCTTACTAAAACCATAAACAAAAAAGTTGGATGTATCCTTATCCAACTTTCAAAAAGTACGGAACAGATTTGACACGGATTGTGACACTTTTGGTGGCACATGGGCAGACTATGTTTGGATCAAGACACAGGATCCTTTTTATCTATACTAATATAATAAAGCTGCAGAGTTTGTTTGTTTGTTTGAACGCGCTAATCTCCAGGAACTACTGGTAGGTACAATTTGAAAAATTATTTCAGTGTTAGATAGCCATATATAATCTATGAATCATAGAAGGCTATAGGCTATATATCATCACGCTAAAACAAATAGGATCGGAGCACCACTATTCCACGCGGACGAAGTCGCGGGCAGAAGCTAGTTTCATAAATTCAGGTGAAACCGCGCGAGAACGCTGGTCTTACATAAAGTTCAATGTTCATATTATTTACCAATTCGAAGTTATCAAATCTTGACAAAAAAAACACGGTCTTCACCTAATAAAAATCATGTTTCTTCAGTTACCCATAATAATAGGGCTCTGGGCCACTTATTATATCTGACCTTTATATTTCCATAATAACATTCAATATAGGTGTTATATGAAAGGTAATTGATATAATTTGCGCCTTTACGCCGCTGTGTTAGTTCGGACACGCGAGACCGTAATTGGTCTTTTAAAGTTGAAAGGACCAATTTTAGCTTACAAGGTACAATGTACTTGTGTTCGGAGTATATTAAGTTTGTACGGTCTATGGCCCATTTCACCACCTCTAGAGCTCGCTAAATATCATACTAATATTATAAATGCGTAAGTTTGTGAGGACGTAGAAAGAAAGAAACAACATAATGGAATTTGGATGAAATTTGATACACACATAGTTTACAACGCGAATTAACACATAGAATGGTTTTTGTCCGGGTGACCGTAGTAATTCCTTTAAGATGCAGGTGAAACCGCGGGAAATAGCAAGCTATATACATATATCATCATGTATGTTTTTCCGAAGGGTCAGACAGAGGAGTATTTACTTATAGCACACCTACATTTGGGCTGTTATGATTAAATCCCAGTGTTTCAGGGAACGAGCCCGTAACTGGACACAAATCTAGATTATAGGCTGCTACTGAGAAACTTTTCAAGAAGATACTTAATATCACTATGACCGATCTGGGAAGCGAACCTAAACCACATTCTCAGCAGTCGCGTATGCGACTAAAGTTACAGAGTTTCATACAAACTTTGCCCCCCTTGTTCATCCCTTAGGGGTAGAATTTCGGTAAATCCTTTTTTATCGGATGCCTACGTCATACAAAGAACACTGAACGCTGTGCGTTGATCCGTCAGTCATTCAGAACAAAGCATTTTATATGTATAGATAGATAACTCAATTCCTATGCGTGTTGTGGTTAGGCAATACATTAATTGCTAACTTTCATACTTAAACAACTAATTCCAATCATTAATGTTACCTGTAACGTTTCTTCAATTAATTTTAAAAAGTACTTATCTACCTACTTTCAGTTTAACGAGTTTTTAAATTGTGCTGTTATAATGCTCAATTATTTACGCTTCGAAATAATAAGATAGGCGTGATTAGCGTTTTAAAAAGCGTGTGAGCTCTAAAATGGCGCTCGTTTTTTTACGCTAACAATTTACGAGTACTCGTAGTTTAGTTTACGAGTTTAATTTTACTATCGTTACGTCACTACAAATGTATGCCCTCGTAAAGTATTTAATATGATACATATTGTAATCTTGATGGTAAATAATAGTACCTAAGAGTAAGTATATACTTACTAAACATTATGTTTCACCAAGCTGCTTGTACGTATATTTGTGTATGTAGCACACATATTAACTACATTGATTTGAGTTTTTTTGCTTGATAAATGATAATAGTGTGACAGACAGACCGATTCACGCTATATTTTTTTTATCATTCTCGTTGTAACGACTACATAACAAAAAAATATTTTAATTGGAACATTCTTCATCGTGACCGCTAATGGCATTTCTAACTAATCGTAGCGTCATTTTACCATGCTCTTGCTACAGTACACGGTGGTAAGTGGTAACTTTATTACCATCTCTCGTGCCACCATTAGACAGGCGTCATTCATTCGCTGTATGCGCGTGCGCCGGTAACATTACGAGACCACTGTAATTCTTGCTCTGTTGGAGATTATTACAGTTATCGTGAGACAAGGTATGAAGTTGTTGAAATGTAGAAAGGAAAGGATTGTTTTGGAATTGGATTTTAACATAATATTGTCGTTGATATCCCAAAATGGTAGACGAACCCCTACCTACAACATAACTTCTTTTTCCAGATCGTTATATTGTAAGGCTAGGGCTAGTTCAGTGTAAATTCTATTGCCATGTCAATCGGCCGTAAACTTAGATTCCAGGTTGCTCATTATTGAGACATCCAAATAGAAAACGGGAGAGGTTTCTTGGATAGACAGTTTCTTTAGGAAGAACTATTTTATCAAAAATTAAAATAAACTTATTCTCGTTTAAACCTTAACACTCAAGTCGAAGTTGAAGGAGATGTCCATATGTATGTATAATAGTGCTATTGATATACCACGATCCTTGGTTTTAGGCAGGGAAATCATCAAGGGATCGGAAGACAGTGCCACTCTTACTGAACAATACCCATCAATGTTTCTTCAATTGCTCTTGTCATTCCAGGGCCTTGGTAACTCTTTCAAAATCCCACATACCTAACACGATACGATGATACTTTGTGATACCTTATTAATACTACGAAGTCGTATGATCAAAGTTTGCATAACAGTACCTAAGCCGTAACACCGCAATCTACACCGACTTCCTCATGCTGTTAATAAAACCTGATTAGCTGAACATCGACTTACAACCGCAAATAACTTGCGGCTCTAGTTACACGATATCTTTGTAATAGAGGGAACCTTGATATTTCAAGTAGATGACATGGAGTGATAACACTAAAATCTTTGAGTGTTTTTCGACAAGGTTTTTGATGGTCACCGTGATTGTGTTACTTAAGCAAGAGAAACCTTCAGTTATGGTTTCTTCCAAAACTGAGAATAATTGTCCAAAAGTTGGACTCAATTATTGGGTCATTGCTCATCGGTTCATACCAAAAGGCATACTATATTTTGTGAGAATATGTGAATGAATGACATATAATATGTGAAACACTGAGTCGCATCGTGGTTGATATTGTACTCCTGATCATTGTGATCATTCTCAGGAAGCTTGATTGGATATGTAGAGTCAAACTATAATTTAAGCTTAGTTACTCCATCTTCCAAACGATTTACGATTACGAAATGATACATTGGAGTCTGTGAAGGGTGTGAGGGAGTTGCAGATTATTCTTTTCCGCCCTGGAAAATATAATACGAGTATATTTTTTAATGTAACAACTTAAATTATTAATGTTGTGTCTTTTTTCCTCTTTTGGAGCTTTAAATATTTGTATCGTTTTGCTACGCATACGCCTCCAATACTTCCATATTAATTTACCAAAAGAAAACCGCCGATCTACATCCATACCTTTATATGGAATATAATGTCTCAATGAACAAAGACTTAATTAAGACTGCTCACATGTTAACATCTGTCCAAAATTCAGCTGGTGACCTATTGAAAATATGACTGTTAATATATTGACCCTAATGAGCACAATAATAAAGTAACAATAACCCTCGTATTAATGTACATTGTACAGTTATACCGCCGAAATACATTTTTATCCTAATTAAGTCACGTATTTGAGGAAATTATAATACAGTTATATGCAAATTAATAATATTATCACGGAAAACAGGTAGTTGCATTAACTCACGAAAGTCGGCTTTAACGTATGCATTACAAACACGCAATATCCTTGCAACGTCGGCTTTAATAGGACGAAATAGGGAAACAACAGAAGGTTCACAAGTGCCTAAGCTTGAATAACGACCCCGTGCATAGGTAGTTGCTGCAAAAAATAAACGTATTGCTTTTCTCCCATATTTGATATACTTGCTTTTGCCTGGGACTTCATCGGCGTTGACTTAGAATTGGGTACATATACCTGGATCAAAAGTATCCTATATTTTAATGCTGATTAAACACTATCAGCATTATTTATATTAAACTCATTTGTCTAATAAAGCCCTTTAAGCTATCAAGCTTTTTGTCCTTATATTATGTCAAGTTAAAATGAAGTTTGACAGAATGGGACAAAGGTTAAAGTGAGCCTTACCTACAGTCCCAGTCTAAAAAAAATCTAAACAGGCCCTTTTTAACATCGACCGTCTCATGCATTACTATCATTTTACCTACTATAGACATTGGCTATTATATATAAAATGATGATTTGGAGAGCTCAATTTAAACAAAAAGAGTGTAGAAATCTGACAATTGATGGATTGACTTGTTTACACCAAATTTGTTACGAATTGTTGACCTTCTGATTCTTATTTGTTTCATGATAAAAAGCGACCATGCGCAGGCGCCGACACGACACAGGCGCCATCTGTTATCCTTTTTTATTTCCCCCCTTTTCATTCGTCTCTCGTCCAACGTTTATGTGCAAAAGGATATATTGTTATGTCTCTTTTTTAAACTTTAAATGTAACTGAAGGTTGGAAGTTTATACAGCGGTTAATTTATTTCAGTTGAAAGTAGGTGAATTGTTCTATATGGGCTATTAAGTTACTTTATTTATTGTTATGTGTTTTAGGTTTTGTTTTAATGAATAAAATACTTAATAAGTACAAGCTGAGAAGAGTCTTAACAGAGTCCAAGAATAATGTAGGTATACGATGGTCTATTTTAAGGAATTTGATTCTAATTCGAAGTTATTAATCATCCCAAAGTCTTTTTGAACGTCTGTAAACAGCTGTGAGATTAGCGATCAGTGGTAAATACATTAATTATGCTAATTCAACCATATGACGTTAAGACATCTCGTGCGAAAGAAAAACGTGGACTGTATCAGATGTTGTTGGCCCCATGCGTCAAACAGTAGCTACTGGTGTACGCAATAAATAGGTCACTCGAATTAACTGAAGACTAAATAATGATTTAACTGATATTTTTCATAATATTGACATTCAGGCTTTCTAACTATAACATATTCGATAACTTTTCACACTCAGTGTTAGTTGGTGGATGTCACATACCATATCACGAACTTATTTTTTATATTTGGGTTCCAACTTAAGGAGTTTCGCCCTTGAGTTTTGTGCAATTCCTTTCATCACCACTGTCCTAAACTGTAAAGGAAAATTACTAAGAAAGCTTTTATGACCCAAACCCAAAATGTTTAAGGCACGTGACATCAGTCCGTCCAGGGCCTCAAGGCCATAAGGTCATGCCAGGCCCGGCAAGTGTTACATTTATAAGGGTGATTATGAAAATGACGACTCCTCATATTAGCACATTGCTTAATGTACGCCTCTGACAAAGAGAGAGAGAGAGAAAAGCTTAACTCCGCTGCTTACCTCCGCTGCTCACTTTCATGTTTTATGTTTTTAACCTATAAAAGAAAAAGGTCGATTCGTCGGTTTTTTGTGTTATTCTCCGATTATCTGTCTTCACGATTCTCTGTATTACCAGATAGTGAACTAGTTTAGTCACCTTCGAAATCAGTCTCATTTTACAGTTCTTAGGTGAAGAATCACAATACCAGGCCATAGAAATAACATGTAGTAACGTTCCAAGTATACAAGGCTACTTGATCATCGAAGCACAGTTTCTCCAAGCGTAGCGGTTACGACAGTTACTTAGCAAGAGGCGTGACCGAGCCCTTTCTATTGTTGACACACTAGCTGCGCCCGCGCTGCGGTTTGTTTGTCAAAACACCATGATTGCGGTGAGCTGCTGATGGGATTGTGTGAAAGTACCTTTTGTTGGAGTCGCTCATAAAATTGTAGTTGCCTGGTGCTGTAATATACGGGAGGGTTTATGATTTGTTTCATACTTCTACTAGATGTTGCATGCTTTTACTCATGTGCTAAGCATCTTCGTCATGTACCTGGGTTAAAGGCCATATCACGGTAAAACTGTTTTTTTTTGTGCTCTACTTGAAACTGGAAATTTTCATCGAAATATGATAAGTGTTTTGGTCGTTTAAACGTATCTAATGTAAGGACAAACAGAATAACTTATATACACGGTTGTGTTACTTAAAATTTAATTAATTATTTATATTAGTTTAAATTTTAAAGTCTTTGCTTGGACAGATATACCGTGTACCCTTAGGTACCCATTTTGAACTTCTCTATTACCTAAGACTAATAAGGACCAGTCCTTTTAAAGAAATCCTACTTATATCCCACTGCGATGTTGGCTGCCATACAGAGGTACCCATGAAATATGGCAGGTTTATAGATATTTTATGTACAGCAGTTTTGCAAGTCCTTAGAATCGCGAGTCACACAAATCACAAATTAAAGGCACAACAGGCTCCAATTTCGTATCCAAGGATAATAATAGTCTTACTCCATCACCTATCATTACTATAACCAATTTACGCTTAACTATCGAACGTTAGGTAGAATAATAAGCACCATGTTGAAGTTTATTATCTCGTAAAACAGACAAAAGACAAGATATACATGAATTTTCGTTTCACAGTGAACTATCACGTGCATGACCTTTTTTCAATAATTTTGGGGACATACTGCATCTGTGCAGTACACCAAGTATATCTCATAATACTTAAAATGATTCGTAATATCAAGTTCCTGGTAATATTTATTTTCAAGGAAGGGACAACAGGTGTACGATGAATTTATTTTAACATAAGCCATATTGAAATGAACGTTAGGAACAAAATTGTACCTATAAACATTTACTTTTACCTTTCTCATAAAGTAAATTCGTGATATACTGGGCACACTATAGTGAAATAACACAATGTAGGTTAAGGTTTGGTGCCGTGAGAAAAAAGACAATAAAAGTGTTTTAAAAAGAAATATACGGGTCATAGGTTAATTCTGAATAAACCGGTCTCCATTGGAGATAATAAACTTTTGCTACAGAGCAGGCAGACATTTTGATTCTGAAGTATATCCAAATGTTATCAATATATTCAATGGAATATTTTGGAGGTGAAGATCTCCATTCAACTCTTTCGTGTTCTGTGCTTAATTTGTCACCGTCTATCTATCCATTAAATTCGTATCCACCTTCTAACATATATTTATCTTTATACGTATGAACCGCACCTAAATTATTAGCATCAATTAATTTCAATTACTTGAAGTACTGCGTTGCTGAGTTCCGGATTGAAGGCAATAATACCGGTGTAATTACAGGCACATCAGGTATTTTGGCTTTGTCACTGGAATGACAATGCGTCTGTGATATATTTGTTAGCAGAAGTTAACTTACAGTGACCACTGATCATCAGATGAACCGTCTTGTTTGCCTAATAAACATTTAAAAACCGGCCAAGTGCGTGTCGGGCCACGCGCAGTAGGGTTCCGTAGTAGGAGTTAGTTATTCGACTATAACTCTGTAACCGGTTAAGCCTACTTAGCCGTGATAGTTTTCCTTGTAAGTTCATTACATGTACTACGTCTGTGATTTTTTTCACATTTCTACGTACAGCTTGGCAAAAAAGTCTAGAAACGGAACTAATTTTTTTTATTGCTGGCAGCCCCTGGCAATTAATGTCGTTCTGTTTATATACTCTGTGGTTCTGTGTCGTTCGATGTAAACAAAGTTCGCGAGTTACTTATTTTTTTATTTCGACCATGAAAACGGCAATAAAACTACGTTATAATAAATAAAACCATTCAGAGTTACTAGCAAGGAAACAATTCATAAGGTTTATAGGCGATATCTGGTAAAACATGAGGCTGAAACTCTTCTTTCCGATCTCGACGATATTTACCAAAGTACCGCCATAATTACAGGTATGTAAGAGTTTGTTTTGTTGTATTTAGTTGTATCAAGTGTTAATTTATGATCTCTATTTTGTTTTGAATTGCTTGAATACGAAATAAGTGAAATTTTGAACAATAAACATCGAGCATATAGGTTATGTTTACGTTTTGTCTTTGACACTTTGGTATAGCGCGACTAGATTAATATTGATACTTGAGTGGCTTGAGCCTTTATACTCTGCAATATGTAATTCGATTTCTACATAACTTTATCTATGAGTGTGATCACAAGATAATTATAATACTTGTTATAACTAGCATTTAAAAATAAAAAAAATAAAATAGATAGGTACCGTAAACTTTTTACGTTTAATATTGATAGAGGTTTAATCATTTTTTTTATCTTTATAGGAAGCACCGAACGTGCATTTCAATCTATAACCGAGTAGGAGTTCAAAAGAATTCATGCTAGCATGTTAACAAAATAGAAAAGGAGTATTATGAATTTATGAGAGGGCTCGTACTTGGACATAAAACGTTTAGGAATCAATCTCCAACATGATAGCGCAGTGCCTTTGAATCTGAGTGTGACTCAGATGAGTTTATGGCTAGCTCTAGCCAAGACATGGATGTGGCGGGCGTGGAACATTTAGAGGAAAATTTATTGAAATCAATTATAATAATGCTATATTCATACGCCTTTTTTTTACCCCAAAAAAAATTGAAAACACAGGAGTGCTTTGCTGCATTATTAGTGCTTGTAAGTAATTTGTATTCAGGTACATGACTTGAATACATTGTTATTACATTTTATGATACTTACTGATTTTAATTACTTATAAAAATACAGCTTAGTATCAAGACGATAGCATGGTACGCTATACGGTCGCAGCGGGTTGCCACACGAACGGTAAAGTGGCGCCCCTATTAATTTCTACTCTTTTTTGCCAAGCTGTACAGCCATTCAAAAGTTAGAGGGGGGGGGGGGGTAACTCGTATCGAACGAAAATTTGCACTGAAAAGCTAGATATTTCGCAAATGGCTCGCTTAACCAAAACATGGTCTTCACACACCCATAATATTTTTGAAAGACCTATCTAACGATACCCCACACGGAGGGGTACGCCAGAAAAAAAATATTCATCCCCACTTTACGTGTTTAGGAGCTACCCTAAAAAAAAATATTTTACCACTTTCTTGGCGTGATCAATATACATATCCATACCAAATTTCAGCTTTCTAGTATCAAGAACCTCGGAGCTATGCCGCGGACAGACAGACAGACAGACAGACAGACATGGCGAAACTATAAGGGTTCCTTGTCGGACTACGGAACCCTAAAAATGAATTCCTGCTTGAAAAACGTCTAGACATTGTAGTTTTGCACTGACATTAAAACTTATAAAAGTAATATGTTAGAATTGAGGTCAAAGTCGTACAATTCGATAAGGTTTCCGATAAATTCTTAATAACCTGTAACAATACGATTGATTGAATTCGAATTAGGTGAAAAAACTAGACATGCCTTGTACCGGTTCTTAATCGGTCACGTCGTGTTTTAATTATACCGCCGTTCTAAGTATAGATAGTTTTATTTGATTGACAACGCTATTAAAATCGAAAGTATCTCTGAGTCTTTTATAACATCACGTAATACACTTAAGGGTTAGGCAGAGGTTTACATATAGGTCACTTAGGAGCGCGCCTATTGCCGTGAGCTAATATTTTCCAGTAATGATCCAATAACACTTGCCCAGTCTGGGATGCCGTGAACCCGGCTGCAGACTGCCACTAAGAATTTCCTGATGGCCCAATAACACTAGCCAGACCTAGGATATAGACCTTAGGAACTCATGCTAATTAGTAGGACTCGCGATCCCCAGACCAATGAATTCTTTCTTAAGTTTAAGATATGAAATTGCCAAATCGCACTAAGCAAGGTTAATCAACATGCCTTCTTTGTATGAGAAGAAAGTTTTATTCCCCGCAGCGGAAAAAATAGGTGGATATTTAGGTCCTAAATTAAACACAGCGGTTTATAAATCTTCATTGATAACGTAAAATTGATGACATAAATGTATAATATGTTGGCGCCGTTTTGTTATCACACGATTTAGATAAGATATGACAGTGTCAATACGATAGGTACATACACATTCTTAGTTTAAATTAAATGTTTATTTCTAAAACCTTTAGCAGGACTAGAGGAGTGGCTTTCTCCCAATCACTACATAGTACAAAATAAAGTCGCTTCCCGCTGTCTGTCTGTCCCTATGTATGCTTAGGTCTTTAAAACTACGCAACGTATGTTGATGCGGTTTTAATAGATAGAATGATTCAAGAGGAAGGTTAGTTTTTGTATATATATTGACTAAAATATAATGATATTTGTTGGAGATGTATAGCCCACGCGAAGTCGCTGGCGGAAAGCTAGTATTTAATAATTACAGACGATCCAATATGTATGTATAATATAAACATAATAAAATCAATAGTCACCTCATCAGCAATCCCGACATTCGTCCTACAATAAACACTCGGGGATGTCAAAATGTCAAAACGGTTAAAAATAAACTGTCGCCACGACCTAGCGCAACGAGTCACCGCTGTCGCCAGTGTCGCGACAGTTATAGGGCCGCCACGATGTTTTAAACATAGTTTTACTGAAATGAGTAATCAATTTATTTAATAAATATTGGTGTTAAGTTAGTAAGGAAGCACAAAATATGCTTCTTTCTTGAGTATTCTAGATACCCAACAAAGAAGTATGGACATTTAATTTGAAGGAAATTATTAGAATTTGTCGTATGTCGTATGTTATAATGTGCTCATAATTTCATTGATTACAGTATTTCATTAAATCCATATTGTTTAAATAAATTACGTGTTTTTAACACGTGGTGTTAATTATTTTATTAAAACGATTTATTTCAAACAATTCAAGTGTAAGATTTAAACAATAAAGACGAATAATATCATACAGCTGTTATGCCAAGAAAAATTGCCAGCCCTCATTTAAAACTAAACAAAGAAAAATTTGGCATTAAGGCAAGTAATTCAAAAACGAATCTTACATCAAGAGTCATAAAGCTCAAAGTCCTGTATTACTGTTAACAATAGTATTTAGTATACGTTTGTCCATATGCTCGACTACCATACAAGTAGGAAACAGTGTTGGGCTAACACTGGCAGACAGTATAAATATTTATGTTATAATAATGTTCTGTGCAATGTCAAACGCTTACCACATTTTTTTTAAATAGCTATCAAGGGCAATAAGTCTATTTCCAAATTAATAGGTGCAAGAATTTAATTGAATTATGATTAGTAAAAAATAGTAACATATTCAATCCTTAGTTCCTAGATTTAGTAGGTCACGACGATGATGTGTAGGTCCAACCTTCAAAACCACCAAAGAATTTTCCCTAACAGACCTAGCTGTAATTCCTCTTAAAGTCAGACACTTCGCAGTAAATATCTCTCAAAGTTTACCCACAACAAATGCAGCTCATCGGTCTGTAGTATGACGCAGCGGCGGCGTCGTCTCGTCGACGTCACGTCGCCCGTTAGTAGGCCGCTTCCGACAAAACTTGGAGATTTGCCCCTTGCCCCGTTAATGAGTCATTGGCTTCAATTACCGCCGGTTTTACTAGCCCATTGTGTTCAATGATAGGTATGGTGTGTGATTTTTCAACCTCTAATTGTTTGATCAATGTTATATCTGCTACGTTTTTCGTTTCGTTTTCAGTATCGTTAAAGTTGATAAACAAAATGCTGTTGGTGATTTGAGTATATTTTTATTTTTGTTTTATTTCCAATTCATAATAAACATCAATATTTCATCCTATGCTTCTATGTTTCGTCCTCTTCAAATAAAGCTTTTAGTGCATTATTATTTAGTAGCCGAAGTACAAAATATGCATTAACGCCCCCAGCGGGTTCTATTTCATTACTCACGTCTAGGTTCTAAGAATATTTATGCATCGTGAACTTAACCAGTTTCTATTCGATATTGATACTGTTAAGCAATACGTCGATATAAATATGTTAGCGCTTTCCAACGAAGATTTTCTCTTAATACCACTGAATACTGATATTAAATTATCATTTATGTTGCCTTAGGCTGTACTTAATGCTGTATAGTGTACTGCCATAAGATATTTCCTTGTTCAATTGTATAGTACCTACGTTTAAGTGTCTCCTGAGGAATGTTAGTTACCATATCTTATGCATTTAAAATCAAGCAGTGTTCTCTCACTTATTTTCAATTGAATATATTTGTTCTTTCTTTTCTTTCATCTTCATTTATTGTATTTTTTTCAGTGTGTTATTTTTGTTGTTTTTATTTTCTTCTTCTTTACCTATTACTGCTAAATGTGGGTGCGATAGATACCCATGATAAATTCATTCCTTCCTATTTTCCATTTATAAAATTATCAGATTTGAAAGAAAATGTTAACAATAAAATGGTCCGATTCTGTATTGAGATGCAACATTGTCGTCCATAAGTATGATAGATAGTCAACTTAGCGCCTACGGTAGCTTAAGTGAACCATCTTTCTTAATGACTTACTTTAACGGCTTGCGTAGGAAGATACGTTTCAATGTCGCATTCATCAAAGTTAATTTGATAAGAAACAAGATTTTAATACAGATGTATGAAGAAATCGAAAAAAAATATTCAGTGCAACCCTCCATTCATTGCTAGACATAGTATCATCCCTTAAAAGGAGGTAACATCCGCTTTCCTTGAAGTATAAATATAGTTAGTCAGGTTTAAAAATATCCAAGAATGGTAGTTAAAAACTATAATTATATCAGCAGCCTAATAAATGTCAGCCCACTTGACGGATTCGTAATTGGTCGCCTCGTCCTTAGCCTGCGCGGGCGCAGTGCGTTGACACCGGCACTGTTCCGTGTTATTGATCCAAATCGATCCGACCCGAGCGATCCACCAAACTGCCGAATATAGAACACTCGAAAGAATTGTGATGATTCAAAATTCTGTGTTCGATGCTTTATGATAGTTTATATCGATTTGATCGATTTTAAATGAATGTGATTACCTCACATTCATTTAAAATTTACATTGACAGAAAAACGACAAGGTCTCTCGAGATCTGCCAAATAGTTAAAAGAAAATATGAAATTGATGATATATTGATAAATTACTATGAGCGTATGATAACACTCAACACAAAATGATGTTATTATGCTAACTATATTATTCTTTTTTGCAGTAAGTATTTTAAATCGGATTATCAATGTTAAACCAGCGATTAAATGAAGAGGTATTTCTATTATGACATCACGTAATCCCAATAGGTTTTCAGAAATGTACGACTTGCATTGCCATTTATAAAAAAAAAAAACACCTATTCTATTAATTACATTTTCAGTACTCTGGTATTATCGCTACGGAAAATTTATCATTAATATCGAATCGAAATGTTAATAGTGAAACCAGTTTTTGTTTATTACTATAATATCCAACAAGTCGTCAGGTTTTGTACGTAATACTGTAATAGTATACTCACTTACTAAGGTTTCTTTCCTTGGGTTATATTTTCTTTTTTTACTAGTTTTCGATATTCATATTGAAATATTAAGGAATTTGGCTTTTTATTCTGTTCAAGTAGGTACCATTTATTGTTATTTTCTTTACTAAAAGTCCAGCAAGTTGTAAATGTTTAGTAATAATTTTAACCCCCGTAAGTTATCTGTTCCAAGCAATGTGGTATAAAAACGGCAGACTTACAATCGAAGCCCTTGGCCCTACAGTAGTCGTTACCTGCCCTACGTATTTACTAAAAATACATTAGTTTCACGGTGAATAAACACAGTTACACACTGCTAGTAGAAACGGCCTCCAATACCACCATCAGCCTAAGTAAAACGGAGGTCTTTTAAATTTTGTCGGTTAATCCTGCGCCGGCGCATGGCTCGGCGATTCCTCTTGTCAGTTGCTCTTGCGCATCGATCGACGCCGCTACACGCACATTTTCTTCGATTTATTGATCGTTCAGATAGATCCATTTTGTGATTTAGTGTAATCAGATCTAAATATAAAAGTGATTTCGTTATATAGTGCAGTTTTGTTTAAGTGATCAACATTTATTTTATTAAAGGTTTGTATGTTATGTTATATTATCTAACTTAACATTATAAAGTCATTATCTTCGTAGATAAATGTGATAGTGGTTTGGTTCACTTATTAATACGTTGTATTTTTTATAATAATAATTAAATCTTTTGGTTTAACCTAAAACGTGAGACTTGTGAATCATTTGGCATAATAGCAACAAAAATAAACAGAAATTGACTCATCATAATATGAATGAATTCTCGAACGAATGTACATTGTACTCAAGTTATATACAAAGTGATATTATTGTAAACATTGTTATCTCTTGCATTATGTACTATAATGTATCTTTAATTTACATTGGATTTAATGTTCATAATTTGATAATGACATTAATGAACTTGATATCAGAGTTCAAATTAATAACTGGTCTTTTGTTTACTTATTTATCAATTTCGTGTTTGGAAGGTATCATTCTTGAAACAATCTTAAAAGAATATTAAGCGACGTTTAAAGCATCTAAAATGACTAAGAGAATTATTTTTTTATTTCGACAAAAAATTGCATAGTCACTAAGACAAGTGCACGTTTTCTACTGTCATTAGTAAAACAAGTTGTTAATTAAGGAAATGAAATTAGCTGTCTTCATACTAATGAGAACTATTAAAATTTGTCTCTTGGATAGCCATTAATAATGTGGCTAATGGTGTTCTTGTTGTAATCAATTACTGTAACTTTATTAGTATCATTGTATTCTCAGGTTTATATAAATCGTATGTAGAGGAATTATAAGGTCAACTAAGTTAGGCACCGAGTCCGAATATTAAAAATGACACGGAGACCTTCAACTTTAGCTTATTTTGATAATAATCTGCATTTTTATATACAGTATTTTTTATTACCAAAATTATGATACCTTCATTTTGTGAAATTCAGTTTTAAGATATTTGTTTATAATTTTCCTGTCCTACTTCAGAATAAACCTTCAATAACTTGTAAATCTTCATAAAACTCAAGTTCAAGTTAAAACCTTCCAAACTTTTATTGTTCACGTGTAAAAGATTTTGAAGACTATTAATATGTCTTGTTTATGTTTAATTAATAAACAATAGGCACCTGTCTTAAAGATCAATGATATGGACACGTAAGTCGACATGCATTGTGCTATCATAATACTGTTTTGCCCTTATAAAGCAAAACCAAGTTGACATTAGATAGCAGGAAAGTGCTGTGACTTAAGAGTCCTACACGATAGCTTTAATATTATACTGCATTTCATTGCAATTGTATTAGCAACATCTGAGTCTTTAGATATACCTCGTAGAATAATACATATCGTGAAAGCGTATGCTGAGAAGATGGAAATATAATCAATCATGGCTGCGCATCTTGAAGAGTTAGGTAGAAATTCTGACGTTTAATGCAAGCAGGTGATGCTTGCCAATGACCATGGTATGTCGTATTTGATGGCATGAAAATAAATTTGTTACTTGCTTTGGAACAAAATTGTAATTGCAATCATAAGCAGAGTAATTATGAAAGAAATAATCAATTTCCCCAAGTTAGGAGTCGACACAATGATCACCAAGGTCTCCACTGTAATTTTGGCACGAATAAAGGCACTATTACATTTTAAATACGTTTTTGATCCATTTAATACCCTCAGTAAATTTAAAACTGAAATAATGAAGCATTTAGATGCAGAGCACATTTTTACCAAAACTTATGTAACACCAGTCCGTGGTAGCTATACCAACAGTAAGTGACTCACTATTGGTTTTAGTCAATGTTTTGTTAAGCACCGCGTACTATACAAATGTTAGTTTAACCTGAGATAGGCACATGGGCTCTGTCGTGGGGTCACGTTGACTATTTGATGATTATGGATATAAATCAACTTCATATAAACGTCCATTTTATTTTTGTTCTTTATCAGGTCTGTTAAAATATATTTTGGAATGTTCTGGAAGCTTACTTTCTTTGTCTATTTATCTATTTTACCAATCAGTGATCTAGTTTAGCTGTCTTAAGCCATCTGAGAGTGTTCCTACGTATGTAGAAACACCCACATCTCGTCGATGACGGCATTTGTTCCCAATGTGATAGGAGGCTATTACCGCGCCATTTATTAGGTACAGGACCATACCTAGCGGTTATTTAATGGTGCTTGTTATAGAAAAGCCTTGAGGAGACTCGGTAGATGCATCTGAACATCTTATCTATAGAGAGCTGGGCTGAGCGAAATCGTGCCTCAATTTCTAGACCCCTAGGGTACTATTGTTCTAGTGTTCTTTGTAACTTGACCATTTACAAATGTAAACTACTATTCTAATAGCAATAGATCTTTAAGTGCGCGTTAAACTGTGGCCAGTGCCGACCATTATGTTAAACCGTAAAGTTCTGGAAGCAAAGAGGAAAGTAGTAAAAAGTATAATGTCTTGTGTATTTTCAATGTGCGTATAAAAAGAAATGTCTATTGATCTGTCTTGACGTCGGCGTTAATGGTTCTCGTAACCATTAGGCATACTTTAAAAATGACTTTTACTATTACATGGAAATGGAATTATTAGAGTGCATTTATGAAACTTGAGCTAGTTTCGCAAACATTGTTTGCATTGTGCGTTTTAATTAAAGACTTGTCATGAAGCATATTCATTTCCTCAAACCATAGTGCCTACTAACTTCAAAAGTTTAAAAGGTTACCGCCTTAAATTAGTTTTGTTTTCCTCTGATATTAACCAGTTAAACAAAAAAACATCAGTGCCGGTAGTTTTATTTTTCATGGTTGTAAAGCTATTCGTAAAATATTTTATACACCAACTACTCTTATTCCTAGCAAGAACCGCAGCACTTGATGTCAACGCACCTTAAAACACGTTTGCACCAAAGATTGCAGGAGCGTGCTTACAAAAAAGATAAATAAATAAAATATACCTTGCGAGTAAAGTAAACCAGACCGTATCAGCTGTTTTAACTCCGCTACAGTTGAGGAAACAGAATGCAAAATAGTGCAGGCATGGTAGATAAATAAGGAGATGGTATACATGTTAGAATTATGGGAATGTGAGATGAACAGAGATAACGCTGGGAGAGATGTTGAAAGGGTTTGAAAAATGACGACCAAAGAAAAAACAAAAAGGTTGTAACTACTATAGAATACGAACAAGATGTAAGACGATGGTTATTAAGTCTGGATTTTTATCTAGATTTGTCAGGGTTACATTTCTAAATATTTTTCTTTTTATGATGATAATTATTTTGCTATATACCATTCAATTCGTCATTAAGTTATTCTTTTTTTTTATCTACATCATAAGTTATATCCTATATTGTATCATAAACTGTAATTATGACTAGAGTTCGTTTTAAAATAAATGATGTAGTAATCATGATCTCGTTAGCAAGCGAACGACCAGTTCCTTCAATCATGATATGAACCGTTTCTGGTTCTTGTTGTATAATCTCTTTGCCTCCTACAGTATCCAGAGCAGGAGTTAATATTTACTGAAAATACACGCAAGAGACAGTTTTGTATGAATGTTTTAAATCTACGTCTTCAAGATTAATTTTAATTTATCACCCATCGAAATAAGTCAACATTTCAAACGTCTTCCTGCATCTTATCTCATATGTCGATAGTTTAATGTCAAAGTGAGCCATCTGGCGATGCTCACAAACTTGCTATCCCCCATGAACGATCCCTTGTTAGCCGTTTTTATAGATTTATAACTGTTTCCGGCACTCGAGACTATCTCCCGGATGGCAACGATATGATTCAAGAGGGCAGGTTCCGCAAAGCAAAAAAATATTGAAAGATACAAGTCATATTTGAGTTATGATACGCGGGAGATAGGATGGAACTGAAAAAAAAGTGAACAAAAACTGAAATAGGGAATTTAAAAGTGAGAACAAAAATGTGTACTTAGTTGGGCGCTGTATAGGTACATATTTTTTGTATTTGCAATCACAGTTAGCATTTACAATTATAGAGCAGGTAAAAGGCAAAAAATACCAAAACCAAAGTCAGGTGTATCGTATCAGCTATCACCCAAAGGTTTGACTGGCAGATGTCAGGATTAGACACCTTGTTTATTTTCAAATGTGAAATCCAATACTTTTGTGAACATGGAAAAATAATACTGCGTAGCTAATAAATCTGGGCTCTGTTTTTGATAAAAGCTGAACTGGCTACTTGAATTTCAAACATATAAAAGAGAGACACGAATTTCTTGATTTTTTCGATTCGTTTAGTCGCTGACGCTTAATGAATTGAACAGGTTATTAATTGGGTATCAATTAACAATCTTCAAGAAGGAATTAAATAAATATTCTTTATGTTTGCTTTTAATTATTGTGGCCGACATTTGCTTTTATAAAGTAAATAAGTAAAGAGATAGTATAACAGTACAACAAAAGGAAGCAGTTAAACTACTTATCCTACAAAAAGAAATTTCTTGGGAGAATCTTCACAATGGAAACAATTGTTTCTATACGATCATTAACAGGTAGATAATCTTTAACAGACTTCTCCTTTTAATAGATGCATACTTACTCAAGTAAGTTAAATGCGAGGCGAATCACGATAAGACGATTGAATCATGAATGTCCTTCTGTTTTGAAATGAATATAGACATTAATGCACTTGTAATCTACGACATCTTTGTTCCTGAGCAAAATATCCGTAAATATGGTCAGATAAGTTGGAATTGAAATAAGATGTGCTATATGTTTAAGAAGTAAAAGATTGTCTTCTTTGGGTATAATTTTTTAATTTAATTTGTCTAATAGAAATAATTGGGCGTGGGATCAAATTTAATGATAACAGATACATATCCATAAGGTGATGCAAAATACCCTTAAACGCTCCAACACTCTTTTATCTATAAGTCAATAAATTAATTTATAACATTCTTAGAGCAATTCAAAATGTTTGCAAGTTTATAACTCACGTATTTATGTTATAATTAAATAAATGTGTGTTGTCATTTTATATAATTGCAGTAAATCAATAATCAATGATTTATGTTGTTGTGACATGTGTCTTGAAGTAATTACGTTGAAAAAATCAGAGATATTTAATGATCTATGTTCTGTACTGAATCAATGTCTTTCGCGTCAAAGCCTCGTCTAGCCATATCAACCTTGTTGTGAATACCAGTACTAATAGTTTCAGAACTGTCATTTATTTCGATGTTCTTTGCTCTATAATCTTTAGTGTCTTACGTGTGTCTAAACCGTATTAAAGTATCGAAATGTTGCCGCCGTATGTGGCTGTAGTCACGATCCTATTACGATTTCTAAATCATGAGAGAAAAAGTTCCAATGTGCATTTGATTGCTAACGACAATTTGTATCATTCATTGCATTCTTGTGAACTTTTTTTTACAAATAATATTTCCTTCATTCTAGAATACATAGCTGTACATGCGTGTCGTTTAAATACGATCTTCACTTGTTTCTGTAAACAAAATTCGAAAGCAAGGAGTGCGTTAACAGTGAACTTTCGTCAAAGCGATAGTTAATGACCCCAGCTTGGTCGAACAGATAAGGAGTAGATAAATGACCACGTGTGGTGGTGTGGGTGTGGCCAACGACCACAAATTGCTTTATTAATAACCACGTCTGGGTTTAAGCATGCTGTTTATAAAATGTAACAGTGCAGTGACTTCTGAAGAAGTTCGCATTCTTTTCAAAGTCGTTTCCATCATTAATATTCCGCTCCATAATGTCATCTTCTTCCTAGTTACCATTAAAGTTTCGAAAAAATTAATGACGATAATCTGGTTCTATTCTTAGTTGAAATGCCTGTCATATTAAGACACTAAAAAAAATCATAGTATGTTTTAGATCAAAGGAGGATACAATAAAATTTTTAATATCAAAGCTCTAAAATCTTTTACACTTCCAAGATTTTATTAACTCTCTAAATATTATAACTATAACAAACTGCTACGGTTCTTGAATCGATAATTGAGTAAATATTTCTGGAGATCTTAAATCCGCAGAGATAAATTTCAACCTAGATTCTTTAAATCGATAAATGGGATTCAGGTAGGATTCTGGGGCATCTGATACTGAAATAGAGTTTGAGACTGATATCGACCTAATTTTGATTAAGAATAGGAAGACAGATGCAAAATTTATTTATATAAAGGAAATTACTTGAAATATAGATGTGATTTTAGAGCTTACCATTGAAGTAGAAAGCCTAACACTGATTATGAAAGTCTTTGCACAAAGTGCATTTCAATTAGCCTTGCCAATTTAGCCGACGTTATCTTTAAACCCTGCACCTATATCGTAACGCAAATTATTTTGTGAGTCAAGTAGCTAACTGTCATGCCTAACATACCATACTTATCTAAATTATCTCTTCACAAGATAAGTACGTAGCTTCGAAATCTCTATATTTCTTAACACGCAGATAAGGTACTTCGCAGCTGATGACGTAAGCTGAAGGAAGCTACGCATCTACGACCATTATTATGGTGGCTATAAGTGACGAGGAAACATTCAAGTACTACCTACGTAATTGCATACGAGTCATTTTTTAACAAAGTGTATTATTAACGCTGCGCATCTAGCTTTGTGGGAATTCCAAAAACAATATTTATCCATCGAAAAGTAATCTGGTCGGCACCACAGTATGAAAGCTTGCATGATGTCTCGAAATCCCAAATGGTATAAATATCTTCGTTTGTAACTACTAACTGTTGGTAATGTCTGGGTCTACCCACAAGTAGTGAAAAAAAATCTTAATTAAAAAAATTGCAAGAATTAACCCAAAATCGGTTCTCACATACTCAAAATTGTCTTTTCAATAACTATTATTAGCATCCTTCACTGCGTCTCTTTCACAACGGTTCTCCGTTGCACCACACTTTATTGTACCTACGTGTATAGAATGAGGCAATACGTTGCAGGCTTTTATCAGTTTCGCCAGCGGATGCAGGCCAGGTACCGGTGAGGGAGGATGTACGCATCAATTGTTGAAAAAGTGATACGATTAGTTGTGGGAGTAGTTTTTTTTACACGATGACATAGGAGAAGAGAAAGAGCGGAAGTATTTATTTTTTTGGTAAACCTGTTAGGAACTTTGGTTCGAAATAAAAATTGACACTTCTTTTTATTTTGGAAGATTATTTTGAATATTGGGTAGGCATAGTACTATTTTCGTCATAAAAACTCTCGACATCTTTTAGTAAAATTACCCATTATCTCATAACTTCATCAAAGGTACCTACTATGAATTGTCTGCGTCATTAAGCCACTTAAATATTCACCTTTCGTGTCCACACTTAGAGGAATGACGTATTTTGTTCAAACACTACACGATGATCAAACAAGGTTATCCATCATGCACAAATAAAGTCATCAAAAATATTTTCCCTGTACATTTCGTCATGACATTACTAAAAAACTGTGCCAAACTGTCCCTGATCCAATTAACACCGCCATGGGTCACGATTCGTAGAACACAACGTATAACAATCAACAGTTTATACGTACGTTTACTCCTCATTTTATTGTTATCGATGATTCAACTTCACTCTTGTATTGCCAGAAATAAGAGACCTTCTACGTTCCCCCCTTTTATATTAGCACCAGAATTAAAGTACGTAATTGCAATAACCAGTATGGGTCTTTTTGTTTTGGATGGTTGTCCTCCAACCGGCTCTACGTCGCGTCAGTGATATCATCTATGCAGGTCGTAACCTTCAGTTTAATCTAGATCTGTCATGGGAGTTGAAGCTATGGCAAATTTAATTCGATAAGGTTGCTTATGTGGGATTAAGATTGATTTTGACCTTGGTTGGAGTTCTATGATTTGGTAGTTGCTACTTTGTATGCTTAAAATGTTGCTAGTGCCTACAACTATTGCAATATTAATGCCAGACTGGGTTCTGAGTAAGTTTTAGCACCCATTGTCACTTTATTTAATACCGTTACGAATCATAACTACTTTAATGTACGCGTATTTTTTATTGTTCTCAGTATTGTTATTGTTGAGAAATTTCTTTGGCTTACTTTACTTAAATATTTTATGTCATGCTACATTTCACATGTAAATTTTATACTGAAATTACTTTCCAAATATTAGACACTTAACGAACATACATACATAGGTTTTGTAATTTAGTATCACTTTTCTAATACCTATTTTTCAACGTAAAAACTAAAGCAATTTATCCCCATGTAATGTGCGATGCTATAAAGTTTTTATCCACATAAATTGCTTTATAAGCGCCATTAAATTTTAAATGACTGTCATTTGTCTCCCTTCGTTAACTAGTCGAGTATTTACTTCAGTATCCTTTACTTACCACATTCTCTTACCGGTAAAGATTTCGACCTTATCTTCAGAAACATTAGGTTGTTTTTGCGTTGTATTGTAACAATTTCTATTATGATTGTTAATTTCAGCAATGTAATCCTCTTGACAATTGCTTGATTACTACAATTAATCGCAATTGAGGCGGAATTTTTGACTTCCCGTTTCAACATATCAAAAACTGTTATCATTATGTTTATGTTCGGTTCATACCTACTTATGCTATGACTGTTTTTATCATTATTATTACTGTTCTGTATGTCAGATAGAAGTATACGACTAAGAGTAAAGATGCATTTGTATGTTTATATATTGATAGAGTTGAGTAACAATGGTTCTACGAAGTATTTCCAAGCCAAAAGTGGCTTTTAGGTGTTGCAACGAATTGCATCTAGGTCAAAACGTATGAGGCCTATTTCCCACCTAAATTTTCCTTGTATTCCGATATCTAATATGAATTCAGTTGTGTTAAAATGCGTGTGTTTCTGCGAATCGACAGGAAGCGTACGAAACGATTCGACATCAACTTTCGTTCCACCGTTGGCTCATTTGCCTGTTGCGTTTGCTCTAAATTTAGGACGACATGCTGTGGCTAAACTATTTGATGTAATAAGTATAAAAATATGTGTATGATTATTAATTAATATTTATCCAATGGACGTCTTAAATTTCATTTCATATTAATCAAAGGAATGAGTAAAATTATGACAGTTTATTTTTAAATAAACAATGTTTTATAACTAACCGAATTTACCTTTTTCAAGGTATCCGAATTCCTAACTAATAGTATACCTACTTACGCAAGTGAGTTTGTTACGCTTTCGCGGTAAAACGGCTGAACAAATTTATATGAATTTGGTATGGAGATAGAAGGTATCCAGGAGACGTTTATAGGCTAGTTTTTATCCAGGTGCGTGCTCAGGACGCAGGTAACGCTAGTCTCTTATAAATCGCTTTATTTCCACTGTTCATATTACAAAACCTTATTTAAGCATCTGCAAAATGTGACCAAATATAACGTGCTCCTGTGTTTAGGTACTAACGATGTACGTAAAAGATTCGCCAGGAAACTGACACTATTTATAAATTGATGCGATCTTTAAACTCGACACGTCATAATCGTACGTAACATCAAACGGGAGCTAACGTGCTTGTTTCTGGCACTTGGAATTCAGCGAGCACCATCTCAAATAAAACAACTTAAGGTATTATAGCTGCATCCTATGCAACTAAATGATTTCGGTAATAGAGTACTCCACAAACTTTGCACGTTAAATGTTGATCAATGATAACTCCAAATGATAAAATATATTCTGTGGATTTTATAATTTTAAGTATCTTCTTTGTCGGTATCTACATTGCTGAAGGTCATGTCTAGTTTGAAGTGTTGATCACCCGATGCACTATGCTTCTCCACTTTATACTCTTAGTTATTGATAGGCCAGTCAGCGACTTTACTAGGTCTGACCAGCGTGTAGGTGAGTGACCGCGTGACCTTCTCCCATCGACCTGGCCAACTACCATCAGCTTCTCTAAGCTGTCAGGGATTCTGCCAGCGATGTAATTTTAAGTATAGGACTTGATATTTCGTGGTCTTCGATTCCGTGAGCAATGCCTATTAAACTGATCCTTAGAATAGCTGAGGATCCGTAAAGGAAACTCCCAAATAATAAAGTGGTGTAATTTTGATCGTAAAGAATGTTGAATCAGTTATTATGCAAATAGAGAATACGTGTAGCCACATTGACGCAACGATGGACGTGATGGCGTGCGCGGAACGTGCGCGAGCGCAATGCTAGGGAAGTGCGCTAATCATCGACTATTTATCAATTAGCTATAGCAGTAGCTATGCGGAGGCTTCTTTTGTAAAACACACGTGGTTTCATATTTTAGGAGCAAATTGTATGATGTAATTCGACACATATTAAGCAAAAACAAAATTTTACTATTTTTAATAATTAGGAATGGCTGAAATAGCTGCAAAATTGTCTACAGCTACTGATAAATGACAATAGTTTTGTTATAATCATATAAGTTAATTGGACAACAAAATTGTCGATAAACGAAAATAACTTTGATGCCCTTGAGGAAACCCTACAAGGCCCGAAAGCTTGTTAGTTACTATTATTTAATTAAATATCAATTAGCTATTGTATTGAACTACCTACCTCTAATTGCGCACGTGGTCGATACGAACAAAACGCATGATGTCATTTCAAAATGATGGAGTAGATCTAATCACACATTCTGCTAATATTATTTGCTTTGACCTTGGTATCCTTACGTGGTAGGCATTAAAACCTTTTTCATTTCGTAGGCTTTGTTCTGTAATGGTGCTTTGTGACCTAAATCAGGAAATCTGTCAGACGTATAGTATCCTGTCTGAATTTTAAATGTGCTGGTTTTAATATTTCTTTTAAAACAATGTTTTATTTTTTACTATCAGTTTTATCCGATGGTAGACTTGCAAAATATTGAGTTCCTGGTGAGTTTTATGGGCTTTCGGAACTAGGCAAGAAATACGGACCAGCAAATGGTAAATTAAGAAAATTGTATTCTTCTGTTTTACAATCAACGACCAATGGAGAAACTAGTTCTCAAAGTGTTTTGTTAATAAATCTAATTGGTATCAAATCAAGTACATATTTAGTAACCATGTACCAATTTCGAAAATAAATACGACCGTTAAAGATAAATTAAATTTCGAACACGAGAAGGGAATAAAACTTACCGTGATCGTTAACACGCGACTTCGTTTCCGTGACCGTGATACGGACGTTTCTCCAAACCAGTTCCAATAAAATTAAAACAGACGATTGGACATTTAGGGGTCAAGTCCCGTTAGAGATCCTGCACAATTAAAAGGATTAAGACGTGTTTTCAAGGCGACGAAGTTCTGGACTGTTGATTGCCCGAATTAAGCTACTACTACTACTACCTATGAAGAGTTTATTTACAATAAAGAACTAGGTGTAGACTAGACTAGTCAGTACAGAAGACAATTAAATCCTTCCTAATCACTATAAGACAGGCTGAGAGTTGAAGTAAGTTTAATAAAAGAACATGAAGGACACACACCAAATCCTGTAATAGGACTGATGTGACTAATCCTGCGAATACTCCAGTCTCCGCTGGTATTGATATCAGTTTATCGGATCATGGTCCAGTGGTCCCTCTAGAAGATGTAGCAGTAACATGCAATCAAGCACTTTCTGCTATCAAATATTCAGCAACAGATATGCCAATACTAGTGTAATGTGTACGCAGCTTTACATCGAAGGGACCGTTGCCTTTAGTAGCCGTTTTATTCTACTTTTTAAGTGAATTTACATGTGGTGTTAATTTCGTTTGCATGTTGCCTTGCAATTTACTTCTTTTTAATTTTTGCATTTCCAAACAGCTGGGAATCTCATTTATATTATTGATGCAAGAAGGTCATACTTTCAAATTGTTTGCCGTGTAAGAAATTTGTTGATCAACCTGCGTTCTGGAGATGTAAGATTTAACAAGGAATGATACTTATTGTATAGGTATATGTTTTGGAAGGTACTTAAACATAGACAATAAGGGTTGACTGATGAGATTCCATATATATAATATAAATCCTCGTATGTGCCAGTTCCTACATTATAAATTAATAAAAAAATCTTTAATATGTTTCGCCATGTGCATATGGAATAAGTAGGAATCCACAGCACGCACCAAATATAGGACCACCTGCGTGCATTTTGTTTAAAAAATATTTGTACCTGTCACTCTTAAGTGGAGTTTAAGTACCGTTTCAGATACAAGTGGTTAACCATTGGATTCAATGTAAAGTGTCCCTAATACCGTTATTTATTAAGAAGATAGTTCAGTGAAGAAGATTTTGTTGTATAGCATGATTTTTATGAGCGTCTGAACAATGATTGGATATTGTAAGTTCGCCCACTAATACTCAGTTGTTCATTATATCATGAAGTTTATTGTGACTGATAAGATTATGTAGATACTTTCATTGTTGTGTATTTTCAAGTTTCTGTTGAGCTTCGTCCATTTATTTGAATGAATTGAGCGATATATGTATTTTATTGTTCATCTACGTTTTGTCGTATCTTCATCTTCTCACATCGCATTTATTTCTATATCGTATTAAAGAAGACAATGTTGCTACTTAAAAAACTATAGTGTTGATGGAATGTGCATTTTTGGTCTCCTCTTTTTATATCAACTAGTTTTATTACTTTATTATCTCCAAAAAGGTTAGATTTTATTCTTTAAATTAAGGCATAAGGGCTGTTTATAAATGATTTATAACAGTAAACATCAGCTTTGTTAGTTTTTGTGATCAGAAACTGTCCCCATCATATGTCCCGTGTCCCATTTTAATGTTCTGCATCCCATGTTTTGTTTACACACAAAACTTATGACAAAAAATACGGTAGACTTTACTGCCGTTTGCTTTTTTGTTGACTTTACGATTAGGACATTCACTTTCATAGATGATAGGCATTTTGACTTTATTAAAAACTCGTTAATATTTTTGAATAGTAATTTTGACCTTTTAAGTTTTATTTTCTAAGACACTTTATTTCAAACATTATTTCCCGATTTATACCCAGTTTTTTTAATACAAGTCTTCGTCTACCTTTGTGTTTCTTTCCTCAGTAAAATAATACATTTTAAATTTTTATTTTTATCTTCAGTCGTAGTTCAATTTCACGCTTAAGTCGAGACATACCAATACAAGAAGCCAGACGATTGTGTAAACCATCTACAAACAGTACCGTTTGGTGTCGCCAGACAAAATAAATATATTCCGACAACAGCCAATAACGTGTACTAAGTATTGTGAAGGAAGTTACAAAAAAAATATCCACTCTCAGTCTAAATTTACATGTAATAGACACCCAACAATTTCACAAACCATAAGGGGATCATTTCTTAACCAAATTTAGAGACACAGGACCAGTTTAGTTAGATCCCTGATCTTTATACTAATTACTTTAATGTAGGGTTCAATAAATGCTGGGTTTCTAAAACAGTGGTAGGATTTAGAAAACCAATTTGTCTGTCTGTCAACAGTTGGGATATTTAGCGTTTGCTCACGCGCAAGTCTCTGTAGTTCTATATTTGAAACATATTTAACTTGAGAGAAAAATCGTCTGATATTTGGAAATTGAATTTTTGTGTTCTGTTAAAATCTAATAAATTTTCAAAAGACAAAGGAATAATTATTGAAATGTGACTGATGTTTTACGCAATTTAACAAGACAGAAATATTTCATCGTAAAACTCAAGAGAAATAAAATAACTTTTAAGATTTTATTACTGCTTGCTGTTCATATTTCCAAGATAAAGCTGTGTACAGTGTGCAATGTGTGCATTATCGTGAATGCACTTCCTTTTGTTTAATTTCTCTCGCAAACATTCTGTCGGCTCCGTACTAATAAACATTTTAATTCCAATGTCATGTGAAAAGGCCTGACTACCTAACTTAATATTGTAAATGCTAAAGTGAGTTTGCAAGTTTGTAGGTTTTAGCGGTAAAACGGCTGAACCTATTTTGATAAATTTGGTGTGGTGATAGAGATGGAGAATATGTCGTGGTGGCCTAGTGGTTGAGGCACCTGCCTCTCAATTACGAGTATGCGGGTTCGAAACCTGGCAAGTACCAATGTGACTTTTCTAAAGTCGTATGTACTTTCTAAGTATATCTTAGATACCACTGACTAACGGTGAAGAAAAACATCGTGAGGGAAACTGGACTTAAAAAGTCTGAAATCGCCAATCCACCTTGAGCAAGCGTGGTGATCAATGCTCATACCTTCTCTGTATGAGAACAGGCCTGTGCCCAGCAGTGGGACAATATAAAGGCTGATGATGATGATAGATAGGACAATGAAGACGATTATATTTATCTTTTTGTCCGGATGTGTTACGTAGTACCATTGGGACGCGGAGAAACCGCGGGATACAGCTAGTAATAATTTATTGTTCGTTACTTAAAAATGGAAAGTCTGAAAGAAAAGAGATAAATGGAATTTTATAGGTAAACAAAGGGACTCTGACCCTTTGATTGTATAGGACTCTCAACTATCTGAATAAAACAGTAATGCCGTATGGAATCCATTTAATAAAAGCCTCCCACATGATCCTTGATTGCCTGGCAAGGCTGAGACAATATGCGTCTATAAATCTTATTAAAGACCGATCCCAGTTTGTTTACATTATCATTCAATAGCAGCCATTTTGGATTTTATTATCTACTAGCTGATTCCCGCGGTTTCACCCGCATCTAGAGGGAACTTCTCATGAAAGCGTAACAGACAAGCAGAGTTATCGTATTTGTAGTTTTATTGAGGATTCAAATAAATCTTTGTATGTACTCGATTTGTCACAGATCTTATAAAACTTTTTTTTTTATATTCGGGTAGCGACCTTGAACGTGTCAAAATGACAGGATTTAAAATTTAAAATCCTATTTAAATTTAGAACTTGTGTTCCCGCGGCGCTTCACTAACGGCCGGTTTATATTTAGAACGTGTTCTATTCTCGAACAGTGAACTCGCGGCCGATGGCTTCTTATTGTTTTTGCTTGGTGGTTAGGGGCTGCTCAGATATATGCAATAATTACAATTCCAAAGCTTGAAAAACTTTAGGGGAAAGATGCTATTGTTCCTTGCATTGTCTGAAGAACAATGGATTGTTAAATGTACTTCTCAGCGCGTTAGGTACTCGTACAGAATGCACTTTTCTCTTTGCTCCCGCAGTTTTTGTGTTGGTAGCATGTTTTCTAAGAAATTTATTTTATTTCTAGGGTAAAACCCACTTTTTTATAACTTCTCTTTGTAGACTTTATCTGTCCTTCGTTCTAGACAAAATCTTAATAGTGTTTACAGACAGGACAATTGCATCAAAAACTATGATGCAACCTTGTTTTTACGGTAACGGACTTGCTCACTGTCAAATCTAAGACATGTTACTATATTTTTTTGTTGGTATTTTCGTATTAGTGACATAGTGATGACAAACATAAAATGTATAATGAAATAAAAACCCTATGGAAGATGCAACAGATTTCTAGTTTCAATGACGGACGCGCTAGTGTAAAGCCGCCTTATCCTTACATTATTTACGATTCTCACAGAGTTGTTAATACGTTTAGTTGAACTAAATTATTACTGGTTGAGACACACATTTACAACAACTCGTGTCCGCATAAATACTTTAATGTTGATATTCATTGAAATGTTTAACAGTTTACAAACTGTTTTATATTATTTTGATAGTTCTTAGTAGCTACTACTGATTCTGATTAATAATGTTAACACTTACTTTTTTTTTTACGTTTTTATTGTACATGAAATATGTATAAACTGAATTTTTTCTTTCCTTATGTTTTCTTCAAAAATTACTGTCTTCGATTTTGAGTAGGGCACATAACAGAAAATAGGAAATGGCGGAATTAAAACATTAGGTACTTTTTATGTGAATATTATGAGTATGTCGCAAGAGTTTCTCAATCAGGTTTTATTGTAGGTACATTTTTTTTTATTTTTATATATAGGCAAGTAAATTAATATAAGGAGTGCTGTACTGTCAGAAGCTGATTGATAGAAAACAAGCAGCAGTTTATTATTGTCTTATGGTTAGTTATGATAACAAAGTCGTTTGGTTTGTCGTGAGGCGGTTATTATGAGTCGCCCAGATGTACTGTTGGTAGGCACTTATAAACCTATTAATATGCCGTTAAAATATTTAACGTGACATTAAAGAAAATATCTTTGGTTTGACGTAGTAATTTTTTTTCGTAGGCAATTATTTAAAAAGAATAACCTACGGTGCGAATTGATAACTTCCTATTCTGAAATAGAATAATAAAAAATGAGTTAATTAAACCACTATCACTTTAGTTTCGATTTTTTTTTACTTTTATTTTAATTTATTTTCTTTTTTATTTCAAGGTTGATTCAACGCAGTGACAAAAATGAGTGCGAATGAAGTCTGACGAGTGATCGTGTTGTTGTGTTATGTTAGTTTTACTCTGTGAGAAGTTGTGTGTCAGGGAACCAACCATTCCGGACTACGTGCCGACTGAGGGGCAAATGGGTATGTTACAACTCACTGGAAATATTTTTTTTTTGAGCTATTTTTTCTTTTACTTAAAAAAAAACGTTGCCCCACACTAGGAATTACTCCTGTATCGTGGGTGCGTTTACAAACATTGATTACACATGCACAAATACCCAGACCCGGAACAATTTTAGTTGTCCCGTGCGGGAATCGAACTCGCGACACGCAGTGCAGCAGCCAATTGCTTTAGCCACTACGCCAAACGTGCCGTCAATATTTCAGTTTTGATTAGATCTTAGTATAATATAAATAAGCCGAAGTAGACACGTGGCCTAGTGGTTAAGATACCTGCATTTCGTGTATGATTGTGCGGGTTCAGAACCTGGCAAGTAACTATGACAACAACACCACTGATTGACGGTGGAGGAAAACATCGTGAGGAAACCTAGACTATAAAATCCGAAATCGCCAATCCGCCTTAAGTAAGCGTGGTGATCAATGCTTCTCCGTATATCAGGCCTTTACCCAACAATGGGGAAGTAGGCACTTAAATAGACCGATGATGATGAATTATTTAAAGGATGCTTACCAAAAAATCTATCCCTATTGTAATCAAAATAAAGTTTCTTATCCCATATTTTTTGTAACCACATTAATATCTTAACCAAACAATGCGTAGGATATTCCTATCAAAAAGATACGAGAGGTCCTATTATATTTTTTCAACATAAGGTCGTGGACCATTATGAACAAAATTAAATACCCATACAAAATCGAGAGCATTTCAGAATTATAAAGGCCATTTGTGTCAAGCTACATCGTGTCCAAAGGTGTAAAATTGTATGAGTATTGTTCGTGTCGCCAAAATTCTATACAATCAAATATAAACGTTAATCCTTCGACATTGAAGTTGTTAATACAATGTCAAAATATTTTTTCCTGTTCAAAATGTCGTGAAAAAATGTGGTTTTAAATTATACTTTATGTTTATAAAGATAGAACATATTTTTCAAGGGTAACGGAGAGTCAAACTATATTCACAAAAATACACCATTGAATTTAAAACCGTAATTTAATGATATAAGATTTATATTTCTTTGTACGTTTCTTTTATAACAGAAGCCATTATATCTCCCATTGTGATCTCAGTACGTGAGGTGAATGTTTACTTTTTCCCCATAAATCGCTTTAAGAAAAGGTGTTCTTATGGTTACACGGTGTTATAGAACAATAAGATTTTAATCAAGCACATAATGCGGGCCACATGGTTTTTACTATCACTTTAAATTTATGGTGTTTTATGGTGACTTAAATAAATGTCACCAAGTTTGATATAATTCTACTAATAGAATAATAAATGCTAAAGTTTGTGAGGATATATGTAGGAACATAAATGTCGGTTATTATTGCACGCCAAAATGTACTAAATGGATTTCGTTTTAGGTACACACATAGAATGCGGTTGAAACCGCGGAACAGCTAGTCTTTAATTAGTTTAGTATTGTATGAATAAATAAAGTATCTTAAATTGCCAAAGACAAACAATATTATTTCATCTTGTATAACTCTGTTTCACTCTCACATTTACACAGTGGTGTATTAAACCTTTAAGGATACAGTTATACATAAATGCTTAAGCTAATGATAATATTCAATAATCACTCTTATTTTTCATGTAAATATTAGGTATCTATTGTTCAGAAAAATAGAAATCTACACTTATAAAATAAATTGAAAAAATATATGGGAGAAATTATTTCGCGTTCTTAATTCAAATATTTAAACGCCATGTAGCCCATACGCAATGGCAACTGGCAATATCGATAAGCAATCACCATAAGCGTTTGACAGCTCTAGCTCTTATCAGTGCATTTATCAATCAGTTCAAGGACTTGCCAGCTATTTTCACATTATGTGAAAGAAAATATTGTTTTTTTTTCTATGAATTAATTAGTATATTAAGAAGACATTTAATTTTACGTAGACTTAATGATTACCTACTGCTCAATTGTTTTATGTCACGCAGTATGTAATCTCAAACAATCAAAATAACAAAATATTGGTACCTAGTCAATAAAGTGCATAGTTGTACGAAAAATATCCAATAGCAACTAACAAATTATGTATCAGCTAATTTCTATTAGTCTAACTCACAGTTCACTGGTAAGATTTAACAGATCAACCGACCATCACCGATATTACCAAATTTTGAACTTTATAACATATGCAATAGAGTACATAATATGAATAACAGAGCCTATTATAGGTATTACAATTATTCTCATTACTATATCCGTGCATATGAGTTCATAATTAAATTAGTCGTGATTATTATTTCACTGTTAAACTGTCGAGGTTGAACAATGGCAGTTTCCGCCAAATTATTTGATGGGAGACCGTTCAATATGATGTATTTCCCTTTTATAGGAATTGAATTTAATAATATTAGTGGTTTAATTTATTCGTATGGGCTTTGGCCCTTAATTAGATTGGGGAATTACTAATCAAAAGGTTTCACCTGCGTTCTCAGGTAAATACTGCACGAACCCGAATAAAAAGTATTCTATGCGTTAATCCAGTTGTAAGCTATATTTTTACCAAATTTCATTCAAATTCGTTAAATAGTTTTTTCGTGAAAGAGTAACAAATATCCATAGATCCATTCTCACAAACTGTTGTTCCTCAGGGTCTATTCTATCTCTGTACCAAATTTCATTTATATCGGTCCAGTAGTTTTGGCGTGAAAGTGTAACAGACAGACAGACAGAGTTACTTTCGCATTTATAATATTAGTAAGGATTAGTAGGATCTATTACAGTATTTTGTATGTTATAATATGTAGCTCTTGTATCTTTATTACGGCAATAATATAATTCAGATAATATATTTATTATACCTAAATGTATTTTTACATTGCAAAAAATATATTGATTGAAAATATCACATGTTTATTTAATGAAAATATTGCATTTGAAATACAAACATTTTAACATGTTATATTATACCTTACTTTTGGGCTTTATTGCAGTCGAGTACATTAATACCGGCTGGGGCATAGCTATTGAGTCCAATATGAATTGAATGCAATCGTTTTTTTATTCAAGTAGCTGCATTTACTGTTCAGTGGTCAACACAACCTTGAAAAAGGTATATCAGTACATAAGTTGGATTCGAATAGGTTTTCAATTGAGCATGACTCAAAGCAGTCAGTAGGTACAACCGTAACGAATATACCAGTAAAAACGGCTATCTACAATCAACCGTGTTCGAGATTTGAATGCGTCGAAACCGGAAGCAGTACCTGCGACTTCCGGCCCTTCCTGCCGCTCAATGGCGCTCTGTTAGCCCTTTCAAAGGGCTATTGTGACCCATAGGTTTATTGGCGTTTTTATTGCAGCCTTTATTACATGGTTATTATGGGTGTTATACGGGGCGTTGAACCTTGAAGCTAATGTGTTGTCAAACTGTTGTTTGTTTGTTCAATCTGGGCGTTTGTTGCGTATGCGCATAGCGTTGTATGAATGGTCGATTACAATCGTTATCATAACGATAACGGTTTGATTAATAAATGCTAACAAGATCCCGGGCTGCACTATTAGTATGTATTTTTTTGGATGTTGGTAACATTATTTAGTTAGGTATGTTTTTAGATATTTTAGTATGTTAAAGTATACATGCTTTTTGTAAAATTACTGCAACGTTTTCTATACCGTTTCTTTTTATAAACAAATATTTACGCATATAATTTTTGCAAGTGACTGTACCTACCTTACGTATTCAAAATGGTGTAAATATATTATCTCCTTTCATGGAGTGAGAAGTATTTACATTGATATGTAATATTGATAGTATGTAATTGAGGATAATTAAAATTAATTTAGGACACAAAGAGGCGATCTGATAGTTAAACCGTTCACAATTAACTTGTGTCAAAACAAAGTTTGTGTGGAATGTAAATAAAATTCAATTCAACTTTTTCAGCACCTCAGAACCTAGGACCGACGTTATTTAACAGTAGATGCTGAATAAATATGTTGCATATTCGTAGTAGGTTTATGCAAAAACATAAACATTGAGTCCTTATGAGTACAGAAGACTTTCTGTTTCATTAATCCCAGCGATTATCATAATCATAATAATCCTGTTGTCAATTTTATCAGTCACAAAAATATCAACATAATGGTAAGGTATTCTTATTCCATGGCACGTGTTTGTCAATCACACAGAAAATGTTCAAGCCTCTATTCGTTCTCCAAAGTTCTAAGTTTGTAAACTAACTCCCAGGGCTTAGCTAGTCAAATTACATAACAAACCTTCATTTCCCATACAAACCTTAATAAAAAGAACCTTGTGGACACATTACGATGTCCCACAAACACACATAACGTGCTAACCATGGTGTTCTGTAGTTCACATGTGCGCGTGCGCCGCTAAACGTTCGTCAAACAGCCAGTTACATTAGTATGCTGTAATACTGAAAATATACTTCTTAGTTTAGTTGGGAAATATTACTTTTTTTTATTTTATTTTATTTTATTTGGGAAACAAACAGATGCAATAACAAAGTAAGTTGAATTATATAGTTAGTACAAAATCCAATACAGTTTCCACAGATTACCTTACAAATTAAAATAATAAATTGGTGTAACAACAACCATAATACATTTATAAAAAACAAGAACTTCGTTATATGTAGGAGCCAAGCTGCTTGTAACAAATAAGTAAATTACAAAGATAAATCACTAATAAGTTAATTACAAAATAAATCCAAAAAACTAAAATTACTTAGACTTCAATGCCAAAACATTTCCCACAGCAGTTTTGAATTTATGCAGAGAAAGGTGAAAGACATCCAAATCCTGATCAGATTGATCAACTTTAAATTCAACCAACTCATTATACAGTTTACAAGCTCTTTTAATAAAAGTATTCCTACCATAATTAGTTCGAGAGAAACCGATATGGAAGAGAGATCTTTTTCGTGTATTTAAACGCGGACACCCAAATTTAATTTTGCTGAGAAGATAAGAAGAGTCCAGTTGCCCTCTGATAATTTTATACAAAAAAACTAGATCACGTTCAGCACGACGGTCCTTTAAAGTCTGGAGATATGGTGAACAATCAGTGTTGAGATTAAACCGCCAATTCACGTGCTTAATAAACTTATTCTGTAATCTTTGTATTTGGCGTATATAAACGTCATACTGGGGATTCCAAGCAGCAGAAGCATATTCAAGTATTGACCTAACAACAGTCTTATATAAGAGTAACAGAGTTGCCTTATGCTTGAAATCCTTTCCGACTCTCATTACGAATCCTAACATTCTAAATGCCTTATTGGTCGTTGCAGTAACATGAGAGTCGAAAATAAGCCTACTATCAAGTTGGACCCCAAGGTCTCGCACCTCAGGTCAAAACATCATTACATATTTTGTAATTATATATTATATAATTCTTTTTCCTAGTAAATGTTATAACATTGCATTTTTTTACGTTTAGAAATAAATAATTTTTTTTACAGTAATCACACAGGTTGTCAATATCATTTTGTAGTTCAAGGCAGTCTTCTTGTTTGGTTATTATTTTATAGATTTTCTTATCATCTGCATAAAGTATAAATTTAGATTTTTTAAATATATTACAAACATCATTAATATATAAATTAAATAAAAGAGGTCCGAGATGCGAACCCTGGGGTACACCAGACGTAATAGGCATAAAGGAAGAGCAAAACCCTTTGACCGTCACTGCTTGACTGCGTTCTTTTAAATAAGATTCCAGCCATCGAAGCAGATCGCCGTGTATACCGGTATGCTCAAGCTTGTATTACACAGATATCTGTTTAATAGAACATTCCTGTTCTGAAAAAATAACACAGATTTTTCATTTTGAAATTTTGTGCACACAGATAATGGTTTAAAAGAACATTCCTATTCGAAAAATAAAAACAGATTTTTCATTTTGTATCCATGTAAATAAAATTAAATTCCACGTAATGTAGCCCATTGGCTATTCTCAGTTCAATTATCAGTGTTTTTTAATCGACGAAAAAAAGCGGAGGAGGTTTACAAGTCGACGCGTATTTATATTTTTTTATGTATGACCACGCATAACATAAGTTTAACTTTTTACAGAGTAGTTCGATTTTGATAATTCTTTTCTTTTGTTTGGTAATACTAAGCTGATATGTAAGTTTTCGCCCACTAGTTGAATTTCGACCTTCATTTTCTTTTATTTGCTTTCTACTCTTCTTCCGAAATACTGCGTGACATTATTTTTGAAAAGGTAATCTAAGCTTTCGACTGACGTAAATAGATATATTTAACGTTTTTGTTATTTTTTATTTTATTTCATTAAATAAATTAATTGCGTCTGGCAGTTTGAGTAATTGGTGCGGCCTACCCAAATGTCCTCTATGATGGTATCGTTCGTTGGATCGTTAAGCTTCTAAATTGCTATTGAGTTAAGCGAAGACCAACACTTGCGTGCCATTGATTGGAAAGGTCCACTGAAATTTGTATGGCTCTTTCTTCAAAAGGTCATTTCAGACACGAGTCCACATTGTTCTACCATATTGCAATGGTTATTACATGTCTGGACGTTAAAAGAGACTGTGACTCTTGAGTTTGTTTCGGTGTTTCTTCTCAAGGTAGTCAGATAGGAAACACCGGCCTCACCTAGCTATAAACAAAAATATGTTTGACGTGTAAAAGTGTTATTTTATAACCTACTTGCAGAAATAAATATCATCATCATCATAATCTAACCCATATTAGCCTATCACCATCCACTACCAAAAAAAATATAATATATATTTTTTTTCAAATCATTATGCACATAATGGCCTTAATGTCTGGCCTGTACCTACAAGAGACCTATTTCAATCCCTTCAAAGTTAGTGCAAAATTACATTGCATATGGTGTGCGTGTACCAGCCCAACAACTTATGAAGTAGGTACCTACAATATTATTTACTCAAGTAAACGTGCGTCTCTAAACGTTTACCAAACGTGCGCTCACGCAGATTATGTGTGATGATCGCTAGGTATTTGGGACGGAAATTGTCTTATTTGCATAAAGCAAGTATTTATGATTGCGTTCATTGAGAAATGTATTTAGCTATCTTTAGGATATCTTTACATTGTTGATGCTAGGGTTGTATCAAACGACGAACGAAATTTTCTCCTTTATAACCAACTTCAAAAAAGGCTGTTCTGTATTCTACCTGTATGTATGTTTTAAAACGATAGTATTGTTTCTACAAGCGTAGAAATTACTTAAAGTTTATATTGAAGGAATCCATAATAAATAATAGTTTTGTATCCAATCTCTGGCTGCGAACCATCAGAGAGTGGACAAGAATTGCCAGCGTGGAAGAGCTATTTCATTTGGCACAAGACAGGCAGAAATTCGCTGAGCTTTTGCTCTAAAGGTACATAAGTTTACCTGTCAAAAACTTGAGACAGAAAATAATATTATTAACAATTTAAACGGTGAAGTGTATTGCAGTGTTAATAAGCAAAATATTCCACAGAAGTAGGTACCTTGCCGTGCGCACTATATAATCCCTTTTGAAAATAAAAACAGAACAAAAGGCTTTATTTTGTAAGATCAGATAAGTTTAACCGTTCGTTAAGTACAAAAGACATTACGGCTTTGTTTACGGCACTGTGTTATGTAAGTTGTACACAATAAGTGGGTGAGATTAATTTTATATGATTTAAGTTAAAAGAGTAATTACAATTTATTAGCTGTTATCCGCAATCTGAGGAAACTACCTAGCGCACCAGAATAAAAACAACCCTATGTACTTCCCCAGGTTAACAACTATCTCTATAATAAATTTCATCTAAATCGGTCCAGCCGTTTTACCGTGAAGGACTCACAGACATACATCAGAGTTACATTCACATCCTTATCGTTGCTAATATTATAAAAGTAAAAGTAACTTTGTTTGTCTGTCTGCTTGTTATTCCACTTGATGTCTTCAGTCAAATACCTACGTAGATATTATTTTACTTAGCATGACTCACCTTCTTAGAAAATAATGACAAGATTGACCGTGACATGCGACGTAATTCTGTCGTGTGTACCTGTCGTGTATGCGTTCATAGGTAAATTAAAACAATCAAGATGTAATCAAACATACATTACCGCAATTATTCGTTTATTTATTTTTTGCTGTACAAAATACATTTAAACTAATTTTAATATTACATAATGACTTTTTATAAAGAACTCGATATAATAGTCAGAAAAAAATGTGTCATTTGTAGAGTTGAAATCATTTCTTATCTGCCCAAACCTAATAAACATCCGATAAATGGTGGGGTGGCCCTTTCTTTGACGTTTTAAACAAAAGCGTTTTTTACTTAACCTTCTGTAAAACTCCAAATAAAGAGTTTTTTTTTAAAATAAGGAAACAATAACACATGCCAACAGAGAAGATAAACCACTGATTTTTGCCGAGATCATTTCAGCAGTTTAAAATAATTATATTATTTAAAGAGCACTAGATATTTCCCGCGGCTACAACCGCGTCTACTCGTCGTCTACTCTCAAAGTCTGGTTTCATAAAAACTTTCATCCCCTATTTTAACCTCTTAGGGGATGACTTTAGAAAAATACTTTCTTAGTGCACACTTGTGTCATTTAAGGAACATTTGTGCATAATACTCTAGAACCAGCCGTTATAACTGTATGTTGATCAATCAGTCAGCCAGTCAGTTTCTTATTTTATATAAGTATTTCTTTCCCCAAATTTCAAGCTATCTACATAACAAATATCATGTAAAAAGCCAGCCGTTTTACCGGTAATGCGTCTCAGGCAGAGTTACTGTTACATTAATTATATTAACAAGGACTACCATTAACTGCGAGACAAGGTTCTCACGTACAAAACTACAAGTATAAAGTAATAACAGAACCAACCAAAGCCTCCAATAAATATAAACACACAGTTGTGTAACAAACAAATCTTAGAGCTTGCGGCGTTGCAAGGTCAGCAGGTGCATAGGGTCACTGCATCGAGTGGGGCGCGCTGTACCACTGTCACCTACGACACGAGATCTTTTATTTGTCTTCTATGTAAATAAAATTAAAAGAAAAAATCATTTTGTTTGTCCTCTACCCGCTCCTAAACCATTAATCCTTATATGGTGATTTTTTGTGGATTTTTCTGTGTACAAAGATTGTCGGTATAAAATAATGGCATAAGAACACATGCGGGATACAGTTAATAAAATTTAACTAATATTATAAATTCGAATGTGAGATTGTCTGTTATGTTTGTTGATTTCCTACGCTTTCATGGTTAAACCGGTTGAGATGAAATTTTACTATGCAGGTTGAGGGGATCCTAAGACGGTTATAGGTAGCCTATTTTCTCGCGACTCCATAAAATAATAAAAAAACAGTCACCTCTAAACCGACCTCAACTTATTTGTGAAGTCGTGCAAATAATAACAAGCATTACTAAATATTTTTTGCTCTGCACCATGTTGGTCTTATTTACGTACCTACGTGACTAAGTTTTGTGGTTTGTAGTGCACTTTTAACTATTCCAAGGCCTGTTGTAAAGATATTAAAATTCAGTCCTGGACAATTACCTCTCAGCTAAGTCAGAATACCCACTTATTTGTTTTTATCTATATATATAAAAGAAAGTCGTGTTAGTTACACCACTTATAACTCGAGAACGGCTGAACCGATTTGGCTGAAAATTGGAGGGGAGGCAGCTTGGAACCAGGAAAAGGACATAGGATAAAAAAAAAAAAAAAAAAAAGGAGTTGGGTAGGAGTTGGGTAGGAGTTGGGTAGGAGTTGGGTAGGAGTTGGGTAGGAGTTGGGTAGGAGTTGGGTAGGAGTTGGGTAGGAGTTGGGTAGGAGTTGGGTAGGAGTTGGGTAGGAGTTGGGTAGGAGTTGGGTAGGAGTTGGGTAGGAGTTGGGTAGGAGTTGGGTAGGAGTTGGGTAGGAGTTGGGTAGGAGTTGGGTAGGAGTTGGGTAGGAGTTGGGTAGGAGTTGGGTAGGAGTTGGGTAGGAGTTGGGTAGGAGTTGGGTAGGAGTTGGGTAGGAGTTGGGTAGGAGTTGGGTAGGAGTTGGGTAGGAGTTGGGTAGGAGTTGGGTAGGAGTTGGGTAGGAGTTGGGTAGGAGTTGGGTAGGAGTTGGGTAGGAGTTGGGTAGGAGTTGGGTAGGAGTTGGGTAGGAGTTGGGTAGGAGTTGGGTAGGAGTTGGGTAGGAGTTGGGTAGGAGTTGGGTAGGAGTTGGGTAGGAGTTGGGTAGGAGTTGGGTAGGAGTTGGGTAGGAGTTGGGTAGGAGTTGGGTAGGAGTTGGGTAGGAGTTGGGTAGGAGTTGGGTAGGAGTTGGGTAGGAGTTGGGTAGGAGTTGGGTAGGAGTTGGGTAGGAGTTGGGTAGGAGTTGGGTAGGAGTTGGGTAGGAGTTGGGTAGGAGTTGGGTAGGAGTTGGGTAGGAGTTGGGTAGGAGTTGGGTAGGAGTTGGGTAGGAGTTGGGTAGGAGTTGGGTAGGAGTTGGGTAGGAGTTGGGTAGGAGTTGGGTAGGAGTTGGGTAGGAGTTGGGTAGGTGTAGGGTAGAGGTTGCATACCACGTGAACGAAGTCACGCGGGGCAGCTAGTTATCTATAAAAAAAACTGCCCAAGTTGTATAATTAAGTAAAAAAATCTACTAAAAGATAGTAAAATTATACAACAAGATCTAGAGAGTACCATCCAAATAAAGTATTTACAAAAAAACTAGAGAAGTACCTGATAAATACCAAACAAACCTTGCTATTTGAATACCATGGAAACAAACCCCGATCAAGTCATCGAACTCCCTTTGTCCACCCATTATGGCCACCATAATATTTATTGCAAGGGTCCTTTGTATCACCTATTAATAACTCTTTGTAACAATACAAAATAATATTGTATTTACATATTTTGTTCTAACTTAGTTTCAAGTTTTTTTTTTCATTTCTATGAACTGGCTGGTACATTGCTTATCGCGGTTTTTATATCAAAAAAAAAACATATTTCAAAACATTTATTTCAATTAGACCATTTACAGGCACTTTTGAATTGTCAAAAAATTACGAGTCAAAAAGTAAGAGTAAGTTAGTACGAGTAAGTTAGTCAAAAAAAAATTGAAGCTATTTGCCCGTTCCAAAACGTAGATTCCTATGGAGAAGAACGGGCAAGTAACTCCATGGTTGCTCTTTTTCAAAGTGTTTTAGTGTACAATATCTATTTCACCTGTAAATAACCTAGAGTTAGAATGTATGTATACATTCTAGTTTGAACTTTAAATATCAGTATATCCTTACTTATTCTAAAAGCTGGCCCTGAAATGTGGAGTTTGTAAAAGGTTAAGCAACAGAGTCTTAGCTTTGTCACGTACTTTTCAGATAAATATTTTTGACATGTAGTACATAGTTTCTATAGGGTTACGGCAAAGCTGATGGGAATGTGAAAATGCCTTGTTAAAATATAAAGTAGATTTTTTATAATCTCCACTAAACACGTATCCTTTAAAAAATATAAAATCCGGCGCATAACTTATCGCATGCCAACACTCGTCATTATCAAGGCTGTTCAGTAAAGCGAGAGTGGTTATCAAACATACGGGGTATCCGCGGATGAGTAACATCTAACTGAGTCACGAGGATCCCCCAGAGTGAATGATTCACTATAAAGCTACCAGTATTACTTGAAATCTGAGAAATTAGAAAATAATGAACAATTGTTTTACATAACAGCCGTTCTCCGGGGTTCCGGGTTATCAGGTTAAAATTCTACGTCTAAACTCCTAATACCTCGGGGAAATCTTTTATCCAAATCTACTTAGCTGTTGAGACGTGATTAACTGAACAAACATCCAAACCCACGAACACTAATCAAATCCTAACAAAATATTATATGTAAATGCGAAAGTAAGTTTGTCTGTTGTTCCATTTGTTTGTTACGCTTTCAAGGTAAAACGGCTGAGACGATATGGATGAAAATCCCGCAGGCCGGGTAGATTTAACCCTGGAAACCGGTTATAGTCTTTTTATCCGGGACACATGTGAAACCACGAGAGATAGCTAGTTTATTATAAAAAAATAATTGCCTTTAAATACTACTTTCATGAAAAGGGTCAAGATATTCTGGTTGTTTAACACATTGATAATTTTCTATAGTACTTGTTATATTTTCTCTGTTGTGACGGTTTTCCTCGGTGACGTCAGAGGAAATGGCTCATTTTGAGAGTAACAGCTGCATCTCATTACCGGCACGTGTTTATGAGTAAACGGGATAATTTGTGTTTGTACGTTGTATTTTCTAGACTTGCTGTTGTACGTGGTTTCATGAGAGAACTATGTACTGCGCAAATCCGAGTAAAAAGTATCCAATAAGCTTCCCCAAGTTTCAATTTATCTCCATAACAAATTTCATCTAAATTAGTTTAGCTGTTTTATTGTGAAAGCGTACCAAACATACTCACATTTGCATTCGTTAGGATACACAAACACACTTCCATAATCATGCAATAAAATGTATTGATTTGCATCATACGTACATATTTATCGATATAAACAGTAAACAGAAGCTAATATTATGATAAGGATAGCAATATGCCTTTATCATACTTTTCTTATCATGTGACATCATTACAATAGCGCGTCATTGAATAACAATTTTACGAAAATAATATGGGTCATACGAACATTTTTGGAATTGAATTTTTCCTGAATATTTTGGGCGTATGTATCATTAAATTTTTATCTTAACGAGTCATGTACATTTAGTAGTTAAAAAGAAAAAATATTGATAATCGTGACGCAGTTGCAGATTTTTGCTATATTTATTTTTCAATATGTTGTTGCAAACTAAGGTAGTAGGTACATACATCAGATTTTTTAAGTCAAAGTAGAGTAAAAAATAAAACAAATAGTTCTTCGCTAGCTCTTATGAAAGGTCAAACACTCTATAGAGAAGTAAACTGCCTGATTTCTAAGATTTTACTTGCGACCTATCATCATACGCGAACTATTAAATTTATCAAAACAAAAAGTGTCGTAGGACCTTATCTGCGTCGTTCCATTCTAGGTCCGCTTTGGGTCAAAGACAAAGTCAAATAAATATTTAGGTTTAATTTGAAAACGCAACTGACAGACAAACGTACAAACAAAGTTTTATACGCATTAATAAAGTTTATTTGAGGATCTTAACTACGATCGACAGTCGACGCCAGAATTTGGTTAACATTTCTGAAATAACAAAATGCAAATTTCCCTTTATATTAAAGTCTATTTTAGCGTACTTTTGAACTTCATCTGTCAATGAGATTTAAAAATTCGTCAACAATAGTTTGCTTAGTTTATAGAGTCAATGTCAATGTCAAATTTTACGTAAATAAATGACAAATGTCAATAGTGCGTGGGAGTGTTGTCTAGTATTTGTTTGTGTTATGTCTAGGCATTCCATTTAGTTACTAAATCCACCATCTAACATCATTTTGTACATATTTACTGAATGAAAATCATAATTGTGTATATCAATATTTGTTTCTGGCGTGTCATCGTTTTAAATTAATGTTTTAAGTGCATAGTTACGTAATTTGTTTACAAAATACCTATATCTGACAATTATTGTTGATTATTCTAAGAAATATATTCGTGGTTTTTAATTCTTCTTCTTTATATTTTTTTGTCGACTGTAAAGACATACATTATGTTCCTTTACCTATTAAGTGTTCTGAATGACAAATTGATCGTACGTCCTTTCATATAAAGCGACATCTTTTTTGGGATCAATGGCAAAAAATATTTTAGGCGTTTGTTATTATTTTATTGTCGTGGCCTAAAACGTGGCCACTTCGATGGCGGAAAGAGTAGCGTTCCATCAAGTCTTGTTGTGTGGAGGTTAAAATTGGTTTAAATCTTAAATCTTTAAAAAAATAGATAGCCGGGTTAACTTCAAAATTATGTAGTTTTATTTGCTTTGATTATTACGCGTTAATTCGAAACGTGTCTGTACATTAGTATGATTAACTTAATTATGTATAATATGTATGTATTTAAAAAAAGTATATAAGTAGTATATCCGTTAAGCTAGCACCCATAACACAAACATGCTTGCTTGCATTGCTTACTTTGGGGCTAGAATGATGGCGCTGTGTGAAATTGTCCAAAGATATTTATTTTATTTATTTAATTAAAATTTAAATGTACCCTGGCAATCTACGTTCAGCTGAGATAATACCTACCTAAGAATTACTTAACAAATATGTATGTATCTATATAGAACCAAAACTGAACTACAAAATGAAAACATGTGTCGACTTTTTTAAATCACAAAAAAAACTGACAAGAAATATCAAATTTCACTATTTCAAAATGATAGCTTAATTTCTGGAACGAGCCAACTCAATTTGAACTTTATTACTTTAGCTATAAGGTATTTTTAAGCAAAGAAGCGTGCTTATATTTTGGTTTATAAAAAAGCTCACTTTTGTCAGACGTACGGATAAAGTTACTCGTTGTTTTAGGAACGGTATCTTAAACCCTTTTTTATTAAAAAATAATGGTGTTTCCTTTCAGCTCATTTCTCGTATACTTACTTATATTATATCGTTTTTTATTCATGATGGATGACGCTGTTATAAAATATGTATGTCAAAATCCAAATCCGTTCTATAATTTTTGCTTGCAAGATCCTATTAAAGATATTAAAAGGAGGATGTTGATACTAAAGGTTTTACCCCTGGACTGAGGAAATTACTATACGCACCCGGATAAAAAGAGCCCCATCTATGTCCATGAAAATTGTCCAAATTTCATCTACATCGGTTCAGCTCTTTTAAAATAAAAGCGTAACAAAAAAAGAAATAAACGGATTTTATAGAACAGGATTTTAATACCTCTGTATAACTGTCAACATGCCTGTCTTCTGGCAACTCTACCCACGAAATTTATTTAACCTTGGCAATGGGCACATGGTGGGTTTCGGTAACTCGAGTTTAATCTACAACATATGCTCGACTTTGTCGGTTGTGTATTTTGGGGATATGTGGGGCTGTCGTTTAGTGATAGATGAACGGTAGATTACTAAATAATGTGGCTTTTTCGTGTAACAACAAATAAATAATGTTGGTATGAGGTAACATAGTCGCTATCTTTTAAGCTTATAGCATGGAAAATAGACGAAGCTACTTTCATTTTTAAATAAAGTACGTACTTTTTTGTTAGTATAGTATAGAGATTCAGAGTTCAATTCCTAGGTAGGATTTCTCCATATACAATTTCCCTGTAGCAGTTTAGATTCATGCCAGGTTGATAGAAATTACCTCCTATTATTTTAAATCAAACACACATATTATACGCTGTAACCCTTTGGATAAAGCAGTCTTGATCTTATGTCAAATGAGAGCGTACTTATAGCATTTGAACGATTCTAAACGTATTTTTTTTTCTTTAAAAAAAAAAACGTTGCCCCACACTAGGAATTACTCCTGTCTCGTGGGTGCGTTTACAAACATTCATTACACATGCACAAACACCCAGACCTAGAACAATTTTAGTTGTCCCGTGCGGGAATCGAACCCGCGACACGCCGCGCAGCAGCCAATTGCTCAGCCACTACGCCAAACGTGCCGTCAATATATATATAGACGTCGAAAGTTTTTGTTCATCATGCATTGATCATCCTACACTAATTAATCATTTTCATTGCATTAGCCCCAAGGGATTGCGAAATAAAAATCTCGTTTAAAGTAACTGGCCATACTAATTCTAAACGTAACAACTTTCTACTCTAATTAAGATACGATCTAAATCTAATGGTATCGCGTGATAGTATTCATTATAATTTATGATACCACCATATTTGAAGATATTAGATTATGATATAAATAACGTATTTATCTATCACGTTGATCTGGGTATATAAATAATTTTTTAAATGAATTTGTGTCTGATCTTTAAGATAAACTTTTTTTTATTTACTTAGCTACCTACATATGTACTATCCTTAGAAAATCCTTTTCTCTGTGTGACATACATTACGCTATATTTAAAGTAGATGCCACCAAATACTACTAGATGATTGAGCTGTTAAAATACCTGTTTTCCCATGGTTAATGGTATTCCGGATAATAACTAGCCTATGTCTATATCCAGATTTCAATTTATCTCCGTACCAAATTTCATCTTAATCGGTTTAACAGTTTTCCCGTGGAAGCATAACATACAAACAGACGGAGTTACTTTTGGATTCCTAATATTAGTAAGGATTTAACGAATGGCTGACATGGTTCAACGTCATCATCTGCCTAGCCTTTTCCCAACTATGTTGGGGTCGGCTTCCAGTCTAAACCGGATGCAGCTGAGTACCAGTGTTATATATACCAGTGACATGGTTCAATGTCTGCCCTGATTTATCATCCTAATCTTCAAACGGCACTCCTTATCAAATATCCACGGGTCACAATTCGCACAAACATACCACAGATAAGGATCTTTCCCGTACGTCATACAAACAGCACATTTTCCCTATAAATTCCAGATAGCCAGAATGTTATCGACACTTGCATAACATGACAAATATGGCATTTCTTATTACAAATACCAAACCATTTTTTTGCAACAATATTTACTTTGTATTATTTTCGACTGGGGAAGTGCATTAAACATTTTCATAAGATGAAATTGCAAGATTTTGTTTTCTTTCAGAGACAAAACTGTGTTAACTGACGACAAATTCATACTATTGTCATAGTTAGTTATGCACACATACGACTATCATTGATTTTATATCTGACGGCTTAAACAGGGGCCAAGCTACTGGCGGTCAGGACAAGTCCTAGTTCAGAGGAATCTTGTCTGATCACAGGATTTAGATCAAAGGATTTCTTTCTGGCAATACTTGCTATGCCATGAAGTAGCCTTCAAGTATTTTATCTAATAGCCGAATGAGAGCTTCTATAGATTTGGTCACCGCTCTTCGCCTTGCCATCAGAAAATTGTGCTCTAACATTTTCTTTATTATCATCATCAGCATTTGTAGGGGTAGAGGGGAGCCTCTTCAATACCATCCATATATTTCCACTGACTTTGTAATTATCGTCGCTTCCTAGCCTGAAGGTGTCCTACACTACGTTTACCTATACTTGCAATATGTCACACGTCATACATTCAATAGTGTGAGTGTTACTCACACTCGCATCGTATTTAACGGTCAATAGTGTATTTTAGATAGCGATACGATGCTACACAAGTCAGTCCTCAGCGGTTACGTCCCCCATATCCTACGAAATCGTCCTCCAATTGTCTTCACGAGCAAATTGATTCAGATTAATAAAGTGCGGACGATAAGTGACGTAGTGTGTTATCAATATTGTTTCACTTGGTCGCTTCGACAGTTGCTCGAGCACCGGCTGACAGTACGATCGTGACCATCAACACTTCATCATCAGAAATCGCGAATTTCTTCATATTCTTAAACTGAGTGTAAAAATTGTGAATTAAGATTAATAGTGGAGTGAATTTTAGTGTTGAAAGTGTGATAAATAGTGTTGTTAGAAAAGGAAGTTGGAAGTTAGAGGTGTATCTTAAAATAAATCTGACTAATGAAGAGATGACGACGGTACAGTTGAATGGAATGTTAAATGATTGCCATACTGATGGGAAATTGTGAGTTGATTGAGTATTTCTTTTTTTTTTTTCAAATAGATCCAATACTTTTGAACAGTTTCTACGAGTTTTTTACTAAGTGCAATGCATTAGTCATTACAAAGCAGGATATAATATTGTGTGTAGTACTGTTTTTCTTGAGTCACTGCGATTTCACAAACGATATCACGTGATGCAAGTTTAAAGTAATATCGAAATGGCATCTAGATTTGAACGATGACATTAAATTCTTACATTGAAGTTTTACTTGATGAACTATCTTATAGATAAATAATAGAAAACTTACTAACACATCTGAAACTTTTTGAAGGTTACCGTTTGAACTATACGTAGACGAAAAAAAGGCTGGCGCGCATTTTCTTTTACGACATAGATTATATCTAAGTATATTATGTACCTAATATTATTATTAAGTGTTCATGTATCATTTTAAAGAATTCGGACGTTTGAAAATAAGTCGAAAACAAAAGTTAATGATGTCATACTCTGTGGATTCCTTTTGTTTATCTTACATTTTATGTTTTTCCTTCCACAAGTTAAAACAAGCTTGGTTAAAAATGTGTCATACAGAGTTTTTTCAAACAAATGAATAATTAGTTACTTCTTTTTTTAAACAACTGCATCGGCCAGTTTCTTTGCCATACTTGATGATGATGTTATCAATATCGATTTCAATTCGCTCCTTCTTTGTAATTAGTTTATTATTAGGTATAATGTGCATACTTAGAAAATATATTTAGTCTGGTATTTAATCAAGTGTTTCAACGTCCTTTGATTTTATTTATTCATATTATTTTCTGACCAGTTAGTAGTTTTTGTCACTTTGGTTTCAGCAATCCCCGAACTGTATTTCTAAAATATGTTGTACTAATAATGTCTTGCATTATGTATGTACGGGTTTTATTTATGTCTAAATATAATATGCAAGAGGTTTTCAACATAGCTAATAATTATGTTGTTCATCGATATAGTTGATTTTTAAAGAATTCATATAAAAATAAAATAAAAATGTATTGCGACATATCGAAGTACGCGTTCACATTTCAATAAATTACTTATATGTCATCAACATGCGTGGGATACTAAGCAGCTTATACTTTACATTCATTCATTCCCATGAAAATGTAAAAACATTACAATCACATAACGGCCGTGTAATCTTCCTGTTCATCAAACTAAGCATAGTTCACACCATGGAACATGAAGAAATGGAGTGTGCAAACCTATTATGTCTATATGAATTGTAAGAAGTTCGGTGGACTTTATATCTTTCAAAGTAAGACACGAATTTGTTAAAGAATTGGCTATAATTTGTTTGTATTATCCTTACTTCTTTATTTTCATATTTTATACGAAAGTAACACAGTCTTATATATTTTGGTAATGTCACCAAACCGATTTGTAGAAATTTAGTACAGAATCCGAGTAAAGCCGCGGCCAATGTACGCTGGCCAGATTGTCGTGAGTTTAGAAAAGTGCTTTTCGTTAGCTTTTTCTGATAAAAATCTGATGAAGTATTGTAACTGATATAATATTTTGGTACGTACTTAAATCTCTTTTCCGTTACGTCACTTTATGGAAAAAATGTCCAAACATTTTATTTTTTACCTATATTTTTGTAATACCAATATTTAAGTTAAATCTTACATTAACGCTCCATTTCTTCCTACTCCATGTTTCACACTGACGCCTCAAAGGGTCACAATAGGCATTGTTTTCAAGCCCATTGTCTGAAGCTTGTCACTTTCATTTGCTACCTTTTAGTTGGGCAGGCATGTCTGTAAGTAAAGCTCGAACTAATGGGAGATATAATTGGTGTCTATTGTGTGGTCCTGGCTTTAAGGACCACACAAATACATATCGTGGGTGTTGGAATGGTAAGGGTCCTTAAAAATAAATATTTTATATATTATCATTATCATCATCACAAAGTTCAAAATAAACTAATGAGATACTGTCATAATACTTATTGCTATTACAATACACCACAATGTTAAAATAAAACTAAAACAAATCATAGCAAGCAAGCTCTATAATAATAAGCTTAAAATCGTTTTCACGCGTCCGCACTCAGAATAAATTGGCCTGAATTGCATGGCATGCGCACACGCCGGCCGTAGGTAAACATCGTATGTCTGGATTATTTTACATTGTTCTAATAAGGATGTATACTAGGCTTTGTTTTCAGTGTATACTAAAATATCTTTCTTATTCTTTAGTGTTATGTAGTTAGAATTTTGTATGAAAATGTGTAGCCTTACGAATGAGTGAAAGTAATCAAAGGAACTTTCATGATGATGAAATGAGATGATATAGTTTAAAAGAGTAATAAAGGTATCTACTGAATTCCACATGATATTTTTTTTAGATAATAAAAAAACCTACTAATTTAAACAGGAGTTTAAACCCTGTAAATATATTTCTGAAAGATATAATTTTGCAAATTTTTTGAACAAATTTAACATCCCCACACAATGTTTTTCATAAAACATGTTTTTCATAATTTTACAGTCGTAGTTGAACCATGAACATGACAGAAACTTGTGTCGATATCAATCAATCCAAGTTATCAGTCCACTTACAAGTAAAGGCCAAATTAATTATATTATCAATACTCGTAACAATGAATAACAGAACAATAGTTTTAAAATCAAAGGAATGTTAAATATAACCGTAGATAGTAATTTATCTACAAACATACCACCATAAACGTCCATGTCATTCATAGTGTTATAAAACAAAAAAAGTGTATAAATAAAAAGTGAAAACACGGCCGTTCGTGTATCGGTGCCAAGGCCCGGCTAGTTATCAAAACAACCGGTCTATCTAGCGAGGTCGAGGAATTGATAGACTGCACTCTACTGGAGTATAGATAGATTCATAGTATAGATCACCTTGTGGCGTATCTTTAGGTGGAAATTATGGCTGAAATGTTTGTAAAACATTGGTGGAACAGCTTACCTATTTGATAGTGCGCCTATCAAATAGGTAAGCTGTTCCACCAATGTTTAGGTAAACATAGAAAAAGTCGTGATCGATTTTGCCCCAAACATTTAAATGGAAAGGTGTAGTCATATACTACCTACACCTACATTCCAGTATGTGCCCTATGATAAGGGTCAGCCTATGTTTGGGTGCAAATATAAATTACTAGCTGTTTCCCGCGGTTTCACCCGCATCCCGAGGGAACTACTTAGCGCACCCGGGTAAAAAGTAGCCTATGTTATTCCTTAGGGTCTATTCTATCTCTGTACCAAATTTCATTTATATCGGTCCAGTAGTTTTGGCATGAAAGCGTAACAGACAGACAGACAGACAGAGTTACTTTCGCATTTATAATATTGGTAAGGATTACTACATGGCGCTTCTGTGATAAAAAAGGTAATAAACTTTATATGACTCCTGGAAACGAATCCACTAATTTTATTAAGCATTCAAAGTCTAGAAAGATCTTAATTTATTTATGAACATATGAAAAGTCTTTAACTGTTAGTGTGCGTTTAGGTTCCGAAGTCACGGGAGAGGCTTCTAACTCATGTGATTTTTCAAACTGAACACAATTGCTTTCGATTTTTTTTTTTTTTATGTTTTATTGATTTATGAATAACTACGTATTTTATTTTCTTTTCTGTAATAAATAGGTATCATAATATCTTTGCCATTTTAACTTGAGTGTCGGCTAAACGCAAACTGCGCAAGCGCTTTTGTCCTTTGACAGGTTATTATCAATACATTACAAATAACTGCCTCCCCGTAACCCGGGGACAATAAAACTGATAACTGTTACATCACTAGCAAACACACAGACACAAAAACATATTGCTCTTCGGTCACATAAATCTTGTGTTGTGGGTCACAAGGAAACGTATGCAATTAGTTTCTATCGTACTTATTCCTTTTGTATTTGTGACGATGAAATAGTACGGTTTTGTTATTGTTAAACTTAATGATAAGTTTCACTGGTCAAACGATAAATTATTTTTGTCAGCGTAATACATAGTCTATAGTTATTTTCAGCTTCTGTCCCCAACTATTGGACAAAGATCAGAATTGCTCTTGAACTCAAAATAATATTGTTTCACAAAGACCCGTAGTATCTATCCGACTGGAGTGGATGAGCAGGATTGTATATTTTCTCTTTATCTTTTTGCTAAACAAGAAATTTTCTTCATACAGGAGGTATCTTTATGTTATTATTCTCCAGCATTGGCTTACTAATTTGGTAAACTAATAGATTTTTTCCCTTGTTCACAGGCCTCTTCAAAGGCTCAACAACAACGCTAGACGGGATCGGTCTGCGGCCGATGCCAGCGGAACGTCCAAAGACGTTGAGAAAGCTAAAGTCAGTGTACGACGCGTCCCCGACTGAGCCCCCACCCCCGCCACCTTCCATCTTGAGCAGCAATGGACAGGCGCCGGAGCGGAACATCAATGGTGTGGAGGATGAAGTCAGAAGACGAAGCAATACCACCAGCTCTACGCAAAGCGGGGAGAAATCGCTCTCTATACTTAGTCCATTTGATGAGCAGGTAAGGATAGAATCTAGAATAAATGTCTTCATACGCAATTGTTGAAAATATTAATAACTGCACCTACATACGAATAGGTCTCTTGGCGTTTGTTTTGTGAATTGCCTTTATACAGCTCGCTTGGCTTTTCTTTTGTGCTTTAACTTCAAACTTTTTGAGGCCTCAGCAAGTTTCAAAAGAAAGGTCAAAATGTGGTTTATACTCCAATTAGGTATTTCAGCTTACAGTAGCGTGATAAGCGGAATATGTCAATGCGTTTCATTAGATTACACCAAAGGCAATAGGGAACTCTTTTATCTATTTAAGATGGCCACAGAGTTCTTGGCATATGCCTAAAATATCTATAAATTCTAATGCGCACAGGTGTAACTCATGGTAGATAACTTGTTCTAATTCCCATGCGTGACAAGTAACAATATTTCATCAGGCTTCATATTATATTTATACGATTTCCATAATATAGTTAATGATAAAGATAAAAAAGGAACCGGTCTTTGTATATGATTATGTTACCATGTCCTGCTGTCGTTAGTACCTATAGAGATTGGTGATCATAATGGTTTTATCAAGTTGGTAGATGATGTTGTTGAAACTCTTAACAACTAAGTTAGTATAAACATGGTATGTATCGTATAATCACGAGACATGCTGGAAGGCTTACATTAAGACACTTAGACATAACTGTACGCAAATAATGGCTAAAACGGGATCCAAGATAATAAATTTTAATTAAATACATTTATATTCCATACCCGACAGATTTTAACAACTTTACGCTTAGAAATTACAACATTTCTAGAAATTATATTTCGATGTATTCCGTGACTGCATCCACATTTGGTATTGCGTATATTGACTGGCTATTTTCAATATAAGTCGTAACATTCCGTAGTTAATAACTTAAATAGAATTAATTAACTTTGAGGTCAGATCTCCGCGGGTCAAATTAAATTACATCATTATGAAATCACGCAGTGTTAGCATTTGCATGTGAAAGAGATGTATTTAGTTTTTGTGTAACGCTTTTGTATTTTAAAACCTACTCATTTTGACTTAGGTATTTTTATATTTTCATAAATAAATAGGTGTTTTTAGAATATTGCTGAGTAATTCTCAGTTTTAAAATTCCAGATTTCGGAAAATAGTTTGATCGATATTAGTTTTTAATTACGGGTGTATTCACACTATAACACCAGTTGCATCAAAACAATATCAGGTTACTTATACGTGAAACGGAAGAACTGTCAAAATGGATGATATAATTGAATAATTTTGATATTATTTTATGTTTTTCGTCGGAATATTTATGATATAAGTTTATTTAATTGTTATATCTATGTACTGATATCATAAAAAATATTAAAAGTATGATAAATATTGATATCGTGTTTTGTGATATTCATAAAAGTACGTATACCTAAATGATAAAAAGTTTGATGCAACCGGCTATAAATCTTACATGGGCACTTAAGCTGAGAATCTGTAAGCTAATTCCTATAGTATATCTACATAAGAGTCAGCAGGTTGCTGTCAGAGCTGCCTGCCCAATATACAATATGCAATCATTTAGATATTGTTAGGCCATCAACACACAATGCAGAAGTCGTGTCCCTAGTTTCTCCACCTAACCTACTGTAACTGTGTTATGTACAAAATTGCATTTCAACCGTAAACCCAAATGCTACACAACAACATGGGGTGTGTTGAACCACAGGTGTTTAGTTAAAGATAATTTCCTTATTTCCTGCCTTTGTTGGATGCGTCACCATGTTTCACAAAACCTATTGTTATGCCAAATTGTATGGCTGTCTGTCATGGTTCACGGGTTGGCGGTTACCTACGGCAGTGTAGTGGGGTTCAGCAGATGTCTGACTTATTTCATAACAAAAACGGTTTAGTTCTTTCATGTATATAATTACTGGCCGTTATTTGCAGCTTCGTCCCATATTCTCATAAATAATTGTATTAAAAAAAAACAGTATATAACTGCTACACCACACAGTCATCATGAGTTGTCATATATAATTATTGAATTGCCATATATAATTATGAATGTCGTGGTGGCCTAATGGTTAAGGCACCTGCCTCTCGTGTACGAGTGTGCGGGTTAGAAACCTGGCAAGTACCAATGTGACTTTTCTAAAGTCACATGTACTTTCTGAGTATATCTTAGACGTCACTGACTAACGGTGAAGAAAAACATCGTGAGGAAACCTGGACTTAAAAAGTCTAAAATCGCCAATCCGCCTTGAACAAGCGTGGTGATCAATGCTCACGCCTTCTCTGTATGAGAAGAGGCCTGTGCCCAGCAGTGGGACAATATATAGGCTGATGATGATGAATTATTTATGTTTGATAATTTAGACTGAAACACACTCATATCAATCCTCAAACAGCTGACTCAAATATAGAATCTGAACTTCAAATGCTATTGCATAAAAATCTTAGATCATTGACATTTTGTAAATGAACCATTGACATTTTAACAGATAAGAATAATGAAGTGTTAAATTATTATTAATTAAAACCCACTTTACTGCAAGGCTATGCATAATCAGCTGAACGAAAAAATGATAACCGAGCGTTGCATTCTCGTAAAAATCATCATTTGAAATGCAAATTCAAATGATAACATAAATTAAAATACACTTAAATTCACGCTTTGCATTTAAAGTATGCATTTGTGTGTGTCTTTGAATATTTTTTATTATTCCAACCACTTGTGTGAAGATAAGCAATTGAAAAACTACGTGTACATTAGTTCCTGTTTCATGTTTTCTTATCAATGAATAAATTAAAGCTGAAAGGTGGTTTTGAAATAATTTGGAATTATGCAGATGTTTTAACCACCAGTAGCAGTGTGATTTGTTGACGTTTCAATTAACTATTTTACCGAATATCGTGGTCATAAATATAATAGTCCAAAATGCCTCGCGACATTGTTGCTCTAAATAGTTAGGAGTAGTGCATGACTTTCTTGTACACAGATGATAAAATGTGTTTTTATTTCAATCTTCGTATAAGACTAAAAATAAACACCTAACCTATCTCGTCAGTTGTATTTTTGAATTGAAGTGACTTAAAACTAGATACCCAATTAAAGTAATTCATGCAACTTGTATGCGTACGTGCAAGCCAAGTGAACACCGATCAAACAACACCGCATCAGCTGCTCATGCAAGCAATAAGTGTCAATTGAAGACAATACGCCATTTAATGGCAAATAGGTGGCCAGGTGGCAAAGCAGGTGATCGTTGCAACTTGCAACTTTAACATGACACGTTATCGCCAGCGTGTCGGACGATCAGCTGGTGTGTCGAACACTTCGAAAGGTATTGAGAGGATTAAATGCAAATCAGTAATTAAATGTTTCACGAATATGGCGTGAGCATCTGTTGTTTTTTTACATGTTTTTGGTCAAGTTCTTAGCCGCAATAAAGTGGCAGTTCCTGTTACCATCGTATTGTTAAATGGAGTATACTTAGGCCCAAGTTAACGAACAAGAAAACGGTCCGATTAACTTAAAACAACTGTTTACCATAAATTCAAACTTCCAACTTTCGATGGGTAACGTATTATTTGAGATTTTTATTCCTGAAACGGTTACCAAACGGTTACGATTACCAACCAACCCAGGGATGGACTAGAAGTGGGTAACACGAAAATTCCAGCTTCCTGGTTAAAAACCTTTTCATTTAACGAACCGATTACGAACGATAACATTACGCCGTATTGATGACATAAGCAGTTCTATGATTTCAGTCTTCAATTTCTTGCACTTTCTCAGTCACGCTGACAGGACTATTTGGCACCAAATAGTCCTGTCCTGAAAATTGGTTTGTTATTTATCTTTTCTAGATCTGAGCTTTTAGGTAAAAACATCATTCCTACATGAATATCATAAAGGGAGTCGGAGATAAATATTTTTTTTTCGGACGTAGCCTATGTCCGTTTCAGTAAATAGATAATTATACACCTGCGTAGGCTATTTGGGTCAATCAACTTTTAAGTGTACATCAATGAGAAATTTCATTTTATTAATTTTATTTGTATTTCTTTATATTTTAACATATTTGCTGTAGAGAATTATTTATATTTTAAGAATTCACATAGAGCAGAACACTATTTTTAAATAAAATAGTAAATTTGACTCCGAAAGCAACATGACTCTACTAAGATAGTCCCTTGGACAACTGAATTAATATGCTTCTGAAACATTTAAAATTCAGTTAAATTATAAACGGTCACTTTATTCTCACTTAATATAGAATGTATTTCAATCTATCTGCCATAAATAAATGACGCGACTTTTAATTTATAAGTTATTCCCAATAATATTGTCTCTTGGACAACGACACACTTTAAATGTAACGAACTTTTCATTTAAGTTGTAAAATAATAGTTTATACGTGATATTTAACAGTTCATGAATTCACTTTTAATTGTTACATTCATGTTTGAAAATTTTGTAAACCTTACTGTTTTTTTTAAAGTAACTATGACGATAATTTGTCTTTAGAAGACAGGGACAAATGGTTGTCCAGTGGACATATACGGTTGTCCATAGGACATACTCGGGGGCCAAAGGAGATACTAGGATTGAAATCGCCTGTATTTGATCTTTTAAGGTAAAAAAAAAACAACAATATGACAATAATTATCAGTTTTATTATATTTTTTTACGAAAGAATCTTTTCTCTTTCGCTCAGCTAATTTCTCCGGGTCTGCTTTAAGTTTTTCTCTATAGCGTCTTGATTTTTCTTTTTCCGTCACACCCATTAGATATCTAAAAATAATTTAGAATAGAGGACTATTAGACTATAAAAATATGTTAAGTAAGTAACACACGTCAAGAAGTACAAAGTTGAAATTGGTCAAAATATCAATCTAATTTAAATTAAACAATAATAATAAATGCTGTAGTCCTTGTAAGAAGCTCTTCAGTGACTAATTATTGAAAGAAAAAGTATTGCTTTATGCTAATCCTAACATTATTGTCCTATGGACAACCAAAATGTCCCACGGACAACGGTTTTGGTTGTCCAAGTGACTGGTTGTCCGAGTGACATTTACCAGTCTTTGCGCTCCCTGTTAATAAATAATTATATTTTGAATTAGGTCTTACGCGCAGTCAAATATATAGATTAAATAGAATATATTTCACTTTAATTTACTAAGGTATATCTAATACTTACGTTTTTGTGCTGGTTGTCCGGTGGACACACAATAAAGCCACCCACTCTTTCAAAACACACTTGGCCGACTGGGGCCGCGGCAAAGATGAAATCAAAATCGCGGCTGGATGAGTGTTGTCACCAAATGAATCGACTTGCTCTCAAGGCACTGATCACGCAATTTGTGTTTTGGTTTCGGAACTTTTTTGCCGTTGTCCGGTGGACGTCATGATAATAAAATATATTAGGGACCAAAATGAACATGTAAAAAACTAGTTAAAATTATGAAGCAAACTAAAATCTATATGCTAGCATCATAGTAGATATTGTAATAAATAATTATGTAGAAGCGTAATTAATTGCCATATAGTATTTTTTTGTATAAATTAATGTTTCATAATACTAACCTACTGGGGGACAAACAATAATACACTTAATTAGATGTTTTGTCACCCGGACAACCATTAAAATTCCAGTATAATAGTGATTTATTTAAAATAATTTACTCGTATCTTTGCTTAATATTATGATAAATGCGACATATGCCAACAAACCACTTAATTTTCTTTAGAACTGCGATTATTGGTCAGGGACAAAACATAGTACTCACAGGACAAATAAAAGTTGATTGACCCATTTAATCATGATCATGATTTAAAAGATCGCTAATTATCACTGTAGCAAAGTTGATGACAACATACCTACTCGTATCACATTAATATACTAAAGTCACTTCATTTAATCTCGCTCTCACAAAAAAAAAAGTTTGAACAAAAACTGGTCACAAAAACTGTCACACTAATGCGGGCGATACCCAGTACCCACATATTAATGCGAGACGTGGCCACATCACGTGCTTATCTCGATACCAGCGTCTGGAAACAAGAGGATATACTCAGCAGAGACTAAACTTCAACACAGTAGGTACTATACACTACTAAACTTCTAATACATATAATAATAGAATTTTAGGATTGTCTGTATGTTTCATGCTCGAACTTTTGCAACAAAGTTTATTTTCATCCTTAAAATAAAAAATGAAATTAGTAAAATGTTTCCTGCCCAGTGCAACATACCAAACGGTAAAATTATTTTTATATTGACGTATTTTTACGACAACATTAATTAATAACTAGTGTGACTATAGTATTCTTGATTATTCTATTCTTTACGCCTCTTGTCATGAATGGTAATGGCATTGTCGATGTGACTAGCTGTAAATCTAATCATAATAAACCGCTCCCTCAACCATTCAATAGTTGTTAGATTTATAGGCTACTAACATGCATCTTTCTGTCGTTTCATGTTTATGTCCATAACAAAAAGGCACAGCGGGTGGATGATTTCGTCAACAGAACCCACAATATCTCTGTCAGACCACGTGCTCACTCTATATATGAAGTTCGGCCTCTGTTGAGTATTTACTCATGTTTTGTGGAGGCAGGCAGGTGTTACAAGAGGCAGATGTTTGAATGTCACGTGAAAGCGCTCCAAGCTCAATATGATTATGTTTATTGATAATATTGAGGTGCAATTTCAGTTTTATATGGTACTTTAATTTATTTGCGTTGAAAAACCCGTCGTTTTCAAGGTGTTTTGGCATCATTAAGACATTTCGTATGAATACAAACATTTTCCATCTGAATTTCGATATAGGAAGCTTGTGATGATACTGATAAATGCTTCATCTTATTTAATCTCTTACGATTGCTACATTTATTAGCAAAGTTTACGACAAATAATAAAAGAGTTATTGATGAGGCTCTTAAAGTTCAATAATAATTTCTATCGATACTTTCTTTCCCACGAATTCTTGCTAGCACCTTACATCAAATGGCCGGAAAAATAATGAACGAATAACAACTATAGAAACCGGATTAATGTTGACAGTATAATGGAGATTGATAGGTAACCATTGTGCGAAAATTCTCACGGTAGACATAACAAAAAATATAGATTTTTCCATACAAACCTGGGAATTAAAGGAAAAACCTTAGATTGTATCAGCTGACATATCAAGCAAGTTGTATAACTACATGTGTTTAGATTCTAATCAAACGGTATTAAGTATTTATAATGAAGCATCACCAGTAGAATCTTCTTTATTATATTTTCGTGGAATAACGACGTATTTAATTTCATTTGCTTTGATAATGTTAGGTTTACGTGAATAGTAGCTATTAATATATTTATAATATTTACGTCATTTTGTTTTGTTTCGATAATTCCTTCTAATAACAATTTTGCATGTTATCGATAATCCGCTTAATCAGTCATGTCAGTTTTATTTTTAGTTTTTCCACATGTAATTTTTTTTATTAATTTTATTATTTTTTACTTATGACTCTTTTTCTCTCTTTCCAACAGGAGGAATGGGCAAAGATCTCAGAAATAATGGCGTCGTTTGGCAGCAAGCTTGTGAGGGAGTCTGTTTTTGTGTCAGAACTTGAGCAGGAGTTCACTTCAAGACTTGGGCTGAGCTGCTCCGAGTCCAGCCTGAGTCCATCTGTGGCCTCAAACCTTGGACTGTGGCTGTCTGGCATGGGACTGCATGACTATGAGACATTATTCTTAGAAAGCGGCTTCGATGATATCGATTTTGTGGTAAGTACCAAATAAGTTTTTACTTTTTTATGTAGTTTTATTATCTGATCAAGCAAAAAGGAATAGATAATAATATTTTTTTTAATATTGCATCCACTTACAATAATCATTTGTTCCAGAACGGTATCCTAGACGAAAACGACCTCCGAGAGATGGGCATAGAAGAACATGATAGGCAAAAAATACTAGAATCAGCTAAACAATTACCTCTTAAAATAACTGAAATAAGCAATAATCATAACAATAACAATATAAGTAAAAGCCAAAACGAATCTGTAGAAGATTGGCTAAGAAATATTAACTTAGAGCAATATAGTGATACTTTTAGGAAACATTTGTATGTAGATATGGATAGAGTGAGAAGAATTTGGGAAGTTGAACTGACCGCTGTACTAGAGATACAGAAGGCTGGGCATAGAAAAAGGATCCTGGCTTCAGTTTCTGGACAGCATAACGGACCTGCTAATCATATGGAAGATATCAATGCTGATCTCAATACTTTGGTAAGTGATATTCATCTATTCAAACTATTACAATTTCCTATTAGAGAAATGTTACGTTCATAAGTCTAGTTACGCCTATAACCGCCATTCTACGCAAATTAAATGGGTACTTCGAAAGTAATTTCCGTCGTATCAATGACACTGCATATGATATTTATATCGACACTAATATCCCTTGCTAAAATATCCTCTACATCGACAGGTACATTAAACAATAGCTTGACATTATCATAATCACTACTTAGCAGATCATTTCTGTTTTATGTCATGCTAATAATGCAATTAATCATTGATTTCGCAGAAACCAACCCTTTGTTACAACGCTTAGGGATAATAATATCTCGATTGGAACGTATCTTCTTCGCATGAAGTTGATAGTTTGTTTATATCTACATTATTTTTATTAACTTTATTGTCTACGTGATTTGTATTAACTTCATTATCGTCAATTTTCGTATCTATTTTTTTAGTTTTCTGTACGGATCTAATTTCGTTTTGTAATAGAATCACGTCGTGACCAATGTCAATTTCCTAGCGGAAACCGATCGTCGCGACGGTGGGCATCAACGCCTCGATAGCGCACACTAAGTGCATACAAATATCAACTAATCTATTTAACCGAAAACGTTACAATTAACACGATTTAGTGATCATTAAGGCCATCAAATCCGTTCTAAAAATGTTTCGAAAAATTCGAAAGTTTTCATTGGGTCAAATTTAAATTAAGGGCTTCTTTAAGTAGGTACCCAATTTTATTAATTGTTGTTGTAGAATGTTTAAATGTAATTATTGACTAAATAATAGTATAGCTTAATAACTTATTTCATCTTTTGCACACGATTTAATTTAGTTTTATTCAAAATCTTGTATCGTATACTAAATGCATCTGTTCTTTTTTGCCTGACTTTCTGCATGTATGTTAAATAGATGTTTAGACAAATAACCGTATTAAACGATATCAAATAAACGATAATGCGAAGTTAATAAATGTTCATGGTACTCACGTTCGCTGATGTCAACACCATGCATACTAATGCATGGTCTCCCATACACCATGGTTGATCAATAGCAAGAGAAAGCGATTACCACACCGCTATAGTAAAGTTGTGATATACATGTTGTAAATATCACGCAACGGATTTTGGAGACTTGATGAGGAATTCTAAGCAGAATGATTGATAGACTTGGAAGACGAAACGAGGGCAATGCTTCGGGCGTGATAGATTTTAATTGTATGGTGAGAAGTTGAATTTAATGTATTAGATGCAATAAAAGTGTTAGCATATCCTAATGAATTATAAATGCGAAAGTTGGTGAGGATGTATGTGTGTTTGTTACTCTTTCACGTATAAACAACTGAATGGATTTGGATGAAATTAGGAAAGTACACACATAGTTTAAGGTCACAATTGTAAAAACTTATTCTGCATGCCATTTTTCATTGGTCAAAAAAAACAAGACTAACAAGAACAAACTTGAGTCAATCAAAGCTCATCGTATCATGCATGGCTAAGAAACAGACAACAACTAATACTAATAAATCAAACACAAATGATATCAGGATGGCTCAATCTGAGCAATGAAGTGAGCAATTCGCTCAATCAAAATGCTTGTAAAGAGGATATCCTTGCAGTAAAGTGACAATTGTTAACTACAGAGGGCGTTGCTATGATATTGGATTGAATGAAATCGTTGAAGCGATTTATGGCAGTCAAATGAATGAAAGGGTCAGAGGTACGCGTATGTTCATATGTTCAATCCTGACTATAATAAAATATAATGATCTGTGAAATGTAAAACTTTTTTAGACTGAATAACGTTAGCAAATGTTGTGAGTATTGCCATTTGAGAACATATAAGACCATTCAACTCCTGAGATATAACACAAATATGTTGATGTTCTAAAAATCAGTGGTCATCTGCGAATACTCCGATTTTTACCTTCAGACTTATTTACTATCAGATTTAGTTCACTGAGAGAGAGTTCAATAATAATAATGAAAAGGTATTCACTAGCGTACCAAATAAAAAGACACTAAAAAAGTGTTTGATAAATAAGTTTTTATTATAAAAGATATAAAAGTAATCCGGATATAAACCCTCCATACAAATAAAATTAAGCAAAGTTTAAACTGAAAATTGTTATCGAATAAGCCTTAATACACGTCGTTGGCAGGTGCATACTTATTGTGCGGCGATTGGCAATTTATTTCGCGAGGATATCCTTAAGCCTTAAGCGGTTTAGTATTATATTATGGTACACACCTGCTGTACTGGGCGTTACCAATAACTTTACGATCGTGTGTTTTGGCTTTATTAGCATTTTTATATGATTTTAATTACAGTTTTTATTACAATACAGAAGCTTAAGTATTAAGTTGTAATTGCCCATTAAGTTGACATGGAGGAGCTCGTGGCCAAGTAACAGTTGTATGGATCGATTGGTATAGGTATGCTTGCCGCGGTCGAATATTGGATGGGGGGCCATCAATACACCGAGACATCTCCGTACTTCGAAAAGCACGATTAGTTGTTGGTCCCAGCTGACAGTCTTTGACAGTCTTTACGGGTAGAATCCAGAAAGACCGATAACCGGTCCTACAAAGGGGTATAGTGTAATCCGTAATTGCGTTATGGTGGTCAGATGACAGGCAGTCGGCGCATGTAAACACTGGAATTCAGCTGCATTCAGTGAGACTGGACCCCAACATTAGGAAAAGGCTAGGAAGATAAGGCCATTTAATACGAAGATTCTAGAAAAGTAACTTCAACACTTACTACCTCAGTTCATTCAAATATTTCACCATCAATAAAATCCAAATTCATTTAAAACATTCCTTCCAATCTTTTTTGTATTACGACACCTGTGAGGGCGTTGCCTGGCTACCCCCCTGTTGCACGTGCGTGATTATAATTAACAGGTAGATGAGCAATTTAACAGGGATTAGCCGCTTTAATCTCGTCACAAATAAATAAGGTTTGATGAGGTGGCGAGATGAGCTTTAAATATATCATCGTTAAGTCTTTAAAGTGATCTTGATGTTGTAAGTAAAAGTCGATTCATACTCTGCCCCACTGTTTTTTTTTGGTGGTGGACCGCTGCTGGTAAGCATGAAATCTAGAGTTTGATTCCCAGATGGTGGATGATTTTGTGTAGATAAATTGAATAGGTAAGATGCTTCGAAAAACCATCACTTTCATAAGCATACTCTTTTAACAACATTATCAACACTACATAAATTAAATTATTAAATTTTATATAAAAAAAAAAATAGTTAAATAATATCACAATATTTTTCTAAAGACCTGTTAAGTACCATCTAATCTTAGCGTAAAGGCTAGTGCTAGACTACTTAGCATAAGTATTTGGCACATGGGTACTAAGTCGCATAATATTAGCATCTCGTCTAGTTTACGATTTGTGAGCGCTTGGCGTAGAATCTGAATTAGGTACTTTTTGATTATTTAGAGCTGTTTGTTCACTCGTGGGACCATAAAAAAGGCTGGTGATTATGATTAAATACACTTTTGGATTATTAGTTAGTCTTTATTAAGTCTTATAATAAAAAGAATGTCTATTAATGATATTGACGTAAGTCAGCTTTTTATTGACGCACGCGTTCTATACAGCATACATGTAAAAAAAATAGGTAGCTTGAATAAAACATCGAAAAAAAAATGACATTCATAGTAGGTATTGCTGCCACATTTATTTAACCTATTGAAAAATTTACCCAACTAGAGAACATTATAAAACTTCCCATTCATTCAAAAATATACCTGTACCTTTATAACATCCTATTCAGCCACAAGCGACGCTAATTCAGACCAGTATTTCAGTACAGATTCACATATTGCTGTGCATTTTTTTTTAATTTCACACGTCGGCAACCCTGTATAGGTAATTAGTGCTCAATTCGTCGTCTATTCAACTCGCATTGACTGAGAGTGCCCCACTCGGAGGCGAAGGGAAATATGCGGGAAACACGCGTGCCCTAACTACGGTTGCGTTGGAATAAATTTTGTAAGGTTTTTTTTATTAAATACTTATTTATGTGCATTTTGGGTTTATACTATGTAGATGTAAACTTACCTAATACTCTATAGGTAAATAATAATAAAAAAACTATTCATGCAATTTCTCAGTATTGAATACGAACGCTGCCTATCCACTTATCTAAAACTTAGATCTTGAATTTTTCCTTTGCTTTGATTCAGCAAAGGAAAAATTCAAGAACGGTCCCTTAGTATCAGAAAGCGCGTTGTATTTTTTACTCCAGAGCTAATAAAGCGACGAACAAAAGTTTCTCATGATTAAGTTTAAAGTGCAGTGTTCATAAAATATGTAACATAATTTTAAATCAATCAAAAATGTATTTCAAATTCAAAGCATTTCCCAGTTTCCCCCATTGCTATTGTATTTTAGTAAACCCGATTAAAAACATTGTCTATTTATTTGCGCTTCCTATTACGACCTCCAGACCTAGACTACCCACTTATTTTCTTTTCGGTCAATTAACTTGGAAAACCTCTAACTTCTCAATGTCAACATAAAAACATTGTCGGTTCCAATCAATATTTTATCTTGTTTTTATATCGATTACAATTTGATACGGACCGCTTAGTATTTTAATGATCGATACCTAGATATTATAATCTGATGTGCATAATATTCAAATGACAATAGTTTGTGAATCATATTTTTATTAGAATGATCCAATCCTATGTTAGTTATTATTAAACTTGAGGATAATCACAGGTAGCAAGTTCATCTCGTATGATGTCATCAAATTGTTGTCTTGTTTATATATTCTTTTTTTTACTGGTATTATATCTCTTTATATAAAAATGAATCCCTTATTCTTGGTCACGACATAACTTGAGACCGACTTAACAGATTTAGATAAAATTTGGTACTGATGTAAATGAGTCCCATCTGGGTAAAAAAAATACAATCACTTATCAAGTCGACTATATATCGAGTTTTGTAGTCACAAACATATGGAACTGATTATTTTAAACATAAAGTTTACGAGATTACGTAATTTAAACTGTACATAAGGAACTGCGATGGTAGACACACAAGTTAGAGTTGCACTAATAAAGTAGTTACATTATTTTACTACCGTACAAACTAGATCATAATATTAACATAAACTTTATCAAGTATTCTAAAACCGGTCGGCGGTGACTTCGAAAACTTATAGTAAGGTAACCGCAGCTCTATACTATGTCGTTCTATTCGAGTTTATTCTGACGGAACACGGGCCCTTTCAAACCCGTCCGTAGTTTTTCACCGAATGACACCATCAAATCAGATGATTCAATTATTTACTTGTGTACTTTTCATTGCCTTAATTAAAATTTTACGCCTACTGGCGCTGTTTTTTTTTAATTTTCCCCGTCGCGTTTTGTTTTGCACCTCTGAAGTGTGAATCTGTGTATGAGTGTCACTTTACGTTTTGTTACGTATTGTGCTTTGTTGTTATATTTTTTTTTATTTAATTAAAGCTCTTGACGGGCGAGGTGTTTGTAGAATGTTTTACATTTTTGCATATATAAAATGGAATAAAATAAAATATGGAATGGATATCGATAAAATTAAAAATGGCGTCAAATCGATAAAAAAAATTTTTTTCAGTTTGCGGTTGGTTTGGTATTTATATTTTTACTAACCAAACTTGTTTCTTCTAGAAGAGCAACATACAGCAGCTAAAAGAAGAAATCAAAGAGAAGTTACCACCTTCAGAAAACCTAAAACCTGTTCCACCTCCCGTCGTCCCTTCCTTGGCGCCTCCTGGTGGAGAGACCTTAAAGCGCAGCAAAAAGAACAGGCCTGCTCCTCAACCCCCAAGGCCTTCGGACCTGGAGATCAGGGCACCTTCAGAACTGCTGGTTGGAGTGCCTGGGGCGCTGAAGACTCAGTGGAAGCACCAGCCTTTTGTGCTGGTCACAGGGGCTGTGACTTATGTAGCTAATGTAAGTATTCAAAGACATTTTTTACTACATTTTAATTATGTTGTTGGTATAAATTCTAATAAACTATCTAAAGACCTAAACCCTTACTAAAAATGATATATTTCTATACTAATATTATAAAGAGGAAAGATTTGTTTGTTTGTTTGTAGGTTTAATTCAAAAAGTACTGGACCGATTTTAAAAATTCTTTCACCGTTAGAAAGCTACATCTTTACGAAGTGTCATAGGCTATATTTATTTCCAGAAATAATTAAGAATCCCTACTAAAACTTGAATAATGTAAAGCGGAAAGCTAGTCTTTCAATAAAAACATGAAGCATATTTTTGGGAAAGCAATTTCTTAGCGTTTTTTTTGTTTCACGCAGTACCTAGGATCAACTGTAGTGAAAGAGCTACGGGGTACCGAATCTACGAAGAAATCGATACAGAAGCTGAAGAAGTCTACCAAAGAACCAAGGGACTCTCCCGACATCATCCTCTCCATCAGCTATAGAGGTGTCAAGTTCCTAAATACTATTACCAGGGTAAGTTCAGATAACTAGCCCAGCTTTATGAAATATTTGTGTTTTATCCAGTTGAGAAATATTCGCGTGGTTTTAAATATTTAGGGGGTATTTAATGAAATTATGAAGAACACCTGTTAATAATAATATTTTCATTAAGTATCCCTAATAATGTGATATGCACATTAAGTGATAGGTTAGTAAAACAGCCTCTCATTTTTGAAAATTATTATGTTCATAAAAGCAAGTTTAATTTCTGGAAAAAGACAAACTGATCTTTGTATATTTTCTTCGTACTTTCTTTTGACATCCATCGAGACGAAAAAGGTTAAAAAATAAAACTATATCTCGTTGACATTTTTCTCAACTACGATGCTCCCAAGTTTGTAGGTCCAATCCTTGATGGGGCAAACTTTTGCGACTGTTAAAGGTCTTTGAAGATCATCCGAGTGTAAGACGGCAAACATCCCGGGGTCCCTGACAAAGGGCCCACGTCTCCGTGGCCTCCCTGACTCTTGTCTGATTTTTAATTACGGTTCATTCCTCACACTTGATCGGACCGATGACCAATCTCTTCTTTGTGTTTCTTAAAAAAAGGATTGTTTTTTCTCTCTTCCCCTTTTTGTACAATGAATTTTTATGTTAGAACCCTTCACGGTTAGTTAAGTGGGATAATTAGTGTTTTTTCAATGTTATGCTTGCGAAGCACGGCTGAAATTTAATTTGGACTTGTTTTTTTTTGCTTAAAAAATGAGTGAAATATTGTTCGGGACAGCATTCGTTAAAAAACTCCAGCTTTTTATTTAAAATGTGACCGGTAAAACATTTTCGGCCAGTCAACGATAGTTTCAGAATATTTTTCAGAACAAAAAGTCACAATTTGTGAACGTTTTTAATTAGAGTCTGATTTCTTTAATCAACTCTCGTTTCACTGTGATTGCACTTATATTGAATTTTATATGAAATATTTTTCTATACATCTTTTCTTTAAAGATAAACTCTTTGAAAAGCATTTTTATCTACTATTTCCAGAATTTGTAGTTCTACTAAAGAACATAATATATTACATAATTTATTTTGCTGATGGGTTATATTTTCGTAAAATCTTTTTTAATCGTTATTAGGCAGTAATAAAATTGTGTATTTGTAGTTATATAGATTAGCGTATGCTTATCCTCTGTTCCTCCCATCACAGGAGTTGGTATGCGAGCATGAGATCCGCAACATCCACTGCGCGTGTCAGGACGCGGATGACCTGACCCACTTCGCGTATATCACCAAGGATCATACCAGCAAGAGCCACTATTGTCACGTCTTCAGAGTCGCTACTATGGTGAGTTGATTTTTCGCTATTTTCATATCGCTTTTTAAAATATTTAAACTTGTTCGTGCTAATTATTTTATCCTAGGAAAAAAGATTTTATACGTCATCGCTTTCTTTAAGTTTTTTTTAGTATGTCAAATCAGAATCCAGTTTTCAAATCATCCTTATATCCATCGCTCCACCAGTTTAAACTAAATAAAAAACAGTGGAATTAAGAACCTCATTTTTGGAAATCGGTTAAAAAGATCTGTGTCGAATATTCACCATAAAACTATTCCTTTTCCAGGACCAAGCTACAGAAGTAATTCTAACACTTGGCGAGGCTTTCGAGGTAGCTTACCAAATGGCACTAAGGGAGCAATCGAACAGAACCAGAGTCACCCAATCTTTAGCTAAGACTCCAACCCACGACCCAATGACCACGTCGAACAAGGAGAAACCCAATGTCAACCACGGGAGATCACATTCCATAACCGAGATCAAGTTGAATGGACATCAGTTGAAGATTGCACCGTTACCCGCTTCGTTGTCCAATGAAGATTTTCAAGCAGCCACCAGAAATGCTGATGGCTCCAAAAGTCCCAGAACACCACTCCTCAAAGCTCCTATAGCGTCAACCGAAGAATTGTGAGAGGAAAGGTAATGTTAACTAAACATTTTATGATTACGATCAGTTTCCAGATCATGGTCGAAATGAAATTGATATAGTAATAGATGAAGTAAATTTTGATGTTGATTAATTTGGCTAAAATGTTCATGGAATTGTCTTCCCGGAAGATAAGCTTCCTATTATAATGGAAATATTAAATGTAATAAACGAAAATATAAAATAAATCGAAATGTCTCGTCTGTTACAATTGTTTTCAAAATCGAGTCAGACATTTTGGATTTGTGTAAAAACCAAAAAGTATTGTAAGTGTCTTTAGCATGTTTTTTAACTAACATTATTTTCTTTGGAAATGCAGTTGATGAATAAGATGAAGGAAGCTGAACAAAACTAGTTGAAATGAAAATTTTGCAATGTTTTTAATGATATTACTCGAATTTTGAATCGATATTTTAAATAGGTTTGGATATTAGTGTTAATTTAAGGTTGGCACACATTATTTGTTAGTTGTAATTGTTGTAAGGTACTAATAAAAACATGGCAATCAAAATATTGTTTTAAGTATTATTATGTGTTCATTTGGAATTGCTACAAGCGCGTTCATTTATTTTGTAAGAAACGATGTTTGCTAGTTTTTTATACATTGTGTATTTACTATTATTGTGCTGTATAGCGAAATAATGTGTGACAGCCTTTGTTGGATCAGCTTCGAAATTACCAGAAGCTGCTGGTCCGAGACTATTATATTAAAGGACTATTTGTATTTCAATTTCGACACTGCTTTTACGTACCATAACCTTATTTATATGAACTATTGTAAAAATAGTTAAATGAACAATTTTACTATTGAATAGTAAAATTGTAGGGGCTGTTATATTTATACATAGTAGGTTTTTATTGATTGTATATTTTTGTTTCTGTTAGTATTATGCGAACGTTGAATAAGTGCAGCTGTGTAAATGTTTTGTCCAATGATGCGTTGAAATATACATTTTTAGGTATTATTATTTTAATGGAATTGTCGTTAGCTTGTGTTTCAATAACGCGTTTTGGAAAAATCATATTCGGATATTTGGGTAGGCCTAACTATATAATCTCGTTTAGCATAGTTACGTATATATTGTAAATGTAAATAGTTTTGACGTAAGGGTTTCCATATATTATGAAGATGGGTTGTTAATATTAACACAATCTTATGACGAGAATAAAGCGAATACGCCTAAAATAACATATAGTACATAAAACATATCAAACTGATGTTACATGTTATTTAAAAGCCAGTTTAGCTAGATCTCTACTATATATTGTTTTACGAAGCAAAGTTTTGTGATTCGCTTGCATGTAGAGGCCTATTTAAAATGGTCGGCAGTTTGTAATTTAAAAATTGAGCTTCCGATGTTAATTTTGCAAGTAGTTTTATCGAGTTTAAAGTACATACAATAAATGTGTCTAAAAATGACGAAAAAAAAGTTTTGAAAAAATGTTTTTGATGTTTTCTTCAATTAAAGCAACTGTTTGCTCAAACGTTTTGCAATTGTTTTAAAGAAAATTTCGCTAATTTTTAAAATTTTGAAATTGTACTCTGTTTCGTTTTTTTTCGTACGACGTTGTACTCGTCGAGATTATGGCGTCATAATGTATGATAATAATTATTATAGTTTAAAATAACGTAACGTTTATTATACAAAGTGACGTCAAACTCTTGACGCCCTGAAGTCTGATTAATTGATTTGAGATTTGTGTAATCCATGTGATAAAAAAGTAAAAAATATACAAATAATTTTTGTTTCTTTCATTTATTACCTTATGCTTTTAAATTATTTGTATGTATATGTGACACGGCTTTATAAATGTTAACGTTGAAGTTATAATGTCATATAGCTAGATATATCTATCAATGTTCGGTTTAATAATGTAGATTATATCAATATTTATATAATGATATAGTATAATATATAATAGTATATTACATAGCGATATAAAATGTGCCAAAATGCAATATTACAGGTAATGACGCCAATATACAAACCCCATGATATTTTCCCGTGAAATTTAAATTGCTCATTGGAAACACCAACTTTTGTATCAGAATGTTTTATTTTACATTTTTTATTATATTTATTATAGAATTACCGTCCCTTTTATTGAAACTTAGCAAAAAATAAGTGCAAGTAGTTTTTTTACACACATTTTTTTAATTTGATTTATACACATTTTTAAGTGTACTGAAATATTTTTAAAATTTTGACGTAATGTTTTAGAAGTGATACGTAAAATAAATGTTACCGTCATTCATAGAAATACCTAAAATGTGAGCAAGACGAATAATTAATATATATCAAAAGAGGGCCGATACTAATTCATTTAATTTAACTTCAATTTTCAATAAATGAACCACGCAACAACTTTAGCTAGACATAGTTTAAATATATCACTGGATGTATACCAAAGAGTTATATATAATATTATATACCTACTTACTAGTAAAATAGATCACAACTCAATAATTTAATTACCTATAATATGTTATTATAAGTACCTGTATCGTTAAATCATATTGAGAATATATAAAATAATCACTGCCGCAAAAACGAAGTTTTCATATAATGTAGTGCTTCTACTTTTATAAATTTATATGTTCTTCAATGTACATACGAATCGGTTTAGATCAGTTTCATTTAACTTCACAGAAAGTTCATTTAATTCAAGAGCTTTTTTAAATGAACTCAAATAAACGCTTTCGAAAATACCTAACTATGTCTATGTATGGTAGAAGGTTATTGGTTGTGTACTATTATTTATTTTAAATGTAGTATTACAAAAGTATATTGTAGCTCAGAACATTCGAATACTATTGTAAATACCTATCTATAATGATATTATATTCAAAATTCAATAAACAGTGAAATATATTTGGCTTTATTTATTTGCTTTATAGAATAAACTCTAAGCACTCGCATTCTGAGGAAACTCATCTATTCTTCTGAATTTCATCTAGTTCAGCGGTTAACCGATAAAGTATAAGAATCAGACAAGGTACCTGTCTGATTCTTACGACACATTATGAAGAAAAGGATAGTTCAAAGCATGTTGGTGGTATTAAAAGAGAATATTATACATAAGCTCCTACGTCATAGTACGTTCTCTTATTCATAGCGATATGTGTATAAATCAAAAATGGGAGTGTACTATTACATAATTGCATCTTGATTAATAATCCCGATAAGTAACAGCCAACATGCAGCCATCGGCGATTTAAAACAAAGAAGAAAATATTGGGCACCAACTCAGATACGAATAATAGTTATAGTATAGTAGTACTTCCCCTGGAGCGCTATGCCCTGACCATGCCTGTCTTGGAGAGCTCGCATCAATAAAAAAAATTAGACTTAACTTAGACTAATTTCTGAACGTGTGGAAAATACCCTTTCCACACGTTCAGCAATTAGTCTAAGTCTAGTTGAAACTTATCTTTCTTTAAATTGCAGAGCCAAGTTTCTATTTTTGTATACATTTTATTATGGATATAATTTTAAAGATCTGAAACCCCAACAAGAACGTGAAGCTTCGTCTAATAATATATATTTTTCCTGCAAGTAGGAAGAACGCAGTGTACCTATTCTCAACACCAAACGTTCCGATCACGGGTCTCATTAAGTATCTAGCCATTGCCAGTACCTACATACGTGAACTAGTGCAAGGCTATTGAATCATGCCTAATGTGTAGGATATCATCGCCTCGGGGCTATTTCAATACACATTGATGGCTTAGCACTTCGACTGATTGATTTGTAGGTGTATTTAGATAGATCGAAATTGGAAATGAAAATTGAGTGTTCATAAATAGGTATGTATTTTATGATTAATATCTAAAATAACTAACTTAAATACTTACTTGAAATATAATTCCTCTGAAGCGGTTGATATTTGGGTCAACAGCAGCACTTTAAATGAGATTATTTGAGAATATCTCCATGATTGATTCCAAACTGTTTACAAAATATATTCCATGTTTCAACCCTGGATACCAAGTTTAATTATCATTTTGGTGACCGCTGGCGAAACGACAGCATTGACTAACAACGGTATTTTAACAGGTAAGTTGCGTGTAATTTTTTACTGCATAGTAGGCTTACAATAAGTACGCAGAGATTCCTAAATGAGATAAGTAACTACACTGTACTACGGTCATATGAGAATGATGATAATAACTCTGCATTTCCCTCTATTCTACACCATTTGATTTATGCCAATCTTGTCCGTACATTTCAAACGTTAAATGAATCTCAACCATACTGCTGCCTCCCAAATACAATTAAAAACAATACAAAACCCAGCATAAAACAGAAAAAACAAAACAAAATCATAACTCATTCGCACAGTAAAAGCAAAAAACAACGAGAAAATCCAATAATAAATTTTCTCCCGTTAGAAACGGCTATAAAAAACGGCTAATTATTTTTGCGCCATTAGCTTAGCCGAAAAAAGGTTGAATTTTAAGCGTCATTTATTAATCTTGGTTTGGCACGGTTCGACACGGTCGATTAGTCGTGAGGGATGGATCGGTCCGGTACTACGGACCTGGTCGTGGCCGGACACTTTAGATCAAAGATAAATAGCTAGGTTGTATAGCTTATTGCTTCGTCATTATGTAAAGGCTTTATTTAATGTACGGTTTGTTTTCATGCTGTGTTATCTACAGGGAAGTATTTTTCACATCAACACGATTTGAAGTTTGATTCTACACGATTCTATCAGGTAGATCAATTTGTTGTGAATGGGTAGGCACTACTTTATTTAAAAAAAACATGTATGCTAAGAAGGTACCTACAATGTACAAATAAATCATACAAGAAATCATACAATATACAACTAAATATACTTTCTTATGACTATACAGCTAGTCACTTTCATAAAGTTGGTAAAATGTATCTATCAACTTTATAAAATTGTTTGTTTAATCATGAGGTTGTTTCAAAAGATTCAACAATTTTGCGTACTTGTCCTTAAAAAGCAGTCGACTAATAACTTTGTTCGTAGGTATGTTTAGATTTTCATCAAATATATATTCTCCAATAAGGTTTTCTCTGAGCACAAGCCTTTACAATGATTAGTACACGAGCTAATGAGGCGTGACATCGATGTTCACAATCACGCCCCTTCGCTAGTTAATTTGGGGATTATTAAAGAATTCTTAGCTGTATGTTACACATTTTTAGTACAAGACTCATGTTTTGGTAGGTTTTTCTTCGAGTTTACTTTTAGGTACTTTATTTTATATATGTAATAACAATACAAATTATTATAAACTTTTACGTTTAAATAATTACCGAATTTACTCGGGTACTATACCAATTATATAATTGTGATAAACAATTTCTGTCTTAACACTAGGTTCCAATCAACATTTACATTGGTTTAACATTAGCTTTTAATATGATGTGATATTAAGGTAATATAATAGACAAAATTCTTCTAAGTATACCTACATAAACCAAGAAAAAATATATATAATATCGCAGCTAAATTCAATAAAAAATCTATTCAAAATTACATACTTGGTATATATTTAAGATCAACAGTTTAACAAACTGTATTCACTCATATTCAAGCTCATAATTTCTAATCGAAATATAATGTAACAATAAAGAAGACTTAACATCATAATTCTGATAACAATAGTTTCGACCCCATAACGAAGGGGGGTGAAATTGAAACGTCCTTGTGATAAGTGGAACATTTGTTACTAAATATTACACACTTTAAGTATACAAATGTTGTAGTTTTATTGGGCGCATCTGCTTAAATTTGTGGAGAAGACCAGTGTAAGTTGCAAATTTTCATGTTCGCACTTATGATCTTTTACTCATAATGTATTATAATTACGTTTTTATTAGTTTTATTTTTTACTTCTTGACATCAAATGGAAGCTTGGTATGCTCACATTTCGCCAGTTTTGGCAAGTCACATACTGAAGGTGGAAAAACCCAATAATACTTTATTCAACATTGTTATTGAATTCAGACGCTGACTTAATTTAATAGGTACATAAACTGACACGGGTCTTAATAAAATTTACTTGAGAAAGCACAAGCTCTAATAATTAGCCCTTTAACCTTGTATTGTAGTCAACATACTTGAGGTATTTAAAAAGAATTAGCCTCAAATTCTTTTATAGCTGTGGGTATACTTAAAACATTGATACCGTGCTTTAGCGTTCACCTAAAACCAATCCGAACATTAAACTTCCGATCGAAAAATCTTCTACTAAACCCGACCTTAATCTTGGAAAATTTAACATCAATTTTAAGCCGACTAACCTATCAGTTGGTCGGGCGGTAAATTTCTCATCAGTTTGCACCGATCAGCTGATCGCCCGTGAGCTCAACGTGGCGGTGAACGTAATTGCATGGCAGATAGGCAGCGATGCAACGGTTAAAGGTGTTCAGGTATGCACCTTGCAAATGTTACGTAATCATTTGGGGTGAGATTTTGATCGGTTCATCAGATAACTTGCCCTCCTGTGTGAGCAATGAGGGACGTTATTTGTGGACAAAAACATTTTTGTTTTTTATATGTAGGAAAATTCTGTTACCTTGCCTGTAGTATTCGGGACTATTTTGAGTCTATGATCTACCTAAAATAGTGTTAAGTGACATAAATATAAAATCACGGTTGTTTTTTCTCTAAGGTTGAGTACACCCACATTACCCCAATTATGTTAAATTCATCTGCTCAGCAAAAGAGCTTACAACAACAACTACCTAAGCAACAATGAACAAAACTGACATCAGATCACAAACCTTATAACAGTTGCATTTCATTTCTTTATCATTCTTATTTCACCCCCATTTCAAACCACTAAGAAAATAATGTGGATTTCATCCCACATTTTCGCAGATAACATTTTAAAAATAAAACTTGAAACAAACAAAGATTTGATTCGTATGTCGCGAGTCGCACGTCACGTCGCGTTCTCACTAATTGCGCACGCTCGCTGCCTCACGTAATTAGCACGTAATTACTCACTACGACGCTACTGTCGACATGTTGCCACGGCTTAGAGGATTGACACGTACAGTTTTCAGCCTGAAATACTGAAAATTTCTGCGGCTTTTTTGAAATACCTACATTATTTGGTACATTTTTTTTACTTTGACAATGAATATTTTGCTACCTTTTTGGGTCCAAGGTTATTATTTTTAATCTTAAACGGGGTAAGATGGTAACGAGCTATGTCCTCCTTTCGTTAACATATTATATATGTGATGATAGCCATTAAAGTGAAGCTATCATCTTGATGTCTGTCTGTGTGTTAAAATGATGTTTCACAGACTAAGCTAAACTAAGCCCCCTAAATTTAGGCTCAGGGGGGTTTACCCCATTTATTCATATTGTTATGATTAAGACTTATGTATTTATCATCATTATTACACATTGCATTAAATATTTGCTAAATAGTTTAATATCTATCTTGTTCCTATCTAATTTCACCTGTATGTATGCATCCGTCGCCTGGCTTCTAAATCCCCACCCTAAACAGGATTCTACGTATAATTGTATACGTAATATAATAATTATAATCATCTCAAATTGATGTACACCCTACGCTCTAAGCATCACGTATTGAGGTCGTATTAACGTAATTAAGTTTATTGCGACACCGTACGGGGTTGAGCGGGGCGAAAAGGGGTGAAAGGGGGGCGAGAGCTCTTTGACTTTATATCTTGGAAATTGTATTACCTACTTAGGGTATTGCAAATTATATTTATGTGTGACGGGTCTCTTAACGTATGGGTTTTCGTTGGGTTTTAAATAAAAGCTGTGTATTTTTGTAACGATTAATTAAACTGTAAAATACCGTGGGACTACGACAATGAAGTATGAGTAGCTTTTTAAAGTTAGTTTAACAAATCGAATTATTAAGTAGTGGTACAAATTGGATTTTTGATAAATAAAAAATATTTATTTGTTTTATTTACTTTCAATGCCGGTTGCACCAAAAATATCCGTTTACATTAATTATATTATCTGTCAGAATGGATGATGGAAGTAAATAATTTTTCTATTATTTTATATTGTTTACTTAATTATTATATCTATGTTCTGATAACATAGAAAATATTAAAAGTATGCTGATTATTGAGATCAAGTAATGTGACATTCTTAAAAGTATGAAGTTTAAATGCTATGAAGTTGCCTATATATTATTACTCTTGGATCCCTATTTATTAGTCTTGTAATGAGCCAAATCTAAAAAAATACATAAATAGTCTTTTATGAAGCGAGACGGCATTTTTATCTAGGCATAAATAATTCTTACCCATATTAAAATCAGCCGAAAGCCTTGTAATAATAGGTAACATCACAACAAATTAATAGGTAAACAAAATCAGTCAGTCAGAACATATTCCATACCTAGGTAAGTTATCGTAAACCTCATTGTGACTGCACAATAGACGGCTCATAATTCTAACAATAGGGCTATGTAATACATAGACTAAGTACATTATGTACTCAGAGTAACAGTGTACCATTCGTGTCCAATACTGCGTGAGAGCCGCACGTCTCGATCCTCTTTCGTATTTTTTTTTAATAAAGATTTAATGCTATCGGATAAGAACTACCTATGATAGTTCAAAGTTAAATTGTAATAGACAGCTGTGTTCAAAACCTGGCAAGTACCAATGTGACTTTTCTAAAGTCATATGTACTTTCTAAATATATCTTAGACGTCACTGACTAACGGTGAAGGAAAACATCGTGAGGTAACCTGGACTTAAAAAGTTTGAAATCGCCAATCCGCCTTGAGCAAGCGTGGTGATCAATGCTCATGCCTTCTCTGTATGAGAAGAGGCTTGTGCCCAGCAGTGGGACAATATATAGGCTGATGATGATGAGACAGTCTGTTGTTTGTTCATCACTGATTCTTCTTTCCAGCCAGAACACTAGAAAGCAGTGAAGGGAGTTTGGGTGCTGTCATAATTTAACGTGAAAAATTACTAATTTAATTAGTTTAATTTCAATGAAAGTTTTTGGATATGATAGTTTTTGATGAGGCGGTTATGGGACTGTTTTAATTCATGTTTTGTATAGTTTTAAGATTGTTGCAGCAATTAAAGAAATATCACCCTATTTTTATATCTTATTAAAAAGTAGTTTTAATTATTAAAGAAGCTAGTCACCCACTGCAAAAATCTTATCAATTATAAAATATATTACTTGTCTATCAAAGGTACTTATAATTATGACATGTTTTAGGCACCCTAGTATTTTTGGTATATAATATCCTGACAAGTATTTTTCAATACCCAAATAAAAATAGTTTCTTATCCTCAACCTATTTATCCAAAAACCGGGCGAGGTCTTTCGACCCCGGTGAATACAAACCGTGGTGATCTCAAATCTTATTGCGAAGATCAGCGGCGCGTCGCCGACTGAATTTCTACAGGTTTCAAGTGGTATATTCCCAATTCGACACATTTAAAAAAAACTGAAAAAAAAAAGTTTTTTTTTTACATTTTCTGCCCATCTGTTGACGTACTTGTACAAAACTTCTGAACTGATTTTGAGCTAATAATTGAAATGATTGAATGAAAGCATGAATGAAATAATATGGTTACCTACAGCTCGCAATAAATCAAATCAAGAACCATAAAATCAAGCCAGAGGTTTTGCTGCTTACACACTCTTCCAGCCGGTTGTACTAAACTTACTATCATTCATACTTTTACAAATATCACAAAACATGATATCTATACTTAGCGTACTGTTAATATTTTTTATGTTATGAATACATAGATATTCTAATTAATTAAAACAAAGATTTAGTATTTCACTACTATAATATATCTATGAAGTAAACATATACCTATCATAAATAAAGACGAAAAACAATAGCAAAATTATTCAATTTTATTTTCCATTTTGTCAATTTTTGAATGACAGTTCTCCCGTTTCACGTATAAGTAACCTGATATTTTTTTGCTGCAACTGGGTGATAGTATCTAGTAAGTAGAACTATTACTATTACTAATATAAGAACTAGTAAGTAGTACTAACTATCACAAATACAAGATACAAACGCCCCACTTGAGATAAACAATCAAAAGGCCATATGTTAATGATCAATTCGCAAGCAAATTGCAGTAATTACCTACACTGTATTGTTTCAACTAAATTCATATATATTATAGAACAATGTACCGTTGTTACAAGTTCACAGGTGAACGCATCAGATTCACGGTATCCAGTTATGCGTTATCACATATATGTAGTTTGAGTACTAATTAGAAGTACGGGGTTAACAGTCAAATTATTGATGCAGTTATTGTATTTATGTTTCTTTAGTATATTGAACAAAGTGATAATTATTACTACTTTGCGCACCCGGGTAAAATGTAGCCTATGTCCTTTCTCAGGCTCTAGGCTATCTGTGTACCAAAATCGGTTTAATAGTTTTGGCGTGAAAGCTCGACAGACAGACAGAGTTACTTTCGCATTTATAATATAGTAAGGGTTAATATAAAAAAAATATAATGCCGTTCTGTCCTTTTTCATCTCAAAAGGGATAACTTTCTACGCATCAGTGTACAATTCTGCGCGCATATTCAGGTTCACTCTCAGTTCCCACATTCTTATAGCCCTATGGTACGATCATCCGAGACAAATCAGGCGCATAACTAATAGTTTTACCAAAATGGTTACCCATCAATAGTCCAACTGCAGTTACTGCAGCTTAACTAACAATTTATCGAACCTCACGACAGTTACTTAGCTACGACTGTCTCATGAAGCGGCCACATGCTTTCCATGGTCTCTTGCATGCGGTCGTAAGCAACGTGAACCGTATGGTGCATAGAACCACCCGCCTCCTTCTTTATAAGATCAGACCTTGTTTTTGACCACGTCTTTCCCTCCATTTGGCCTAAAATAAACTGCTTCTCCAAACAGTGCTTTGTTACCGGTCATAGTATTAAAAGATGAATACATAAACAGTTTCATTAGTAAAAGTATGTAATGGTATTTCAGGCATTAATTTTTTGCTTACTAAACACACAGATATTACTAAAGTGGTAGATAGTCAACATTTTATTACGCCTCCTGTGGTACAGGTATAGAAATCATCAATTCCATCAAAAACCAAGCAAAAATATACATACACTAATAATAACCTATACTTAAACATAATTTATTTTATGGTAGGATAGCACTCAGTACTAAACCGAGCCTTCATACAAAATTTTCTATTTTTTTCTGTAATAAAAAAGCCAGGGATCTTCACCGCCACACAATGTGACCGTGTGCGCGGATTAAATTATATTTCTAAGCGAATATACTGAGATATTGTCCTCGAGGAAATTGTTTATGTGACCACGAACATTTTGGACTTAGGATCATCAAATGTTTAAAGTAAATGAAGACTTTAGTAGCGAACTGCTTAATGATACAGACACCTAGATACAAAGTAGTCCATAGGGTTCCATCTATCTCCGTACCATATTTAATGCAAATCGGTTTTGACGTTTTACCGTGAAAGGGTAACAAACAAATACCTACCTTCTTATACCTTCGCCTTGATACCTTTGGCCTTTGCTTTGACGTTAAGTTTAATATTTTATGTGACATAATTTTGGGCAAAACAAGTGACTTTCGGTATTGCCAATTCAAAACTCAGCCAAACAAAACGTTTATCGACGTTAGTCTTGTACATTAAAAAAAATATATGTTGGCAAAAATTCAATGGAAACGTCTGGGTGATTTAACTAAATAAATAAAAAAATAGGTACCTACTCCATCAAAATAGACTCGTTCTTCCTTTTTGGAAATCGGTTAAAAATCGTATAAATTAAGACTATCGTTAGATAATAGTTTATAGAAAGGAGATTTGCAATTTTTTATTGTGTCAAGTTCATGGCATACGCGAGGTATCAGGAAGGGCTGTTTAAGGAGAAATGAGGTTCTGATTACGTGTGGACGGTTGATTTGTTCACAATCGCTTCACAGTACAATGAACAGTATTTCTTGTACGTGGTCTGAAAAAGATAAATATGTATCTGGGTATTATAATGGATAGGTATTGTAAAATAGTATTGGATTAGAGATTACAAAAGAAAAAATGCATTTTTTTTAATCTATGGTACGATGTGCATGATTGTGTGCTTTATGATATTTTAAAATATGTATTTACGGCGTCTTTTTGCTTATTAATTCAAAATGACTTCGTAGATGTTTAAAAGTCTCTATAGAACAAAATAATTACAATGGATAGATGGTTATAAATACATTTTCATACGCAATCGTTTAAAATAACAAAACCTCTGCCTTAAATATTCCATCTATGTCTTTCCGTTAGATTTTTTCACGGAAAAATTCATGAAACGTTTGCAGCAACATTCTTCGACGTTCTCAATTGTGGAAAAATACTGTCACGTACATAATGTACGCTCTGTGCATTTTATAAGGAAGGTCTTTATGTTTTGTATCGAAAAATGTGCACTATATATAATTGTTATTATTTACATGAAATGCGGAAAGTGCTAGTCGAACTCGTATATAGATATACCTTAGCATTATAACGTTATTGGTCTGTTTTTTTTTTCGTGTTCGTAATTGTGGTGGTGCAAAAACAGGTTTGTAATTATTGTTAATATTTATATTTATATAATATACTAGCTTTCCACCAGCAGCTCGTCTCACATGGGCTATATGAATTCAAATTAAAAAATGACAGAGTTTCATACAAACTTTGCCCCACTTTTTCACCCCCTTAGGGATAGAATTTCGAAAAATCCTTTCTTATCGAATGCCTACGTCGTACAAAGAACGCACCCTCCAAGTTTCAGGTCTCTACGATCAGCGGTTTAGGCTGTGAGTTGATCCGTCAGTCATTCAGCACAAAGCATTTCATATGCATAGAGTAAAGGTAACTTCAATAAAAAAAATAACAAATTATACAATTTACTAGCTGTTTCCCGCGGTTTCACCCGCGTCCCGAGAGAACTACTTAACGCACCCGGATAAAAAGTAGCCCACAACCGTCTCCAAGGTCCCATATATCTCCATACCAAATTTCATCCAAATCAGTTCAGCCGTTTACCTTTAAAGCGTGACAAACAAACTTTCGCATTTATAATATAATTAATTGTGATTTTTTTCTTAGATATTATGATGAATTTATCGGTGGAATGTGCACTGAATTTTTTCCACCCTGCCATGTGATATACAAAGCTGGTTGTAAGTAAATATAAAGGTAAGTGAAATGGCAAACGTTGGATATCGGCGCGTCTCGCCGCCGCGGTGAAGTCGACTCGACGCCTGTTACACGCCACGACGCACACCCGCGATTTGATTTTACACATATAAATATAGAGCTGATAATATTAGCAATTTTTTGTGTGTAGAAGATGTGTTCGTCATTTTGTGTAACTAATAAAATCAATATAAACACATTGTACTACCTACTCATTACATTATCGAGATATCGATACTGTATTATCTGTTACCCATTTTAACAGGATATTTAAGAAATAATTCTCGACCAACTGTTTACCCTAAAATAGATCAATGTGTCAACTATTGTAGTATATTGTCATCAATATATGATTCGAATTTAATTTTTTTGGACATATCATAATGCTATGCCAAAATAGTAAACTGTTTTCTTTTGCAACAATATTTTACGATTCCCATTAACAGCGATGCGGATGAATATTTAGATGCCTAATTTGTTTAGTATATTCTTATTTTATTTTGTATTTATGATGCTGCGTGACAATGTTACAGAGAATGGATTACGCAAGCATCCATGTTAGCTGAAATGTTGAGTCCTATCTTAAGTTTAATAATTAGATGTGTAGGTATTATCAGCTTTATAAATTCGCCTATAAAAGTCAGTAGATAGTGTTGGTCTCAGTCGCGTGTTAGTGCGGATCAGTTGAGCTACTTAACACGCCGTCGAGATACGCTTTGTGAGTCTACTTGCCTGGGCTTCCGACAGCAGGCATGAAACACCATGTGAAGTACCAGTCCTTGTTTAGCATGCATAATTGATGGTAAATTGAGAAACAAATATTATAATAATTTATTGTCATAAGAATTCTATGTGGTCTAATTACCTATACCAAATTCCCAATCAATAGCATTTACGAAAAAAAAACTAGAGAATAGGTACTTTAAAAAATACATTAACCTCATTATTGTGAATTAGTGATAAAAGAATTTTCTTTAGTCTAAAATTTGAACACCAGTTATAACCGACATCCAAAAGATCTCATTGTGAAGAAAATCCACGCAATCCTTTAACAAATCTCATAATACGATCTATGGTAGCGCGACGGTGCGCGGGCGCAGTGGGGCGTGAAGACTCGACGACTCGCGAAGACGGTGACGTCGACCGAGAAATACCGAATACGTAAGTTGGGGGGCGTAGCTCGTAGCGTGGCGTAGCCGCGTAGCGCGTAGCTTCACTCAACAATATTGATAACGGTTTTCCTGAAGCTAGGTTTTTTCATTTTATTGATAAAGTTTTATTAGTTATTTTATTGTGCAATTTAGAATTATAACGCAATATTGTATCGAAAAAAATCTCGGTGCTTTTGTGGTGACTCACTCCAAAAATCGTTAGTCTATTCTTAAATTAAATTACATTAAATTTTGTATCTTAAGAAAAGTAAAAGACGGTCATTCAATTTCAATTTTTAAAGCATCTAAACCAGAAATTGATAAAACTTAACAAAGTAATCGAACTCCAACCTTATCCTCCGTCTAACCACTAAGCCTTAACAATGTTAAAATCCGCAAATCGGAATAAATCGCATTTTGTGCGCTATACAGACTTCCTAATTATTAATACAGAAATATGCAAAGTTAGTTGTCTTCAGACAATCCGACTCGATTCCTACAATTATAAAGTCAGATTGGAGTCTTCCATATTCGTTGTGTGTTAATGAAATGTTGGATTTTGTTAATTTAATATAAATAAATGTATATTTCATGAATTTTGTTATATATTGTTATATATTGTTGTTATATATTGTTGTTGTTATATATTGTTATAATAATCTCATTATCTTGGAATACTTTTCTTTGTAATGGTTATTTAAAATGTATTATTTGGGGGTTTAAACTATTAAATATGAACGAACTAGGTTTATAAATCTAAGATTGTGGTAAACTTCTACATACATTTATTACTATTAACGACTCAGCATATTTCTGTACAAAACAGATAAAATTTACTAATGAAGAAATTGTAAATTCACTTAGTTGAAATTTTCACAAAAAACACGATTCTTTAAAACGTAAAACCATTGAACCTATTCAGACATAATTTTGGTATGGGCATAGACTTAAACACTAGAGAAGAACATAGGTTTGTTCTTATCCAGTTGCACGAACAAGTTCTTCGAGGATACGAGTGAAACCGCGCGAAAAGCTAGTATTATATTAATCAAAGCACTGACCACTCAAATTCTAATCAACTAAAATACTCCGGGACCTATAGCAGGAAGACAAAAGGTCCGATTCCCCATAAAAACTCCATCGGCATCCCAATTTGTCGGTGAAGTTGTGCCTGCGATTGATCGACGTTGATTAATGTCTGTCCGTCTGTCTGTCGATTAAAAAAAACTTTGTGTTTCAGTGGTACAGCCGGGGTAGGAAAGGCGTGGAGATGTTGTTTTGTTTTCGCGAACAAATCGAAGGTAGTTGGTGTAATATTTATAGTATTTTAATGCTAATAAACATTTGATGCTTTAGTTAGAACGAATAACCGTTTTAACAATTTTAAATAAGTAATTAACTTATACATATAATGACGAAAATATGTACAGACATTTTGTATTTTTGTTTAAATATTTTGGTCCATATTAATCTATAATCGAAAGCAACAAATCCTTTTAAACACTGTGAGATCTAGTGTCAGCTTACTTGTATTTGTTAAAATCCCAAACTCTCATCCCCCAGAATTTTCCATAATCAGGCTTTTTTGTCTCACGCAAAACTCGTCTCTTGCCCATGTATGTATTACCGGATACTTCTGACGATATTCTCGACTTTTGAATTGCTTTGGGGTCTTTGTTTCGGCCATGACCCCTAATATTTTGTTCCTACAATTAATTTTGTCATAGTGAAAATTCAAAAAAATCTGTTCGTCTCTACGCCACTCTTGTGCCAGCGACATTTGATTTCGGTGACATCTGGCGGAAGTAATGGATTTTTTCAGTTAGCTGAAGGTGAAAATTTAATCTATGATGATAAGTGACGACCGAAAAAAAGATTTTACGGATATTCTTTGCGGATTTTGTACGAATTTTGCGGATACGGTGTGATTTTTATGAATTTACGTATAGGTACTCGTACGTTCATGAATAATCGTATTGATGTATAAAATATTTATTATGTTCATAAACAGTCTACATAAATATTTATAAAGATAATACTTGTCACTAAATATTTACTATCAGGAAAATATTTTGTTATATATTATAACGCCTATATATTAATGATTGACATAACTAAAATATTGCTTCCCCTGTCTAAATATGTACAAAAAACATCTAATTATATTTCAACAAAAAAACAGATCCCATACCTACAAGCACGTATATATACCTAGTTACTGAAAATCAGTACCTCTATTTCAATTTCAGAATGTGTGAAGCTCAGTTCAAGTTGAGGAGACAACAAGAAACTAAGTTATAGTTCAATTTGCAGACTATTTTGAGTGCACGCGTCATTGTTATGTAGACCCCCAGGCAGACTGGCGACGAACAGTCTGAACCGATTATCAAAACTAATCGAGATATTTGTCGATATATCGAGTGATTTAAAAAACATTTTGGTCACACATTTTGGTTTTGTTGCGAAAAGACCATCGCTATTTAAATTAAAATACTAGATTTATAATACGGCACAGAATGTAACTGGCTATGCTCTATCTTAGACTGACCGTAAACTTGTTTGATTTTTTATTCAAGAGCAGTCATAAAATAAATATCTAACTTAATATCTTTATTATAATTTTCAAACTTTTCAACATCGGCGCCAAGTGACCAATGGACGCAAACTTATGAATGGAAAATTAACAAGTATTTACCTCATTCCATGCCCTAATTGGTTAATTGTAACAGCTAATCCTTTCTCCATATTTATTTTATTTTATCCTCGTAAGTCAATTGAGCTACACAATAGATATTAGCCTCCTCCTGCCAATGCAAATATCATAGGAAATATTACCAAGGTACTCGAGTGATAAATACCTATCACTAGTAATTTTGTTATATTTTGAGAATAGGGCCTCTAACTCACAAGAGGCAAACTTGTCTCCCAGCCCGGTTCTGCGTAATGCGCCCTAACTGCTCAAGTATTTGCTAACTGCTCTTTGATGACTTGTTCGGTTCAACTTGTACACTATGCCCGAAACTTTGGTAAATAAGTTTTCGAAATCACTGGTTTAATTTGGAGATTTTTGCAAGATTTGAGTGTTAGAAGGGTCTTGGAACCATGAAAAATAATATTTGTCCTAATTAAATCCTAACCTCTGGCCCTTTTAGCAAAATCTTAGTATCGACATGACTTAGCTAGGATAAGCGGTAAGATATATTTCGAAATAGAAGGAAAGTGATCTGTGCTGTGGAAAAAAATATGATTTCTGAATAGTTAGTTTAATGCAGTAAATTCAATAATAAAACCTTACCCTCACTGGTAGATTAATAGGTACGCCATGTTACAGATAATTTCTGATGGTTTTCTCTCAATCCTAAATCAAGACGTATGAAAATAGAGCAAAATTATTAAGTAGTAGTAGTTTTCACGTAAAAGCTTAACAGACAAACAGAAAGATAAACAGACAGATATTTACTTTCGATTAATTGATTTTTCGTAAGGAAGTAAGGATTGGAGCAGGGAGCCATTTAAAATTTTCCCATATCTGTATGTAAAAAGGCCTGATTTTTATGTTGCCACATTGACTGATAACTTGAAACAATCCCTTACATCGAGGTACATTATCAGGCTTGATCAAACCTCAAGCAAATTACACCCAATATCTCTCAAACTTCCTTATCCGATTAGACACTTAACAAGGCTGAAACAAATGCGAACCTTCTTCAAGAGGCTCGTATTCAACTCATGCGCATATAATAGAAACCCGAGGTTTTCAGGTCCACTGCAAGTTTCAGCTCGAACGAAGATAAGGTTCGTATATAAGGCACGAATGGAGGGATCTGAATTCAGTTCGTAACTCACCGTGCTGTTTGGTGTTTGATATAGTGAAAAAAAGGTCTGAATTAGTGAAGTTTTGTGTGATTACAGTAAAAAAATTGTTTCTATGTTTTCACCTTTTAACATTACTCAAGAAGAACCGCTGTGTAGGTTGTGTCTTCTGTGTAATAATCTTAATTCTATATTGTATTTTTTTACACCTGTTGGTAGAGAAAACATGTTGTATGTAGGTATGAAATCTAACATAGCGCGCATTGCGCCAGTGGTGCGGTCGATACTTGCATGTCAGATAAATGGTAAGAGAATAAATGTGAATAGTAAGAAGTCTAATGTCAAAATATGAAGATTTTTAACAAATATTATCTCATAATAACATTACAATTCAAGCAATATCGATTTGATATTAATTGAAGCATTTTATCCGACTTCAATAAAGAGAAGGGGGGGGGGGAATTATCTTATGAGTTATTTATGTGATTATTTCTCAAACACAGTAGTATACGACAATGATTTAGTGAAATCAGGTTGGTGATAACTAAAATAGCATTTCATATGCTGTTACAGGAATACTTTCTTACTCAGATTTTAATTAAATCGATAAAGAGGAAAACTTTAATATTCCTAAGCCAATGCATTGCAAACCAACCTTTAATCAAAACACCATCTTCTTTCATTACATAATCATAAAACTCATTTCATTTCACCATTATATACCTAGCTACCTATATACCGATGTACCTCGAGTTCACTACCGCGGGACAGACGTCCATTCATTCCGAGAGTCACGTAGGGTAATGTATATTCTAATATATTTGAACTGGGAACGACTTTTCGTGCCTACCGGCCCGTGCGGTCTGCGGTCGGTAAAGAGATGGGACATTGTCGATGTTTCGATATTATTACGTAATAGTCAAGTTTTTCAGTATTTTCTACAGCGACAACTGGCGAATGAGATTTTTTTGCTTAGTGCTTAGTTTGTTGGAAATACTGCTTACATTATTTATGTCATCTTAAATTTTAACAAAGATGACTATTAATTACCATTAACTGAATAGGACTAGGATCATGAATTTATCATTATATAGCCATACTTGAGACTATTTTTATATTTTTTATATCCTGTATTAGTTAGTAGTTAGTTAGTAGTAGCCAGCCCTTTTCTATAGCCGCATCCTTTGCACGGATTACTCCAAGACTTGACTTTTAATTCTATTAGGTAATCTATTTCTAGTTAGTTATAATTATTCTTATTAGTAATAATATCGATACTTTTTCAATAAATGCGTCACAACCCTAGAACCCCGTATTTACTCCGCACCTCGCCAGTTCATCTTCATTTTTTATCTCTTTCACTGGAAAAAGGGCAAAAAAGCAGGAAACCGCTCTAGTAATGAGTATAAAAAAAAACTAAAGGAAAGATATCCTCCTCCTTTCGTATCGTACCTGTATTACTGTGGCCTACAAAATGGGGGATTTATGATACCTGTATAATATCTTTGTTAAGTAAAGATATTAAATATAGTGTGTTTTCTGAAAGAAACATCCTATGCTTTTGTGTAAAATATGTACCTATACAACGTAGTGTAGGAAAATGAGGTAGCTTTCGTTCGTAGTCAAAATACTTGCATAATTTTAAATCAAGATTATGCTTTTCTTTCTTTTACGTGAATGCGGTAGAGAGAATGAAAATACTTGGTTTTCGAATTGGGTCCGAAACCAAGATAAAAAGTGTGTATAAATCTAATGTGTTACATCCAAGTTATAGACTAGGTATATATGTACCAAATTTCCTTCAAGGCCATTCAGTAGCTTTTAAGTCGATGAGTAATACCAACTAATTACGTATATTTTATTAAAAACTTTCTCTTAGTATCAAAGTATTCATTAGCAAATTATTCTTCGCCTCAATGAAATCATTATTCCTGAACCATTTTATTAAAATATACAAAATGACACACAATAACAACAATATTGAGCAAGAAACATAATTGAACGAAGCCTGATCCTCAGTGTGACACAATTGGAAGATTTCCTTCAAGTAAATTGGTGTCCCCTTTTAACTAAATATCTTGAAAATTGGAGGGCAGGGGATAACATCCCTTCATTCAATATAGATAGGGATGGGTGAAAATATATAGATATATTGTAATTTGAATGTAGGTATGATGAAGGACTTTGTATACTCGCTTAGGTAGATACAGACAAATAGGTTTATTGCGGCTTTAAAAAACACGAATACGACAGAGAAAAATATATATTAAATTTAATTTTAAAACATATTAATTAACATTGGCAAATAGTAATTTGAAGACCATGTAAGACTACATTAATTCTATCTCATAAAATACAAAATACAATTCACAAAATTACATTCATAAATATTAATTACCTACCTAAATTATCACAAATTGAAAACTATAATTTAATTAATTCTAATGAGTTAATTACAAACAAACCTTAATTAAATTAGCTAAAACAATTTTATTGCTACAAAATTTCCAATTAAAACACACGAACATTACTGGGAAAGCCAATCAAATCCCACACATTCGCGCAATGGCTCGTAATCTAATAATAACACAATAACACACAAATAATACACAAATTAGATGTACATTTTGTCGCAAAATAATCATTATTTCCAACACAGGTCACAAAACAGCAATGTTATTTGAGAATTAATTAAATCGTGTAACAGGGCGTGCTGATTTACGGGCGCGAGTCAGACGTACGACATACCTGCATGCGTGACGTCACATGCCCTCACATATTACATTATTTAGATACGTTATACCTACTGATTGTGAAGATACCCTGGTTAGGTAGTATAAGTTAGCTAGGAAGAAGTTCAGCTTTCTTTAATTGATAAAAAATAATGACCGATTTTGACCCTTAAATTGTTTTTTTATTAATTTTAGGCCAGTCAGGTAAATAATATTTAGGGAATGCGACATTTGACTTATACATATGGTTGGAATCGCCTTTTTATCCATTCCAACCATATTTATATAAGTTAATTTTGCAAAAAATGTCGCTTATCCCCCTTTCGGCCGTTAGGCATCGAATATATTATTTATTATAGGTACCTACATAGCTTTCAGTAGCTTTAGAAAAAAGCATCTAATTCGATCCATTTGTCTACCTTTTTTTTCTCTTCTCGGACAAACAAAGAGTCAGTTATTTTTGTATTGGTAGAGTTATACCTACAATAAGATAGATTACAGTTACGTAATATTTAAGAATCTAAATAATTCCATTACTTTTACAGCCACCAAAATGTATTTTAATAGCCGTGTTAAAATTTACCACTACATCAGCTGCCTAGCCTTTTTCGACTTCTAGTCAAATACAGCTGAGTAACAGTGCTTTATATGGCGCGACTGCCTATCTGACCCCCACAACCCAGTTTTACCCCGTGGTTGTCAGACTTTCTGGCTTCTGACTACCCGTAACGACTGTCAAAGATCTACAAATGACAGCCGGGACCAACAGCTTAACGTGCTTTCCGAGGCACGGAGGAGTTTCCTTATGTTATAAATTTTCACCCATCCATGGACCGATCGCTCCAAGCGTACCTTAACCTTTGATCGATCGACCCGTGCGGATGTTACTTAGACACGAGTTCCTTCACAAAATTGACTACTATATCCTATATCAAATTAGTCGTAATCAACACATATGACCCTCATCCACCAATTCGTGAACAGACAATCAATACTCAAGTATCCCTCAATCAATCACGAAACCAATCACTAACATATTACAACAATAACTTTTGTTATAAAGAGCGTTTTCCAATGTTGTCGACACGCGGAGGCGGGGAACGCAAATCGTCGGCTGCACCCAACGACAAGACATTTGTAGGCAATGATTTATAGTCGTCTGTTATCGACACGCACAGCGTACCCTTCTCTTGAACGGAGCCGATGGAATAGTGTCATGTGGAAAATAACTTGTGGTAACAGTGCCCGTGTATTTATCTGGTATATTTGTCAGTTTTATGGTGTTAGGTTTCTTGAAAATAGGTTTTTGCAGAATGCCTGCTGTAATCAGCTGACGCCGTGGGTAGGCCACGCCGTTGCTCCATTGAATGCTTAGATATGGTATTTGCTACCGATTGCATGTATATAAAACATAACGTATACTACTTAGGTATAGTCTAGCTACCTCTTAGTCAACAAAAAAATGATCCTGTACATATTTCATACCTACCACATACTTCTTACAAGTTTTAGTTTTTTATTAAAAGCGTTATGAACGTCACCAAGGCCTTATCTAACTCCTTACCGGTTATCTAAATCGGTTAAGCCGTTTTACCATGAAAGCGTAACACAATATAGAATAGCATGCCTGATAGATTTATATTATAGTACGTAATTTCAAATTTTTCATTTGGTTTGAAATTCGTTGATAATATAGTAGATGCTTCAAAAACTGACTCCAAACTACCGACTCCACAGCATCAGTTTCCCGCAACTAAATCGTAATGTCCATTAGTGCGTAAAGCCCCCGCGCTCACCGCCTGCGATTTTTTGTAAGATTTTCCGCGCGAATGCGCATACGCTGCGACTGATTAATCGCATATTGATTGTAGCCGACGGATACAGGGTTTAGTTGTGAATCCTTCTGAAAGTAGGTGAGGTGGGAGTTATAAAGTTTGAACATATTTTTTATTATGAAAACTATAGGTAGTCTTGAAGAGGATATGTCTAATGGTGAGAAAACTTAAACGTTACCTACTTACCTACGTAAAGAACGAGTTACAGTTGAGTGACTTTATTAATGTTACAAGTTGTGATAGAATTGTATTAGTTATAAATACTAATACAATTCAGTACTAATACAGTTATACTAATCCTTTTTCGCTCATGTGAAAACATGCCTTTCCACTACGTATAGCACTTAAGCATTTATGAACTAAAATATTTTCAGTAACACTGGGTAAAAAAATGGTATTTCAATTACATTATCAAACAAAAGCTTACAAAACAGAACATAAATCAAGCCTTCCACTTCCGTAACCATCATTCAATGTAGCTAGACAAAATCAAAACAGAACACATCTAAATATTTAACTAAAATTTCATTTAGCCGGAATGCGATGCCATTGACGCGTAAACGCGTCGCCGACACGCGCGCATCCGCGTCAAACGCAACGGACGCGTCGTGCGGCCGGTGAGCACGTGTGAGGGGGCACTTATAGCTAGTCATTTTGTTATTTAAGAGTTAGTTGTAGTTAGATAATGTTGTATTACAAAATTTCCTATTTTTGTCTGGAATTTTCTGCCTTCTCTGAAGACTTCAAGACGTTTGTAAGGCAAAAACTAAAATTTTGCTATTGTCATTACGTTCCATGTTACTAACTTCTTTATGTTGGATTATAATCTAACTAAATACTATTGAAAAATTTTCAAGTCTACAGTCACGACATATTCGTTTGTTAAAAAGTAAAACGAAAATTCGCAAAATATTTGTCCCATTGAATTTCAAGCTACTAACTTCTTAATGTAAGAGAGATGCTATTTGCAATAAGTTCAGAAGTTCTAAAAATTACATCGTACACTTCATCATCATAACACACAATATTGTCCCACAGCTGGGCACAGACCTCTTCTCATACAGAGAAGGCATAAGCATTAATCACCACGCCTACTCAAACCACAAACGCTTACTTAAACGATTTTTTTATATATTATACATCACCTTCAATCTAGTAAGCTCGCTATATAAGTAAAGTTAATACAGGTACATATAATATAGTTCCGCCACGTCTTCTCCTCCATCCATGTGTGAAGTGATGTCGGAGCCGCAAACCGCCAATTTGACTCGCGAGCGTGGTCAAAGATGGCGCCGTGTCACAATTTGCTCTAAGCCTCACGATATTTGGCAGAGGAACGGTTTGATTACACAATATTATACAAAGTTAACACACGGTTTACGTAGAAACATCGTGCGAATTTTAGATAATTCTTACAATGGACTTCAATGCCAACACAATGTATACTAATCTACTTGTGGGTCTAAATTTCAGGGACTCTCCCTGAAATTTACAAGCTTTACAAAGGAACTAAATTCTATTTTTGATTATGGGCCATGGCATTAAGCTAGTCTAGTTGTGCTCACTTTAACATAAGGACGTATTCTTTCTAAATCTGTCTTTCCACAACTGATCATGCTTTAATCAGTTCATAACGATAAACACTACTCAATATCAATATTTATATAATATCTAATGGTTGTGATGACTCGTTTTTGCAATGACAGATAATTGTATTTTTAATCGACGAAAAAAAAAACGGAGGAGGTGTCAAGTCGATGGGTATATTCTTTTTTGCGTATGACCACGCTTAAATTTTTACAGAGTAGTCAGATTTTGAAAATTCTAATAGAATAACTTTGTATTTTTTCTCACCACGTCATTTTAATTGAAACTTGTAACCACTCTTTTACGCATCGTAACCGTTTAACCTACGATACATTTTTTAAATTTTAACACTAAAGTTTACGCAGGTGGTGCTACCCGTCGGCAAATCTTCTCGGCACGTGATGTGGTGAAACTATGTAGATATTAATACAAACTTATACTTTAATATAGCTCACTGAAGCATGAGTAAGTACAACATGCTGCCAGGATCTCGTTTGATGTTAAAATATTAATTTTCAGTTACTACTGAACTTACAGTTTCTGGTTTTAGTTATTATTTTGTATGGGAAGTTATAACCTTTTGCTGTAGTTATTACTCGGAGTTTATGATTAAGATTTTGATAATAGTTTCGTATGGTATTTGTCTATCCTATTTTAAAAGGTTTGAAATACGTTGAAAAGAAAATGTATTAATCACGAGCAGTTATTATTATTGAATAATATTTATATTTCGTTCACAATGGTAAACATATCAAACAGTTTCTATTTCTTAAGGCTCCACCCGCATCATGAAAAAAATAATTCACCTAAACAGATAAACCCTACATCATAACAAATATAATTCTTAATTATACTGCTATTATTTTATATTTTTCATATCAAGATTTATGATACACTTTTACATAATTACTGTAACTTTGTCTATATCATATAAAAAAATCTTGAAAGTACCTATGCAAATAATTGAAAGGTTTCGTCACATTCCTAAAAGTTTATGCATAGTGTAAATTACAATAAGAAGTTTCATGGAATCGGCTATAAGTGTACCAACCACGTTTAAGTCGTAGACTTTTATTTAAACAACTAGCTTCTGCCAGCGACTTCGTCCGCGTGGAAAAGTGGTGCTCCGCTCATATTGGTCTTAGCGTGATGATATATAGCCTATAGCCTTCCTCGATAAATGGACTATCTAACACTGAAAGAATTTTTCAAATCGGACCAGCGGTTCTTGAGATTAGCGCGTTTAAACAAAATGACAACATTTCCCTTCACTGCTCTGCTCCTATTGATTGTAGCGTGATGAAAAGTATATTATAACAATCTCAGGAGTATGACAAATAATTGTACCAAGTTTCGTTAAAATCCGTCGAGTAGTTTTTGTTTCTATAGAGTTTATACAGACAGACAGACAAAAATTTTACTTATTGCATTTTTGGTATCAGTATCGATCCCTAATCACCCCCTGATAGTTATTTTGGAAATATATTTCATGTACAGAATTGACCTCTCTACAGATTTATTATAAGTATAGATATAGATAGAAGATATATATAGAAGATAGATAGATATAGAAGAAGATATAGATTTAATTAAATTTTGCATTTATATCACAATATTCCTTAAATAACCACCTAATATATTTCATCCGAAGCACACAGATGTATGATTTGAACACATTACTCTCGTCCCGCGAGCACGTAGACTAGTTGGCGCGATCCCAAACGTTTCCAATCACGGCCCGAGCCACGCCCGACTGTTCACCCGCTTCCTGATAACTATTACATCATACAGTATTGTACTGTAGGTATGTCTATATGTGTATAGAAAATGCGGTATATATAGGTGTTTATAATTGCAGTACATACACCAGAATTAACCAGAAGTAACACTGGGGAAGATCATTTAAAGGAAAACGGGACTTTAAAGGTTTTTTTTTAATTGTTTGATTTTCTAAGTTTGAATTGTAAATACAACTTTGTTTAATCAAACACATACCTACTGAAGCTTGTTACAACATTTGAAATGAAATCTTCTACTTTTTCAAACTAAAAGATACATACATACATATATAACATTGCAAACGGATTAAAGTTAGGAAGAGTCAGTGGATAAAATTAGACTCATGGTATGATATCATAAATGCACTACCAGGTTCTAATTTTGGACATGTAACATGTACAATAGGTACTGTGTACCCTACCTACTTAACTTTGGTTCCTTGAAGTTTTTTGTCCAAATGACTTACTAAAATGATTACTGTGCAATTGTCGAGAATAGTACAATGTATTCAAACTCAAACTCTATTTTAAATAGGTCTTTGCAGGCTCTAATGAAACGTCAAGTAATAGTTGCACACATAAGACATTTTTTTTCGCTAATTAATGGTACAATTAAAAATCAAAACACTTTTATTCAAATAGCTAAATCTCTACAACAATGACACAGTTAAATGGGAGCTATTTTGTGTACCCGAAAACATACAAAAGATATTTCTAATTTAGTTTATTTGACGAGCTGTATTTGCACTTTGGTGCGCTCCAACTATTACATATCACAAAAAGCCAAACTCAAATCAACTAAAAAGCGACGGACGTTACATTGCAATAATCCAAACTGTTTTAAAAATATTTTTCCATGTTAGAAAAAATATTTTTCAAATATAAACTGGGTATAAATTTGGATCCGGTGAAATCACGTGAGCGTAAACATCATGCCCGGTCGGGTATGTTGTACCTACGTATTTACTATGGTGTAGGTAATATGGGGTTATTTTTAAAGGGTTCTAGAGGGTTGAGGTGTTTTTAGATTTTTGTGTATCCGTTTTGTTCACGAAATGGACAGTGAATTATGTCTAAAAAAATCCTTATTTTAAAAGATAGCCTTTAAAAATATAAGTGCATTAGTTAATTGATGGCTAAACTTTTAATTTGTTTTTATAAAGTATTTAAAACTGCATTTAAGTTCATTAAAAATCTACATGAATCTGACAAAACTATTTGTTTATTATATCATTCTATTCCAATTACTTGGAACTTAAAGACTTTCACATGAATTCAATATTCAAAAAAAACCTTATACATACGTACATAAAGAATCAATAATTAAATATAGTTACTGCTAACTCAATAATACCTACCACAAAACTCCACAAAATCAATTCCAAGCAATTCCCTTATAAATAGGTATTTCTCAGCATTTCCATACAGAGCGACGGGCGGCGTCGGACGCATTGTATAGCTAGCGGACGTGCATCGGCTGCCGAATGAATCGGTGCCTGCATCTGTGACGTAGACGAGGGAACGGCGAGAGAAGGGTTATATTATTTCATTGTTTGGAAAAGGGAAAAGGCAAAAAGTCTTTTGACGCTTAGATAAAGGTTTACTTTGTTGAGGAAAGGCATAGATATATATGTTACTAAAGTAACTAGATGTGTAATCACCAAGCAAAATGCGTGCCATAAAGGTTGTGACCAGTCATAATTCATGACATCTGTCCCTTGGTAGCCAGCTTGAATCTATCAGAGTGACAGCAGGACGATTTTAACAATAATAAGGGCAAATTTGTAGTAAATGCCATCCTTATCATACAGATGTCATGAACATTTCGTTTCGGTTAGTGTGAGAGAGATAGATATAATTTTACATCAAAATTACTAGTTTCAAAGCTACGTCTGCATTCTAATAAAATGGTTACGTTTTTGTGACCGCGTAATGTTCGGGATTGCATCTCTATTGATATATATCTCGATGAGGAAAGGAGGATAGGTGTTGAATTCTTATGTCACTTCTTCTGTCACATTTAAATATGTAGGTAATTTTTACTTTATTACTAATTTCCTTGGGTTTAAATTTAATTCGATTGCCTCAGTTGTGTCATAGTATTGATCTAATGGTAATCGATCTAATTACAACAATAAATGTTAACGGTCCCAGAAAAAAGTAGTAAATAAATAAGTGACAGATAGTTCCAAATTTGAAGTTCATGATATTTGAAATTTGGACACCCTTCACTTTTTTGTCGGTTAATGATTAAATGAGTATGTTTTGTTGGTCTAGTGTTCACATAGTACGGCTGCCGTAAACGGGACAAGTTTGATTTCCGGGTCGCGTCGAAATAGCTTTCTGGATTTTGGAAAAAATAAAGCAGCCCGGAGTCAGGAAGTTGGTGATGTTATACTTCCGACTGCTATTTGGATAGCTGGCAGTTATTGTTATAATTCCATGTCAAAGGCCGTCAGGCGGATTTGAGAAAACTCTAACACTAGGTTGGTAATGATGAAATATTTACATCATTTTTTCAGGTACTAGAACATATTAGGGAATTGTGGATATACCTTAAAAAAATATTTGTTTATCCGTTGTTTTATAATCATCATCATCAGCCTATGGGCACAGGCCTCTTCTCATACAGAGAAGGCATGAGCATTAATCACCACGCTTGCTCAAGGCGGATTGGCGATTTCAGACTTTGTAAGTCCAGGTTTTCTCACGATGTTTTCCTTCACCGTTAGTCAGTGACGTCTAAGATAAACTTAGAAAGTACACATGGCTTTAGAAAAATCACATTGGTAAAAATCACTTGCCAGGTTTAAAACCTGCACACTCATACATGAGAAGCAAGTGCCTTAACCACTAGGCCACCACGACAGTTTTATAATAATTTAATTTAAAAAATTGCCGTTTCTATAATGTTGTTAGGTCTACAACCAATCCGTTGACCACGACACGTGTTTCGTGGTGTCCTGCGTTCACAAGAGGCCTACGCTTTGTGGAGCGGCTGCCTGGCTTTTGTAAACCGGGAGTAAGCAGAGTTTAGGGCTATGATATAGTTGGTTTGTTTATACATCTGTAGTTATTATAACGTCTGGGTTTATTGTTACCTCATCACACCCTAAAATCATCTAGGTATTAATGTTTTATGAAAGAGAAAGAAAGACATGTTATTTATTGTCACACATAGTATTTATATAACTTATACAACACTATATGCAACTTATTATCCCGTTAAGCAGGTCGAATGCTGTTAGAGGTCATGTAGAAAAAAAGTATATGCAACAAAAAATAGAACGACAACTTACAAAATAAAAAAAAAATTGCTCATGTTTCCACTCAGCATTATGCTGTAGCAATCGAAAACAATTTTTTTTTCTTCTTTCTTATACGAATTATTTTGTTTGAACAGGAATTGTAATAGAGACAGAGAAACTACTCAAGAAAATAGTTTTCCGAATATTTTTTTTTTAACATTTACTAAAGCGTCCACAGTTCTACAATTACATGTATGTAGTCTTAGGCTTTAATTAGTCACATTATTTGGTTAGATTTTACATCAATGCAAATCAACCTATCATTGTTTTATATTTTTTTTTCATGACCGTTTGGAGGGTGCTTCTAAAGCATTCGAGGTCCTGATTTAATTAAGGCATCCAGCCAAGGGTTACAGTTATATTTTCTAAGACTATAGTTTCATAAGATCCCTTAGCTTTTTGACTGTTATTTTTTCACAAAATTTTACTAATGGAACCATAAAATGACAAAAGTATTTATTTTATTTCAGACAATTACGTAAGTATATCATATAGTTAGTTACTCATATTTATTTCCATTATTGTAGTCCTAATATTTATTCTACTAACCTACCAGTATTTCACCATCAATTGTCTGACTCGTAAATGCAATCGTTTGACCGCGGGATATGTCACGATGTTTAGTGGTGGCTTCGCTCACAAGGGGCCTCCATTGTACTGAGATAGGCTTTTGTCAAGCCCTCTGATAGACTAAATATAGGAAGTAGTGCTAGTGCTAGGAATAGGAGATTATTTATACAGGTAATGCACTATTTTGTAGAAAATGTATTCTGTTGAAGATAGAGCGAGATTGTATTAAGCCATTCCATTTTCAAACCCATAAAGATTAGTGTTAGTGGGGTTTCTCTATTTAAAACGTATTATTCAATACAAGAAAGAAGCTTAGATAAATAATATGTGTTAAAAATTAAATTATAATTTTATAGCTTTTAATTATTTAATTTTTATGTATGAGAATAAATACTTCAGGCTAAATATTTTGAAGGCAGTGTAGGACCGCTGGTGTCAGTCTTACTTTTGAAATTTGACACTCTCAAGACTTTTAAAGCGACTGAAAACGGTTACTTATTCAATTGTAATATTTGTATGATAAAATTACAAACTACACTCTCATCAATATAATATGCATTAACATCATAACCTCAAAATGATCAAATGATGTCACATACAAAATGCATGAACCTCTTTAATTGGCTATTCTCCAGTCCGGCACGAGTCAAATTATACATTCACGCCCCAAGCGGACCGCGGTGGACATAACTAGTGTAGCTTGATACAAAGCAAACATTAGCCCAGCCATGCATTATTGTCAAGCACAGGAGCAAACCATACTATGCAGCCCGTACCTTATATCTAAAACACAATCACTGTATTTTCAACTTTAATCATTAGAACATAAAGCTCAATCTTAATTGTGTTTTTCGTGACATTTATAGTGTTAGCACACTAGTCGCTTTTGCACATGCATCGAGCTGGCAAGTTGTACACGCGCCGATGGTTAGAGGCGGCTATGACAAAGATTGGAAGCAACCGTAGTTGGCTTTATTAATAACAGCACGTTTTCCGGTTGTGTGGACCGTTCACGCCCTGTGATGTAGTGGGAAAATGGATGACGTGTGAAGTCAATATCGAGAAGGTTTTGGATCGATTGAATTTATTGCCCCAGAGTGGTTATTATGAATGTTGCTGCTAGCGTATGCGACAAACTTCTTTTGTCATTTCCGGATATAAATTATCATGTTTTTTTTTCATTTCCAACCAATAGTCTTTTACGATTCAAAATCTTCTGTAAGTCAGCAGTGTCCATTTTATATTATCATCATCAGGCAATCTGACACTGGTCCACTACAGGATATAAGCGTCCCCTTCGCCACTTATGACAGATAAAAATTAAATAGAAAAACCTTTTTTGGATAACGTCGTATTCTCTTCACGCACTAAACTCAATGCAAAAACTATTGTTTGTATACTAATTGTTTTTGGTTTTCACTCGGATCCTAAGGGACGTATACGATCACGTACCCTGATGAAAACTTATTATTCATAGCATCTTCCAATAAGTATTAATTCATAGAAAACTTTTATTCGTTACAGCATACAAGCATAAATCTCTATTTAAAACTCGATAATTTCTGGAGTATTTTTGTCGGTGGTTTATCTATACAATAAGGGTACAGTATCATGATAATTTTCTATAGATAAACCACTGACAAAGTACCTTAGATACCGAGCATCAATCAATTAAATGCTATATTATTATGTTTGAGAATGTTCTAGAATACCGGCCTGAAACCAAAACTGTCCTTCGCTAATCAATCTAATTTTAAAAGCAAACAGCCAGTTTCCTGCTGCTTATTTTCCCATCGGCTGGCCATCACACCTGCCTACCCTGCAGGCGATAAGGCGAGACCAGTGAGCTAGACGATTTGTGTTTACGCCTATTAGGCCTATTACACCGGCTTTGTACGGCCGTTGACTTTGTTAGGCTTTTTTTAGATACGGGTGTAAAATGAGGATGGAAGTATTGAGGATTTGTTGGTTTAATCCAGATTGCAGAATGACGTATACAGTTTTTTTTTTTAATAAAACCTGATTTACATCTTATTAAGAAAATATGTGGGGCCGACCACGACGGATCAAAGCAGTAATAATTCCATTGCGAAAAATAAATGTATTTTTTGTCGCTTCTTGCTCTGTTTCACGCACAGTACTGAAAAGAGATAGGAAAAACCATAATATGGTCCCAGCACTAAATGAAGAACTCAAAGTTTGTAATTTTACATGGAATTTACTGACTTCAAAACTGACCGACTGTTTTTTGTAATACTCGTATTAAGAAGTCCCGAAAATCTTTCACTAATAGCTGGATTGTTCTTGAGTGCTATGCTAGATACATTTTTCTTCAATATAAATACTAAAAGTAAAAAAAAAACAATATTTTATATTTGCGACATATATACCTAATTGTGTGAGTAGCTAGTATTTAATGAACTAAGACTACAGAGATTCGATAGCTTGATGAACCAAACCCAACACCACTTGCACGCTACAAAATCTTTGCCATAACAGAATTAACACGGAGATATCGCGTTTTCAATACTGAATATTCAACATGTACTAACATGGCAGTATCAACCCGTCAGCGCGCATACATAAATCCAATCAGCGGGTCGAAGAGACCGGCGGCGATGTTTATGCCGTGCCGTGTGTTTGTGAGCGTGCCGGGTGCAACGGTGCAATGCGTGGCGTCTGTAGGGTTGGTACGTCACGGAATATTCAGGTACAGCGTTCGTGGGTTGAGATTTTGAATTTGGAAGCTTATTTTGATTTTTACAGGAGCTTTAGTTTGATCTTTATGAATCGTTATAGGTTTTAGGTTATAGTGGTCCAGATTCAAGTGCGAAAAAGGGACAGGGATATTCGTCTTGAGATCAATTTCTGTCACTTGAACTAGAATATACGAGCAAATCATATTATTGTATCGCTTGGTATGACCTAATATTCAAAATTAATTATTATTTTATTAGTATTGTGGCTCGCAAGAAACCCATGTTTACAATTTGTTTTTGGTCTTTTCTTTTGGTGTAGTATGTTTATTGGTATTGGACCTACGCTAAAATGATAAGAAACTTTCACGTGGTTTTGCGGCCATGAATATCCAAACGTCAAAATTAACGACGAAAAATTCTTAAAAAAATAATTACAATATTGCTTCTTAATATGAATATAGTATAATATCATCAATACAAGACTGAACATACTAGGGCTGGTCCAAATTTAAAAAACAAAACGAGTCCAAGCAACATTACTGGCAACCCTAAAACACGAGGCAGGCAGCGTGGCGAAGTCATTAGCAGTAATGGCTGATCCACTCCCGTCAGGTTTAGTGCGGTTGTCCGTATGTGCTGCACTTTACATATCCGCGGTACATAGGCATTGTAAGAGCCTTAGAGGTGGAGTGATTGAGATCTGAGCGGCGTGGTGCTCGCTACTTGGGTTGGTATATAACCTTTTCTTTAAATTATTGTAAGTTTTTTTAAAGACATTTTATTGTCCGGTTAAGCAGGTCGAATGCACACTGCACACTGCAAAAGGTCATGTAAAAAAATAAAAATAATTAAGACGTTTTGATTTAGGCGGGTATTGTTTATCAGTTCGATATTAAATTTTTGTTGTTATTAAATCATTTATTTCAGAATAATTCATATTTCCATAAATTCCGGTAATACTTAATACTAGGTATGTTAGTACACTTAATATAAGCAGGGTAGGTTTTCAAATTGAAGACCGGGAGTATGTACATGTTAGGAGAGTGTGTCCAACAGTGGGCCAATATGAAATAGGATATGTCATGGCGTTCATGCCTGTACCCTCAATTATTGTTTTCTTTAATATTCGCGTGATTCCGTCATTCAAAATTAAAATTGCTTCTAGACGGTTTTAAATTCGTTGGAAGCTATGAGATTAGCACGTAGTTGTATGAAATATTTTATGTAAATATAAACAATAATAGTAAGTATTAAAGTTGCAGAAAATAGCAATATACACATCGAAAATTGACAGTTGTTCATCACAATTGAAAATAATAGAATTTGATAATTTACTTAAAAAAAATAACAGAAATTCTTAAGATAAAAAATAAGCTTTTGTCATTCTTTGTTTCAGTGCTTTAATTTTGCGATTACATCATCACTAAAGCAATTTCTAATCACATCAAGTAATCACTAACACCAACATACACTGCTCACATATTTACCTCACTATAACATTTAGTACGTTGCACCATATCTACTCACTTACATTAATATCATAGAATTGTGAAACTGTTTGTTTGTACGTGATAATCTTTAGAAATACTGATCCAATACTAAAAAGAAACTAAAAAAAGTATGAGCATTGATCACCACGTTTGCGCAAACGGATTGGCGATTTCAAACATTTTAGTCCAAGTTTCCTCACGATGTTTTCCTTTACCGTTAGTCAGTGGTGTCTAAGATAAATTTAGAAGTTATATGACTTTAGAAAAGTCACATTGGTATTTATTTCTTGTATACAAAATGCACCGTTACCACTAGGCCACTACGACATTTTCTTCAATGACATATTAGACCTAAAAATATCCGATCGTTACAAAAGTCTAGTCCGACTTTACACGAACGAAGTCGCGTACTACAAACTAGTTTACTGTGTAATCTATAATATATGTATGTATAGGTATATAAAATGAAAATTGCAGCCCCGTGTAGTGGCCATTACCTGTAATGAGGCCGTATTGAAACTGGCACAATGTGGCGGCAATGCGGACAATTACTGAAATTGGTTTGGTGTATGCAAACCTGTGTTCGCAGGTTTAATGTAATGATTTTCTTGTGGATATAGGTAGGTTTGTATGTTTGTATTAGAGGAGTTCGTGGCTAAGTACATGCTGTATGGTTCTATCGATCAACAGTTAAGCTACGGGTGGAACGGCCGGTCCGTGGATGGATGACCATCTGTGTCATACCGAAACTCCTCTGCGTGTCGGAAAGCACGATAAGCTGTTGGTCCCGGTTGTCGTTTGTAGATTTTGGACAGTCGTTATGGGTAGCCAAAAGCCAAAAAGTCTGACAACCTTACCAACAAGTCTTACCAAAGGGTATCGTGCTACCCGATAATTGGGTTGTGGATGTCAGATAGACAGTCGCTCCATGTATTACGCTGGTATTGAAAGCCGACCCCAGATGTTGATAGATAGGTTTCTATTAGGTCTAAGTGTAGGGTTTTAATGTTGAATATTGATAGTAATGAGAATGTATTGATTTTCATTATTTGTTTTATGTTTTTTAATTACTAAGAGGCGTTTTTTTTACATGAAGACGTAACTATAACTTTTATAAAATATACTTGGTAAGAAAATAAAAAACCGACTAGAGTAGCGGGGTAAATAGCAATTATTATTAATGTCGTATTTGTCACATTATCAAATATACTTGATATTTAAAGTCATGGGAAGGCCAAGAGAATAATTTTAATTTGGGAATATTTTTCCTAAAGATAATGAATCAATAAATAGAAAAGGCATTTTCTTCTACTTCAAAAACATAAGGAAAATAAATTCTATTTATACTCAAAACTTAACTACGATATAAAATAACCGACTTCATACAATAGGAATGGATTTAAGAGGGTCCAAATCTCCATACGGGTTGAACCCTCCTTAAACTCGGCGGGGGAGAGTTGGGCAACTCGGCCCATAACCGTATTTCACCCGTGTCATAAAAACTAAGAAACATTTTGCCACAAAAGTATTATAATAAGATTCTGCGAGATACCTTATATAGTAGGTAGATACCTATATCTTTGGTTAGAAGCGGTTAGAAAACTTTTTTATTTATACAAAGAGGATTTTGTATGTACTCGGTGTGATATTTAATTTACAAACATAAAATTCGAACCATCTCAATCATAATAAAGCCATTTGCTTTATAAACCTATTTTAGTTATCAAACTTTTTGTCCTTATCTGTCAAGTGAAAATGAATTTGACAGAAAGGGACGAAACAAATCGATAGCTAAAAGAGGCTTTTAAGACAGATGGCGTTATTATGAATAAAAGGGGTAGAATATTTATAAAATATGGATTTTGGAGTTAAGTTCCGCGAATAATAATTACTCGTTTTGAAAGCAGATTTTTTTATAATGTTTTTATCCTAGCATACTTAATTCAGAAAATTTATTAGCTGTAACTTACATTATTTACAATACCAGTCAAAAAATAGTCATACATTAAAAAAAAAAATACACAAACAAACTGCCAAAGATGAGATTTGTAATCTTAAGAACAACCATGACAAAGTAAAAACCAAACTAAACTCGACTAAGAACGAAATTCAATTTGTATCGATGTTCCGTCGCATCAAAGCCACCTTGGCCAAATAGTTGAGAATCTTCACTTAATCCCCACCCCCATAGCCCCCATACATGCAAATCGCCCCACTCTCCCCCTTTTACGATCGTTATAAAGAATGTAAGACGAATTCCTACGGAGTAGTTCATGAATTATGTGCTTTTTATTCTCCACAATTTTGCGTGGTTTTAAAATGTTAAAAGGGGATATTTAGTGTTTAGGTAGGTATTTGTGATGTCATTGTAAGTGTTTATCGTTTACAGTAAGAAAAAACTAATATATTTAGTTTAAAAAAACATGATATCCGTAGCTCAGACATTGGTGGTGCATGAAATTTTTTTCTTACTATCCTACTACGCGAATATTGTTTCGCTACACGGTACTACGCAATACCTACGCTGCTACGAACGTAGCAAGAACAATTTTTTTTTCTACTGGCTGTTTCAAGCAGTTTCAGCTGCGTCTTGATGGAGCTATCTCCATTTCAAATTTTATTTAAAACGGATTAACCCTGGAATGCGTAACAGACAGACAGACCGACGGACAGACGGAAAGATAGACTATTAGGTAAAATTGGAAGTAATATACTTTTCATTGAAAAAAAGCACATTTAACTTGCATTCTGAAATTGATAGTTCTATTTATAATATGGTTTTGAAAACTATGAATTATATTCACGTGAAAGATAATCTGGCGTAAGACGCGACAATGGTTTTATAAATAGAAAAATAAACTATGTCTACTGCATCTTTATTATAACTATCTTTACTGGAATTCTCATGAAAAAACATAGAATCTAGGCTTTTTGTTCAGTTAATGGCAATAAAACGTCCTGTAAAAGAGTCGATTACGTCTTCTTCCTTCATTTCAATTAAATGTGACTTATCACAACACTCTAGTCATAATGTTAGCGTAACGTGGAAAGAATAGCAGCAATATATTCGTATTTCAAATAATATATTAGAAATAAGAGAATATTTTATTTATTACTACCAAAAACAGTATGTAAATCAATAAGGTACACACGCGTAAAATCAAGGTAAACATAACATGAAAGTTATTTTCAATACAGAATGGAAACCGTATTAAGTTTCCACATATATTCACAGGGTGACATCAATTTGTGAGTCTACATCCAATCATAAATAACGTTCTCATTTACATAAGAACACTTTGTTAGACCTGACTCTATGTACAACAATGTCGTATTATATAAGCCAACTATCTTTAAGAAAAGTCGCCGCTGTCCTGCTCTAATTTATATGCCTGCACTCTTCTAACACATAGGGAAATTCAACGGAGCGCGCCGATGGGCGGAGTTTCAAACGTGTCCATTATAAAAAGAGCTTTGTAATATACAATGTTTCTCCTTTAGGATCAGTTTTGCGTACGATTCGGGAGGTGAAGGAGGTCTTGTTAAACTGGATGTACTATATATCGCCTGAGTGCACATTGGCTGATTCAAGCCACGCCTACATAGAAAATGCATTTCCAAGATTGCTATGCAGATGGCATTTTGTAAGAATGGAGGATGTGGAAAGTTTCGCGTTTCGGATTTAGAATTCGAACGTGCTTGTTTTTAGGCTAATGGTATAGCAGGCAGTGCCTAGATCGTTATGCAAGTCTTGCAAAAGAGCCATTTTTCTTGCAGTTCTTTGAAAAAACATCGTGTTTGTAAAGAACTTGTTCTATTTTGGGTCTTGGTTAATAGACGTTATGCCATTAACAATGATTCTTTGAATAATAACGTCCCCTATACCTCACGATTACAATAAATATTTTTGGTTGGGGACAGAGCGTGCTCGGGTTTTGCCTTTTGAAAACTTAATTTTATTATCGGAATTAAAAAGTGGTTGTGAAAAATGAAAATATGATTTCAGTACCTTTTTCGTTCAGGGGCCTTACCATGACGTGCCAAAACAAGATTATTTTCGTTATGAAAAAGAGACGGAGCTATACGACGTTAGTAGCTGTGTCACGCTCTCAAACTTGAATAGTGATTGCAAAAACACGTGGTGGTACAGCCCCTGGTAGCCAATTCCTTCATTACTCTGTTGGGTCATAACTTATTAGAACAATAGATTTTAACTGAGTTTCAGTGTTGGGATGCATCAGTAACCTGTCAGTATTCATCATCATCAGCCTATATATTGTCCCACTACTGGGCACAGGCCTCGTCTCAAACAGAGAAGGCATGAATATTGATTACCACGCTTCCACGAGGTGGATTGACGATTTCAGATTTTCTAAGTCTAGGGGCTGTACCACCACGTGTTTTTGCAATCACTATTCAAGTTTGAGAGCGTGACACAGCTACTAACGTCGTATAGCTCCGTCTCTTTTTCATAACGAAAATAATCATGTTTTGGCACGTCATGGTAAGGCCCCAGGTTTCCTCTCGATGGTTTTCTTTCACCGTTAGTCAGTGACGTCTAAGATAAACTTAGAAAACATGACTTCAGAAAAGTCAAATTGGTACTTGTCAAGTTTCGAACCCACCCACTAGGCTACCCCGACTTTTTGTCATTGTTAGTAAATTAAATGTAGGTACCTCCCAAAAAGTACCTACTAACCTTGACCGCTCTGTTTTACGAACCCTATCTTGACCGACAACCCGAATTGCCTAATGGTTTGTCAGACGAAAGATTTAGGGCCGGTTTTACCGATATTCAGATAATTTACTTCATGTTTAATTTAAAAACTGTGGAAAATTAGAAAATTTGTGTATGATTAATTCTTTTACGTCATGTGGAGGCAGGCATTAACAATATATAATTAATAAGTTTTACATCTATTAATCTTAAAATATATTACATCATATTTTACTGATATTATGACACCATTATTTAATTTTTCAAAATAGACGCAGCTAGAATTGTATATTCAGCAAACCCATAGTGGAAACCTAAGAAATTTAACCTGTAAAAGCTGGGGATAGTATCTTAATACTATCCCCAGCTTTTACAGGTTAAATTACAAAAAAACGAATTGACTTATCAATTCGTTTTTTTTAACTAAGCTGAGGGTGAGCTTGCCAAAAAAATGTTTTTATTTTTATAATAAATTATCTTTTTTTTTAAATAACGTCGTATGTGAGATAAAAAGGAGTTTATGCGTGATATTTTTTTTACTACAGTAAGGCGTTCATAGTAAATAAAGGTTTTTATTTCCGTTATTTTTTTTAAGATGGAATGATCCCCTTAAGGTTTCAATTGAAATACCCTTCAAGAGTTTTCATTCCCAAAATGGCTAAGAAAATGAACAATACATTCATTAAATGACTTCGAAATTAATAATCAAAACAATGTAGTAGATAGTATACATACACAGCATAACGCTATACCAATAAGGGGCTTACTGGCGGGTGTAACGAAGTGTTCACTCAAATCGCATCAACGCGGCGTACTGTGGCTGCACATGTGTTCAACGGCTTATGAACTTAACTGCCCACAGCACTATAGCTACGTAGATTATTGTAATATTACTATTGAAGTGGTAGATAGAGATAGTAGTATTGGTTAGAATCCATAAGATCCCAAGGAAAGAAAATCTACAGTCCAGCAATATAATTACGTCATCATCCCGCTGAGAGCAACGGCCTCTTCTCATACAGAGATGTGATGATGCATTGATCATCATCCTTCCTCAAGGTGGATTAGCGATTACAGACTTTTTAATCCTGATTTTCGATGTTGTTACAAAAATAAGGTACGGTTGCTTCTTGTTCAAATTTAATGCCAAATAAAACAGTGTAGCAGAAATAAACAACTAGAGCCCAAAATAAACTATATGTTTGATCTGCAGCTTGAACATCTAAATTCTGGCTGTTTCAACAATCAGGCAATTTTGTTAAGAAATTGTAATTGTGACACAGATATTCCTCTTGGCAATTAAGTAGTGACCCATGTAGATAAAATGTGGAAAACCATTTGACTAATGGATATCACCCCTTCCCATCTTAATCCTTGCCTACTAATACTATACATTTGAAAGGAACTCGGTTTGTCTGTCTCTCTATCTGTCTATTACGCTTTCAATATATAATTACTGAACCAATTTGAACAAATTTTAGTATGGAGATAGCTTAAACATTAGGAAAGGACATGTGACAGTTTTTGTCCGGCAGCGTGAAAAAGTTCCTTTAAATTACAGGCTAGAAACAGCTAGTATTTTACATGACTGATATTTTTGAAGTTCTTATAAACTAGCACAGGATTAAAAAGCAGCTGAATCATCAACATTTTTTACTCCAAAAACCAACAAAGCATCAACCGTTGCCAACCTAATCACACGAATCAAACCGCATATGTCGTATAATACCACAATTTTAATAACAATACTGATCTATAGCACAATGCTCGCCGCCCGGGTTCGTCCGCTCCGATGGGTTTCAATTCCGTACAGTACATTTTACCCCATTCCACCTCCATTCTATTCACTTTTCAACCAACGCCGGCGTAATCTAGGAAATGAAAAGATATTTTTTTTTCTTGGTTAAGATTAGTTCCGAGGACGTCGGAGTCGTGGTTCTTCTTTTATGCCTTTTAAATACTTTTTTCTTGCTTTATTTGAGTCTACGGATGTAGGTTAATATCGGTATTGAGTGCTTTTTGATATCTAGTTTGAAGATATTTTTTGCTCATTATAGTAAGAGCTTCGAATGTCTATACAGAGTATTACTACCTGCGCTGCATCTAGTCCGAGAGGATTTCCATTTAAATTTTAGTACTTTATTCAAGTTTAGTAACATGAAAGATAAAATAAATGCAATTTATCAATATACAAAATTAAATACATGAATTTTAAAAACGTAATACATACTTCTCACTCTGAACAGTCTTGTAATAAAATAAACACAAAAAACATAAGCAGGCCGAACATAGAACCTCCTTCTTTTTTTGAAATCGGTTAAAGAGAATGGGTGAAACTTTTATTCATAAAAACGTAAATTGGTGTTTAAAATATTATTTGCTTATTCGGTCTTTTTAATAAAATCCGAAATAATGTTTCTTTAATATGTAAATAACAGGTGAATGATATTTTTTATAAATAGCCTAGTAGTAGTTTCCATATTTTGTTTGAATAAGCATTAAGCATCGATTACAAGATATCTAATATAAGTAATATCTAAATAGTTGTAGTAAATTGCTTAAAACTGAGAGCATGATTAAAAAAACTCAGGGATTTGTTACTTTCGAATTAGCAATAGAATTTAAATTGGCTATTGAACGATATTATGCAAAAATAACAATGTAAAATAGTTTAAATCGGTCACGTGTCGTGTCGGAAACGGGCCGCAGTAACAGACGGACGGACGGACGCCATCTATTACACGCACGTATCGAATTTTACAATCTAAAGTTAGAGGGGATTTAATGATGACGTTAGATGTTATGTTATGGTACTTAGGCCCAAGTTCACCGACAAGATAACAATCCGATCAACTCAAAACAGCTGTTTACCATAAATTGAAACTTCCGTCTTACGATGGATACCTTATCATTTGGGTTTTTTATTCCTAAAACGGTTGATTACCAATCCGGGATTGGACAAGAAGTGGACAACACGAAAATTCCCGCTTCGTGGTTAAAAAACGTTTTTATTTAACGGGCCGATTAGGTAACCATCTGTCGGTGAACTTGGCCCTTAGAATCTAAAATGTATGAAATAATTTAGTTACCTATATTTACTTAATTATTTAAATAACTAGCTTTTAATCAGCGGTTCGCCCGCGTGGGCTATACGAATTCTAATTAAAAATGACAGAGTTTCGTACAAACTTTGCCCCCCTTTTTCACCTCCTTAGGGGTATAATTTCGGAAAATCATTTCTTATCGGATGCCTACGTCATACAAAGAATACACCCTCCAAGTTTCAGGTCTCTACGATCAGCGGTTTAGACTATGCGTTGATCGTCAGTCACTCAGGACAAAGCATTTTATATGTATAGCTAGATAGTACAAAGATAGGTTCCTACCAATCTGTATGTGCAACACTACGACCTAGATAGAGACACAACTGTCAGAATATTTTTTATTACTATTCTTTACATACTTCAACACTTGCTTTGTGATGTCTCTGTCGCGACACTTTTCTAGTACCTATCACAATAAATGTCCCATACCTGTTTTCATGCGGACACTCGCTGTATACATGAGTATACGATGTATGGTGACATAGTGTAAACCTAGTTTAACTTCTAAATATGACCACTTGTATGAAATTATTATAATGTCTATATTCACAGACCATAAAACATGTATGTAGGTACAGTTTTGTCAAATACTATGTTAAACATTATTTTAATAGAAACCAACGTAAAAGATCTACACAAATATTGTTTTACTAGACTTGTAAAATATCGAATAAATATCAGTGCTCTGCGGTCGCAATTATGAAGTTTGTAGGTTTCCATAAATTAGGATCATTTTATTAAAAAAAAATCAAAGACACTTACTGGAATCACAAAGACTGTCAGTCACATTGTAGGTTAAGTTATAACTGATAGAAACATCTATCCATTTCTTTATAACAACATCTGTGTCCAAATTAAAACATCATAATTAATTAAGAAGCATCTTCATAAACAAGCATTAAAAAACAAGTATCCAATATTTTTTAAACAAATTTTGAACAAAAACACATCTTCAAAAAGTTAGGCACATAAAAATTTTAAACTTGAAAATAAATCGACGAAGTAGGGTACTTTGGACCCCTCGCCCACATCCGAATCGGCTGTGCCATTGTCATTTAAATACGGGCCGCACATCCCGACACTTTGCCACGGAAAATTTAAATAATAATCACACTGAATATTATGTATTAATGTAGGTATTTTAGGGGTTTACTTCTATCTCTATTTATGTACTTTTACGTTAATATGAGCTAAGATATTTGAAGTTTGTATGTAACACATAACTCTTTTTTACAGACGAGTAAAAAAAAATATAACTCTTTATGCAGACGAATAAAAAAAATGGTAATATCAGTTTTATTAGTCAGTGTTACATTATTGTGTTGCATTATTGCTCAAGGATAATTATTCTTTTGTTATTCAATTTAAATACTTAATTACCTATTTTTAATATTTCCTAATTTGAAACTATAGAAATAAATTCTTTAAACGTCAAATCCGAGTCGATGGTAACTTATCATAAAAAATGCCATATTTTTTAATGATTTATTTTTCGTGACTGCCGAAACAATTTTGTGAGACTTAGTTAATTGAAAATTATTATATAGTGCATAATTTTGTGTAAACTATATAATAAAAAAGATATTAAAGTCGATGGATAGTCTATATCACGTTACTAATTATAACTTATAATAAAATAAATATAATTGACCTAATTATAAAATGCTTGATGAAGTTGTTAAAATCTCCAAAACAGTATTTTAAAAGCCACTTGATAATCCAACAACGCATAATCGTAAGTGATACTGTATTCATAACGTTTTTTATCAACATATTAATATTTATGGCACTTTAAAACACAATAAAATGTACAAAATGCACCCCTTCACGAAACGTTAAGGGCGCAATTCAAAATATGTATTTTGTATCACTATGACTGATATGACACATTGAAGGCGTTACGAATCACTATAGTTTATAACTACAAAAATACATTTCACTTAAAAATTAACACCTCCATTCTTATTTTTAAAGAAATAGAGTTGAGTTTCGATTACAATTTTGTTTTTCAACAATTAAAAGATGTATGTTTGATGTGTATTATATCTTATTGTGTTTTTAACACTTCGCCCCCGCTGGAGTGGGGTGTAACTTGGGGTAGTTTGCACCCTCGTTGATTAGCGTCCTTAATCTATGGGGGATTTTGAATGTTGGCATCCAAAAGTGATGCATCGTGGAGAATCTAATGTATGAACTTCTTGTAACTTGAAAAGTTTGAAAAATAAAATTTAACAGCCGGTTGCATCAAAAAAATATCAGATTACGTATACGTGAAACGGAAGAACTGTCATTTTGCTATTATTTTAAGTTTTTCGTCTTAATATTTATGATATATGTTTACTTAATTATTATATCTATGTATTGATAACATTAAACATATTAAAAGTGTTCTTATTACTGATTTCATGTTTTGGGATTTTCGTAAAAGTACCTATAAATGATAAAAGGTTTAATGCTACCGGCTGAAAGTATTACTAAAGTTATTTAATAAAATGAGTGATCTATTCTAGAGGAATACGTTTACTTTATTATTTAATTAGCTTCTGCCCATTACATCACTGCTGTTTAATAGCACTCAGAAAAATGTATGTACCATTCTATTAGTGAAAGAATTAAAAGAATCGGTCAAGTAGTTTGAACTTGACATAAGTCATTACAAACTTTACCTCTATACAATGTCAGTGAATATTCCTTTTATTACAAATCACTAAGATTTATAATTCTATTAATTTCACGTAATTTAAAATTAGAACCACTTTATTTATTCAGCACATTTGAGCATTTAAAAAAAATCTGACAAATAAATAGAAATTGTGAAAAGTCCTAATTTGAATTTTTGGACTGACTTGGACTGACCTTTCACATTATACCATCCAGTTATCCAATAATATTTCGTATGTTTATTTAACATCTTAAACTGATGTTTAATGAACTGCCCCTGTTAAGCCTGTTGTGCAACATGTTTGTCTGTCTGTCTGTACAAAACTGGTCTTGTATTGTGTTCAATGTAAATACTTGTTAGTGCTGTGGTAATCGTTTTAAATAATAAATTGATGGTAGATTACGATAACTAGGTACTTACATTTAACATTTTGTACAAATTTTAATGTTTGTATTTATTTAATGTAAATATATATTGAAAATATTATTTTAAATACTTGGCCATATTGATTTTAGTAAAATCAATCTCAAGTCTATAGTACCTTACAAATATTAGTTACTACCCTCCGACTTAGTTTGCGTGGACTTAGAATTGGGAAACACCACACATAGTATACTTTTTATTCAGGTATCTGGTATCTTTTTATTTATTTATTCGAGAAAATAAACAGTTATACATTAAAATCTTAAACTAAGTTATAAATGTGCAAGAGTTTATTACTGCTACAACATTTTCCACAATATAGTATTAAATTTAAATTAAATTAATAGTTATAAAATGTTATTAATGTTATTGTGTGATATTACTAAGCTGTTAAAGTAGTAAATAGTGAACTAAATCATGGATAGGCATGCGCAGCCGAAAAAGTAATGTGAAATAATTTTGTGGATAAAAGTTCTAAATTATTGAAAAGATACAAAAAAAGAAGTCCGTCTTCAAAGATCTTGTTGTATTGATTAGTAGGCGCGCGTCCTATGCCGTGTTACCGGGAAAGCGCAACGAACTATCTTTCAAAATTATAATCATCATCAGCTTATATACTGTCCCACTGCTGGGCACAGGCCTCTTCTCATACAAAGAACGCATGAGCATTGATCACCACGCTTGCTCAAGGCGGATTGGTGATGTCAGACTTTTTAAGTCCAGGTTTTCTCACATTGTTTTCCTTCACCGTTATATTTCAATATAAAAAAAAAACAAATTATAATATTAGAATTTAATTTACATCTAAAGGCAGCACAATCCACAAATACCATTAAATGTTTCTGTTGACAATTAAATAGCTTTAAGTAGCCTTTTATTACAATTGTTTATAGCCTCATTTCCTGGTTTGTAATATCGTGCGGATACGCCATAACACTAACCAAACGCACCGCACTCATTAACCGCTATATTTTCTGTAAAGCCGCTAAATTGCATTCGGATATATCCGCGAGACGTTCGGTTATGTCCGCGACATTAGGTCGGCAGGAAGCGGTGCGCGCGCGCCGGATGCCGGGGCCCATCTATTGTGATCTGACGTCACATCCGGACTGCAGCATAACTGCAAAGTAGGTAGTAATATACTGGGAGTAACTGGGTTAGGTTTAAGTTACATGGAAATAGAAAATGCTATTTTAACTACTGTTCAATTTAAATTAATACTGGTAAATTTTTACTATGATCGTTTGTGTTTTGCTATCTGTACGCGTGAAGAATCTCAAAATTAAATGTTGAACATTACTTTATTAAGGTTTAAAATCTTTTGTTCAAATAATGTGTTATGAAATTAAGAAGATAGAAGTAAATGTAATTTAAATATATAAACCTTACTCTCCACAAAGCAAAAATGTTTTGTTGCAGCATTATAATCAAGCACAATTGTCAACAGGCCTGTCATATTGAAGCATCATTAACAAAATTGATGTCCAAAACTACACAGTTAACTAAAAATTACCACATCATATTCATCTCCACCGCATCTATTCGACAACTTAACAATACGATCTCATCTTTCGTCACAGTTAGCGAAAAATTCGATTCATTAAATGAAATTGTAAAAACCGCGAATTGGTCACGCACCGACTGTATTCGCACCCACGACAAGTGCAACAATGACGTCATTAGAAAAAATCTATTCAATAACTGAGACTCTTAAGGTGTTAGAAATAAGGTTGAAAATGAAATTGAATTAGAAAATGAAATATTTTGGAGTGTGTATGAATTTAAAAGTAATAATACGTTAGCGGTCCCTCAGTCTTTTGGTTCTATCGTTGCGTACGTTACGGTTGTATGTTGATTTTGATGGGTAGGTAGAAGTGATAGCCATTGTTTGTCACGGCACGAGAAAAATAGGAAACTAGCTATATTAGGTTACAGCCTTTGTCACCTTTGAATGTTCAAACAAACACAGTTTTGACAAATTCGTTATCAAATTATATAAATTGCTCGTCAATGATGTTTTGACTTGCTCAAAGTGAATTGAGCACTATTTGTGTTTCTTTATAAAGTAAAACAATGATTTTCTATTCTTGCATTTTATTCTAGCTTCTAGCTTTTATTTAATAGTTTAGTTAGTTCTTCTATTCTAAGATATCTTCTGTTGAATTTATTCTGCAAACTGGATGTTAAAAATCATTGATTATATTTCATTTTTATGACCTCATCGAATCTTAGTAGTGTTAACAGCTATGTGAAAAATGAATCTTAGTGTTTTATAGCTTTATTACTATATTATGCTTTATTATATATTTGAGACTAAAGATTATATTTTAAACTAGATATTCCATTCCTAATCCACAAAGTCCGTCACACAACGAAAACAGAGCCCCAACCCAATGGCTACATTCGCGCGTGAATTTAAATCTCGCCCCGGGTGTTAGGAAGCAGTGATTTGTGGTTATTTACCACACTTGTTAAGTTTCCATTTTCGCTGACAACTCGTGCGGAACCCGCGACGATTTCGATTCGAATTTCGTTTTTAATTTTCCAGAATAGGTCCCCGGCAATGTATTGTTGTGCACCTAAATAATGGATTCAGATTACATACGCCGATGCGTTCGAATTCGGATGCGAATGTGGTTGGATTTCATTTTTTTTACTTTTTATATTTTTGAGCTTCAGTTGTTTTGAATGTGACTATTGGGATGGGTCAATTATGTTCGGGGCTACGTTTTGGAGTTGGTTGAATGATTTTGTTCTCTACAGTTTAAATGTGAGAGAGTATTTTTAAATGAAACTAAGCGCCATTGTTAGTTGTTGAATTCTGCATTATGATTTGCTTGTAAATAAAATTTCTTCTTTTCTTAACTTCGAATACTTTTAAAAAAATTCGTTTATAATACAAAACGTACCTATTTAAGACATGATAATGCCCGCGCTTTATCTGTAAATCCAGTGAAAATAATTTAGCCAAATTACATTACTAAACTAAATTCAACACTTGAAAAGATTCTTCAATCATAACAAAATAAACGGATTACGAAAATGTTCAAAACTCTTCATTGTTTTGTTTATCAAACAACTTATATTTCATTCCATAACCCGTTCTTATAAACCTTATTAATTTGACAATCCCCTCAAAATTCAAATTCAAGTAGGTAATCTAATCAGTGAAATCGTGAATTTCGTAGCAAGAAAATCTGTTGAATTTTCCGTCGACGGGGCAAAAACCCCTTTTGTCCAAACAAGTCGGTGGCAGGAGCAAATGTCACCGGGTGAAAGGCTGTGACATCCTCATTGAAAATTCGGTTGGTATCCGCGCACGAAATACGCACTGGCAGCCGAAATCGCTACGGTTTTCAATTTTTGAATTTCGTTCTCGGAACTATTACAGAAAGTGAGTCTCTTTTATTGGATCGAATATAATATAATTTATTTAACGTAAGTGATTACATTGTACACCACCATATATCACGGTATACTGTTTCTTCTTCTTTTATATCGGTATGAATAACATTAAGAATAAAAGCTCATGCGTGGGTTAAAATAAATAGCTAGTTTCATTACTAGTTATTACATTAGTCATTCACACTATTACGATACACTTGAAATAATAATTTATATAAAAAAATGCAAAAAAATAAACGACCGAGTAGTGTCGCTAATTTGGATGATCTTATTGATTAAGCGTTAAAGTTAAAGAACGTATAAACGTAAACGTTAAATTTACGTATTTCTGTCATTTCATACTGAATCCGCACTTTTCTCAGTATTCCTTAAACACTATAACATGAGCAATCTATACATCTAATCTACACAAAAAGACTGGAACATTATTCAAGACAAAAAATATACTTAACCAAAATACAACATCGTTTTCTTCACCTAGTGCGTACGTAAGCGAAATTTGCATAGCGCGCCCCAAGAAGCCGGCAGACTTTAAATCTAGTAAATTTACTAAATCTAGGCTTGAACTGATTCTACGTTGGGCCCAGACGGCGTTTGGTGCCAAAGACTAAGAATTTTCAGACTGGATTTTGATAATATATTAAAATGAATTTGATTTGTTCTGCAGAACTCAATAAAACAACTAAAAGCATATACATACGGAGGGCTGTGTTTTAAATTGGTAATGTAAATGGTTATTACATGGCCTAATGATGCTATTTTTTTTTAATTCAAGATTATATGTCCTGTCTTACCGTATGTCTTCTAATTAATTTTGTTAGTTGTTCAAATTCATTTCTTTGGCATTCGAACTTCATGGTTTCAGTGATTTTCTAAAACTATTCTTACTATTCTTCATTCATATTATAAATGAGAAAGTAACTATGTGTGTTTATATATTACGATTGACGGATAAGCCAATTAATTATGGAGATATATAGAAGTCTGGATATGGACATAAGATAATTTTTAACTGGGTAAATTAAGAAGTTCCCCAAGGATGTGAGTGAAACCGAGGTACATAACTAGTAAGTTACATATATACATATAAAACTGATTTGTCCTGAATGACTGACGGATCAACGCACAGCCTAAACCGCTGATCGTAGAGACCTGAAACTTGGAGGGCGTGTTCTTTGTATGACGTAGGCATGCGATAAGAAAGGATTTTTCGAAATTCTACCCCTAAGGAGGAGAAAAAGGGGAGCAAAATTTGTATGAAACTCTGTCATTTTTAATTTGGATTCTTATAGCCTACGCGGGCGAAGCAACTGGTGGCAAGCTAGTATTAGTTTAACACAATCATCTATTGTCCCACTGGGCACAGGCCTCTTCTCATACAGAGAAGGCATGAGCATTGATCACCACGCTTGCTCAAGGCGGATTGGTGATTTCAGACTTTTTAAGTCGGGGTTTCCTCACGATGTTTTCCTTCACCGTTAGTCAGTGACGTCTAAGATATACTTAGAAAGTACATATAACTTCATAAAAGTCACATTGGTACGTGCCAGGTTTTGAACTCGCACACTCGTACACGAGAGGCAGGTGCCTTAGCCACTAGGGCACCACGACTTCTTGACTTATAACACAATAGAGTGGGAATTTAGGTAAATAACTTAACTATCGTAATAAAATACGTTTTCAAAGTTATTCTTTGTAATCCTTTCAGCATTTTACCTGCATATTTGTTCTGTGCGGCGCTACGCAAATTGATTCCTGAATTCGATTTGCGCTTGACGATTCGTTCTACCAATAGTTTGTTGCTACTCTGTTTTGTTTCGTCATCATAAATTCATGAGATTTTCCCTCTTCTGCCATGTAATCTTATCAGTATATTTGGATACTTTAATTGGATTTTGTACTGTGTTATCGTACTTCTAAAGAAATATCTCTCAGGCTAGCGTACCTTCTAGTTCCAATTTGTCGATGTTGTCTTTCTTCTTTTGTTATTCTTTATTAACACGCTTTTATTAGCTCGGGTTGTATGTATGTATGTATGTAACGGAATCTTTGAACCTAATTTTCACTGGTTTCTAGATGTCTGATCAACTTGGAACTTTGCACACGTGTTAAGGGCCGATGACAATGCAATAATCCGATAAAAAAAACTAAAAAAACACGCTTTTATTGCTGACCCAACTAAAAAATGGAAAATAAATAATAGTTTAAAAAAACTAAAAAAACACGCTTTTATTGCTGACCGAGCTAAAAAGTAGAAAATATTTTTTAAATAATTCAATTCAGAGTAAAAAGCGTGGGGTGCTTGATATTTTAATTATTACACCTATTCTATTGGCAACCATTTATGAGAGGAGAGTCATGAAAATATAGGAAAATGCACCCCGTCGATGTTGTCTTTCTTCTTTTGTTATTCTTTATTTTTTTTATAAAAAAAGGTTTAATAATAAGTACTAGGTACATGCTGATATGAGTTTAACGATACATGTCCAACTTTAACCCAGAATTGAGCTCTCTTACAGCAAAGCTTACAGCAATAGAGATACAATTTGGGAACAGAAATAGTGCATTTAACTTTTCAACAAAATTATACGTAAAAATCTACAATAGTTTAAAAAACGAATTTGTGCAAGAAATCATTTGTCAAAATACCATTACCTAATGTTAACTTTCAACGACTTTCAAAAAGAAAACAAAACATCAGTGCTCTTACATGTCACGTATAAGGCAAAATTAATTTGTGTATTTTTCATACTCATATTCATACAATTCATCAAAGGAAATCCTCTGAAAATTCACTCTTATCGCTTACAAAATAAAGTTAAACATCGCATATCACATTTGAAGGGTTGGTTTGAATCGTTTGAGTCACTGAGTGTCTCATATCAAAGCTCGTTGTTTTAAAATAACAAAGAAACGACAGTTATGTTTGTTGCGTATGTGACTTGCTTGTTGGATTTTAATTTTTCGCTGTTTTTTTTTTTATTTTGTTTCATCCTTTGTTCGGGTATCATTAATTTGGATAGGTTTGAAGTCATGTGAGGTCTTTTTTAACAAGCCGACAAAGATACAATAAAGTAGGCGTTAACAAATAAAAAAGTTGTTATTATCCTAACAAGAAAAATGTTTCTTTATAATACCTAAAACAACTTTAGCCCAACCCAAAAATATTGTCGAAGTAACTATATGTACTTTTATATATCTAAATATATCCTAAGGCAAGGGACAATCAAACCGTCGCCAAACGAGATCAAAATAAAAATCAAATTAAGAGGCACAGTTATTGCATAAAGGGACCCCTGCCTACCCCTTATTGCGTTAGTCGTGAGGGCTCGGACTGCTAATTATAATCGCCTGTATATCTCTATTTGCTGTGTGAACTTATTTGAACGAAATTGCTTGTTTTGCTTTTGTTTTTTTGCACTTTTTAACGGCCTATCTTCATACCAAATATTATCTAAATCGATTGAGTCATTTAGCGTGCAAATGTAGTAGACAAATACTGCTGTCATAAAAAGAAAGGCCGTATCGTATTTTTCAATATTAAGTTATAGTACGAGAGCCCACGACCAAAATTTTTGTCTCATAGCAATACGGCCAAAACCGCATCAAATCGATAGATACGATTATCCTGAACTCGAAAATACCAATATCAGACATTTTCCGCGTAGCGTTTGATCTGACCGAATTTTCAAAATTGTCAAAGAATTTTACCGAACTGCATCATAGCAATATGTCTGATTTGCAGACTGTAGTTGAATGATAGTTCTGAGATACCGGAAACATATTTTTCAGACGTTAGTGGTGTAGCGCAAACCCGTAAAATCACTTAAAAAAATTAAAAATGATACAAAAAAAATGTCTCATAGTAATACGTCTGAAAATCTTTTTTATTAGTAAATTTTGGTTATTTGATGCGAACAAAACAATTTTCAGACGGAAATGTGAACGCATTAATTTAAATTTTGAGACCGTTTTGAAAATGTTAACAAATTTTACCGATCGGTATCATAGCAATATGTCTGAAAATTGTTGGACATGATAAAATAAGTTGTCCACATGTGCAAAAAATTTATATCAGACAAATTAAGTGTAGCACCTTCTCTATCAGACAACTTATGATACACTTAAAGTGTCTGAAAACAGGTTTTTGGTAATCATGGCAACAATACGAAAAGTTGAAAAAAATAATTATCCGTATTGCTATGATACAGGTCGGCTAAATTTGTTGACATTTTCAAAAATGCGCTCAGGCTATATGCTACGCGCAAAATGTCTGAAAACAAACTTTTTCGTAACACAATTATAAAATCTATGTACATTTTCACTATTAGACGTATTGCTATAATACCGACTGTCTTTTTTTTTGACACAGCAGAAATGGCCTCCCACGCAGTTGCTACACTTTCGACCGTTACTACACACCTAGTCGGGTTCAGAATCATACAATCTAACGATTTTATAGGGTTTTTGCCGTATTGCTATGAGACATGGTTTTGGTCGTGGGCTCTCGTACTATTAAGTAAGTACATATGGGATCAGGAAAAACAACTGATTACGCATATGTATTCAACTTAAAATCGAAAAAAATTATTGTTACAACCGTTCTTCTTATGACGACAGAATGAAGTCAGACTAATACAATTATTTTCACATTTATAACACTAGCTAATTCTCCGTTCAGCTCTTGCATTCGATTCTCAGGTAAGTTTCTCAGTAGTACGAAACGTCTGGATCAGGATTCGGTAGATAGGAACGTTTTTGCCGTACATATTACTGATAGATAGCTACAGTTCTGCTACCCTACAAGGAAAGCAGTCGTGAAGCTTAATGCTGCCACGTCTCGTGTCCTAGGCTAGAGAAGGAGAAGTACGTGTTAGATAATAGATAACTTTTGCGAAAAGTTAATAAAGTTTATACTATTTGATTGTGTCCAGTACAAGAATCTTTCCCTGCTAGATTACAATTTAATTATGTTCGTATCGCAAATCGTTACAAGCAACCCTACCGCTCCTGCCATCTAGCGTCAATAACAAAAATTACACGAAAAAACTTTTAAATAAATAATAATTTTATTAATTTTTAATAAACTCGATAATAATATAATCGAAATCTCATGATAAAAGTAATTGTTAAAATATTCCAGTGGTAGATAATAGAATTTAGTTTAATTATTAATTAGATACTTGAACAAATCTCTGTAAATAAAATAAGACAAAACATTGTTACAATAATACCTTTCCCCAAAAAATCAATGGTACGAACTTCCCCGCGGTTCACTATCAAAAAACGAAATCAACTTTATAGTGGCAGACCGCACACAAATTGTATTACCAAAAACGCATTGCGACCCCATTGAAATATAATGAATTTATACAGAAATTTGATGGTTTATATTCTCCACGATGAAATATCATGACTGGAAGGAACGTATATAAAAAAAAACAAGAATATTATTTTTGTTACAATAACAATCATTCTTGAAAAGATTATTGTCGAAGTAGAGAAGTTACTATACCAGTGGGCCTAGCACGAACGCACTAATTGACTAATGTAATCGTTAATATAAGCGATTTTCGAATCATATATAAGTAAATAATTCCAAAGCAAAATTTACCTAGGTTTTTACATCCAAAGATATGATCAAAGTCAATCAATTTAAATAAATAGTACGTAATATATTCCATTCAAAAATCGCATTCGATATCGGCCCACAGATTATTTTATAATATCTTTTACGGCATTGATTGCGGTCTTGACTAATAAAATGAATGCTTTACGTACCTATATTAGAGTTTTTTATATACAATACTTTTACAGAAAATTACATTTTAACAGAGTTGAAAGAAGCTGACTCTTTCCAAACTTTATGAAGTAATCATTTAATTATTTCCTAAAATGTTTCTAAACGAATTCTTTGGCCAAATATTAAAAACGTAACTACCTACTAAAAAAATATAAAAAAGACAAGCAAGGTAGTGATCTCGCAAGTCCTTCCAGCAAAATGCCACAGATGGCTGGAGGTGCCCAGTGGGTGGTACAGGGAGGAGAAGACAATGTGGAACTAGCAGTTGTAATCAGTTTAGCGAACAATTTGCGTCTCCAGCGATGCGTGGGATATGCCCGCGTAATCTGCCCGGCCCGACCATCTGCATGTATGTATTGTTTTTAAAAGCCATCGTTAGTACGATTGCTTTATAGTTTCGGATTGAGCTGAAAGGTTTTCTGTGTTCGGTTCTGATATTGTGTGTTTTGTTCTAGTTATTTGTTGGCGTTTTTTGTTGTTAGTAGAGAATTTAATGGAAACTTTAACTATATTTTAAAACTAGCTTTCCGCCCACGTGGACCTTTTTTTTCACCTTGGTTTACATTATTCAAGTTTTAGTAGGATCCCTAATTATTTCTGGAAATAAATATAGCCTATGACACGTCGTAAAGATGTAGCTTTCTAACGATGCAAGAATTTTTAAAATCGGTCCAGTAGTTTTTGAGTTAAAACCCCACAAACAAAGAAACAAATCTTTCCTCTTTATAATATTAGTATAGATAATAAATTCAAATGCTTTGATGAGAAATTGTTACACTGCCTTTCATGCTTTTTAGAGGTTAATGAAATTTTAATCTGCTTGCAAAATCAAGAACAGTGCCTTGGTACACTAAAAAACTAAAATAAATCTGGTGAAAGTTCTCCAAAATATTTATTTCGTATACCGATTTCTATATACCCATACGTTTACGTAAGTATTATTTGCTATCATGCCTATGTTTACAGTGCAATGATAGAAGTGCTAAGCAGATTGAAAATAGATAGGATAAGAACAAACTCTCAGAGAAATCTCCAAGCAACTTCTTTTTTTGGTAGATATAGATCTGACACAGTAACATTAAAGATACTGACAGTTTACCCAATTTCATAACAATATAACAACAGCTCAAATTATAAATAAGCTACGTCATACCTCATTACTGCCAACAAATCCCGATTGAGTCGTCATACTAGCGATTGTGACCAATCGCGTTGATCCGCGACGCGTGCACGCCGCGTGGCCGGTGCGTGGCGCAACTGTCGCGCGTCCGACGCAGGCGCAACATCGTTAATTATTGCGAATAAGATGAGACGCGTTTTCCTAGTTGTTCGAAAAATTGTCGTGTAATTGGTCGCGTTTTGTAAATGATGGGCGACCATGGGATGGATGGTTGTTGAGTAAGTTTAATGGAATATGTAATGGCTGACATGTCACACAAATCAAATATTCAGAGGTCTGGTTTATTTCTGAATATAGTCTGAATGTGTAAATGTTATCGTTGAATGAATTTTTCGACGCTTCTCTCAAGTTTTGGTACTATTAACTGACGTAAGAAGATAAGTTATTTTTTTAAGATTGTTTTTGTCGTGCCCTTTCTGTGTAAAACGTAAATCTATAATAATCGTTTGTTAAACTTCGTCGTAGCTAATTTTAAAAACTGTAAATCTTGAAATTTACTGTAACGAAACGAAATACATGTAATTCCATCTTGAAAACCAAAACACTTAATCCCCTAAAACGTTTATTATAATCTTCAAAAGGAATCCTCATAAGTCAATTCTTAGGACCAGATTTTTTTCATGTGCCTTGGTTTACTGAACGCCTTATTAAACTGAAAACAGAAAACTTCTTTTTGAATAACATTACCTTTACCTTCGATAATACGACCTTGCAAGCCTTTACGGATAATAAGAAAGCTTATCAGCATTGCTCTTTACTTGCCTTTGTGTGCAATAAACAAAAAACATCAAATTAAATCATAACGTAATAAAATTAAATATTCCTGTTCTCTCATAAAAAAAATCTAACATTAATAACAACAATGATTTCATTATTCGTGTGAAATATCATATAATGTCGCCACGCGACTTTTAATGGGTTAATATGTGTATTAACGGACAAAAGACATAAAAAACCCTGCGTATGCGACTGGGTGACATTGATATCATAATCAAAATATGAAATGATATTTCTGGGGGCCGATTGTACCCTTGAGAGGGATTAGTCCTCGCCCTAGTGTTTGTTTGTTTTTAATGATATTTTTATTGAATTGATAGTTTATTGTGAGTTGTTAAAGTATTACGTTGAGTGAGTTGCTTTATAAATTATGTAGAAATTATTAAAAAAAAATAGATTTTGCTTCTCAAATTAAAAACATACCTAAAATTAAATACATATTAAATCATAAGTAGGTACTCAAAATACAACTGAACCATATTCCATAGCTCTTTTACAAAACGAGTCTTACAACTACTGTCAGAACCAGGCTTCAAGCCTTTAACCATTTCCCAGGAAAATGTCTCACACATAACACGAAGTACCCATCGTCACCCATTGTGTTGCCAGTCCGCACCAGACCACTACGTTCGCACGAAAATACGCGATAAAAAACGAACAACGCCACGTGCCGACGCATTATACGATAACCGTCGGGGGCGGTATTATGAATTGGGGACAACCCTAATTTTAGTGGCCGCTAGAACATTCCATATTCAACTTTGTAACAAATACGGCAAGGTTGGAATTCGAATGGCCATAATAGGTTAGTAGATGTGAGGGGTGTTAAAGAAAATACGACTTTAACGAGTTAAGATTATGGTTGCGAATAGAATGGCGTGCGATTATAAGTTTTCATTACAGGGTTGTCAGAAGATTTCTCTATTTATTGGTGGGAAAGGCCGCGTGTCAGATCTAACACCAGTTTTAATATTTTAGGTCGCGTGCGAGCCACGCGTTGGGCTTTGGTAAAAAACTGGACGATCGTAATTCGCGTTTTATTGTCGCATTCTTCTTGTTAAATGTTATGGCGATTTTTTTGTCGTATTGTGCGATTTTTTTGCGGTCGGACGTTGGTCGGTTATGTTATTAGTTGCAAATTGACTGATTCTGAATAAAGAATGAATGGGTTGTAATGAGTTCAAATTGTAACCAGTTTCTATTGACATCATTTCAAGAAAAGTATTAAAACCGTTTAGCCAACCGACTATTACGAAGGCGGAAAGATGTCGAGAAAAGTCCTTAAAACACTTGCACTGAACTAGATATAGTATTTTATTACAGTTAATGAATATTTTAAGAAAATAATTAAATTATATTGCGTGTTTCAAAGAAGAATGTATAATAATAAGTAAATAGTTGTTGTACAGCTTTTGTTTTTTACTTCGATGTAAGTAGCGCCATCTATCATTAAACGTAGTCAATGATAGATATCGTAGTCAAATTACATAGTTTCTATTTGTAAGTTAGTTCTTAAACTTAACATTAAATTTCATTGTTATTACTTAATACGCAACCTTCATCGTGTGGTAATATACTGTTAATATAAGTGGTTATTATATAAATATATAATAAATTCTCGAAAACCTAGGATTGACATTCAATTTGGGATTTATTTACATATTTTAAATTGTTTTAGCACAAAATGAAACTACGAAGATGTGAATTAGAAACAACTGAATAAAAAGCCATTTCACCAAAGAAAATAATTCACATTTGAAAAATAAAAGTTCGCGTCCCGACTTCCTTTAGAGTTGTTCTTTTCAAGTAGGTATATGGAATATGGAATAATAAGTCGCCTTTGACTAAGAAATGTGGACGCATGTTTCTTAAGGAAATAGGTACCTACCTTATCCAATTACTTAAATACAAGCTTAATTCTGCATTCTAACCAATTCCCATTATAAATACGAACGTGAGTTTCTTTCTTTGTTACGCCTTTCCTGCAGCAAAACGGCTGGACCGATTTAAATGAAATTTGGTGCTGAGATAGATGGGACTCTGGAGACGGTAATAGAATGTGGGTGAACCCGCGGGATACAACTAGTATTAAATATCTATTATGAAGGTATTATTAATGTTTTGTATATATTTAATATAATGTTTATATAATATTATATATTTTAAATCACCTAAAACATTCTACAAATTAAATTAAACTAAATTATTTTTCCATAAACACTAATTTCTATCTAAACTTATCGCAACACCTAACGCCATCTATTGAATGCATAAGGCAAGTTCGGAGGGAGGGCGCTCCAAAAAGGGCCTATTTCCGTCCACGTGCCGACAACAATGCGAGATGAAGATGATATTGTGCCGATATAATACACGTCATCGTTACGTCATAATAATATCCCGGATTATTTACATTGACTACAGGAAATTGCCTTTTTTGGCCCTTAGTAAATTGTGTAGGCATTTTTTATTGTTAGATTGTGTTGTGAAAATAGAAATGAGCAGTGCTTAGAGATCAGAGATGTATTATTTATCTATTATACTATATCTATATTTGAGACCATTTTTTTAGATACCTACTAAATAATTAGATTTTTTAGTTTGCAAAAAGAACTGATTGTAATGCTAATCCTATCCTAACTCCCTAATCATAACTAAATGCAAATGTGACTTTTTTGGTATGCTTTCACAGTAAACGGCTGAACCGATTTATATGAAATTTGGTATGGAAATAGATGGGACCGTAGATAAGGTGTATTTAAAGCAGTTGTGTGCATTGTTATATCACGTCTTGTTATTATATAATAATTATCAATCTGGCCTTTTAAAAATTGGTGTTGTGAAAATTATAATGATATCAGCTTTGCAGACATAAATACCTCTCACTAGTGCAACCATACTCTAGCGAGCATATGGGTGTATAAGCGAGCATCTGGGAGCATACGCGAGCATCTGGGAGCATACGCGAGCACCTGGAGGCATACGCGAGCATCAGTTTTGTAGTGTAGGCCTCGTCTCCTCAGGCGGTAAAAGGTTAACTAAACGAATGTAAGGGTAGGTACAACTCAAACCACAGGTGTCATGCTCAGTATAATGTATTTACATTTTCGCTTAATACTAAATCAAAAACTTATTCTTTTCACATGCACAAATAAAAATAAAACAAAAAATAAATAAAATAAACTATGTTCATGTTGCGTTTGTTCATTTTCAATCAGACAGCAAGATGGGCTTCTGGAATAAATAAAAATGTTTAATTTTATTAATACGATCCATTTTTGCAGTGAATACACATTTCAGGGGATTTTATCTACCTATGTAAACCAATCCGCCTTGAGCAAGCATGGTGATCAATGCTCATGCCTTCTCGATATGAGAAGAGGCCTGTGCCCAGCAGTGGGACAATAAGCTTCTGCCAGCGACTTCGTCTGCGTAGAATAGTGGTGCTCCGCTCCTATTGGTCTTAGCGTGATGATATATAGCCTTATAGCCTTCCTCGATAAATGGACTATCTAACACTAAAAGAATTATTTAAATCGGACCAGCGGTTCCTGAGATTAGCGCGTTAAACAAAATAACAACATTTCCCTTCACTGCTCGGCTCCTACTGATTGTAGCGTGATGAAAAGTATACTTTAACCATCTCAGGAGTATGACAAATAATTGTACCAAGTTTCGTTAAAATCCGTCGAGTAGTTTTTGTTTCTATAGTTTATACAGACAGACAGACAGACAGACAAAAATTTTACTGATTACATTTTTGGCATCAGTATCGATCCCTAATCACCCCCTGATAGTTATTTTGGAAATATATTTCATGTACAGAATTGACCTCTCTACAGATTTATTATCTGATGATGATGATGATGATGATGATGATGTAAATACAATCAATGTTATGATATTCTATTTTATACCTTACCTACGCTATAACAATGTTACTTATTATTAGTTACACCTATATTTTACTGTATCTAAGGCCTTGTCCAGAAAGGGCTAATTCGTCGCGATTCTCAGAAGCGTATTACGCTCGACCGTTTCGTCCAGAAGGAGCATATAACGTGCGAGCATTTGGGGACGTAGTCAGTAGAAACAGAGTTCAACAATTCCGTATCAAAATTTTGGCACTCCATTTCCCTTGATACGTGCACTCGCTCGGAATTCGCGCGTCAACGGGACGCATCAAGGAGGCTCGAGTATCTCGACTTCGCGCAACGCGCAAATCACGCGCGAGTCGAGAGTCTGCGGTGCACGTGATTTATGTGCGTATTTTGAATTCGCGCAATGCTTGCAGACACGATGTATTAGTACCTCGCCAACGTGCGTAGTGCGTAGAAGATTCGCGACGAAATCGCTCCTTCTGGACAAGGGCTATGGGATTAGTCTTACGAATTCGCACTAGTTTGATTAGGTACAGAGAGGGTAAATCATAGGAATTACCTATAATCCTGGTCATGACTGTGTGAACTATGATGTCCACTATTATTCCGAGCCCTCTAGAGGTTAAAGCGCCGGTGTTATATCCGTGTGCGTCTGGTGATAAAAAAAAGCAAGCCTTAATAATGCGCCTAGATACAATTATGATAAGGGCAGCCACTTCAACGGAGACACAGTAGCCAATTGCATGAGATGAGAGGTGGACTTTGTTTTAGAACTAGAATAAACTAGGAACGACCCCTCATTAAAAGACTGGCCGCCGTAAGCGCAGCTTAATCTCGCAGATGTATCAATCCGTGCTGGATGTGACTTAGTTAAGGCCGGCTGCGCTCGAGCCTGTAGGCCTTCAACGCTTACCTCAGCCCCCGCAAGGCATACGAAACGACGTCTAAAAATACGATGCGCGGGAAACGCGAGCGCTAGCGCGTCGCTCATGAGGTCACGAACTTTAGCAGGCGTCCGACACTCGCTCAAGACCACGCATTATATACCTACCCCTTCGCATAGTCAGGGCTGGGCAAAATACATGCTTTGCTTTAATTGAAATACAAATTACAAAATACTGTATCGCAGGTAATTAAAATACAAAATATCTTTTAGTAAAGTATTTGAAATATAAAATACAAAATACAGTTTTTTAGCTATTTTTAATTGTAATACGAAATACAAATTACAAAACGAGTAAATCTATACCAGCACGGGCTGAAAAGCAGAGGAAAACAAGATTAATTAATCAGTAGACCAGAATTTCTTTTCATGAACACTAGATTTTTAAATGACAAACAGCATCTCGTTGGAGAGCCAATAAAACCTGCTAAAGAGAACCTGCTAAATGTATTTTAATGTTAAAATGTAATTTGAAGCCTCAAGTATTTGAAATACAAATTACAAAATACCTCGGCGTCAATTATTTGAAATACGAATTACAAATTAAATTTTAAAGAAGTACGTATTTTAATTACAAGTAATTCAAATACTGCCCAACCCTGCAATAGTAGATACTGATACAAGCGACAGAGGGCTGCCGCACGCCGGCCGAGCTCACGCATGGCACGTTTCCCGCGCTTACTTATCGAAATGCCGAAACCACGTAATTATTTTGTAGTGGATGGGTGTCAAAGTCAAAAAGCTAATGAAAAATTGTCTACGACTAACAAATGATAAATAATTTACGAGATTCAGGATATTTTCAACGATTAAATTTAATAACCGTGAATTCAAAGACAGGAAAAAATGTATTCATCATTTTATAAATCTGAAACATATTTGATCCACAAAAAAATGTTTTTTTTTTGCAATATTCGTGTTTACCAAAATCATCTGACTACTCGTAGTACAACCCTAGCGCATTCGTTCGAATACGCGCTTGCAGCACAGGGCAAAGCAATCTCAACTCCTTGTTACGTGCTTATGGTACATTTTTGCTCGCTGCGAACAGCAGGTATTATTATTAAGATTATAGCGTAGGTTTTTTCGATTTTGTATCGTAGAGATGTATCTGTTACGTAGTAACAATTTAGTAATCTGTGCCTATACTCCAATTACTAAGAGATTAAACATTTAAACGCACGCTATTTACCGTTTGTTCAAACGATGTTGAGCTCTATTGCTAAGGTGACATGACAAAAACCGAATGCAGAATATATTTGTTATTGTAAACATTATTTTGCTTTCAACACCATCCTTATCAGAACGGAATAGAACTTAAAATCGGTTTTAATAAGCTGCAAAAAGAATTTGGAAGTTTTTCTAATCTTATTTTACATGAAGTATAGGCAAATAACAAATATTATAAACTAAATATATCCAGGCTAATAAACAAAATAAAAACACCCGGACTAACACAGCGGCGACCCGGCTGTAATATTTGTAATTTTTGAGAATAATAAACCATTTTAACATTTGCGCATGTCTGAGCTTTAATCATAGGCGCATAAGGTTCAAATTGGTCTGTTTTATACAGTTGTTGGGATTGGTAAATTTATTCCGCGCGAAAAATAAACCATTATAGCTTTTTGCGCGCGTGACTTCTTTATTTACTTTATTACCATAGGACATTGAGGTATACACAGGGTGGTAAATTCAACTGTTTTATACACATACTAGCTTTTGCCCGCGACTTCGTCCGCGTGGAATAGTGGTGCTCCGCTCCTTTTGGTTTTAGCGTGATGATAATAATATATAGCCAATAGCCTTTCTCAATAAATTGACTATCTAACACTGAAATAATTTTTCATATCATACAAGTAATTCCTGAGATTAGCGCGTTCAAATAAAGTAACAAACTCTTCAGTTTTATTATATTAGTATAGATTTTGTAAATCTATTTCGCATGGTACCTCTACCTACTTAGTAAATTGAAGCATAATATAATGTAGATATATTATAATAATACATATTGTCAAAGCATCCATACCTTTTTTGTTTATTCAGCATTCGTAGAGCTAACTATGACAACCTATTTTTATTTTTAGTTTTGCCCATTTTCTTAACTTAACTACTATTACTACTAGACCTACCTAATAAATAACTAACAATAATTATATACAACTAAACTCTATAAAGGTATTATTTTTACAAATTATTTTCGACTCAGCCAGTTGAGTAACAAAACTTAGCGGGGGTGGGGCGGTTTCGCAAAAATTGGCATACGTCCGACCTCCAACGCGTTCCGCTCGGGACTAAATCACACGGCGCGAGCGCGTTAGAAGATGAAAACACTTGATTTTGGAATTAGTGGTATAGGTATTTTCATATTTCAAATTATGGTGGCCGTTTTTTGTCACATTTTTTACGACCTTTATTATGGTATAAGTTTTATTGTTCAAAGCCTAATATTACTCAAATGAAATGGGTTTTAGATCACCATTTAGACTTGTCTTTGCGATTAAATTGGATGCAGCCAAATACACGTAATCGTGTATCGAACGGCCGAATCACCTAGATCAAAGTATGAACTGTTTTATATATTTTTTTCAAAATTTAAATCCATGTTATCAACGAATAAAACGCAAAACAAAACTACGGTTTTCAGGGATGCCTCGCCTTAAGTGGATATGTATACATCAAGTTTGATCGGTCGGACCAAGAATATGTAATAGTATCGAATAAACCAATATCACATTAGCCGACCCAGAAATAGAATCCATAATGAGTTAGTTATTTACACTTTGACAGTCGTTACGGGTAGTCGGAAGCCAAAGGTCTGACAAGCAGTCATACCAAGGAGCATCGTGAAACCCGGTAAATGGGTTCTGGAGGTCAGATAGGCAGTTGCTCAATGTAAAACACTGATACTCAGCTGCATACGGTTGGACTGGACACATAGTTGGGAAAAGGCTAGGCAGATGATGATGAGGCCTAGTTACACAAGTTGATCTAATCCAATAAAATTACCTCAAACTCGCCAATAAAGATGTCGGAGTCATCTGAAGGCGGAGCTTGGTCGATATTGTCTACTGCAGTGATTTGAGGACCTGGGTAGTAACGGATTCATGACATTATTAAGAATTAAAAGAAATTAAAACCTTTTTGAACGTTTTAATACCTTGTTATTTCGAATTGTCAGGCAGATGACCATAAAATGTATCAACATTTAGCCAGTTAGCTTTGGCCCTTTGTCAAGCAATCTATCCCTAGATTTTCTAACTAGAAATAGAATTTTGTCTTAAGGTCCATATGCCAAAAATCTATCAAGCAAATCTGAGGATAGATAGGTTGCTGAAAACAGCAAAGTCCCAGGAAATATATCAAAGTCAAAAAAACTAAATATTGAACTGCTACAACTGTATTTTTTTTACATGTTATTCATGTAAAAAAAATACAGTTGTAGCAGTTCAACAACAATACAGCCACAACTATAATTAAACATAGGCACCTGGTCAGTAGTCGTGTTAATGATAATGATTTGTGACCATTTCTTCATCTATCTGTCCCCAGTTTTGTTCAATAGATATAGAATTTTTATTTAAGGTCCATACAACTTATGTCAAAAACCTATCTCTAGTAAGCAAATCTAAGGTTAGAAATGTTATTAAAACAGCGGTAGATCAATCAGACATTCAACAAAAGATGTTGGAATAAGTAATTGTGGTTCATTACCTAATGGTATGCATTCCATTGGTTCGAACAGGTCCATGGAGATGAGGTCCAGCGGCGGAGACGGCGCTGGAGGTGGCAACGCACACGTCGACGATATTCGAGTTCCTAGAAGATGAAATAAATGTCTATTTTCTCAAAATATTTATTTTAGAATCCTGATTATTGTTTCAATGCCTTTTTAATCCGACAGTTTTCTTTATCTAAATATTGCGCACGTAGCTGAATACAATATATACCCTATGTAAAAGATCCCCAAACCTTTTTCCGAAAAAAATGGGCTTACTCTATCCGATCATACTTCTCGATAGCTAATTAGCTACCAGATCCTGTTACAATTATTGTTATTAAATTCATAATTATGACATTGTGTGCGTTAATAAATATAGGTTTAGTCACCCTACTGGCAGTCAGTTCACTGATTAATCCAAGTCATCGTGAAGCAGTAAACTCGATTGGTAAGAATAAATGAAATTTTAAATGGGTGACAGCTTATAAATCGCATTTCGCTCTATGGAAGATTGGTAATCCACGCTCATAGACTGTGGCTGACACCATTGGTGTAAGCGCAGCTTAATTACATTTGTGTGTTACTATAGTACTGACCAGTCCGCAGTCCATCTTCGAACCCGCTGCAGGTGTCCAAGCGGCGAGGCTCTGGACGAGACAGAGCGCTGGAGGGACCTGCACGAGCCTCATCGCGAGAAGTGCACGGTTCCACATTCACCTCACCCACTGAAAAAAACAAAACCAATTTGATGGGTTTAAGCCAGTCTGAGTAAGAGAAAACGGTGGCGATAACTCAAAAACTTCGATATCGTACTTTGTGTAGGGTCTTTTCTTCAAATAAGTGAAAAAAACATTGTAAGGGAAAATTACAAATTAAAGAATGAATCCTGGAGAATATATTCCTAGCCATGCGTATCATTTTCAAGGTCTTCTCACAGGATTTGACTTGATGAAACAAGTAAAGGACCAGTCCCTCTGTCAATACCTGAAGATGTCTTAAGTCCCACAGTGGAAGGGTTTAGCTATTATTTAATTTAATTGTTACTTTTGATCAAGAAAAGATCTTTTGCATACAAAATGCTTGAGTTAAAGACGGTAAAGTAACTACCTGCCATCAAATAGTTTGGAACCGTGTTTGTCACCATCATGATAAGAACAAGAAGGCCTACCGTCAGCAGACAAGGCGGTGTGGTAAGCATGATGCGGTTCCTCTACACTGAGCTGTAATCTCCCACCAGGCTTGATCCTGGGCACCACCGTCGCCACCACAGGCACTCTGATCTGGACAGCTCCGTTCGCTTCCAATCTCGGTTCTACGTCGCCGTGCTGGAAAATAAAATAAATTTCAGACAAATATCTAGCTAATCGTGACCAATTGTTGAATAAAAATGCCTTTATAAAGAAATCCGCTTATTACCTGTGCAACACCACCCTCAGTATCATTTTTCAAAACAATTTTGCCCCCGACTCTCAAATCTTCTGCTGTTGCTGGCACAAGCATCTAAAATGCAATCCTTCTATTAGTTAAACACTCTAGAATGCAATAGGTGTCTATATTTAACCGAACTTACCAGACAAACTTTTTAACGGTATTTTTAGCTGTTACCTACTGGTTCAAGTCCCTCACAGAATAAATGTTTGTAAAATCTAAAGATAGTTGATTCAGGAATTTGGGCATGTGTGATTGTAACTTTTTAATGAAATTCTACCCAAAAAATAGGAGAAATTCCGTCTTAAAAATGTTAAATCCATGAAAAAGCATCTATAAGTCTAAAGTATAAAAATTAATTTACCTGTTTACCGCCGGGAAGCTTTGTATCAACCACCTTCACTAACACAGGAATACCATTATCAGGCTTCAGCAATGCAAACGGGGTCTGTCTAGTAGCTAACGCCACCCCCATATGATACGTCTTTATGGGGTCTACAATCACACCACTGCTCATAGAACCCCATGGACCATCGTTCCAAATGTCGCCAGTTTCCAGGTAAGGTTTGGGAATCTCCCATGGGTCAGGTTTTGGATTCCAGTTTGAAGATGAAGGGCCTTCAACGGATGGTAGGTATGGTCCCACTGAAGAAGTGACTTCGCAATGTTCGACTTGTGGTCTGGAAAGAAAATTGCATGTTTATGTTTAAGTTTCTCCGGATTTTGTAAGGAATGGATGAAAGTAAGTTCTTTAAGAATAATAGAAGAACTAATTTCAGGTATAATGCAAAATAAAAATAAGACTTTTTTATTAATCAACCCCATAAAATTACATTAAATTGATCTAATGGATTGGTTTTACGCCACGGTGGTTACGCCATGAGTCCACGGGTAGGTCTGACAAGTACTACCACTTGTAGATGCTATATGCCTAAACCCAGCTGGTATAAACATGATAAGTTTTAACTGAATAAATGCAGCGTTATTTATTTAGAGTAACTCATTAAAAGTTTTCATATTACTTGAGAAGCATATAAGAGCTCAACTTGTTAGAAGATCGGAAACGTTTAATATGTTAGTTGACTAAGTATGTACTCTTCTAGAACTTTAAAAACTAATTACCTAACGATTTATAACATAACTATTTGTTACTACTATCTAGCGAATTTTTCGTGTTTTGGCCCAGGAAGATTCACGGGTATAAAAAAGTCATCATAATAGATGAATGGCTTAAAAACGCAAAGAAAACAAACAAGAACAGATATTTTTATTTGTGGACAAATATATAAAAAAAATATTATAAACGTCTCACTATCTCCGTACCAAATTTCTTCCCAATCGGTTTAGCGGTTTTACAGTAAAAGCACACCCAAATAAACTCGCTTGAGATGTTTTATTTGAAAATGTTCGGTCGGGTTTCGAGAGGAGAACATTTCTATTATCACTGACCTGGTAGAATCTGGTTGTGTTTCTGTAGCCGAACGAGTGATCCGCGGAGTAGTTGATCTTCCTCGAACATTCACCGTGGGGCAGTTGTTGTCGTCAGGATGCGCCTGGAGAACAACATAGGTTGACGTATTCTATCTAAACCCAAAACTTTGAAGGACAAACGAAAAGGATCTGGATGAAGTTTAGCATGAAATGACATGTATATGAAAAATACAACAATCATTTCTTTTTAAGTTCCCGTGTTACACACAATCATAGGGTAAACATAGGATATGCTTTAAAAATGTTATGTATGATTCCTACAGGAATGATTGTGTACGTGAGTAGGAAGAAAAAAACATGAAACTAGAGTCTAGGTTGAATAGAGTAGCTCTTACCAAAAACGGTTAAGATTTTCAAAATATAGGGGACACAGAGTCAACTCTGTAGATAAGATGTAAACGTTTTATGAAAATGTATACCTTGTTTTTGTGGCAGACCAAGTTGGACTGTTGGTTGAACCCCTTCAAGCAGATGTTACAGCGGTAAGGACGCTCATTGGTATGAGTAAAAAGATGGTTGCGGAGATTACCTGTCAAGACCATATCATATTAATATACTCGTACAGTATAATGATACACAGAAAAAGTTTTTCACTTTCCGGTATAAAAAGAAATGTGTAAACAAACAATATTTTTCTAAAGTTGATCAACGATAGCTAATATTTGCATTCTCCAAAAACTTGATAATGATATTGAATTTTGTAACTCTTGAGGTTAACAAGACCTTAAAAGTTAGAGAACTTGATCAAATTAAGAAGAATGACCTTTTGTTCCTTTCTCTGCAATGAAGATAGTATACGTACATTATGTTTACGTAGAAGTAAATGAGGAGAAATTAGGGATGAATAAAGGAAAGGATGCTAAGGAATTAATCAAGGTAACCTTTTTGGTGGAATCCTTTGGGACAGATATGGCATTTGTAAGGCTTCTCATCAGAGTGTGTCTTGCGATGGGAGATCAAGGTGGACACGCGGTTGAAGGTTTTGTTGCATACCTGTGTTAGGAGTACAGATAAGGGTTAGAAGCATAGATATAGGTATATGTTTCGAAAGTAACTAGATCTGCAATCACCGAACACAATGCGTACCATAAAGGTTGAACCCACAAATATAATTCATGCCATCTGTCAGCTTGACATCAACTGAATGTCTGGAAAAACTGACTGTCGCCATCTTTGTCGAATAGATGTCACGTACATAATATTTGAGTTAGTGTGAATGAGATAAATTGAAGTTTGCCTCAAAGTGGTTACTAGTTTCAAAGCTTCGTCTACCTACAAAAAAGTGGTTACGTTTTTTTTGACGCGTAATGTTCGGGATTGCTTCTCTTTTGTATATATATCGATGATATAAACGCTAATACTGACAGTTTGAGCATCTGCTGGCCGTCTTATTCTTATTAACGCTATTCGCTTATTAAACTTATTTTACCTGTTTAACTGTTCTGTCTCTTTCTGTCAAGTTAAATGACAAAGTTTGGCAGAAAGAGACATGAGTTGGATAGCTAAAATAAGCTTATTTAGCGGATGACTGTTAAGAATAAGACTGTTAATCTGAACTCGTGAAAAATAATCTTCACTGGTAGGTAATATTGTAAGTGCCAAAGTTTTAGTACCATTCGCCAGTTTGTTATTTTTTATGTTTGTAAACCAATCAAATCAAGTATAAGATTTTAAGGTTAAAATCAAGTGTTCTAAATTAAAACCGATAAACTTCGCGGGTGTCTGTGACTTTCCTATGAGTGTCAGACATATCGCTATGAACTTGAACTTGAAACGGAAAGCCGATAAACCCGAGTAAGCAACTTTCCTATGAGTTTCAGACACTTTGCTACGACACTTTGCTACGAGTGTCAGACACTTTGCTACGAATATCAGACTTTGCTACGAGTGTCAGACACTTTGCTACGAGTGTCAGACACTTTGCTATGAGTGTCAGACACTTTGCTACGAGTGTCAAGACACTTTGCTACGAGTGTCAGACACTTTGCTACGAGTGTCAGACACTTTGCTACGAGTGTCAGACACTTTGCTACGAGTGTCAGACACTTTGCTACGAGTGTCAGACACTTTGCAACGAGTGTCAGACACTTTGCTACGAGTGTCAGACACTTTGCTACGAGTGTCAGACACTTTGCTACGAGTGTCAGACACTTTGCTACGAGCGTCAGACACATTGCTACGAGTGTCAGACACTTTGCTACGAGCGTCAGACACATTGCTACGAGTGTCAGACACTTTGCTACGAGTGTCAGCAACTTCACTATGAGTGTCAGCAACTTTGCTATGAGTGTCAGACACTCCACTATGAGTGTCAGCAACTTTGCTATGAGTGTCAGACATTTCACTATGAGTGTCACTAAGTTTTCTATGAGTGTTACTAAGTATGCTATGAGTGTCACTAAGTTTGCTATGAGTGTCAGACACATCACTATGAACTTGAACCGGAAAGCCGATAAACCCGAATAATGAACTTTGCTAAGAGTGTCAGACACTTTGCTACGAGTTTCAGACACTTCACTATGAGTCTCAGACACTTCAATATTAGTGTCCGACACTTCAATATTAGTGTCCGACACTTGACTATGAGTGTCAGACACTTGACTATAATTGTCAGAACTTGACTATGAGTGTCAGACACTTGAATATGAGTGTCAGACACATCACTATGAACTTGAACCGGAAAGCCGATAAACCCGACTAATGAACTTTGCTAAGAATGTCAGACACTTCAGTATGAGTTACAGACACTTCACTATGAGTGTCCGCAACTTTGCTATTTCACTATGAGTGTCCCTAAGTTTGCTATGAGTGTCACTAAGTATGCTATGAGTGTCACTAAGTTTGCTATGAGTGTCAGACACATCACTATGAACTTGAACCGGAAACCCGATAAACCCGAATAATGAACTTTGCTAAGAGTGTCAGACACTTTGCTACGAGTTTCAGACACTTCACTATGAGTCTCAGACACTTCACTATTAGTGTCCGACACTTGACTATGAGTCTCAGACACTTCACTATTAGTGTCCGACACTTGACTATGAGTGTCAGACACTTGACTATGAGTGTCAGACACTTGACTATAATTTTCAGAGCTTGACTATGAGTGTCAGACACATCACTATGAACTTGAACCGGAAAGCCGATAAACCCGACTAATGAACTTTGCTATGAACGACAGACACTTCAGTATGAGTTTCAGACACTTCACTATGAGTTTCACGCATATCACCATGAGTGTCACTAAGGTTGCTATGAGTGTCAGACACGTTACTATGAACTTGAACTTGAAACGGAAAGCCGATAAACGCGTGTAAGCAACTTTGCTATGAGTGTCAGACACTTTGCTACGACACTTTGCTAAGTGTCAGACACTTTGCTACGAGTGTCAGACCATTTGCTATGAGTGTCAGCAACTTTGCTATGAGTGTCAGACACTCCACTATGAGTGTCAGCAACTTCGCTGTGAGTGTCAGACATTTGACTATGAGTGTCGCTAAGTTTGCTATGAGTGTCAGACACATCACTATGAACTTGAACCGGTAAGCCGATAAGCCCGAGTACGCGACTTTGCTATGAGTGTCAAACACTTGACTATGAGTGTCAGACACTTGACTATGAGTGTCAGACACTTGACGATGAGTGTCAGACACTTGACTATGAGTGTCAGACACTTGACTATGAGTGTCAGCAACTTCACTATGATGAAATAAGTGCGAAAGACCGAAAGACCGAAAGACCGAAAGACCGAAAGACCGAAAGACCGAAAGACCGAAAGACCGAAAGACCGAAAGACCGAAAGACCGAAAGACCGAAAGACCGAAAGACCGAAAGACCGAAAGACCGAAAGACCGAAAGACCGAAAGACCGAAAGACCGAAAGACCGAAAGACCGAAAGACCGAAAGACCGAAAGACCGAAAGACCGAAAGACCGAAAGACGGAAAGACGGAAAGACGGAAAGACGGAAAGACGGAAATACGGAAAGACGGAAAGACGGAAAGACGGAAAGACGGAAAGACGGAAAGACGGAAAGACGGAAAGACGGAAAGACCGAAACACCGAAACACCGAAACACCGAAACACCGAAACACCGAAACACCGAAACACCGAAACACCGAAACACCGAAACACCGAAACACCGAAACATCGAAGACCGATAAACCCGGGTAAGCAACTATCGCAATGCGTCGTAGCACCTCACTATGAGTGTCGTACACTTCATAATATGAGTGATAGACACTTGACTATGAGTATCAGACACTTCAGTATGAGTCTGAGACAGTTCACTATGAGTGTCAGACATATCACTATGAGTGTCACTTAGTTTGCTATGCGTGTCAGACACATTACTATGAACCTGAACCGGAAAACCAAAATAGCGAAGTGAGTGTCGTTCACTTCATATGAGTGACAGACACTTCGCTATGAAATTGATACTGAAAATGGAATTAAATTGAGCTTTGAGTGTCAAACGGATAAACTGATAAACCGAAAATAAAATGATGAGTTACAGACACCTGACTATGAGTGCCAGACACTTCACTATGAGGTTCAGACACTTCATTAGTGTCAGCAACTTCACTATGAGTGTCAGCTATTTCGCTGGGTAAAAAAAAAGTGTTTGTACTGTACCTCACAGGCGTAGGGCCTCTCGGCAGAGTGTATGGCGCGGTGCTGGCTCAGAGTGGAGAGCTGCCTGAAGCTCTTCCCGCAAGCAACGCAGTGGAAGTTCCTCTCGTCTGTATGGGTCGGCAGGTGGCGCATCAGCGTGTACTGGTGCTGGAACTCACGGCTGCCTGAACGAGAAAATAAACCTTGAGCATGGAATCATTAAACGACTTCTTTTTGCTTTTCTCTTTCGTTACTTTGCACAAAAAACTAACAGTCGGTTGCATTTAAATTTCATCATTTATACTTTAACTCTTACGAATATCACAATACATGATATCAAAAAATTAGCATAGTTTTAATATTTTTTATGATGTCGATACATACATATAATAAATAAGTAAACATATGCAAAATTATTCTATTTTATGCTCCAATTTTGACAGATCTTGGATGACAGTTCTTCCGTTTCACGTATAAGTAACCTGATATTTTTTTATGCAACCGGCTGTCAGTATTTTTATTGATACGAATTGGGACATAATTTTGATTGATTGTCTTCAAACCCTCATATATTAAATAACCATGTTAAACGCAAAGGCCAGACATGATAGGCAAGGCACGCGATATATGCATGATTGTTAATACGCAAAAAGACTGAATAGATTTGGATGGAATTTGGTACACACACTGTTTATAACCTGGATAAATACATAGGATACTTTTTTACTGTGTGCGTGGATAAGTTCCCTCAGGATATATGTGAATCCATGGGAAACAGCTAGTACGAGGTAATCCTTACCAATATTCGAAATGTGGAACTCAGTATATCCATCTGTCTATTCTCATTGTTGGACTACATAGAATAACTTTTGTATCGCAGCAATTGAGTTTAGAATAATCACAGTTACTCACAGATGCCACACTCCCATAGTTTGACGGTCCGTCCATGTCTCTTCACGTACTTGACGTAGTGGAACCTGGAGCGAGGATCCGCCTTATCCACCTTACACGTGCCAGGACCTTTGCTTCGGTCTGTGCCTGTTTATATTAAAACAGATTTAATGTAAAATAATAAGCTTGCGGAAGCGTACATTTCTATTAGGACTGGAAACCTACACTATGACACAATTTGGTTACTTAGGGCTACCTCCTGGACAGGAATTATCTACCAGATTAATTCATAATCCGTCATTTGTATTCAATAATGTTTTAGATATGTTTAACCAATACTTATTTTACCTGGTCCAGCAGTTCCGGCAGAAGTGGAGGACACTAGGTGGGGTTCCCCAAAGATTTTTTTACTGAACGTTAGTCCGTTTCTATTGGTCGGCTGGAGAACCGCACTTGAAGTATCAGCTTCCTTTAAAAAGATAATTATCAAATTACCAATAGTAGGTACAAATGTTTGCTTTTTAGGACAATACGATTGGTAAAGTTTTGATCTATAACATTTAGTTTGACCACAAAACAAGATTTTTGCTAGAGATATGACATTAAATGACAAGTTTATCATATCATGAAAAGGACCTTCAGAAATTTTGTTGATATATGAATCTGTGGTACGAATCCTATCACGAGTGTTTATTTGACATACTTTTAGGGCAGTCAACGTCATAACAAAACTGCTACAACTGCTAATTGCTACGGCACAGAATTTTAGCTAGAACTGATAATCAACATTTCTTAAGAGTCTACAAACATTACCAACCTTCATCTCACTCTTAAGCGCAGCATCCAAATCCTTGCCAAAGGTAGTTTGACCAGTGGTGCCAAACCCTGGCTCAGAGACCAGGGACGCGATGTTGCCATCTTCCTCCGTCCACGCGAACCTGGCCTGTTGCGGCTCCAAGCCATCGGAGAAGAACCCATCGCGGAATAGACAGCGGGGCACGTCGAGCTGAGAAGTTCGTAGGGTGTATTGAGGAGCTAGTCACTTAATAGATCCTACTTAAACAGAGTTAAGGAGGCCTGGGGGGGGGGGTAGTGTTAGATAGGCTGATGATATCATGGTGATGAAATAGAGGTAAGGAAAATTATGAAAAAGAGCATAATACAACATGAATAAGGAATTAGACATTATCGCGTGCATCCTACTAAGCTTTCTCCCGCGCTCAGTCTCCAGGGTCCCTTCTATATCCGTACGAAATTTCACCCAAACTGGTTCAGCCGTTTTAAAGTGTAAGTGTAACAAATAAACAAACTCACGTTCGCATTCACAATATTAATTAGAAATGTAGGAAGCAAAAGTAATTCTATCCGTACCTCCGTGTCTATCTACTACGCTTTCACGGGAAAACTGAACCGATTTAGATAAAATTTGGTATAGATATAGCTTGAACCCTGAGAAAGGATATAGATGATATTTTTTTCGTTAAGCGTAAAACCGTAGGAAACATAAAAAACACCAAATTATAATTATTCGAAACTATACTTAAATCTTAGATTATATACATGTCTAGATGGAGCGTCGCGCTTCAATCATAACAAAGAAAACGAGGCAACAATTTCAAGCATGTGTGCGTGCAGGCGTCGTTTTACACTGTGCGTATACGCCTCTGTGTGTGTAAATAATGATAACAGTTACTACAATTCTCCCATAAATTACATAAAAATAATAGACTTATTAATTACGACAAGGTTTACCGACGGTTACGTACTGTACCGATCGGCGGGTAAGCACTTGTGAGCAAATCGTTGGCTGACACTTTTTGACACGTTTGCGCGCACTTGACGCTCCATCTAGACATGTATATAATCTAAGACTTAAATAAACAAAAAATCATTCACATTAACGTTACGTTTACATTTTTTAGATCCACTGGTCTTATTATCCTCTGACTTTAATACTTTCTGAGCCTACCCACAACCTAATTATGTCGCTGGCAACTAAAATATTATCCAGTCGTTGGAACTCAGAGCTCGGAGCAAAGAAGCTTTCTTTTGGCGGGACTGACGACTTATATTGTGTACCTACGACAGTATAGCAATACCGAGTTCATAGGCCACGTAGACCATAAAAGCCAACCCTCTCCAACAGTACACCCTGTTACAAGGATCTAACATCGTATAGTACTATGATGATAATAATAATTATGATAGCGCTGATAAAAACGTCTACTAGACGTTGATAATTCAATTTGATGGATAATTTGGCAGACACGTATCTGGCATTTTAATGACAAATGTCATTTACAAGCTGTCTTGTAAAAAATGCGATTGACATGATCTTCAGCACGTCAACTTATGGTAAAATTTTCACCAAAATAAAACAATAAAATATTTTTCTACGTACATCGTTTCTCCCAGAATTCGATAGTAGCGGTTCGCCATTGAATCCTAAGTCCTTCTTGTCGAACTTGTCACTCAAACACACTTCGCGTATGCTGCAACAATCATATCAACGTAAAACAAAAATAAAACAAACTTAAAACAATTCAGCATGGCCGCGTTTCAACTATTTGTCTAAAAAAATCGAAGATCGCACCTTATTATCTCATCGCCCGGTCGCATGAAACCACTCTCCGGCATTTCTTCTTTTATTTCTTCATCGGAAAACATCATTTATTTTTGCAATATTCAATTATTTTTTAAGACAAAAAACAACACGACGTCAACGTCAAACAGTCTGTTTTTTCTCAACGGGATTTTTGTTTCTATGACGATTCGTGTTCTTCATTTGAAAGTTTTATTTTTTGTTATTTTTTTTTATAAGTTGCAAGTAGCAAATTAAATAGTTTGAGCTGTCCGTTGCAATGTGACCTCTTTTGAACTTTATAAGGTCACTGTACTATAAACAAGTAGGTTATGCTACTTTCCCGTGGTTTTGCTTGTATAAGTATAATTTATTTGTGTAATTGCATTGTAATAAGTATAAAATGTACAATTTTGTTTTATTATTTATGTTTTGATTTATTTTTGATAAATATTTATAACTGATTCGTTTACTAAATATTAAGAGTGTATTTAAATTAAAATTTTCATTTTTTTTGTGATATTTGTCCAAGTATTGTTTATGCTATAAAATAAAAATTGTATTATCCAAATATCGCATAAATTTGGAATGAGGCAAGTCATATCTTTATTAAATTATATTATTTATTACGAAATGACTTGGCCATTGTCCTGCGATTTTCCGTTCGTCATTCTGAAAGACTCGTTCACAAAACTGAAAGTAAATAAAATTATCCAGTGTATACTCAAGTGGTTTGTTACAACGTCTAAGTGGTCTGCTCATTTCGTTGCCGAGCCCACTCGAAGGGTTCAAGAATACTTCAGAACAAACTTAATGTTCATGAGAAGAAAAAAAAAGCATTTGAATAAAGAATAAAATTTTGTCTGACTCAAGAGGTTGAAAATATTGACTGCATTTTCGCGAAGTTGCCTATTTTCTAAATTAATTTAATATAAAACCCAAATTACTGTACTTAAATGTGATCTAATTATAAGTTTACCACCTAAGAATGCCTACATGTGAATGCAATAAAAGAAATTGAGTATTGAAATTTAAATAGGTAGTAAAAAAATCTGTCGAATTGAGTACCTCCTCCTTTTTTGGAAGTCCGTTAAAAAGACCTAAAAATGTTATTAGGTACAGAAAGCTATTATGGAATAATAAATAAATAAAATAAATTTAGTTTAATGCTGAAATGCATGTATTTTTCACAAGATTACCTGTTGTTGTAAAATAAGTATGTATTTTTGCGACCGTCTATAGAGCCATCGCCAGAGCGTTTGACATTATTTGCCTTATGTTATCAATATAATTTTAACTGTCGAAGGTAGATAATTAGGTTTACATACTGAATCGTACGATACTCCTTACCTAGACCTACCTGCACTTAATGGGAAAAATTGGTAAATATTTTGTACCTACCTACGCCTGATAATGGCAAAGTATGGTGAGCACTTAGATTATATACATGTCTAGATGGAGCGTCGCGCTACAATCATGACAAAGAAAACGAGTCAACAATTTCAAGCATGTGTGCGTGCAGGCGTCGTTTTACACTGTGCGTATACGTCTCTGTGTGTATAAATAATGATAACAGTTACTACAATTCTCCCATAAATCACATAAAAATAATAGACTTATTAATTACGACAAGGTTTACCGACGGTTACGTACTGTACTGATCGGCGGGTAAGCACTTGTGAGCTAATTGTTGGCTGACACTTTTTGACACGTTTGCGCGCACTTGACGCTCCATTTAGACATGTGTATAATCTAAGGGTGAGCACCAAATATTTAAACACCGACAACATTCTATACTCATATTCTGTCAAATAAATGCTAAAATTCTGTATTTCTAGGTACCTAATAATCACGTAGGTATATGTGATTGATTTCTAACGTTAAGACGTTAACAGGCCGTTGGAAATGAAACCGACACTCACCGGAATGTCTTTGATTGGAACACCATGTGATTTGATTGAAATACCTCCCAAGCTTCCACGAGTTTGAGTGCCTACATACCCACTTAGCTTTCCTAAATGAAATAGGAAATTAATTTAACATTCAGTTTATTTATTTTTATTTATTTAATATATTATTACAAAACATATTCTAAAATATAAAAAAGTCATTCTTATAATTATTATGAAAATAATAAAATATGCGGTCGAAAAATTTATCCTAATCGTCGTTAACTGCGGGTTTAGGTAGAATTCAAGGAAGTGGCAGAATTACCACGTTGAATGGTAATATTGGCAATGTTTTTGCTTTTGGCCAAAATAAAGTCAAATTTCATCCAGCTGTATACCGTGCAAGAGTAACAAACAATAAACAAACTGATATTTGTTAGGAAGTAAGGGTTGACCATGTGTTTTCTTTTTATTTTAATTTCATGATTTACAAACAAACTTGCTACCTGAATAATTATTTGTAAATATTATCTCTCAAAAGAGTCTCTAAAAGGAGTTTGGATTATTATTTCGCTGATAAAATTTCGTACTGCCAGCGCTATCTATTATCTCAAAGTAAAACTGACATAGGCTCTTCACATCATAACAATACTGAACTTTAATTAAACCACCATCTGTATTTTATTTGCGGGACTAAGAGGCATGTCTCGTTCCTCAAGCCCATTACGGACATCAGCGCCATCTATGTTTATATTGCAGAACTAATTTAAAGGTGTATTCAAAACTTGTCACGTACGATGCTTGCTTTAATTATAGTTCCCACATATTTTACTAGATGGCGCGAAAACCATTTTTAATTATAGTATTGAAATAAATTTATTTTATTACAATACTATAAAGAAAAATAGATAGAGTAGGCAGCAGGTACTTCTGAACACCAATTCATGACAAGATTAAATAATGTCAAAAGTTTTTATTTGAACTGAACGCAACTGGCGCTTGTGGGAAACATGGGAAGCTTATCTAAAGGCATTTTTTTAGAGTGAAAATTCTTCAAATGAACTCCGTGCCGTGTCTGACTCTTACTAACTAAAACCCATCCATATTCCTTCCTTCACCATTAGCGTTCCAGGGCCGCGGACTCTTGTTCGAAAGAGTCCGCGATCCGCAGCGAGTGTGTTCTTTCGGCCAGGGAGTGGAATTCTCTGCCGGCGTCTGTTTCCCCATTCGTAGATAATTATAGTCGAGTAGGTAGTCTTCAAGGCGATAGTCAATCAGCACTACTTTATTTTACATGATCCATCCTCGGCAGCATTGTCACGCATATCAGGTGAGGTGCTGCCAAACGCATTTAAATATCTGCAGTAATAAAAAAACCGGCCAAGTGCGTGTCGAGCCACGCGCAGTAGGGTTCCATAGTACGTTTTAGATGGTCGACTATAACTCTGTAACTGTACTGGTTAAGCCTACTCACGGCCATTTTCAATATCCTATCTCTAGTAAGGGAATCTTCAGATACATAGGATATTGAAAATGGCCATTAGTCGTGATAGTTTTCCTTTTAAGTTCATTACATGTACTACGTTAGAATTTTTCACATTTTTAGACACAGCCATTCAAAAGTTAGAGATGGGAGACGCTCGTATCAAACCAAAATTTGCAGTTTAAAGCTAGATATTTTGCAAATGGTACCCTAAAAAAAATTCATAATTTTATTTACCACATTGTCGGCGTGATCATACCAAATTTCAGCTTTCTAGGACAGACAGACGGATAGATGGACAGACAGATATATGGAAACTATAAGGGTTCCTTGTCGGCTACGGAACGCTAAAAATGCTGATAGAAGCATCCTGCATCCTGAAGAGGTCACGGACACAAAGAAAAAATGCGCTATAAAAGCTGTTAAAAGAAATAAAATTGTTTGTGATTAGGGTGCAAATTGCTTTAAAAAAGAAGAACAGGTACATATATGCAACTGTGTATCTCATTTAGTCACACGCTCATACATATCTCATTCTTATTAAAACATCGAAGCGACCACTCGATCTTAGTCTATTTGACAGAACGCCTTGCCAATACAGGTTCTCCGATGCCTAACATAGATAATAATACGCACAATCATTCTTGCTGTATTTATACTTGAATGCTTTTATTTACAATGGATTTTGCTTTGTTAATATCATGTAAAGATGTATTTATCACGTGGAATCATAAGTGTGTTTAATTGCTAACGTAATTGAAGTTGGTTTTTCTTTGGATATGTTTAATAAGATCTAATGTAATATTAGTATGTCCTTTATTTAAATTTCATACATATGTTTTACAGTTTTAAATATTCATTATAAAAAATACGAAAAAAAACATTTAAAAATATAAAAAATAGGGATGCACCGATGTCGGGAACAGGGTCCATACATAATATTACAATTATTTTACATTGTTCGGCAGGCGCCATAGTTTTCATAGTTACTCATATCGTATTCCCCTCTATCATTCCATCACAATAGCCCATGTAGTGTTTTTCCTTGTTATGCAATAGTCCTGCACAAACCGGGGCTGTCCCTGGATGCATTTTTAAAGTGTACAGGGATAATCGCCGGTTATGTGTCAATATTACATTTCATTAAACTTGTCTCAAAGACCTTCGCGTGTTTGCTTCGGCCCCACGTTCGCCTCCCAAAGATCCGGGACGCTGTAGTCCCGTGCATGGTAGAGATATTACAATATAATTAAAAATAAATAAAATAATTACTGTGCGCACAGGTAGGTACGTAATAACCAGATGTTTCCCGCGATTTCTACTTCACGCAGCCATATTTAACAATAGTCTGTAGCTGCCTCCAGGGTCCCGTCATCAGCCTCCATACCAAATTTTATTAATATTAGTTTTTAAACAAACAAATCGGTAAATATACAAACAAAAATCTTAGAATAAGGGGAAGAAATGCTGAAAGCTAATATTATCAATAAAGACATAAGATCATAGGACCCTTTTCATTGGGTCTAAAAAAACTGGCAAAATATGATCCTTCTAGCTACAAATGTAGTTACACCTTTGTTTTTGCATACAGAAGGAGATTAGGTCATAACTGTAGGAGCTAGGTACTTAGATAAAGGCTTCTATAAATTCAATAGGTATTCTAGGTGTCTTAATATACCGTAAAGCAAAACATAGGAGGAATTCTCTTCCACCAGCTACAGATTATGATAGGTTGGAAAGATTGATGCAATGATATTACATCAACTTAATCCCCAAGTAGGACCGATCTTATTGGATCTTCAAAGTGTGACCATTAACTTTCAATCACAACAAGAAATGACAATCTACGAGTATATGTATATACCTATCTTAAAATATATAAAACAAAAGTCGGGTTTGTTCGAACACTTATAACTTGAGAACGGCTGGACCAATTTTCATTGTTTTTGATTTGTTGTAAGTATTTTTCTCCGTCCCGAATAGCAGAATAGCTATAAAAATATCGGAAAAATTAAAGAAAAAAAGAAATTGATAGGGCTAGGCTACGAAGTTCGCCAGGCTAGCTGGTACATAATATATTTGTATAAGAAAAAACTGATTGGCTGACTGACTGATCGATCAACGCACAGCTGAACCCGTGGTTTAAGAAGTATGAAATACTGCACTAATAAACTAATGGTCTTTTAACGACGTAAGTGCGCACTAAAAAAGGATTTTTCTAAATTCATACGCCTAAAGGGGGAAAAGTTTGTATGAAACTCAGACATTTTAAATTTGAATTCGTATAGTCCACGCGGGCGAAACCGCTGGCGGAATAGCTAGTCAATTCATACTTATCATAATACCGCAATAGTTTCAGAAAATATTTCCCATGTAACAGGTATCAATCGTTTGACAAATCAGAGCTAAGTTGAACAAAATATCCGATGATGACGTCACGGACCAATAATGCCTGTGATCGGTTCGCACGTGACGTTCGGTTACGTCAGTACACGTCAGTGCATTGAAAAAGGGCACAGCATACTGGAGTAATTTTGACTTATTTTGTAATTCATCATTATTAGCCTAGATACTGTCCCACTGCTGGGCACAGGCCTCTTCTCATACAGAAAAGGCATGAGCATTGATCACCACGCTTGCTCAAGGTGGATTGGTGATTTCAAACTTTTTAGTCCAGGTTTTCTCACGATATTTTCCTTCGCCATTAGTCAGTCACGTCTAAGATATACTTAGAAATTACATATGACTTTAGAAAAGTCACATTAGTACTTGCCAGGTTCCGCACCCGCAAGCTCGTACACGAGAAGCAGGTGCCTTAACCACTAGGCCACCACGACTTATTATTTTGGAATAAAAGCAACATTTTTTTCAAATGTACATAACCATGTGCACAACATTTTTTTCAAATGTATATTACACCAATATAGGTGTAACTTTTATTTTTTCTGTATTTTGACCTGACTACCGAGAGGGTTACTTTTTCTAAATTATTTTATAATAATTATTGTATAGACTATTTATATCCTACTAATATTATAAACAGGGAACTTTCGCAGCAAACGTTTGTTACGATGTATGTATGTTACTCTTTCACGCAAAAACTACTGAATAAAATTTGATGACATTTGACACACACATAGTTTATAACCCTCAGTAAACCATAGATTACTTCTTATCTAGGTATGCGAAGTACTTCCTTCAGGATTTGGGTAAAACCGCGGAAAACATCTAGTAAGTATATTATATACCATAGCTTCTGCCAGCGACTTCGTCCGCGTGGAATAGTGGTGCTCCGCCCCTATTGGTCTTAGCGTGATGATATATAGTCTATAGCCTTCCTCGATAAATGGACTATCTAACACTGAAAGAATTATTTAAATCGGACCAGCGGTTCCTGAGATTAGCGCGTTTAAACAAAATGACAACATTTCCCTTCACTGCTCTGCTCCTATTGATTGTAGCGTGATGAAAAGTATACTATAACCAGCTCAGGAGTATGACAAATAATTGTACCAAGTTTCGTTAAAATCCGTTGAGTAGTTTTTGTTTCTATAGAGTTTATACAGACAGACAGACAAAAATTTTACTGATTGCATTTTTGGCATCAGTATCGATCCCTAATCACCCCCTGATAGTTATTTTGGAAATATATTTCATGTACAGAATTGACCTCTCTACAGATTTATTATAAGTATAGATAGAAGATAGATCTAGATAATTATTCTGAATCAGTTACTTACAAACAAACTTCGCTATTGGTGACGATTAACAACCCACGATGATAGATTGTCACGAAAACCCTGTAACAGGAGTGAATAATTACCAGATTATATTGAATGGACCCAGTAAATTATGTCAGTTACACTGTTACTATTTGTAATAGACTTAATTAAATCCTTAAGCAGATTTACGAGCTACGTGAGAAGATAGGCTCTGACACGTCTTAGATTATTCCCAGATAGTGGATAGTTATCTCAATTTATAATATTTGTTAACTAACTGATTTCATATGTTTACTTTGAGAGAGAATTCAAATCGTTCTCACGATCTCAATTTGAATTCCCAAGTATACAACGTTTAAGTATTTTTTTTTAATTACAATGAATTTGTTTCTACTGCTTTTAGGTTATCTATACATATAAAATGCTTTGTCCTAAATGACTGACGGATCAACATACAGCCTAAACCGCTGGTCGTAGAGACCTAAAGCTTGGGGGGTATGTTCTTTGTATGATGTAGGCATTCGAAAACCTACCCCAAAGGGGGTGAAAAACGGGGGCAAATTATGTGTGAAATTTTGTCATTTTAATTTGAATTCGTAAAGCCCACGCGGGCGTAGCCGCTGGCGAAGCTAGTAGGTACCTATATAAAAAAGCTTAATGTTTCATTTAATTTGAAAATACACTGATCCAAGTGAGTACAAACAGTCTAAAAATTACACATACTAAAAACACACAAAAAAGTATTTTTGTTACGAAAAAAAATTTGTAGTGCTACAATTTTCTGCACGCCAGTGTACAGCTCATATTGTACGACTATGAGAAAGCGTCACATCCATTATGCGCGGCTGACAATAATTCCGTATCGCAGTACGACAAGACATTTTCTGGATTTGTCTCCGCTTGTCAAGGCGGATAGGTTTATGTAGTAAATGTTGAAGAAGATTTTGTATTCCTTAATAAGTATGGTAACTTTGTTCATATATGTCAGTGTTACAAGATGGAATATTCGTTTTGGACTTTACTCACAGATATGTACTATGTACACCTATGTATATTATTACTTCGAGTGTCAAAAGGGATTGCAGTATACTTCCTTCAACGCCGTTTGAGTTATCCGCGTTACACCGTTTGGGAACCAGGGGGGTTAGACAAGTGGCAAAAACGCTATAGAAACGCTATAGAATAGAAAACAAAATGTATGGGAATGACATAAAGCTAGTCGTAAACGAATGTCATTCCCATACATTTTGTTTTCTATTCTATAGCGTTTTTGCCACTTGTCTAGCCCCCCAGACGTCAACCGAAAGCTAGTAAAGTGCGTAACTGTCCCGTATTGAATTGCAAAAATTACTTAAAAGGTTTGCCGAAAAAAATAGTAGGTACTAAAGTTCTAAAGAAGGAACTAAAGAAGAAATGCTTTGTGAAAACAAAGTATTTCTCATACAAATAACGTAACTTACGTTACTTATCTATTTCGATAAATTTCTCACCATAATATTGAGAATTTTTCATTAGGTTTAAAAAATCGAAAGTAGTGTTCATTGTAACAAAAAATATACTGGCTGTATATGTGACTCTCAGGGCTGATCTAGAGATTTGCTCAGGGAACGAGCAGCGGGTAGACACTTTACGTGTAAGAAACAATTCTAATAAAACATGACTGTGTTAATAAAAAAATATTTCAAAAACAAATTATTTTGTTCTAAACAAGAGTAGTTAAAAGTACTGCTCATTTTATGATAAAACAAATAGCCTATATGTTTTATTAAGACAAAAAGAGATCGTCATTATTTTTAAATTCTGTCTTCGTCCCACATAACCTCGTCCTTCTGATCCAATCTAGTTAGGAAAATTCTAGTGATACGTTTACTACGCGATTACTATACGATTACGGTCCTGTCTCACAATGGTGTCACGTCAACACATAACAGCCTCAATCATCGCGAATCCGACGTGCCGCCATGTAGTATCAAATTGTTTAGAAGTATTTTGTAATGGTCGACACTAGTATTGCGAACGTCGAAAGATACTTATATTATGTAGAAAGATGGAACACAATGTCATTATTATATGTATGGGAACGATACGTTTAAATTAATTCCTACAAAACACCTAAGTTTGGTGGATAATCTCAAAAACTACTAATTTAATTCTTTTTAAATTTAATTAAAATTGGGTTAGATTCCCACGGTTTAGATACTCATCAAACGTGCGAAAGAAACAGAAAATCCGGGGTGTGTGAAAATCCACGGATTGGCCGCGGCTAGCGCAGCTTGATCGTACTAATCTATCGATCCTCCCTGCTTTTACTTAGATCTGAGCCTTACCCCTACCAAAATGGTTCATAATAATACCATTCATCTTATAAGCCTCTTTAGCGATCGAAATGTTTTGTTCCTTTCTATCAAACTTCATTTTTCTAAACCACATCAAAACTGCAACAAAATTCGCGAAACTTAATTGAAGTTTAATTATTGTAATACCTTGGTCTTAAATTTGAGTGTGTGTGGTCGACACACTCAAATTTAAGACCAAGGAACGTATTTCCCATTCTAAAACAAGCTACAAAAAATACGAAGCTATAATAACATTAGCATTTGTTTGTACACAGAAATAATTAACCATCAATTCGAGTCTGACTATCAAATTACAGACGATGCTATCATGAAATAATCAGTGAAACGTTCAAATAGTTTTCGTGATTAAAACAAATATGCTTTCTCCTTGGATCACGAGACGTAAAAAAAATTAACTAAAAACTTAGTGAATTATTAATTTTATTTGTTCTAACCGTCCGATCCTCGTAACAAGCATACGATTACATATGATCCGACTGTGCTACAGGTTATTAAACATTATTCTAAGCGCGAGTTTTACAGACAATTTGGTAGAACAAATTATATGGTGCAGTGTGAGTGAAGAGCGGGCACCGATTTTCTTGCCTTTGTAACTGTTGTTTGAATTATGTATGTGCTACTAAGAAGGGTCGTGGTGTCCTAGTGGTTAAGGGCTGCCTCTCGTGTGTGAGGGTGCGGGTCCGAAACCAGCGTTGCAGCGTGTGCAGCTTTCGACTTATTTAATAAAGAAGTATAGGCACAAGGAAAGAATGTTTATTTACTACCTAAGAATAAAACATTAAACCACTGCTGTGACAGAAACATTTCGTCTAAAAGACGTACATGCACAACTGCTATATGCATGTACATTTTAACGTGCAGAAATTCATACTATTTATAACCGATAGTTCCCACATCGCCCCCGCTACCTCTCATACTTCACACCACTCGTAAGGCTACGGTGCGCATACGCAACTCAGCGGGGCGCGATCTCTGACAGTAACAGACACACGGTTAACCTTTAGATTGAGATGTGAACCATAATATAATAGCTTTGGCTTGTACATCATCGTGTAGCGTCTGGTCGTGACAATGGTCAGCGCCTTCTCTATTTGCTGGATAGCTCTATGGTTCCCAGACTAGGGCTAGACAGTTTACATCATACTTACTTCGCAGGCAATTACGTGAGATTATTAGAAATTTTCTTAGTATTTTGTGTAGACAAATTATTTTATGCCTTTTTAATAACTAAATACCATCTATATATGTATAATAATGCTTTTTGCATGCGTAGCAAACTATTTATTTAGTCCCTGTAGAGTACGCAGTATTTTATCATGCTATTAGAATCCACTGGCTGTTTTTGTAGGCTGTTTTGGTAAAATATGTCTAGGACTTTTAAAATATTTAAACTTCTGCGGCCATTTATTGATACCTTGTTTTGGATACAAAATCACAAAGAATGAACCTATGCATAATCATTTCATTTATATAAAGTATTCATAATATAACGACACCTATACGACAAAAGGAAAAAAAAAAAAAGAAAAAAGTACCCAACTAATTATCGTAATCGAATTTCCTGGAAGCAAAACTTCTCAATAAGACCATTTCTCAAAAATGAAAGTCAAAGTTTATATAAAAGTAACAAACAATAAGAAAGCTTGTTTCGAGTTTTAAAAAAGTTGATCTCGTAAAGGCTTGACCCAAATAATTAGACCAAGCTGACATATAAATCATCTGACGAGAAATATTTATGAAGAAACACAATCGGGTGGCCTGTTAGGGTCATGTTCCAGTGATGGGAGCACGCGATGCTATGCTTTACTTACATTTTTATTATATTAGAACTGGAAAGGTTGAAAATTAAGTAGGTAAAATGTAGATGTTGTCTGCTGGTGGGAATGGATAACTGATGTACCAATTTAATTTCAAAATGAGGTTTTGAAAATATATCTCGCAAACAGAATTGTCAGCAATAGAGTAATTGATGTATACCCAATTCCAATTGACTTTTAAAGTAATTTAAGAGTTTTATGTTCATACCTAATCTTACTAACAATTCATATTGTCTATATAATTACGAAAGTATCTATCCGTCTGGTGGCTTATCTTTGAAGTTACGGTAAAACTGCTGGACTGATTCAAATATATTTTGGTGTGGAGATAGTTATAAGAAATCTAAGGAAGAGCAAAGGACAGCTTTATCCTGGTGTATGCTAGTTCTATTAGAATACGGGTAAACTCGCGGGAACAGCTTAAAACATTAAATAAAAGTTCAAGAGATTTATAGCTCCGCAGCTATCTAGTACTGTGCGACGACCTTAACCCAGCCAAGCAGGTGTCGTTAATTTAAACCGCACAATGTATGTGCATTATAAATAATCACATCATATTATACGTGGCAACACTGACGATGGTTTTACTGCTAACGGTACACTGAATTGTCTCTAGTTATGGAAATTTATGCCTGAGAAATTAAGCGCACATTTTTATCGTATAACTGAAATAATTATTTACAACACCACGCTTGTTCAAGGCGGATTGGTAATTTTAGATTTTTTTAAGCTAACTATGATTTTGGAAAAGTCACGTAGGCACTTGCCACTTTTCGAATTTGCGTAATCATTCTCGTGATGCAGGCGTACCTTAACCCCTAAGCCACCACCACTTAAAATTTACGTTATCTGTTAAATAATTGAGTTAATTAATTTACCATCACAGCTTAATTAAAGTAAACCAAAATATCATTAGTACACCGTACAACTAACTCACGATTTTCGCAGTGTATAAATAAGTCTCAGTTGAGCATTTCACGTTTACAAGACATTTATAGCCACTTGGAAATAATTAGAGTTAATTTAATGGTCCCTAAGTAACGCCTTTCGAGGTGGTTTGAGTCCCGACAAATGTTACTAAATGGACTATAAGCATTATGTTGTGGTAGGTGTACCGATTATCGGCTTTTTTTTATTTAATTTAGTTTTATTTCTGAAAAACATTAAAATGATTGCCATTTTGCTGTTGTGTTGATAAAAATATAATAATATTTTTATTTCCAAAGGGTTAAGTAGACGTGATATTAACTGATATTATAAAAAAATACAGAAAACTCGCTGCTGAAAATTCTCTTCAGGATTCCTTTTTGCTTGACCTGGGTGTCAACTCAGAAACTAAATTTCTGCTTTGATTTTTATTAATTGGTAATTGTAATCCTCTTTGCTTTGCCGTCGTTAGACAAAAAAATCCGTTCTTCTGAAGTCAGTTCTTCATATTGCCTAAATATATCCCGCATTCATTGCCATCTCACTTGAGTTCCTTTTACCTTTAAAAACGCAGTTAATTCATACACATCAATAAGGATCACGATTCTGAATGGAGCTGTTCCAGTTTACCGTTTGGGCAAGTGTCAACACAGACACATAGAGCTGTCTGTTGCTGATATAAATTATATTGCTGGGAGAAACTAATTGATAGAGTGTGCCGCTGTTCAAATGTAATGTGTTCATTATTCTGTGCTGTATTACCATTTTAATATTAATTAATTTCCAGGAAATATAAGTGTAGATATATTTTCAGAAAGACTGAGTTCATAAAAAAAACTTGTTTGAGGTTGAATAAATAATCTTTGCAAGAAAAGCATGACGATGTTTTTTTTTTTAATCTCATTTTTTATACAAATGGAAGGCTGGTTTGGATTATTCAGCATTTTGAAACCGTCTTTACCAATATTATTAATGTGAATGTTATTTTGTTACGCTTTCACGGTAAAAAGTCTTGACCAATTCGGATGATTTGGTTTAAAGATGTCCTTGGAGTTGGTTATAGGGCAGGTACTTTACTTATCCAGATGGTTAAGTAGTTCTTTCGGGATGCGGGTGAAACCATGGTAAACAGCTAGCTAAGTAAGCTAGACTCTTCACAAAAACAAACCTAGCTAACATTACATAAACTCGTACTTTCCATACACTGGCAACAATTTAGCTGAACGAAATGCTGCAAGCGATCGTAAACTTGATGGTGCATTAAAAGCGCCTCCAACCGGAATATTTGTTTTAAAGACGATAAATAAACGTAACGATGTCGATAACAAGTCAAAATTACGACACAACTGTTGTGTGTGCTCACACCCTAAATCAACCGAAATTTAGACTTATGAAGATTTAGACAGGACAATTTAAAAGTGTATATAAACATTTTAGGAGATGTGATGAGATGATACCGGTAAGTTAGGTTCACACCTTATTTTTTCAGCAGCTATAATACTGGAAGACTGAGTAAGCTTACAAAATTGATAAAGAATTTTTTTAAGTTTTTTTAAGAGGTCATGAACTTTGTTTTAGTTTAGTGTTTTCTCTCAGAGACTATCAATAAAATACTGGCAGCATCTCGACTTATTACTGTGAATTTGATTATAGCTATCGTTAAGAGCTGAAACTGATCAAGACTTACTTACTTATTACAGTAAAACCACCAAATTATACACACAAAAAAAAACATCTCACGCCACAATTGTTAAAAAGCACAAAGGTGTCATAAAGTTCAATAAGCATCGAGGTTTTCTTTATATTTTACATCAAAATTATTGTAATTTCATGAATAATCGATTTGTTTCGTAAAACTCAGTCACGAATCACACCGTGTCTGGACCATAGCTACCGGCGCAACGTGAACACTGAAAGTCGAGCATTCACGAATGATTGACACATTAAACAGTACTAGTTTTTACCGCTACACCAGCCTTAAATGATTTTTGCATTATTTTCATTATGTATTTATATTCCATCTTATTTTGCTATTTGAATGAGATACATGTCTGATCTATCTATGTAGCTACCTACATACAATTGGATGGAAATTAGAGGAGGCTTTGATAATGAGAGGAAAATCAGTACTTTGATGGATTATGCAATCCACTGGGAATGGAAATAATCTTCAATGTTAATCGTCGTCTATGTTTGGCATTACCAGAGACTAGTACTTACTAAGATGCATTTAAAATAAAAGAAAATTGAACAACCTATGTATAATACTGAGGAGATACATATTTACCAAACATATTAGGATCTATTATTATGCACATCAACATTTCCATGAAGGCCAAGAAGCTAATTTTCAAATCAACTATCAAATTTTAATGAAGTGTTTATTTCTATAATTATTTTTTTTAATATTTTACATATTAACAATAAAACTTTCAATTGCTAAAAAAAACAAAAATGCAATACTAATCACTAATACAGGGCTTCAAAAAATTCCTCCTCATCGCGGTCAACTGGGAGCGTACCCAGGAGGTTGGTTTCAAGCCCGGTTAAGCAGTCGACAACCTTCTAGGTTGACCTGCGAGATGCCATACAAAAAAAAAACCAGGAGGTTTGCTGCATTGCCACGTTGGATAGCTATGCTTATTCTTTGGCCAAAGTAGCAGCCAGCCTTTGGGTCTCGAGAAGGTCTCGCCTATCTTTCAAATTAAGATGAACGCAAAAAATTAAATTCACAACAAACACGTACCGTTAGAAACTTAAAATCTAGTCTATCCACCGACCCAATTACGTACCCACCCTGCAAGGTCCATCAAACACCGCTACATTACAACCTTACATGGACAAGTAATTGAATTTTCATCCCATACCTTTGAAAAGCATTCTCAACATACCTCCACGTAACTGTAACCGACTTTGTTGCTGTCGTTACGGGTAGCATAATTTAATATCCTACATTGTTGTGTTAAAACGAACAATACTCAACAATATGACAAAGTCTTAGATCGTGCGGTGTCATTTAAATGACGCTAATAAATTGTTTAGCTCGAGACTTGACTGTGAAATTGTTTCTTAAATGTGTTGTACAGTTAGGCTTTTCATTTTAGTTGTAGTTAACAATTATGATTTCTATTATATAAGGATTTAACGGCATTAAGCAATACTGCTTGTGGCTAGTAATTGTGTGAACATATTAACAAGTAGGGATACAACAAGAGAAAATTTAATGAAATGTACTAGTAAAATAATATCATGCAAATCAGCATAGTTATATTAAAAGATATTAAAGACATGTCTTAAATAAACTACCTACCCATTTGAATCCTTTCCAGTTCATCCCACCAAAAACATATGATGTGAAACTGATTGCTAAGTGTCACAAATTCTTAAAGCTTTTGCTGTTAGAGTTGAGAGATGAGATCTCTAGAAAAGCCAAGTCCCTAGTTGAGGGATCATTAGCAAAAATATGGCCATGTCGTGATGAACGTATTATGAATGCTGCTGACATCCATAATGAGCTGATTCGACTATACGCACCGAATAATTATCTCCGTGGCAGAAAACATCGACTGCTAGACGTGCCTACATGTCGGACCGCAGCCCGTGCTGCCTCTCCAGTACCGCGCGTGATGACCACGCTAAATAAACTCGTGGAAGCCAACCCAGACTGCGATCTATTGGTGGATAATTTCACCAAATTAATGGTCAAGTGCCTGCATTTTTGTGAGGCTAATATTATTTAATTATATTAATTAGTTACTTGGGTTTATGTAATTGGTTTCTTAAGCCGTGTTAATCAAATAAATAAATAAATAAGTATATTATGTTATGTCAAGTAAAAGTTTCACAGACATATAATTTAGCGCCGCTACATTTGCGGTGGTATGTGTATAACGATACATTTTGCAGACTTAAAAAAAACTATAAATACGATAATTTAGGCAAAATACTCCTCTATATTTACACAAGTCTATAGATCAAGGCGTTGTATGCAAATTAGTGTGGTGAAAGAGAACTTACGACACGTGGATGCCTCACAAATACTTCTGTCTGTCTGTTCATCCTTATTGATTGTAAGGGTGTATAAAAAATATTAGTGTACAAACACATAAAGCATGCAATTCTTTATGAAGGAGTTCGTGTTTAGCCTTAGATGTATAGTTTTTGTTTTGTGTTAGTTTTTGGAAATGTTGAAGGGAGGTGCTCTTTTTGTATTGTCAAACATTAAATTATGAAGACACATTTAAAGCTTATAGTCGAATCTATGTTAATGTTCTTTTGGACTTAAAGAACTATATTTAATTTTAGCATACTTATGGCAAGCTTCAAAACTTAGACTAAGTATTTAAAGAAGTTTCTATCAAATAAATATAATTATTTCAATAAATATAATTATTTAGATAAATTCAACTGCAAAATATAAAATTTAAACAACTTACTGTGATGAGGATCAATTTTCTGACGCTCTTTAAGTCAGTAGTTTTCCATATTTTTTGTGTTTTTTATTAGCTGTTATAATTTAAGTTTTATCGAAAATTATTGAAAACTGCTTATAAACAGCAAAATTGCCCTAAAGAATCAAATCTTTCCACCTTTCTACCCTTCAAACAATAACCTTACCGTATTCTCGTAACAGTTAATTTCCACAGCTACTGTCAATCAACCTCCGAGAGCGAGAGTGCGGAAATTCTTTGATAGAAGTGTGATTGTGGTAGCGACGAGGAAATCGGCACAAATCACTGTGAAGCGCAGCTACCCTTGTTGCAATGCCGCTGTGTTGTGTAGTGCTATTTTGAATTTCGAAAGGTAATTCTTAAATTCGATTTAGGAAGGTGGTGGAATTAATGATATTAATAGTGTTATTGCTTACTTATAAGTTGCTTTTTATAAAAAATATCGTTGTTTTTCATAAAAGTATAGCAAGTTATAAAAAAAACTAATGATTGTTTCTGTGACGTTGCAAATTATTAGGATCAAGCTGTTTCCCGTGGTTTCACTCACACTCTGGAGGGAACTTCTTTATGCAACCAGACTGAAACTACCCTATGTTTTTTCCTGGGTTTCAATCTACCTTCATGCGATTTCAAGTAAATCAGCTTTCCCATAAAAGCGTAATAGCCAGACAAAGTTATTTTCGGATTTATAGTATTAGGATTTTTAATGAATTTCAGGTGCAGTTAGAGATAAATCGTACATAAACCCTCAGACATAACAGGGGTAGGCAGAAAGACATTTATATGACATACATATCTATATTTCACTTACCTTACAAGTATTATGGTGAGTCTATAATCAGCAGGCGTACGACTCCGGGCTGCTACTGGAAAAATCCACTTGGACAGCTTTCCCGAACCAAACCCAGAACTTTCTGTGTTCAACAGTCACCTTGCAGCCACTACGCCAATGAGACAAGCTTTAGTAGATAAATAACAGTATTAAATACACCGAGACCTACTTACTTCTAAAAGCTAGTATATTATCTGCTGAACAGTAAGTCATTTACATACAATATTCGTAATAATACGTAGGTACTTGCAATGAAACTATATCTTTGTTGGTAATAAAGTTTGCTATTGTTGGATTTGTTGTCAGATGCTGTCTCTTTGAAAGGCAATTCTTGATAGCAATATAACCAACATTGGTTAGAAGAGGTGCATCAAAAAACTTAACCTCTTGTATGCCCGAAGCGTGGATCCGCGCGAGACACAATTGATTTCTATTGTCTTTAATTACCTGGCATACGATGGGTTAAAAGTCGCAATGCAAAATTTGATTAAGGATGTTGGGTTACTCATAATGGTTCATGTCATTGTTTTGCGTGATTATTAAATTAAACAGGTGCCCTAAACTACTCAAATAAAAGTCTAGTCATTTATCAAAATCTGTTTAGTAACCAGATAAAATTGTGTTTAGTCAAGTTTCGATAAAATTGGTTTTCTTAGTTATCCGTGAAAATATAACAAAGAAAGTTTACACACAGACTAGATTCTGTCCACAACTTCGTCTGCAGGATTAGAATTGGGTTCTGATACCTCGATAAAAAGTGTCTTATGTATTCATCCAGGTTACACACACACATAGCTTACTATGTGTGCACTAAATTTCACCCAAATCCAGTTAGTAGATTTTGCGTCAAAGAGTAACAAACATGCGTATATTGTATCCGTCCTAATAAACTTTCGCATGTTATAATATACTAGCTATTGCCCGCGGTTTCACCCGCGTCCCGGGGGAACTACGTAACTCACCCGGGTAAAAAACCTAGCCTAAAACCTTCTCCAAGGGCCTCTCTATCTCCGTACCAAATTTCATACAAATCGGTCAAGCCGTTTTCATGCTATGTCGTGACAACGGAAAACGGGTTTCATTTTTATATATATAGACTAGCTTCCCGCCAGCGGCTTCGCCCGCGATATTTTAGCTAATGGATACAAAAACTTGACAAATTATATACTAAAACCTTCCTCATGAATCACTCTATCTATTAAAAAAACCGCATCAAAATCTGTTGCGTAGTTTTAAAGATTTAAGCATACATAGGGATATAAGGACAGAGAAAGCGACTTTATTTTATACTATGTAGTGAAGTAAGATTTTCTTTAATAAATACTTAGTAAGTATGCTATGTATACGTATTCTATCAAACGTAAGATCGACTACCATCTGTCTCAATTGCAGACCGACTACCACATTGAATTCCAAAACAATGACAGTAATTCAAAACACACAGACTAAAATAATACCCGTGTAACAAATTATCACATAATTCTTAGCCAACCAGTAACCCGCAGTATAAGGCCGCAATTACACTGTATTACTAATCAAATGCACCGTTAATTCAGACGTTTGAAACATGTGATTCTGCCCTTATCATTACGGCTATCTTGTGCAGACATTATAGCTGGTATTAATATCAGTGGCAGAAACAACGTCATCGTTACGTCATCGGTAGTTAATTTGTTTGTAATATTGTAGGGTTGCCATTGATTGGGATAATTATTTTTTTTGAACATAAAAATGCTATCTAAACTTAGGCATTGAATTACTCTAGGTAGATTTGAATATAAATGTCTAAATAAATCGAAAGTTATACTATATACCTACTTAGTTTTTGAAATACATAATTATGTGTATTAAGATAAAGTTTATTAATATTATAACATAGCTACTAATGTAAAATAGGCAGTTTAACAATGATTTCTGAGAAAATGAGTTTTTTTGTAACTGATCTGGATTCATTGCTCCCAAGTGTTCCACTCTTTGGTTTCACTTGGTCTCTCTCTATAAGCTTCTGTTTTAAACAACTTTACTGAGATTATTTTAACAGCCTTAAAGTAAGATTAATTAATCTATGAAAGCATAATATATAACAAATCAAAGAGAGTTATCTGCAATCATGAAGAAAACTGTATGTACTTGGGAATGAGTTTTGACTGTTTATTAAAACTTAGGTACTAACTAAAGTGTTGGTATGTGTTAACCTATTCTATTTACATCCGTATTTCATTAAAGCTGTGGTTCATATTAAATGTAGAAATAATAGCCACAATAACATTTTACAATACACATTAGCGTTGCGAGCACGGATAAATCAGGAGTGACTACTTGCCAATGGAATAACGGCGCTCGGCCGCGGTGCTGCGTTCACATGGGATAGTCAACTTGAATAATCAAGCTGATTACGTTCCAGTAATCACTGTCTTGATTGTAATAAGATAAGTCAATTAGATGTAATCAAAATGTAAGTATGCAATTATCAATTTAGTTGTAGATGATTAGGAATGTTCTTGTAGTTAAATAAATAATTTGTGAATTATCTTTTGAAAGAATATTTTTATCTTGATTTATGTGTGAACGTCAGTTGAAGCTTGTTTAGGAGATATTTTAATTACGAAGGAAATGTTTGAGTCGATACTATAGATATTTATTTTTAGTACCACAGATCAAATAAATACTATTAGTTGGCACATTTTTTGCAAGTACAAGTAGAATTGTTGACTTTGTAAAAAACACATTTTCTTTAAATATGTAACTAAGTATATTTAGACACCAGCTCATGTATAGCTGTGAATGGAAGTTTAAGTTAATTAAAACGCTTGTAACTTTAGCAAAAACTCAACTTTCTGACTCCCTCATATTTAATCAAGTTGGTAGCGATTCAAACGCAGCACTCGCTTAAGTAACCCGGTCGATGATGAGGTAAGCTTGGGTTATTGTTAAGCTAATGCACTGCACATGTGTCCTGGCTTAAGTTAGCAAAGCGGCTTAAGCATTGTGGGTTTTATCGATAAGTTGCCAACTGTAAATGTGTGTTTTGACAAGATTGTATAATATTTTGACGATATTTGCAACTTTATTTATTATTATCGGCGTAGGGAATATTATGTTAAGTTTATTTGTGAAAACAATGTAGGCAGCTACCTATTTGTCTTCGCGTTTTATTATATACTAGCTTTCCTCCAGCAGCTTTGCCAGCGTGGGCAATAGGAATTCAAATACTATAGCTATTAAAAGTAACAGAGTTTTATACAAACTTTGCACCCCTTTTTCATCCTCTTAGGTGTAGAATTTCGAAAAATCCTTTCTTATATTATATATTATTCTTATATATTGCCTACGTAATCAATAGTAATAATTAAGTAATTTACCTAAAATTGGGAATGTTATTAGTTTAAAGTTGCAATGGTAAAAAAGCTTGAAAAATGCCATGCAAAAGCATTCAATATGTATCAATACTTTTTGTCAACAATCGATTCCCCTCATATCCGCTATAAAATTGCCGAAACAGGGACGGGAAGGGAAATTGACAATATTTTGTATTACTGATTGACAAACCATTTGATTGACAATATTTTGTGACGCTCACTGATTGACTAAATAAATCGATTGACTCAATTGTTGGATTCTATTGGAATCTGTTCGATAGAGTTGTAATTGCATTTCTATGTGACTGTTCCCGTAAGGAATGGTAGATGATGTGTTTTACCAAATAAACCTGCCATAATAAAGTACATTAAAAGGCCTGTGATAATTTAATTATAACATTTGTTATAAACACTAATTATGACTCATTTAAATAAACAAAGTATTTTTTAAAGTTAGCAACACAGCATCCATAAATAATTACGTCACATTATAAAACATTGTTATTCAAAAATGCATTTATCACCTGCCAACAACACCGAGCGCGGTAGGTGCTATAATTAAAATAATTAAATTATAAATTATCGTCATTTTACGCTAAAACAATATTACACGTGACAGCGCAAAATATTCGCATAAAAACTGGATGATATCCGAACAAACTAGTATTGTTATGCTCACGACCAGCGTTTGCGTCTGGCCTGTCAATCTAATTATCGATGACAGGCAAAAAGAGCCGTTTAGCTGAATAATTGGCATTATTTTCTATAATTTTCTCGCGTCCGATCATTGTACCGTGAACACCTGTTTGAAGCCACTGTGGTCGATTATTTATCAATGGCGCTAGTGTTGCACTTACATTCATAAATATTGCGCGCGCGGGAAACAAAACAAAATGGCTGCCAGCTCACCGGCGACAACTAGTAACGCAGGGTTGCGAGCATAAAAAATAATTAATTATAATTATTAATCGCGGCCATAATTTAATTAAATGTGGATTCTCTGATAAGGAAATTACCGTTGTTAATGATCTGAGCCTTCTTTAAATAATTCATGAAGTGGAGATACTTAAGATTTATACGAGAATTTGTTAAATATACGTGTTCGGTAATAAAAGTTACAAGAGTATGTGTTGTGCTGACAAAATAAAACCCAAAGCAGCTGCAAACGGTAGCTGACAGTTAATTAGTTTTATTGGAAAAAGAAAACTTGTTCTCTTGTTCAGGCTATATTTTTATAAATTGTATAAAAATATCTTGCCATAAAGATCGAATTTCTGTAAGCCAAAATTACACTTTCAGACAAATCTTATTTTTGCTCAAATTCCCGAAAGACAGTCATCACGCCTAATGATAGATCTAATGATCCACAAAAATGTTTGCTCAACCCTACTATCGTCTAAGCGGCCAGCAATTAAAACAAGTTTAAAATCTCGTTTCACTGACAAATTGCAATAAATAAGAATACTTAAATCTAAACTGCCAGTGGTTCAGACATGGTGCTCTCTACTTACACAATTTACACACATTATCTAACAAAATAATCCTTATTTGTAAGACACATAAGAGCTACAATACCGTGGCAGTGTTAGGAGTAATGATAAACAGGTTTAGCGAAATGTAAATCGCTCTATGGGAATTAAAAAGTTGATTTCATATGAAACTTTGATACTATGGTGGCAGCTATAAATGATATGGGAATGTTGTGTGCAATCTGGCGTTCACCGTTGTCGCATAGGTATCTGCTTTTGAAAGAAAGATGACTAGACTAAGTGTTGTTTTACTGTGTACCTAGATTGATAAATGTATAGATATAAAATAGACTAGAAATGTCTTATGACTCATTTCTTCACCTGACAAAGCCTAAGCGATATAAAATGCCGAATGGAAGAACTGAGAGCCTACAGCCTATCTACACTAATTCAACGAAAACGAAGATTCGATTTAAGTTTCGTACGTTTCCTTATGGGATTAAGGCGGTAAGGTGCAACCAATTGTTATAATATGAATAGAATAAGTAAATCCTATTCATATTATTAAAATTGTTTGCATATAACTATAAGTACTGAGCATCAGATCGCACTTTACCGCACCACAAAAAAGGTTATAAAGGTTTCGTTAAGTTAGAGTAGACCCCCTGTCCCATTTAAAATCTTGTATTACTTCTAGAATTTACACTTGCCGAAGCATAGTCTGACGAATTTAAGAGAAAGATAGTACTTACCTACTATAGTCATAATATAATCAAAATCATAACCTATATTATTTTAATTTTTCCACATAGATAAATAAAATGGCATTAAATGCTGAAATTGACATAAATGCGCCATCCTTACGCCATTTTGTTAATATCTGTGGCAGAATTAGAACAAAATACGTTACGAATTTGTTTACATTTTTCGTAGGTACAGACTATACATACATTGTACTACACAAGTTCTAAGTTTACTATATAGTATATGTATTACTACTAGAAATAAACCTGTAGATATAAAGTTAAGCGTTATCGAGAGTTCATGACTCATACTTGATTGAAGGAAATGACTTGTTAAATACTGTTTTATAGATTGACCAGCGATTGGCGCTTAGGCAATGCCATTTTGTAATCTGCGTTGAAGCTGTTATAGAAAAAAGAAAAAAATGCAGTGCATTGATTGCGAAATTCAAAAGTCACGTCTATTGAACGTGGGCATCGTTTAATAAGATTTGAAGTAAGTGGCTTGTTAAGCAATCAGATTCTAAGTAGCTGGTTAATAGACATAATATTTTAAGTAAGTTTAAGACTTAATATACCAGTTTTATTAATCAATAGCTTCTGCCCGCGTCTTTGTTTTCATATGTTCTCAATACTCAATTGTTTATTGCATTCTTCATGTGTTAATAGAGGTAATTGACTACGCGTGTACCAAAATGTCATCCACATCCATTGAGTTGTTTTTGCGTGATACGATGTTCAAACATACAGACAAAATTTCAATATTTTTTTTGTATTCTGTTGCACTATTTTATTATTCGTTTTTCTTCAAAAAGTACAATATACAGACATCGGCCTTATACAATTTTATTATATTTATAGATTGGAACCAGTGCTAAGCCATTAATGTTCGCAAAACTAGTTCGCAGCTAAAGAATTAAAACAAAAGACAACAGATGGAAACAACTACATTCTGCCACTAAAGCATTGCCCCGTTCATCACGCACAAGATTCACATTAAAATGTTGTTATCGAAATAAATAATGCTTATTTGCATGAAGCATCACGCGATGGCGATCAAGTTATAAGTTTATAAACGAATAAGTTAGAAAAAACTATGTCACCTGTGGAAGCAGGAACATTAATTTGAATAACTACCACAGACATATATCTCAATAGATGACGCAAGTGTTACACCGCGTGCGACAGTTGAGTGTAGTGCACCTAAACTGACACCATCTCAATTAGTCCGCGCTCCACCAAATTCGCACCAGACCTCGAACGAAAGCTAGAAAAAACATTTACAATTGTGCCGTATTGAGCTGCAAAAAGTAATAAAAAACATAGCTAGTATAAAGAAAATCACTAAAACGCTCCTGTAACGTCACAGAAAGTAGTCATAAATTGACAATTTGCGTTATCTATTTATTTAGACATCTGTGGGACTACACAGACATTGTAGACTAGTATACGAACCTACGCCAACTTATAAACTCAAACTCAATCTCAAAAACTGTTTATTGAAAATAGACTAATTTAATTAGCACTTTTTACGTCAACATTATTTGAAGACAACGCCAACAAATAATTTTGATGAAAAAAAAATAAACAAAGAAAGTCTTCTTTAGAATGAGAAAGACTTTTGCTTTTTTAACTTATATAGTTCAAAATATATTTACAATACCAAAACAATAAAAAAATAAATTATACTATAGAAATTAGGCATCGAAATATCCGCATCGCTGTAACAGGAATCATGCCCAAAAGGCTGGCTGCATTGCCACGATGGATGGCAATGCTGATCCTTTGACCGAAATATAGGCCAGTCTTTTGAACACGCGAGTTAGACTGAACGTTTACCTATGTCACGAACGACAATCAAAATAAAGCTGTATTTAAATCGTAAACAGATTTAATATTATTTACGTCAGAGAAAAAACTAAATCTTATCTCTGACACTTTTGCGTCAGTGGCATCTATTCAAACCGGTAGCAACTTAGTTTTGCGTAAATTAATCAATAACAACTAACTCATCTACACTAATATTATAAAGAGGAAAACTTTGTTTGTTTGTTTGTTTGTAATGAATAGGCTCAAAAACTACTGGACCGATTTTAAAAATTCTTTCACCATTCGAAAGCTACATTATCCACCAGTAACAAAGGCTAAATTTTATTTTGGAAAAAATAGGGTTCCGTAAGATATTTGGGTTTTTCGGACACAACGTTTAAGAAATCAACTAGAAAAGTTACTTTTTTTCGTACGCTACTAATCTCAGGAACTACTGGTCCGATTTGAAAATTCTTTCAGTGTTAGATAGCCCATTTATTGAAGAAGGCTATAGGCTATATTTCATCACGCTAAAACCAATAGGAGCGGAGCACCACTATTCCACGCGGACGAAGTCGCGGGCAGAAGCTAATAATAAAATTGCCAAAAGGTTTATGATAATTTTACTATCCAATCCATCGTAAATAATTTCCGTGACGCACATCATTGAACATTCTAAATTAGAATGACGTGAACAGGAAAAAAAATCGGCCTATTGAGAGTCGGATTCATGCACGAAGGGTTTTGTACCATTATCTTTTAACATTAGATACTTTATTATAACCCTTTTTTAGTTTCATCTGCCCCGGTATCTGCCTGTAGCCAAATCTTGCAAATCAAATTTGACCAACTTCGCGGTTACTGATTGAGCTGAAATTTTTAGCATTTGTTGTTACAGCGGCAACAGAAATACATCATCATCTGCCTAGACTTTTCCCAACTATGTTGGGGTATGGTTTCCAGTCTAAACCGGATGCAGCTGAGTACCAGTGTTTTACATGGATGGACTGCCTATCTGACCTTCACAACCCAGCAACCGGGTAACACGATACCCCTTGGTAAGACTGGTTGTCAGACTTTCTGGCTTCTGACTACCCGTAACGACTGTCAAAGATCTACAAATTAATGACAACCGGGAATTTCCGGCTTAACGTGCTTTCCGAGGCACGGAGGAGTCTCGCTATTACATCGATGGTCACCCATCCACGGACCGACCGCTCCAAGCGTAGCCTAACCTATGATCGGTCGACCCGTGCAGCTGTTACTTAGCAATGAGCTCCTCCACTAGAAATAGATCATCTGTGTAAATTTCTTATAATCTCTAATAATTGTCTAGCTATCACGGTCCATAAGATTCCGCCTGGTGACAGACAGATAGACGAAATGAAATCATAAGGATTCCTTTTTACCATTTTTGGTACGGAACCCTACAAAGATTATTATAAATGTGTCTTAGTGCCGCTTTTAATGCTATCGATATGAAATTCCAGTTTGTCCTGGTAACAAGTAAAGTTTATTTATATCTGTTGTTTTATAAACTACAACCTTTCCTGTGGCTTCACTTACACCCAGAAAAAACTACATCGCGAACCTGGATAAAAATATCCTATGTGTTAATTCGTGTTATGAACTATGTATTTACGAAGTTTCGTGCAAATAGGTTCAGTAATTTTAGCTTGAAAGATTAACAATCATACACACATAACTTTTGATTTTAATATTAGTAGGATCCATTTTATTAAAAAGGTTTTTATTATTGTTAATCTATTCAATAGTTCTGTCCTCTCAGTGGCCTTCAGTTTTTGCCTTAAAGCTGAATAATAGGCCATTAATAAATATTTGCACAACAATGCTATTCCCATTAACTCCATGGGACACATCGTTGATGACAGTGGGAGGTGCGTCATCGTTTCGAACGCGTACGATTTAAAATGGATAAGTGAACCCTGCGGCGATTTGCAAGACACCGGTGCCTATCTCGAAACTCGACGAGCTGTTGTTGTTAGCACGACTAACAACATAGCACTTAATATTATGACTGACGTACAGAATTGTGATTTCGAAAAAGTTACACAACATTATTGTCCTAATAATTATAATAAAAATACGAAAGTTTGTAAATGTTACTTAATGTTACTCTTTTATGCAAAAACTACATAATGGATTTAGATAATTACACACATAATTTATAACCTGGATTAAGTAGACACAGCTAAACAAAATTGGTACATTGATTGTCAATTGCCATTATATCCATGGATTGCCTTCATAGATATGGATCCTATTTTGTCATTATTTATGACATTTCAATCAATTCAACTAAAAGAATTATCAGCATAATTCTTGTTTAAAGAATTTCGATAATAATACAATCAATTTTAATGTGAAATACTACCATGCATATCATTAATAAAATTACTATACATTATTGCATTAACACTACGACAATCTTTCTGCCTCATCAATTCAAGTCACATTGTCCGAAAAAAAAGCATTCGACGCGGAACTGTATCAAACCGTAAATAAATCAAATTGACCCCGAAATTCGGTCGCTTTCGGCAAATTTCGACCATTATCGGTGCTGTTCGGCGCAAAAAGAGCAATTTGGGTCACGTTTTCGATGTTTTTTTTCTCTCTGAAGTCCCGTAAGAGCAGTGGGCCTTGTTGATTGTAATTGTTGCACTCATTGTTCTTTTGAAAGATAAAGCCGCAACAAGCTTTTGTGTTTAATTAAAATTTTGTTTCGCTCATGGGAATTTCGCCGGTGCATAATGATATACTTTACGTACTTTTTGAAAGTTCAACGGTACTTATGGCGAGGTAATGGGCGTTTTAGACCTGTTTTCAACTCTTAACCTCGCTGAGGGAAATTTCAAGGGTTAAGGCGGCAAAATGTAGTAACGAATTAAACTGTCGATGTAGCTGAATTCGGCGAGATTATTTTTGAAACAGCATTTATCTTTCTTCATGCAACTGTAACTGTAAAATGTAGGTAAATAGGTAAATGAAATGCTGATAAAGAATTTACATTTCATTGACGTTTTATTACAAAAAACAAAAATATCTTGTAATTTTTGCCCATAAAAATGTTACTCTTCAGCAGTTCCGCACCTCGCTGTCCACATATTTGGACCACCCAAAGATATAATCAAGAACCATACCAATACGACCGAAATCAAGGCAGAATAATTGCGCGACTAAGCTTTACTGAAACTCGTTCACAATCGGCTCATTACAAAATTAATACAGAAACAGGTTCGAAAGCGATCCATAAGACTTCATTAAAATTTCCCGACAAATCATATATCTGGACAAGTAGTGACGTAATTGGGGGCAAGACAGGCGCCCGGGGCCGCGTCAGTGCCCGGGTACCGGGACACTGCGAAACTCTATGAATAAATTAGTTGGCATCTGTGTGGAAATTACCTATCTTTACTAATAAATCTGTGGGTTGTTGGGATTTTGATGGCATTATAGTTGTATGGCGTATTTGAATATATTGAGTAAGAAATTTTCTCATGGAAATGTTGAAAATCATATTTGAAAAGATCAATTTTCTAATCTAATCTAAGATATTCTATATGTCTATAAGGCTGTGCCATTAAAAGCAAAAGAGATAATGTATATCCAAACATTCTGCAGCTACAATTCTTTCCTCATTGTACCTAGGCATCGCATACACGGCAGCAATCCGTGTTCTTGCTCTCTTCAAGTTCAACATTCGGTATTTTAAGATAATTCTTTCTATAAATTATATTACAAATAATAAGTGAACCGACTAATTAATTCGTGAAATAATGTAATTTGACATAAAGCTTGTATTTACTAAATAATTGTTAGAAATAAGGCCGATGTTTCCGAGTATTTTTTTCTCCCAACTTAACAACTCTATTAACAACTTTATTTGTACCAATGACCATTATGTCAATATAAGCAAACAGGAAATTATGTCAATTTATTTAGATAGAAATAAGTCTATTAGTCCACCAGGTATCAATCAATCAATCAAACAACATACCCCACCTACGCTAATTACTATCACTCAAAAACCAATTTACTAATAGGATAATGAGACAACATTACAAATCATTTTTCTATTTACTAAAACAAATTGTTTTCTCTACTACAGGGACGGTAGCTGCTGCAGTCGCTGGAGGCTGCGTACGCGCAGGGCAATTACCGAGCGCAGCCGACCGCGCCCGAAGACGCCCGAGGCAGACCGACGTGATAGACGTTAATTGTTCCCGAGATATTAAAGCTATAGTAATTATCTAAAAGTTATTGTAAATTTTATAAAGCGAGAGGGATTTTTAATTCATTGCTACTGTTTGTTTCCATTTAAAATAAGTAGGTGTTAATTTCCGTTTTGAGAAATGAGAACTTAGAACTTAAGTAGTTATGAGGTGTTCATGGCAGGTTTTGGTGAGATCGATTAGACAATAACTGTACATGAAAAATGTGATGACTGCTTAGCTGGTCACAGTTATCCAGTAATTAGTATACATGAGGTGTGTATAAAGTGGGAGGAGGTATTTAAAGCATCTTACCTGCATTTAAAGTGATTTTACGGCATTCAAAACTGCGGGCCTGCCCTGATGGTCTTGGTATCTTAGTTATTTTCTCATAATAAAAAATTAAAAAACCCCCTACGCAAAAATGCCTTACATGATTTTGGAAAAGAGCTGATACTCTTACACTGCTGGACCGATATTAAACAAACATAGCTTAAAACCACCGCAAGGAAACGTGCTTTCAAATGAAAAATTCGCATCGAAATCGGGCCATCCGTTTGAGAGCTACGATGCCACACACACAGACAGACAGACATCGACGTCAAACTTAACTTTAACACCCCTCTTATTGCGTCGGGGGTTAAAAAATACACGTGGTCTATGTCTAGCAATGGACTGACACGAGCTGATGATGATGATGACCCGTGGTCTATTGTTGTAAGATTCATACATTATTTATAAAATTATTTAAATCAACTTCATAGCCCAATAGAAAAAGTTTTATTTTTCAAATGATTGTTAAAATAAGTTTCCTTTTTTAAATGTTAAATCCCTATTAGTCAAACGTACAAGTCCGCAAAATAGTCAAAGAGATAGCGATCTAACATAAAAATACTCTTAAAAGGTACGATCAAAAATAAAAACACGTACATAATAGAAAATGCACTATAAAATTACAATTGAAATAAAACGAAAATTGTCCCAGGTTCGCCGACAGAGGGTGTTGTAAAAAACTCATTTTATTTGTGTGGGAGACAGTTATACCGTTTTCATAGTAGACGATTAAGCTCGAGATGCACTTTAAGGTACCGCCTCGAGGCACTATTTTTAGTTTTATGGTGCATTTTGAACCAGGAGTTAAGGTCATTTTTGTGAGAACATGCTTACAAATTATATGCTTTATTTTGCATATGATATGTTATTTATAAAAAAAATATAGGTTAACTATTGTTAACCTATATTTTTTTTATAAAAAATAAATACTAAATTTTACGTACTAAATTTTAATAAAAAATAAAATCACCAAAAAGGAAAATATTTCCTGTTGGCAATAAAAATATCTGAACCAACAAAATACTTTGAATATTTTTTACATAGAAAATTACCAACAAAAATCCCAATTGCTATATTGATTTTAATAAAAAAGCGCTCTGTATCGAAAAACTATGTATATATCAGACTTTTTAAGTATTTATTTTGATAGTTCTATGTTTTATAACCTAGCTCCCGGCCTATCAAGAACGCATTGTTAAAAGTCACAGTACCTACTAATTATCGATAAATTTTTCTTATTCATAGCGTACAAGTGACACAAGAACCTTCACTCGAATAAAAATAAATTTTACGATTCCACAAGAATTTGTACTGAATTATAATAACCAATGTGGTGTTAGTTGTTAAAGTCATTTTATAAGCGTTTTATTTTATTTTATTTTATAATAATATAGCAGATGCCTTTTAATAATACAATAAAATTTAATGGGAAACTAATGTATGGATTTAGCAGGTCATTAATATCACTCCACGAAGGTTGAGGAGATCGTGGAGTACATGAAGGTATAAGATGGAAGACCAACTGGAACCTGAGGGTCGAGAAGCTGGAGACGCGTCACATCACCAACTTCAAGTCGTTTGTGGTGCGGGTTCCAAGACAACATCTCAACACGTTCCTAAAGGAAGAGTTTTGGCCGAAGGGTGTAGTCTACCGACGTTTTCGCGGCAGGCTACATGACACCGCGCAGCGCAACACGACGCCGTCAGTTCGTGTATCTTAGTTTGTAATTTTTATTAATATTGTATATGTATAGTATTTTTATGATAGTTATTATATTGTATTATTATATTATATGGGCCATGTTGCCTGATTTAAATGAATAAAAAAAAAAAAAAAATAAGATTTTCAATCACGGCTCGCGGACTAGTTTCTAGGTAAAAAACATGTTTCTAGCTATTTCTTTCTTTAGATGTAATGGAGAGCCAAGGAAACTGGTACAAGTAGGGTTTTTTCTGCTGTAAAGAGGTCGTAATTCCGAATCTTGGATTATACATTATTTTTTCCTGTGCCGTCCTTATATATTTATAGAAAGAAAGAAAAAATAAAACAAAAGAAAGACAAGTTATTCAGAAAAAGAAAAAAAACATTTATTTCAGGACACGCAGAGGAATAAAAAAAAAATTAAAAATCAAAGATTGACAGGTTACTCTACCTGTACGAGGCGGGAAAATGCCCGGAAATAAGTAATGCCGGAAATATTCACGCAAGGTGACGCACATATACAAAAAACAATTGGATGTTTATAATCTAAAACTAATATCTAGGGTTAACATCGAGAGAACAAAAAAAAAAGAAATTCGTCACCACTGTCAGTGCGCAAAACGGCTAACGCTCAGCATAATGTTGTGGCCCGGACATAAAGACACGAATCCACAGCGCTGGTCTTCAACGTTAGCCTGTAAATTGTTATATACTGGTAATAGTGGTAATGGTTACCACTAGGCCTAAATTTAATTACATAAATTAGGGCCTCGCCACATAGTCCGGTTAAGCAGGTCGAATGATGCTGTTAGAAGCACCTTGCAAGAGGTCATGTAGAAAAAAAATCAACAGTAGCACTAAAAACCAATAGACCAATGAATCAGTTAGCAGGCAGTCCTACAAAAATATACATGCACAAACACTAACGAAAACACCAACAAAAGAAAAGCACCGACCTCAAGCGTTCCCAACACAAAGTAACACAATATAATAAAGAAATATTTCCCTTACAATCGCGAGGCGTATTCAATAAGCCCCACAATAAAACTCCTGCGCACTACAATGGCTCTGGTAGTCGTCTTCACAATTTATGACTCGTCACTTAGACAATAAATAGTGATTTTCGCATTTCTACTGAAGACACGCACGGGTTTAGAACGTAAAGTTATTTTTCACACGTTCTAAAATTACGTTTATTGTTTTGTAGAAGACCTAGAAGATCAGGATCTGGTCAGATACCATCTATCTTCTTTTTCTCTAGTAATTGGCAAGAAAAAAAACAAATGCAAAAAGGAAGCTACCAGCATCGTTATCTGCTTAGCCTTTTCCCATTTTTCAACTACGGCGAGGGTTGGCTTTCAGTCTACAAGTGAGTACCAGTGTTTTACACGGATCAGCTGCCCAGTGATCTTGCAGTTACCAGGCAATACGATACCACTTGGCCACTTGAACATCCAATCTTTGACAGTCGTTACGTACTGTCAAAAATCTACAAATGACAACGAACGTGACAACATTTTATTTATTTTTTTCAATTTTTTAACATCAGACCATGATTTTTGCTCTGTAATGTAAATGTATCGAAATAATTAAGTTTGACGCGTGGTGGGTTTTGGTAATAAGTGGCGTAGATCATGTTTTCAGAACACTAATTATCAGCGACGCCGTGTTGTGTCATAAATAAGGCTTTACTGTAGGTACCTATATATTTTCTACATATTATATACATGCAAACCATAAAAAGAAATCTTAAAGTATTGTAATTTTGTTATGCTGGCCGATTCGCTTTTCTGCCCGCCTATTCTGTGGTTTAACCAACCAGTTCTGTCCAAGAAATTCGAATAAAAACAATTATTCCATTAACCGCAGCAGTTTACGTAGTATCTCAAGTGTCCCGCAAGCCACGTCTACTATTGTGCAGCATATAAGGCTTGGTGAAGCGACTCGATATTTTTATACGAAGCTAGATGCCTTTGTCGACCGGCTAACTGTTGTGTAGGCACAAGTTCCGTGTCAGCTTTACTGGGAACGACTGCTTGATTTTATTCATTAGCTAAGCTGTTGCTTTGGCTCAGCGGCCCTAGCTCGAACGTAGAGATTTATTAAATAAAGAAAAGATTATAAATATTTTTTTTGTTTTAAAGGCAACAATAAAACAACTTGTAATACAAATACATTATTAAAGTGTTCAGTTTGAGTAAAAATGCTTTTAGAAATATGAATAAATTAAATTAGAAATCACACACGTTAACGTGTCGATTACATAAGTCGGTTTGTGCTGGAATAAAAGATTCATAGGCACGATTTTCAGAATAAAAATGTCAGTTATTCTCTGTAAAATTAAATAGATGCAGCAGTTGTTAAAATGTAAAAACAATATAAAAAAAACTCAATGTATTTCGAACGAAACAAAAACAAATCGGACAAATCTATTTTTACCCGACTACAAAGCAAAAAGGAGGGTTTTGATTGCTAAACGATTCAAAACCTGAGCTCGGCTCAAATATGCACAATATTACAACCTTTGTGGATGCAAAACTAGGTTCGATAACAACTACCGATGCATATTAACATGATAATGCAGATAATGTTGCAGGAGTAGATATTCAACAGAGAGCAAACTCATGCAATTGTCTTTTTTTACTAATTATCTACTTTGATCTTTTTGGAAATGAATGTGGATACTAAAATACTACCAATATCATTACGTATATTGTAAGTATTTAAAAATAATCATCATCATCAGCCTATATTATATGGTCCCACTGCTGAGCACAGGCCTCTTCTCACACAGAGAAGGCATCAGCATTGATCACCACTCTTGCTCATGGCGGAATAGCGATTTCAGACTTTTTAATCCAGGTTTCCTCACGATGTTTATCCTTCACAGTTAGTCAGGGACGTCTAAGATATACTTAGAAAGTACATACGACGCAGGTGCCTTAACCACTGGGCCACCACGACTTAACATTAATGAAAGATTGCAATCCAATCAATATTTTGTGCACCTACTTGATCATCACTGCTCTAACACGAGACAAAAAAACATGGTAAGAAGGTCGTTGCCCTAGTCTTCTTCTTATCATGTGAGCTGCAGGTTTACTAACCTAACAAGCCTTTGGCCGTCAGAGTTTTATCAAATTCATCAGACAGCCTCTGACATTTCCATGTTACCCAAAGGAATTAATCAATCAAGGTACTATAATTCCTCTTAAGATGCAAAATGAAAAGACAATAGAATACAACGATAATTTTGAACTATTATTAATATTATGAGAATATTCGGTGCCACAGAATAATTAATCATAGATGTATTATTTCACTACCGTAACTAATAGATATTGAAAATGTAGTGATGCAAATAATGTTATGTTATTTGAGTTATTAAATAAATTGTGTTGCTAACCGTACTGACGTACGACCATTTCGATCGCAAAATTTGTCCACGCCCGTTATTTTATGACAAAATTATTTTTACTGTGTAAAAAGCACCTATTAGTACTCAGATATGTATTATCTAGCTATGCTACACAGATTTATATAACTGTTGCCCATAATAAACACATTATATATATATTTTTATATCGAACTCGGGTAATCTTCATACAAAATAATTTGTCCTCTTTACGGGCTGCGTAACAAAAATTATCTAAATAAATCTAATAGCTACGGTATTTAATTATTGATGAACCTTTTGCCAAAACGTTGTTAATACCCATTGATTACGGTGAAAAATAGTTTATATTAATTATTTGAAATATTAAAATTTTGGATGCAAAGTAATGTCTATTGTTTTGTTCATTTTTGTTATTCATATTTGTAACAACTAAATTTGGTAATATTTAAAATTAATTTAATTAATAATTAATTAAACTATAACGAGCCAATCACATGCCAGAATCTAATATGAGTCGGCCATTTTGTTCTCGAGTAAAAGTAGTGAATAACACGTGTTTCTTTGTTGGCTTGCAAAATTCCAATTTTAATTTATCAGTTTTGTTTTGTATCAAACAACACAGGTAAGTGAGCACTTATATCATTTAATTATTCAATTAAGCACGTTATTGCTGACATTTATAGAAATACAAGGTGTTTGGAACTCATTGTGATTTCTGTTTGACTTAACATATTTGAAGTTACATTCAAAGCATAGCGGTTTTTCATTTTTGTTATGATTTGAGTTGCGTCACAAAATGAAAATAACAAAAATGAACTAAAGTCGTAATCACATTGCTGATAAAATTTTATTATGAGAGCATGATTCTAATATTTTTCTTTTTGTATATTTGAGTGTATTTTTGTTTATAATACGGATCCGTTGGTTATGTTCATATTGTAACTAAGTATATTACGTTGATCTCTTTTTTGCCTCAAAACAATAGGTTTTTATGAGAGAAAAAAACATATATTTGTATCTCCAATAATTAATTAATTAATAAAACAAATCATAAAAGAAATATGGTGTTTTATTGCGGAACACTTTAAATACATAACATTCAGACTATAAATGCACCTTGTAAACAAGTCCTAATATTTCATTTTTGTTATTTTTTGTAACGCGTTTCATTTTTGTAACATTTTCATTTTTGTTTCATTTTTGTCACAATGGTCAATTTAAATGATTTTCACCCTTATACTCGGACGACTGAAATGTAATGCGGTAAAAAAAGAACATTTTATTGGATCTTTGTTATTGGTTTGTATTCATAATATTATTGCATATTCCTTTTTTATCTCCGTACGTATTGTATACATATTAATTTATTGTGCTGTGCACCTACCATAGCTATTTCTCCACCCAAAGATAGACTGGTAGAGAAAGCCTGGGTCAATCTACAATTTTTTTCTATTTGGTATCCGAATCGTCCTTACTCTCATCACTGACTGTCGTTTAAATAGTATAGTTTACAAGCTTACAATTATTATGTTAAATAATTAAATACATAGATATAACCTGGTAATATAGGTAATTAAAAATAATATTGAATTTTATACGGCTGGTAATGATGAAATTCGTGTGAGGAAGCGAACAGCGTCCAAAAACCAACCGTATAATTTTGAAGATTCACCTGCCTAAGGCGTTAAGTCCGCTATTGTACATATTCTGTACAAAAAGTATAAATTAAAAAAAGCTTTTGTGAACTTAAAGTGACATTTGAATATTAAGACATCAGTCTCTGTAACCCACTTGCTCTGCTACCATCTTTGTAATAAGCGCTATCGGGTCCGGTCGTAGGCATTTAATTCGCAAGAAGCGTTTATTAGAAGCCCTATAAGATACATTAGGATACAATGTTCGTATTAACAATGTAGGACATTCAGATGCGTTTGTATTAATAGGTTCCAGTTATACGTTTTGGTTCGACACGCAATGGCTGTAAAGATTTGGTACGACTGTTAGCGGGCCATATGAAAAATATTCAAAATTGCATATTGTATCAATGATATAATGAGACAACGAATAAAATTGAAGTTGACATCTATAATATACATATTATTAGGTGCTTTAACAAATTCTTAATTAATTAATAGATTCAAAGGATCTATTCTAACATATAAGATTTCTCCTTTGATGGTACTACAGCAGGTAAAATACGATTATATTTTTTATTTTCAATTTGGAATTTAATAGAACACAGTATCCTATTTTATATTGTATAAAGCATGTGATTAACATACTACACGTTTTTTATAACAACAGCAGAGTATAATGCAGTAGCAACAAATCATAATCTGTTTGCAAAACGCTTATCGCTTGCAGTGAGAACTCCACCTTAATCCATTTTGCCGGTGAGCACTTACGTCTTTAAGTCAAATGCGATTGTTCTGTTATTTATGATACTCATTTGCGTGGAATACTCAACTAGGTAAAATAAGGAAGACTGCCCTTTAATTGACTAATTAATGATCCGATTGAAGAATTGTATCTGTCCTTAATGATTCCCTTTATTTAAATTGAAAGCCCGGCTTTCAATTAATTGAATGGTTAACTTATTAAGCTTAGAACCTGGTTATAAATATTGGTTTATTTAAAATTGATTATGTGTGCTTTTTAATTAAAGAGCTAGTTCGTGATTACGAAATTTAAATGGGAAATTAAATTAAATTGGACTGTGTGTGTGGGGTTTAATTATTTTTAATTACACGTAGAGATCTGATGACCTTTGTAGTGTCGATTTCTCACGGCAATTTGGAAAGAAAGGTGAAATAAAATGTTTCAAAGGTGGTTCATACAAAATATAATCTATAATACTTTACACTCGTTAAGTGGACTTCTTTGCTGCCATCGATATATTTGGTGTGCAATTTTTAATTAGGCTCTCAGACTATTGTCGTGGATCAATTAATAATATGATGAGATGCATAATAAAAGGTGAGAAGTATGTTTATAATGATGTGGGGTTAAAATCACTAAACTGAATGGCTTGGAAAAGGCTTGGTGGATTATGATGGTCGTTTAGCTCCCAGAAGGATAACTCCTGGCTTTGATGATGTTAGTGAATAACTAGAAAGTAACCTTACGATTTTGTAAAACTTAGCTTCAATTGCTAAATATGGTGTACAATACATACTAACTAATACTATATGTGCCACTCTATCTATATATTTGTCTGTTACTCTGTGACAGTAAAAATACTGATGATGAAACTCATCCTGGAGATAGCTTAAACCCTGGGAAAGAAGAAAAACTATCTTAGTAGGATTGTTCAATTCATCAAAATTTAAATTAAATCAATTCAATAGTTTTCCTGTGAAAGCGAAGTAGATTTATATTAGTAAGGATTTAAGAAAATAAAAGTATCCAGTTCTTATTTGCGATACATCGCGACAATATTAAACTTTAATTTCAAGCAGAATCGCAAGGCACGGTTATTTAACAATAAACCCTCTTACTCTATCGTCAGGTTCAACACAACACTACCATAAACCAGTAACCAACAATAGTTGCGAATAACCATCAACAGTGGACCATTACATAACTGCCTACCGTATTATATAAAGCCGGAAATTAAACCTAGGACTTAATATCGAAAGCTAGGCGAGCGACCAACAAATCAGTGTGTGTATAATTAACATTTAACATGTTGTACAACACATAACAACGTACAACACATCGATAACAACACTAGAGATTTTAATGTCATAGTGCAGGCAAATGTCAGTAGTTTAAATTTGCTAAAAATTGTATCCGTTGAATGACTTTACGGGTTTTTAAAACTAAATAATTATTATAAAATATTGTAAAATAATTCAAGTTACTTATAATTTTTTTTGATGTTGTTTTAAAATTAAATAATTATTATAAAATATTGAGAATAATTTAAATTGTAGAAGCCGTACGCTGATTGATTATTCTGTGCCATATACAACATTGAAGCGCTAAATTGAAACATGAACCAAATTGTAACTATTAGTGATTACAAATCTAATCTACTAGTCTGTAGAACAATAATTAACCACCAGTATCTTTATGATCGGTGGATGTCATCAATTTTCAGTACTCACCTATTTAAAATTTGCAATTTTATTTCTATGAAAAAACAAATATTTACATAAAAAATACACACAACTAACTGCTATAAGCATTCGTGCTTAAAGTATGAAAAAACTGTGCAAACAATAAACATAACATTGTACGGTTACTGAAGTTAAAATCAAGGATTTGGCAACAAAAAAATTCATCCCAGTATTACTACTATCAATTTACTTTACCGTTGTCACCAATGAACCTTCTGTTTCACAATTTTAGTACGGCCTTACAGTACAATCCCACTCTTGTGACAACTTAACCTTCTGCTCCACATTGACTGTGGCAGCAAGTATCAAGAGGTGCGGCGTTGCAAAAGGCACAGCACATAATGCAACTTAACTCCGGTGTTAATTCGCTAAGCCCCGCCGTATGACAGCCCGCTGCATGTGAAACTACAAAAGATATAGTCGAATGACATGTTGGAATTGTGTGGATACGATTTTATGATTTATTTTTTTCTTGTGCCCAGCAATTGAGAATAGCTCGTGCCTTGGAAAAAAATTGAATAGCATTTTGTTTCGTATTTTTTGTGTGCTATTTAAAATAATTTTAATATCTGCTCAGTTAGGTTTTAATTAAAAATATAGATAAATAGGTGTATTATTTATAACGTACTCAATGTAAAGGAGAAATTTTCAAGACACTTTTGTACTACATCCACATTAATAGAATCACTGTGTAAACTACAATTTAATAGAAGTAAATCATTTCAGTGTAAAAAAAAGTTTTTTTTTTTCTAAAAATTTATACCCATACTTTGATATTAGAAGAATAAATGAACACTGGAAAAATTTACTGTGCTACTCAAAATTAAATGTTCGTGTATATTCTGTACCAGCCTCACAGTGTCTTATCCCCACAAATCGTACGTCAGAGCGACGTCCGTGCGACGGGCTATAATAGTCTTGATATTTTCTTTATCTGAGACTCCTCAGTGTTCGCAGTGTCCGTATAGTATTACCAGTTTGCGGATTATTCGCAAATATTACGATACTAGTCGTGTTCTTAGTTTTCATAGGCTTTAGGACAGTACACACTGTTTGGGTCCGTAATTTTCTACCGGGATTTTGTCAGGTGTTAGAAATACTTAGAGCAATTATAGGGTGGTTTATTGTGTAAGTTCATGTTGCTTTATGTTCATGTTCCATGTTTTTTTTTTGTATTCATTTGAATGGTACATATACTTTTGAAATTTCGGGTTTGCCCTTAATGCTAGTCTTTTTAATATATTCTGGGATACATTATGTCATTTCAGTTTAAATGATAATTTTAACCTATCGAGTGCCCGCCTTAAAAGGCTTGATAACTTTAATCATAGTTCAAATTTAACTTATCTGTAGGTTTTTTTTCATGATTTTTAATAGGAAAGTATTTTTCTCGTCCCATGGAAGAAAATATTTAGTGCCAATATAACAGTACCTACATATCCCGTTCTCACGCTGGTCCCGGGATCTCAATTCTGTCCCCGGCTTTAATCCGCCACTTTGTCCGAGCGCATCACAAAGATACGGTTAAGTGTGCGATTTCATTTGTCCGTTTTATTATCATTTCAAATGCGCCTGCGCATCCTTTGTGTTTGTTTTAGTAACGCATACCGATGTTACCTGCCGAGTTATTTTTACTTTAATAACGATTTTTATGTGTTTTTTAGAATGCTTCAGTAATGAAGTTCGATTTTTGTTCGTTGATAGCAACACTAACAAGGTAGGTATTCAATGACTCCCTTATTCTAGAGAATTATAATTGTGTAAAATAAAATATAATTATTTTTCTCAGATTTGCAGGTTATGTTGTTGAGGAGCTCGTTTGGCGCGGTCGGTCCGTGGATGGGTGGCCATCCTTATCATAGCGAGACTCCTCCGTGCCTCGGAAAACACGTTAACGTGTTGGTGCGGGTTGTTATTTGTACATCTTTGACAGTCGTTACAAGTAGTCAGAAGCCAGAAAGTGTGACAACCAGTCTTACCAAGGGGTATCGTTTTAACCGATAACTGGGTTGTGGAGGTCGGATAGGCAGTCGGTCCATGTAAAACTAGTACTCAGCAGCATCATGGTTTAGACTGGAATCCGACCCCAAGTTGGGAAAAGTCTAGGCAGAGGATGATTTACAGGTTTTGTTGTTGTAAATGAAGGGATGTATTTTAGAACGCATGACCAATTTTCATTTGAATTTAGAAATAAGGGCTAAGTACCTATAGTAGCATGTTTAGACTATATATTTAATACTGGGTGCTTTCTTAAATTCTATTGTATAGTTCAAATATATTTAAATATGACTTTACGTACTTACAAAATACTTGTACAAAAGCAACAAAATACTCGTTTGTGGTTGTTCACAAACAAGATTGGTGAGAAAATGTGGACCATTATAATCTCAATCTCTTTTCTTATCTCAGATAGATTTTTTATCTTAATCGGCTAGAGATCACACAGGCACAGTTAAAATACCTTTTATTTTTTTATTAATATATTTTCATTTCTCCGTGATAAAAACCGAGTATATCGATCGTCTGAAATTAACGTAAAAACCTAAAAATAATTTAGAATGGTTTTGACTTCCTTAATTACGTGAAACACGTTAAAATTATGAAAAAAAGAGAACATATTGAAATATATCTCATAAGCCAGCAGTCCTAAAATTGAAACCCGAAATGCTTAGTAGCAAATTATCGCAACTGATTAATTTCAAACACAGTCTTTATGTAGCGGATCACAAATAGCTGTAATATCTATTATCTAGCGAACTGTAATCAGCTGATAATTGCCGAAGAGCGCACGTGATACATTCATCGGAGGAGGTTGTACAACGCTGATGACGTCACAGGGACCGTCGGAAAAATCATGAGGTTTAATTTGTTGCAATTTTATAAGGACTACTTTTCATTAAAGAACACAAAAGAAAAATAATGCCTTTTAGATGTTACAGGTATATTTGTAACCGAATCATGTAGGTGAATTTAAAAATATGTTTTTTTTTGTCTTAAATTCTAAGTAAAAAAATAAAGTTTATCGAAAAGTTCATCATCAACATATAGTTCTAATGAAATATCGCTCAATGACTATTAATATCTTAAGTTATTCGTAATGGAAACCTCACATTTTCAGAAATCAACTTAAATATTTCCATATAAAATGTAGGTAGCATATAAATGGCGTAAACATCTTATTTATAACATTCATTAATGCACATTAATCTCTCTATATTAACGATTTATACAACTGATTACTTAGCAAAGAAAATTAATGTGAATTGTGAAAATCCATATATTTATGCTGATTAGCTATTGTAATTAATAATTAAGGTGTTTAGTTAAATAAATCGTGAGGGATAGATTGTAGGCGTGATGTTTACCTACTGCTTTTACTTGTAGACTGTGGTCAGATTTGATCAATGGTTGTGAGGTCAATTGCTGAAATGTACAAGTGGGTTCAGCAACAGTCTGAAAATATCATTATTAAAAAGAGTAGTTTTATTTGTCCTAATTCTCTTTGTAAGTCTAAAAAAACTTATTAAACCGACTACAGCGAAGCCAAAAGGTCTATTAGTTGTACCATGTGGCAAGGATAAGTGAAAATAAGAAATAATTATTAAAAATAGAGTATAATATATTACCTTTTAAGGATAATTATCGTCAATTAAAAACATATTTGATAGGCCTCCAGGTGAACCAAATTATTATAATACGTAACATAGTTTGGCAGTTTAATCTAAATATTTTTTTGCAAATATGTCTATCAATTATCGTCTCAGTATTCACCCTCTTTACAGCCTTATTATGTTTCATACAATTCATCAACATTCAATACCTTTAACATTCAAAATTATTCCATAATAATTACGAATATGCATTTTGTATTTCCTGATAAATAATTGATGATATTAAAACAAAAATGTTATAACATTTAGTCACGACGATGAGCTTCGAATTTTAAATCACTTACTTTTTATGCTCGACTAAATAGTTTTTGTTTCACAATTACTAATTACGAAATTATTATTCATTATTATAATGTTGGTTATGAGAACATTAGTTTTTCTATACTATTATTATTATAGGATGGATCATTATACTTTTAATTAGATACCCAGCTGTGTGGTTGATTGAAAAATCTTCAATGTTGTATCGTGTTAATATATTGGTTTTGTCTGGAGTTTTTAAACTATTTATTATTGTCTCAATGTTAATTGTTTATTGTATTTGTTTTGTGATGATTCGAGTAAATAAGTTGTCAGATGGTTATACGTTTTTTGTCTGTAACGACGAATAAAATTATAATTAAATATTTATTTTATTTCGGTATTTTAATGGACTGTGTCATCTTGACGTCATCACATAATTTAGGCAAAGAAAATTATTATCTACTTATGTATGGTGATTTATGGTAGCCGATACGACGTGCTAATTTGAGTGAGAAAAGTGCTTGAAATTAGTTAATAATTTACTAATCTGTAGCAATAAATTAATCTAACAAATAACATAAGATTTATTTTAAGTAGAAAAAAGCCCAGCAATTTCACAAAAAAAAAAATACACGCAATACCAATAATCATAACATGTTCCATATATAATAATCCGCGTCTGTTTCTAATACATTCTAAAGTTTATTCAATAGGGACTTCATACAGGTAAAAATAAAACTGGCCATGCAAGCCATTTACAACAATACATTGCGTTTCATCACGCGAACTTTGCAACAGAGAATACATAAATAAATAAACGCAGCCCTGGTCGGCAGGTGGAGTCACTGATTCTTCGCAGATAATTTGCCTAACTGGTTCTTAGTCTGACACTTTCCTGCACTGTGGCACCACTTCATTCGCGACAATTTTAGTCTCTGCGTCATCCCTTTACGTTCCCGTTAAAGCACGTTTAGTTGTTCCACGTGTGAAATCCGCAATGTATGTGGTTGTATTCCGTTTGTGTCGGTAATTGTGATGAGAAGAATGACGTGGATGGCCAGTAGCATCATTCTGCGTCCGGCTGATAACACGACTCCTCATTGCGACATTTAATTATTATGATTATGTATATGATTCAAAGAACAGTGCGGGCAGGTTTTATGTTAAACGCCTTTGTCCTGTAATCGTTGGAAGCCGTAACTTTTTTTTGTTTACTCTTTCCTTGTTGTTAATTTAATAGTTCGTAATCTAATGATCTTGAGATTAAGAGAGATATGGAAGATCTTATTTCTGGTTTTTGAGAGAGAGTTGTGTATGTTACTAAAGCCTAGCTTAACAATTTATATATTGTTTTTGTTTTGTGTACAAAATATAATTTAAAGTTTGGATTATACTTGTGCTAATTTCGAAAATCTGTTACTGATATAGAAAATTTTAAATTAAAATGACACTTGTTTAAGATAAATTTAACAATACACTATTTAAATATAGACAAATAGATTTATTATTGGCCAACCCAAAAATATATTACAATACCCAATAGAGTTAAAACTAAAGTCCAAATCGATACCAATAATCGATACTAATAAAACTCCACCCCCGAACATCTCAATCGATATCTAAACGGTAAGCAAACATCACGACTGCACATTAGTGGCCGGGGCACTTCGGGGCACAAGGCGCAACGGGGCACAAAAACAATCGACTATAGTTAACTGAGGGCGAGGGCACAATATTACCGGACAATGGCCAATTAACGCTGCACGCAATTAAATCAGGCTGGACCTTAACAAAGACTCCTTGATGGGATACTTCTAAAGAGGATAATACCATTGCTCAATATAGATTTCGTATTTCAGAACCTTCAAGCTTGCCATTATCTTATAAAGATTTAAGACTTATAAGTTCAGCTTGCTTTGATTTCCATATTTTCACATTGATAATATTTTTTTATGAAAACCATCGCATACGTTTTCTATTTGATTACCTACTTAATGTTTTTAATTGCCTTTCTAGATATTAATTTATTCAGGCATTTTTTAATAAATCGCAAAAATGTATCGCACTCAGAATCGCACCGATATTGAGAATAACTTATAGGCATAGATAGGTAACGCTAGACTTAGACTTAGACTAACTCATTGCCTGCGTCAGTTTTCCCTGAATCATATAACCTTGGAGTCTTCAAGTCAAGAGTGAATAGGCATTATTTGAGTTTGCGTGTACCATCCTCGACGGCATCGTCACTTCCCATCAGGTGAGATGCAGTCAAACGCACTCTGATTTTTTATAAAAACAAAAACAAACAAAACTTTTTAACCCAAAAAAGCCCCATGATTTTTCGGGTTTTGTCAGCTCCATATAATTCCCGTCAATAGGTCGATAGTATCCGCCGCCCACTCGTCCGCTGAGCGTATTGTTCAGTTCAATCGAGCAAGTTATTATTGCAGATAATACTTTATTTATAACGAACAGGCTTGAGAACAATGCGTCGGACGCGTCATGTACAACCGTGCTCGACTATGTTGTGACGAGTGCTCGTATGTACAGTCGCTGTCAGTTACAATAGTGACAAGGAATAAATATTATCTTCGATTGTACCGTTTGCAACTTGTTTTGTGGTTTGTTGTAAGTAGGACTTATGATGGTGAGTAGCTTCTACAAATTGTAGATCTTATAGTACACTCTGGGCAATACAACATATAAGTATTATTTCTATTAAGCTTATACATATAGAATAGAAGTGTTTTTTTTTTATATTCTACGTGTATGTAAGTATCTTGCAGAACCACAGCTTGCAGCAAGAAGACCCGCTTTATTAGAGTGCACTGTGATTTTGATGGTAAAAATTGTGCAATTTTTGCAAGACATTTTTTTTTTACATTTATTCATGTTTAAAAAGTTGCTAAATAAAACAATGCTATTGCAAAGAAAGTCGAAACCACGTAAAACATTTTCTCAAGAATTGTGTTTATTTATTTAATATAAAATATTTTAAAACAAGTCTCTCCAACAGATACGCTTCGTAGAATACTGAACACAGAACTTTGTATTTTTTAATAAAAAAAATGCGGAATTTCGAGATGGTTTCAGTTATTATACAGACAAGCAAATAATGTCTTCCGTAAAGTACCCATAGTTTGCAAAAACGTATTTACCCTTTATTTTTCACAGAATATTCTGACTGTTTTAATACTGAGTAAGCCAAAAATCCCAGCGATTTGAACGAAAATAATAAGAATATTTTCTTTGAATTGTTACATCACCGCGGTACTGTCTTTTGATCAAGTTTTTATGTACTTTTTAGTACTTTAAAGGCAGGATTTTATAGTGTCATACTAGCTTTCCGCCAGCGGCTTCGTCTGCGTAGGCTTTGACGAATTTAAGTTAAAAATGACAGACTTTCATACAAAATTTGCCCACCTTTTTATCCCCTTAAGGGTAGAATTTCGGAAAATGCATTCTAATCGGATGCCTACGTCATAAAAATAACACACCCTCCAAGTTTCAGATCTCTACGCTCAGCGGTTTAGGCTGTGCGTTGATCCGTCAGTCATTCAGGACAAAGCATTTTATAGGTACGTATAGATAAAGTTATTTCACAATGTAGATACCGAAAATCATTATGAAATTAAGTTATTTTGGCGGATATAATCTTAAGGCTTTACATCTCCACATAATTCATCTAGGTACGGTAGAGAATAAAATATTGCAAATTTCTAATTACATTGGTATTACAAAACATTGTGTTTTACAGGCAGTGCACAAAGTCAATTAAACCTATAGAAAGTCCCTATCAACTTAGCCCAGCTTATAGATGTCCAATGTCCGTGGAAAACGAACTATAATTACATAAATAAGAGAATTTTGTACCTTGGCTGCGTATAATCAAACTATAGTTTAGGAGAGATAGAGTATACTCTAAGGGCCGTAAAACAAAACTTGACTCAAGGCACAAGCACTTCTTTTATTGAATCATCAGTTTAAGAAGTACCTACTTATGCAAATGGCAAGACAAGATCTATGCTTAATAGCCAAGTTCACCGAAAAATGAGTAGGTATATAATCGGCCTGTTAAACCCACGAAGCGTGAATTTTCATGTTATCCACTTCTTGTCCAACCCCAGATTGGTAATCGACCGTTTTAGGAATAAAAAACCTAAATGATAAGGTATCCATCGTAAGACAGAAGTTTAAATTTATGGTAAACAGCTGTTTTGAGTTAATCGGACTGTTATCTTGTCGGCGAACTTGGGCCTAAGTACCTTTCTGTTCCGTGTCGACGGCGCGTTTGTTCCACGTGCGCCTCAAAGAGATGTCAGCATAGTTGACAGGGCCCACCCCCAGGACCAGTGTCTGACGGGGCTGCGGGATCGTTCGAAGGAGTTACCGGGCCCTGGAACGCAAAGGACGAAGGAATGAATATGAATGGGTCAACGCAAAATGGACCTAAAACTTAGTGCAAAAGAAAAGTGGACAATGAAAATTTTATTTGGCTTGGATGGGAGCGATTCAGTCTTTTTAACTTGGTGTCAATTTAGTTTCTCATCGTAGTAGGGTAGTTTTTATCTAGGTGTGTGAATTAGTTATCTCAGGATGCGGATAACACTGCGGGAACCAGCTGGGTATTACCATATGTGACGCACTTGACATTACAAAAGTCTGCAAAGTGCAGTAAAATCTACACGATTCCAGCACCGGCAAACTTATATTAATTCTATAAAACGCCTAAGAAAGGGCGCGTATTTTGACGCTTAACCCCTGTATTCTTAATTTTTAATGTAGCTAATACTTATTCTAAACTTGGAGCGTGTGTTCTTTGTATGACGTGGGCATCCGATAAAAAACGATTTTCCGAAATTCTACACCTAAAAAAAGGGGGTAAAAAAGGGGTGCAAAGTCATTTTTAATTTAATAATTCGTATAGCCCACGCGGGCAATGCCGCTGGCAGAAAGGTAGTAAATCAATTAAATCCTAACTAATTAGAAGTAGTAAAAGAAAGGACGTGCTGCAATTACAATTGATATTTACGCCTCGACGTCAAACAAGTTAATAGTGAGAAAGTTGACCTTTCAAGTAGCTATTTGTGCTTAGTCCCCGGATGGGTGCGCAATAGAATTTAGATTGTAACTAAGATAAATGTTGACTGTGTTACTTAGTTGTTTTATACTAATGAAATCTGAGACGTAGGGTGTTGTTCTATTCAAATCAGGCCTGTTTCTAGATAATATATGTGGTTCTTTTTTAAATTTTAATCGAGGTATTTATCAAAATATTAATACAAAAGTATATATCGCTAACGATTGATAATAATAAATCTCTTTTAGCTTAACAAGACATTAGCTATCAGATAAACAAATAAATTAATATTTTTACTATGATTTTCAAAAATATTGTCTCGTGTTTGGCGAGGAAATCAAAATTTATCTACGTGGCGCATAATAAAATTGTTTAGGTAGATAGGTAATTTATTTTCTCTAAACAGATAAACTGTGTATTGTCCCATCCTTACAAATAACGTGCAATGTTTACAGGTTTTTAAGTTTATACATGAATGTTACATAATTAATTATTATTCGAACTCAAAATAATTGCTTGAAATAACTGCATAGGTGCGCAATAATAATTTTAGAACGGAAACGGAATCCTATTACAATTATAATCAGTAATCTACTTTAAAATATCAATAGAGAGTTTATAATTAAATCATTTATTCAACAAACGTATTACTATTAAGGGTTGTGCCATTTCTAGAAACGGTATGATTATATCGACATTGCGGCTTCCACCGGAAGCTAGATAATATTTAATTGGCGTGAAAACTCAATAATTGGAGATAAAAATCAGTTGCGGAGCAAACCAATTATAGATGGCGGTGTAGTGGCGACCGCGGACGGTCGTCGCTCACTTGCCAGTGTTGCGCTTATATTGTCGATTTTTATCGACATATTTTGATTTATTAAGAGGAATGCTATAACAAAAGTTACCTACTTTAACCACACATTTTTGGTAAAATTTTATGTAGGTTTTCGGTACTTAAAAATGTGTAATCACAGTATTTAAAATATTGTTATTCTATCTCTAATTAACACAATAAACCTAAGTTTGTACAAAATGTTGGTTATCGTGATCATTTCACTATATTAAACTGATACTATATAAAAACTATTTTACTACTGATAATTATACAAATAAATGTTTCACTTTAACTAAATTATTTATCAATATTTGAGTTTACCCACTAGTGAAAATTAAAATTAATTAAAAACATCGATATAAAAAACTGCCACCAACCGTTGGCATCACATCACTACGCATCGCATGTGTGTATTTGGCGGCAGTACTAACAAGTTAAATTGTTCTAATTTCACCTCCATTTCACTGGGGTCTGACTTTGTTAGTAGGGTGCGTTGGTGTGCAGATTTTCATATAGGTACCATAAAGATCAGGGACTGTACCACCACGTGTTTTTGCAATCACTATTCAAGTTTGAGAGCGTGACACAGCTACTAACGTCGTATAGCTCCGTCTCTATTTCATAACTAAAATAATTTTGTTTTGGCACGTCATGGTAAGGCCCCAGGTGAATTCTAAAATGGTACAAATATACCTCATGGATAGTGATATTCTTTCACGTTCTTATCTGAGGCACGATACACAATGATTTTCTTTAAAGAAATTGATAGGATCGGAGTCGTATTGAAAATTTATGAAATCAATGATTATTCTACTTTTATGTTTAGGTATATAATACTACGATTAGCAGAAAATTAAGTATTACCGGTACTCCTGTGCGGGATTGTTCGAAAGACTTGTAGTCCTGGAACGCAAAGGACGACCGAAGGAACATGGATTGATTTCGGTCAGTAAGAGTCTGATTTTATTCCGCTTCGCTCACAGCGGAAGGAGTCATTTGATGATTTTCCACCCCTAAAAAAACCTCAAAGAAAGTCTTCAACAGTGGCAATACTAAAATCCAGATACAAATATTAATAATACAGTTAAGAACAATTTGGACCTTTAAGGGAAGTTTACCGAGATATATTATGTGTCAATAATTAAAGCCAACGGTTCTGTATTTACTGGCCACAAAATCCACCCAAAAAAAACCGATGGCCAATTATTTAATTAGTGGTACAATTTCCGAAACACCGATTTTCGGTGCAAAAATCGGTATTTTATCGTAACGTTGTCTGCGGGTGACAGTCTTCGTTCAAAGCGCAAAATATTCGCCGTCGTGTAACGATATGATCGCGCAAATGCACCGAATATCGAGCGAACATCTACAAACGGTACTGTTGGTTCTCGATTGGGAAATTAAAAGAGGTTTTATTTTACGATATTACTAAACTGATTTACTGAGGAAGGTAAATAATAACTACGATCACATATTAAAACGCTGTAGAAATTCAACAGCATAATTGACTTCTTCTTATCCATCTTAGCAGTGCAAAGTTTTTGCTATCTGATCTGCTGAGTTCTGTGTTACATCCAATAAATGGTAAATATATAAATGAATTATATACCTCTTACAATTCATTTTATAATATTCAAAATATAATTATTTATTTCAATTTAATACTAAAACCTAAAAACTTTTGCTCAGCGATGAACTTTATTCTCTACTCTACTAAAATTCAAATCAAATCAAATCATTTATTAAAAAACACATGTATCAAATAATTTACAAAGTTGCTTAGCTTATACACGTTTATCAAAAATGTTATGTGCCTGAACTAGGTAGGTAAACCTGTGTCTCAGGCGGTAGGGTCTGACAAAATCTAGAATAATCACAGTATCTTTAAATATAATACAACAATGTTAAAGATTTTAAATATTCAACAATAACAAAATTTTTAATCGTGTTACCGTAGTATCGGGTAGAACGTCGCCTAACATTCGAAGCTCGCGTGAACGATGCCATCGACTCGGTTCGGAATCGAATACATTATCTCGAGTGAAAGAATCCGCAGTCGCATAATTTGTGCCAATATTCCTTGGAAATGCTCGCCGTGTGATATGGTAACCCGAGCGATTTAGATCCTTGAGAAAAACAAAGACCTGCTGTTTGAATTAAATTATAATTTTGAAATAGATAGGTTTTATTATTTTGTATTGCTGAACCGTTTTAATTTCTTGTCCTAGAAATACGTTTGTGGATAAAGTAGACGCAAAACAAATTCATTATTATTTTTATTAACCTGCCACCACCACGATATTCACCTATTTAACACCTAACACCTTAAGACAGAATAGTCATTAGATAGTTGTGTTATTATGTTAATAAACCTGCATTTTTGACAGAAAATCTCAGCCACCTCCCTAATTTTCTTGCTCATATGAAGGGTTTACAAGGGGTAGTAACACCCCGCCCGGGTGTAACCACGACCTTTCTGTAGTTCACGATGAAAATAACAGATGGCGTTACTTTAAACGAATGAACTATTTAAACCGCATAAAATTATTTTACATCAAGTATGTAGTATAAGTATCATCACCATCTACACGTGTGTGAGTTTCTAATGTTTTTTCTTATATGAATAAGCGCATTTATTTTTCTTAGTATTGTTATGGTATAGTCATTATAAACTATTCAACTCATCATACAAGGGCAAGCAATGGCTACTGCTAGTCCAGGCTATAAAACTTGAGAAGAAAACCATCTTCAACTGAAAGTATTAATAGGCTGGATCTAATACCAGATAGCGCACCGATGAATAACTCCGTTTAAAGGGAAAAATATAAAAGAAGCATAATCGGTGCATCAACTTCAATTCGATTTAATATTGTATGTAGAACAGCACTATGCTTTTATGATTTCCTATTCCACACACTAAGTGCGTTTATTCATACAAAGCCTTAGTGCTTGCCGATTTCAATATCGATTCTTCGTATTCGTAAGAATCGATTCAAGTTTACGATTATGCATTCGATATTCAATCAAGGAATGGACAAAGGGTGTCTACGGGTGGCACTGTTCGGATTTGCTGACAAAATTACATTTGCATTTTTGTAATAATTCATTTATTGAAATTATGTCGTGTGCCATTGTCGTTAAGGAGGTTGAGATTATTTAAAGGGTTTTATCAGGTGCAAATGTTAAGTTTGTTTTAAGTTTATTGCGATGTTTCCATAAAGCGCTATGTGCATCTCCGTTAGATGGGCTATAATGCGATGCATCAAGTACTTCTATGTAGTACAATAACGTTTATATTATAATTGCAAATGTCCATTGTTAGCGAGATGGCGTTTTCCTGGTACATTATCTTGGAGGGCCGTGGATTGATTGTCGTCGACGAGGATTTATTGTTGCTTAGTATGAATATATCCGTATTTGCAATAAACTTTGGTATAACAATTGGCTTATTGTTCGCTGACCTGGTGCTAACGAGCTCGGCTTTGAATGGATTGTAGGTATTTATTGTTTAGACTTCCTGACTTTCAATCCAGGAAATTGTAAGTTGTTGTAGAGACATCATTTAGTCCAGTCAGTCAAGACAATCAATTCATAATAATTCCAAATGTTTTCAAATTTTGATGTAAGGTCGGGAATGGTATTAAAACAAACTATAAAATTTTGCAACCTGTTCTGCGGTCCGGAACATTGTTAAAAATGCAATAAAGTTAAATTTCCGACATCACACAAGATTCCGGATTGCGTGAGAGGTTGCAAATTTTAATACTAACATTAATCCCAAAATTAAACAGTCCCCTCGATTTGCAGAACTTTTGAAATTTTCTTGAAGGTGAAAAAAATAAAAAAAATACATTTTTGCAAATTGCATAAGGTTCCGGATCGCGTGGTTGCAAATTTGTAAATGCATCAGAATAGATGTTTTCGAAGTCAAGTTTTGTAAAAAAAAAAACTTTTGTAATTATTCCGAGACAACCTTACTCGAAAAAATGACCACGAATTATAAATAAACATGTTCCGGTCAACGTAAAAGGTTGCAAATTTATACAACCGTTCGGTATATTTTTCCGATATATGTGTCAAGTTTGCAGAACTTTTGGAACGTTTTCATTCAGTTTAATAAAAAAAACATTAATTTTCAATAACAAAAAACGTTCCGTACACTTAGATTGGTTGCAAATTTAATACGTGATATGAAATATTATATCGAAAACTTCCCCAAGTTTGCAGAACTTTTGGAATTTTTTTCACGACCATACAGCAAACATTAATTTAATTGCAATTTTAACAATGTTCTGCGGACAAGATTGCAAAATGAGATTTATTGTCGTCCCAATGTACCATTCACTTGACCGAAGTTTGAAAACTTTTGGAATTATAATTAAATTTTCGATTTCGAATGTCTATAATGACTGGACTAATTTATCAGACGCTTCAAGTGTTATCAAATAGAGTTTTTAGTTATTGCATTTGTATCTTCTTCTTCTTTTGTATAGGATATGTAGAATAGATTATAAAGATATATATTATTATTATAAAAATTATATAATTAAAATTCCACGTTAAGCTACAGGTTCACGCGGAATCAACTTTCTGTTATTATTTCTAAATCTTTGACAGTCTTTTTGGGTAGTTAGAGGCTAAAAGGTGTCTACCAGTAATACCGTGTGTGTAAAGGGTATCATGTTCGTGTTACCCAATAAATAGGTTGTGGAGATCAGACGTCATCAGTGGCTCAGTATAAACTACTGAATCCGGTTGGACTGGAAGCCGACCTCATCATAGTTGGGAAAAGGCTAGGCAGGTGCTATGTAGAATAGATTTTACTGCATTCAAAATATTAGCCAGTCAACAAGATGGTAGTAGGACTCACTGGCTAAAGTGCGCCAGAAAAATCGCCAGTATCGCCACTCGTGGAAGCTACTCAAATGCACTTCATTATTCCAATTGAGATTTTTATGCGCAGATCTAAGACATAGGAAAAAATCTCTAAGCATAACTTCAAATATTGATCATATTTTGATATTTTTTATACAAGAATCTCAACTAAACATTAAATTGTAAGACCGTACAAACACAATTATTCGAAAAAGTCTAAGTTAATAGACAGCTCATTCAAATTCAGTAAAGATCAAACCTTGATGTCTGACACAACCATATATCTACTTTAATATTATCAAGTAATATTAAACTGATTCGATCCAGGATTACTCGAGTAAAAACTCAAAACCGTAATGCTACTAAAATGTTAGAAACAATTAATATCGAGTTTCAGAATCGAGATCTGTACATCGATTTTATTTCGGTAACAGGCGAACGGGAAATAAACTTCTCGACAGAATTACGCCGTAAAAAGTCAATGGTTTAAAGAAAGGTCATTGTGAATAAAATTCATTATTATATCAACACCTGGCTACTATGAAATCTAATCTTTTATCAGCATTACCCAACAGTGATGCCATCTTAACATATCATTATCTAAATTTAAATCGGAATGTCTTTGAGACACCTTTGTATCTATCTAAAGCATCCAATACTGTTTTCCATTGCTGGCTTTCTTACAACACAACATTAAAAACCTCTAACTTAACCAGCAATGGTTACAACACTAATAAGAATGTCAGATTAACTCCAAATAGTAGTCTTAATTTAGATGATAATTATGGAGAAAGCAGAACACAATTTGAAAAATATTGTTTTAAAGAACTTTAGAAAAAATGTTAAACGTATACAAAATCTCAAAGAATGTTTGTGGAACGGCATTCTTAAATCAACAGATTAGATTAAGTTTGGTGTAAGATTAATTATAAATGCAATTTGGAAGGTGGGAATAAAAAAAAGTATTCGGTTAAATTGGAAACAATTTCGATGCAAATCCGTAACTTTAGATACCTAGTTGAAATAAAAGAAACTTGAGATAGTCAAATGAAGGACTCTGCGGGGTTTTGTTTATGTATATTGTTAACCTATTGTCGCCTCACCTTACGTAATACGGATATGTTACGATTCATTCGACGGCTCATTAGAACATTACGTTTCGTAGGCGGTATACATAGAATAATAATTATGCAAATTGTTAGACGTGGGGATGCGACTGATTAACCTTTTGAACAAGTTCGAGATTTTCGTGCCCTCAGCGCCACTACTTGATTAGAAGTAATAATAATAGTATAAAATAAATGTACGACTTTTATAGCGTGGCGCTGGAGGACACATCGCGTATTATATAGATGGGCGTCGAAAAGGTTATCTATTTTTCCACTTACTTAGGAAAGGGAGCCGAGATGTAATGATCCACTTAATACGTAAAGAATAATTAATATTTAATCTTTTATATAAAAAATAATTGCTGTTCGTTAGTCTCGCTAAAACTTGAGAACGGCTGGGCCGATTTTGCTGATTTTGGTTTTGAAATGTTTGTCGTAGTCCATGGAAGGTTTAAGGGTTAGAAAAAGTTAAGATAGATGTACCTAGGTGATCACTGCGGGTGGCGAGGGCCTACAGGTCGGTGGGTTTCTCGGCGGCGTGCGCTGTGGCGGCCACCCCTCCTTGGGAGCTCGAGGCGTGGGTGCTCGCCAGGGTTTACGAGTGGACGGCGCACCGAAGGGCGCTCGGAGAGCGCCCCACCGCGCAGGAGCGAGAGGCCGCGAGGCGGGAGGCGAGGGACGCCATCGTCGTCCACTGGACGGACGACCTCGCCACCGCCACTTTTGGCCGCCGGACGCTGGACGCGCTCGGGCCAGTTCTGCGGCAATGGCTCGAGCGGAAGCACGGTTTCCTCTCTTTTCGTCTGGTGCAGGTGCTGTCGGGGCACGGCTGCTTCGGCTCGCACCTGTACAGGATCGGGAGGGAGGAAACCCCAGCGTGCCACCACTGCGGCGCGGCGGAGGACACGGCGCGGCACACCCTCGAGGTCTGCCCCGCCTGGGCAGAGCCGCGCCGATGTCTGACTGCCGAAATCGGCCAGGATCTCTCGCTTCCCAGCGTTGTTCTGTCAATGCTGGGGAGCGAGGGGGCGTGGGCCGCGGTTGCCTCCTTTTGCGAGGATGTCATTTCGCAAAAGGAGGCGGCGGAGCGCGCGCGGGAGGATGACCCTCTCGCTGCGCCGCTCCGCAGGCGAAGAAGAGGAAGGAGAAGACTCCTTCCTCGCGGTGGTGATGGGCGGGCGACAGGCGCGGGGGCGCCTCCGCCCGCATTGCACTCCACACCACCTCCGCCGGACATTCCCGACCCTCCCCCGATGGGGAGGACGTGAGGGGCCCGCCGCCGTTGAGGCGGGCAGTCGTCGAGGGGGACTGGACGTAAAGGCTACGCCGGTTTCCCAGTCCCCCTCCTTTCAGACGATGCGGGAATGCCGCTGGGTTTTTTAGTGGGTATACCGGGCTTGCCCGGGGAGTCCCACATACCCCCCCCATTCCCCTGGATGGGGGGGATGCGTAAAGCATTTTTCCCAGCGATACCACAAAAAAAAAAAAAAAAACAAAAGATGTACCTAGGTGATACGAAGTTCTCCGGGTCATCTAGTATTTTAATAAAATAATGTAATAACGGGTTAGCTGTGCTGATTAATACAATATTGTTGTTGTATATAGGTTTCCACTATTAGGCGATGATGTCCCATTCTACTTATGAAGGCCTGAAGAAAAAAGTGTGTTAAATATAATATTCTCTAAATAGATACATAATTTAAAACCAGAAATGTTTTAAATTAATGGTACTGTTAAAAACCTTTATAAACCAGATGAGTTCACACGGTAATTTTCATATCTAAAGCCTTCAATAAACACAAATCAAGCATTTCTAATTAAATAATCAAACATAATGTAAAACTATTCAAAGCTTACAACACTACATGCTCACCTCACTCGCTTTCCTTCTATTTTACACTAAAGCTTATTTGATTAGATAACTTACACGCATAGTTATATCCAATACATTAATGATTAAGATTATGTATGGGTTTATATCACGAATTTTTAGTAAAAATATGTATCCAACTGCCTGTCCCGTGTCTTTGATAAATTACGCTGAAAAGCATTAATCTATACACATATAAAATGCTTTGTTCTGAATGACTGACGGATTAACGCACAGCCTAAACCGCTGATCGTATAGACCTGAAACATGGAGTGTGTATTCTTTGTATGACGTAGGCATCCGATAGGAAAGGTTTTTCCAAAATTCTACCCGTAAGGGGGTGAAAACAGGGGGCAAAGTTTGTATGAAACTCTGTCATTTTTAATTTGAATTCGTATAGCATGCGCGGGCGATGCTGCTGGCGGAAAGTTAGTCGTAGTTATTTATTAACACTTAGAATGACACGCTTAAGACGTTTTAAACGTTTAGCTTTTACGTTAATTATTATTCAATATATCGTGAATTACACGTGGGAAAATTTCACAAGGTAAGATATGCAGCCGGTGCATCCGATTAACATATTATTAAAATACTTTGATATCTCATTTTGGGCCATCACTTTTTATTTGGCTCTGCGGTTTAGTGAAAGGCTGTTAACGAGGTAAATGCCTAATAAGATGTTACTAAACACGGTTCATGGAATAATTACGTTAAATATAATATATAAAGTTTAACGCTGTGTAGTTTTCTTGACGATAGAGATGTTCGGAAAATTAGTTTAAATAGGCACTTTATTTAAGTTAAAATAAATACAAAGTTGATAATAATGAAAAATAGAACTTAAAAAAAATAATAATATGAGAATCCTTTTTAATACCTATTAGAAATGTAAAAATAACTTTGTTTGTTGTGTTCACGGGAAAACTGCTGATCTAAATTTGAAATTTGGTATCGAGATAGCTCGAAGAAGGATACAACTTTTTTAACAAACTGTGGGAAGCAGATAGTTTATAGATAAATCGTGAAAAGAAGACTTTCTTTTTGTTATTTCCACACAGAAGCTTCATTATTTTAATATCATAAATCACAAACTTGCCTTTAAAATAAAAACTACAGTAGACTTTTCATTGTTACTGTTGGTTACTGTATTCAACTGATTTAGGCTTTTGTGACATTAAAATGAAATACAAGTAAACTCGTGGGAAAAAACTAATTTGAAGGCTCAATAAACTTCTATCATAAAACCAAGATGGCTACCAAAATAAGATTACAGAGCGACGAGCATAAACCTTATTTAAAATACGCAGCAATAATAAAAAAAACGTAATAAAATTAACATTTATTGTCTCTCATTTATATGATTTTTTATTATTTCTTATGCTTCGGCTACATTAGCGGGCGAATATTCGTATCGTGTTGTCGCGACAAAAACATCGTGTTCGGGTATAGGCGATGTTCTTGTCTACATTAAGGCGGGCGAAGATTCGTGTCGAGTTGACGCGATGCATCGTGCCGGATTGTGTTCTTAATTTTATTGAGATGGGCTCTGTAGTATGCCATAAATGAATCTTTTTTCTTTTTAATTTCTTCTACTGTGGTAGGCCAACTGAGCATATTTTTAATTCGAATCCACGCATCATGTACCAAGTGTTTATTTTTATGGTTGGGGTCACTAGGATTCCATATTCATAAAATTGAATAAAATCTAACACTTTTTCGTTACTCCACTCCATAGTGTTAAAAATTAAATGCACGTCCGTCTCGCTTCAAAGTCTGGACGACACTGAATTGACGTAGATGTAGCCACCTAAGCGAATATTGGCGCGACAAATCCCTTTGATTCGCGCCAGTTTACCGACAACTCCCCGATACTACATCGTCTTCGCCCGAATACTACGCGATGACACGATGTACCCGGCCACATACATCGCGTTAACACGAATATTCGCCGTAGCCCGCTAATGTAGACGCAGCATTAGACGCTTATAGAGCAAACATCTAATTTAAATAACCTGTAAAGATTATTTTATTTGAAAATTTAGTACTATTGTAAATCAGATAAGAAGGAAATGTGTTATGTTCTTAATCTTGGATCAAAGAGAAACATTAAAGTTTTATTTCAATACTAGCTGTTTCCCGCAGTTTCATCTGCGTCGTCCCGAGGAAACTTTTATACGCACCCAGATAAAAAGCCTATAATCACCTTATACCAAATTTCATCTAAATCGGTTCAGACGTATTATCATGAAAGCGTAACGAATAAAATAACTCACATTCGCATTTATACTATTATAATCTGTACCAATTTATTTATTTATTTCAGGCTCTTACCACTATCATTACAGGTACATAACCTAATGCGACAGTGAGGCATTTCAAGCCCGGTTAAGCAGTCGACAACCTTCTAGGTTGACCTGCGAGATGCCATACAAAAAAAAAAAAAAAAAAAGTGAGGCATTTTATATTATATTAAAAAACAAAAAACAAGAACTTAAAGATACTATTAAATAAAAGAATATTAATTAAAATATGAAAAATTGATTTTATGAAAAAGATCAACAAAATCATAACCTATTTTGTTCTAATTTTCCCACATAGATAAATGAAATGGCATTAAATGATGAATGATGATGTTTAGAGCATGACATTGACATACATGCGCCATCCTTACGCCATTTAGTTAATTTCTTTGGCAGAATTAGAAAAAAAATAGGTTACGACTTAGTTTTCATTTTTCATAAACTCAGTTGGTACAGACCTTAGTTAGGATACCACTGCTTACTGCCTTGCCTTGCTGCCACTACTGTGTCTAGTTGTCATTAGTTCGATTTTTAAAAATTATATTAGAATTTCAGTATTGTAACAATAGATTGTTGTAAATGAAAATATTCAATTGTAGCCCGGAGAGTTCTTGTGGCCGGCTTAGCTTGGAACTGATTGAAACCGATGAAATTTTGTATCTATACTAATATTATAAAGCTGAAGAGTTTGTTTGTTTGTTTGTTTGAACGCGCTAATCTCAGGAACCGCTGGTCCGATTTAAAAAATTCTGTCAATGTTGGATAGCCCATTTATCGAGGAAGACTATAGGCTATATATCATCACGCTAAGACCAATAGGAGCGAAGCACCACTATTCCACGCGGACGAAGTCGCGAGCAGTAGCTAGTAGAATATAAAAAGGAAAGACAATGATTGGAGAAGGACATGTGATCATTTTTACATGATTGTTTTGTATGTAGTAATTTTTTTGAGAATGTTACTTGGTGATGTGGTAAGATATCTTAATATTTTGTCATTTACACGTATATTCAAAAACAAATAAAATGTTGTGATCTTGAAATTTCATTTTATAAATAACTTTGTAAACGCTTACATAAAATATTTTAAGTAGCTACTATCTTTCTGAAGATACCCGTTCAATCTTCTTCAGTGATTGATGACCGAAAGAACGAATGGATGACCGAATGAAATCGATTTAGTGAGCAATGATGGCTATTTGCATATGTATAGAGAGGGAGATGGGACTCTTTTATAAACTTGGTGTATTTTACTTTTGTAAGGAGATTGCTTTTTAAAGTGTGGTGTCCTCTGCTGGGGTCGTTTGAATCATGTAGGGATAATGTTTGGAACAGAAATTTCTTTATTCAGGCTTGACTTATCTGCAGCAGGTAGAGGTTTTCTTTAAGAATACTTAGACAGGGTGTAATAATATGCTTATCATGAAAAGCGAATATTGAATCTAGGACTTGGATCATAAATCTTTAGTTGACAATACAAAAGACAAATCTTTATGACGATTTATAGTTATTTATTAAAGGTACTGTTATTTTATGATACTTAAGTAGTTTATTTGTATTTGATAGAGAAAAAAATGTTAGGTCTAATTAGGGAGTAATAGATGATGAACTAATATACCTATTAAATTTTGCCAATAAATCTTTTAAAAAACAGTGATTATTATTTCAACATTAAAATAATAATCACTAATTGAAAAATTACCAGGAATCCCTTTTTGAATTAATAAAAAAAAATAGTTGTTTATGTTATTATCATCACTTTACTATTTTTTTTTTCTTTTTCCTACATGACCTCTTGCAGGGTGCTTCTAACAGCATTCGACCTGCTTAACCGGGCAATGTGGCGAGGTCCTAATTTAATTAATTAAATTAAGGCCTCCAGCCAAGGCTTAAAACTAAGTTTAAAAACTAAGTGACAGGCGCTAAGGGCTCCCCCTAGTGGGGAACGAACCTCGGCTTAGGGCGTCACTGGGGAGGACAACTAGGGACTAGCTGGATCATAACAATAATCACTTTACTAAACGAATTTATTTTTATTTAAAGAATTATCTACCAAGCGTCTTGGAAAACAAGAAAACTTTCATCATCAGATATTATGAAGAACAAAATTCTAAGGTAGAGCGTTTTGCAAATAAAATGCAAGCATTATAGACATAACATGAGAAATAGGAGCCAAATAACAGATCTACAATTCATTGTTCAAACGATAGGTTTGAATGCACCATAATACTGAAGCGCCGCCGGCGGACCTATGACGAACTAATGATCGCTTTCTAACATGTACGATTAGTGTAGACATTACTTTTATACTAAAAAAAATACTTTTTTTAAAAGTGGTTTCAATTCTATTAAATTCGTCAAAGAACCATACCATTTCGTGGAATAAATGTACCTATATAGGAGGTTTTGTGTAGAGATTGCTGCAGCTCGATTTCAGTGGGAGAGTAAAGTTAAAATCAGTTTACTTTTTATTTTAAGTATAATAGTATTTAACTGTTCATCGGGTGAAAGGCATGGCAAAATCAATTTTGGCCTAATTTAACAGAGCCTAAAAACAACTAGGAACAGAACTATATAGCAGAAAAAATAAAATATTATTTTCTATCGTATAGGATAAAAAAAATGTAATGTGTAGCATCGTGAAACAATTTTATACGAAAATTGGCGTATCCACACAACTTTTACGTCGGCCATCGATTCACGCGTAATTCAGTCGCGTACGACGTTAGAGCGTACAAACATGCAATCATAGACAGGTGGTGTGCGTAGACAATGGTCAGCGGCGTCACGCGCGTCCGGCAATCACGGCGTATTACCGAGATTATAGCCGGCTGTGCCTTTTTGTTTGTGCCTTTTATTTGTTTGTTATACAGGAGATTTTGACAGGTTTCTAAGTAAAAGATGGCATAAAGCTACTGAGAGATGTGTCTTGATTTTTACATTGGTGTTTCTGGAGATTAAGCCTTACATAGGGTTATGTCAGTCAGTATAATTTAGTACCTAAAATAAAATTACGGCAGTATCGTCTAAGGATAAGGCATATGTTATGCCATTTGTCTCATAATGATATGGAGTGGGTTTATCCTTACTTAATAATAATAAATGTGAAAGTAACTGTCTGTCTGCTGAACTGATTGAGATGAAATTTAGTTCGGAGATAGCTTGAACCTTGGGGATTTAGAGTATTTTTAATCCTGAGGGACACAGCTAGCTGGTATAGAATACAGATGGATCCAGAAAAGACTCCTGGCTTATTGAGGTTATCAGTTACGCTTGCAACCACTAGTCCAATGAGGCAGTCATACTCCTCAAATAAAACAAACACCTACTTATTATTCTTCTTATCATGTGGGCTACAGATATTTTTAAACTAATAAGCCCTAGTGTCAAAGTGCCTACATACTCGTACAGATGGGCAGCTACGCCATTAGGTCCTCCTACCAGCAAAAGCACTAAGAAAGAGCGAAAGATATGTATTTTGGCGGTTGACGATATCCTTTATTTTAAGATTCCTCTGAAGCCTCCTCTTTGCATGAGATTGAAGTTCGAAGATGCAGTCTCACTGAGCTTTGATTGACGTCATAGACACATGTCTTTAATTTTCAGTTTACGATATTTCCCCTGGACCGTTCCACGATATTTCTCGTCACTATTTTGAAAGTCGTGATGATGAAACCAAAACCACAAACTAAAAACGCGTTGGTTTCGAACCCATCTTTCACTAAGGACCGTAGCCACACCACTATATATACAAATTACCAATACACTAACTAAGAATCTACTAAATAAATTTAAAAGACCAATCCACTTCACAGTTACACAATCCCGAATCAATAACCATCAACCACTATTCAACTATGAAATTGTATTAAAGAAAGTGTACAAGAAAACTCGTTGATAATTGCCGGCCACACTTATGTTGCCGCTTGGATGTTGTAGTTGTCTGTCTATCTGCACTGGTACTAGTTGCTAGCGTTTCTTAACCGCGCCATCGGAATGAAACGAGTCCCAGAGACACTTGTCTATTGACAATCTAATTGCAAACTGATATCTGTATAGAGCTGTTCGTTTTGGTGTGTCGGAATTTTTTTGGTGTGACAATTTTGTGGAGACATTTTAAGTTGTGTTGGATATTGCCAAAGAATGAGCTGTAGTGTGCTTTAAGGCTAGTATTTATGTTACTATGAGTACATTGTGTGGCTCAAGTAAAAGGTATATTGAAATGCAAATGCAAAGATAACTTTTTAAATAATAAGTTTGGAATAAGATTTTTTCATTCTTCATAGCACCACAAAATAATGTTTGCTTGTTTGAAAATATTATACACATCATTTAAAAAAAAAACATACAAATAAATAATTAGTATAATCTTTTGAAATAAAAATCCGCCGCAACACGGTATAAACAGCTCTATAAAAATACAAAATAATTTACAATGTACACGCAAGCAGCGATTATTGTGCGACCGGTCGCGTCTGACAAATACAGGATCCTGTTGTTACGCAATTTATTATTTTCCATACAATCCTGTTGCACTCGAGAAAATCACAGAGTAAAATGTTTTGTTAAAGGGGTGTCGCAGTAATGGATAATGGGACTGCATTTTTTCAGACTGTGACTGTATTAAGTTGGATAAATCATTTGTATTAATAAGGCTTATTAATTATTTTTGTGCTTTGCACATTTCTGGTCGAGAGAAAGTATTTTTTACTAATTATGGAAATAAATAAGTCATGGTGGCCTTGTTGTTAAGGCCTGCCTCTCTTGTACGAGTGTGCTGGTTCGAAACCTGGCAAGTACTAATGTGACTATTCTAAAAGTCATAATAATATGTACTTTTAGTATATATTATATATCTTATATCTCAGACACCATAACTAAGTGTGAAAGAAAACATCGTGAGGAAACCTGGACTTCAAAATTCTGAAATCGCCAATCCACCTTGAGCAAGCGTGGTGATCAATGCTCATAGCTTTTCTGTATGAGAAGAGGCCTGCGCCCAGCGGTGGGACAATATATAGGCTGATGATAAATGATGGAAATAATTGCATACAAGATTTAATCAGTGAAATTGGGCCATGTGAATGATCATGAACTGAGTGTATGATTATTATTTATAAACAAAACTAAATCCTTTACCAGACCTTTGAGCGATTAAAAAAAACTGTCAATAAACAATGAACTCAGTTGCGGTATTATCACCTCTATACAGTTCCTCGTATACTTGTCGCCCGCTATAACTCAGTAACAGCAGGAAGACTGGCGCCTCCTTGGTTAGATTATCACGTTGTTTAGACAATCACCTATTACTTGTAACGTGTGGTTGAGCTTTAGTTTAGTTACGGGTTTAATATAAAGGGTTTTAGGTTCCAAGATGCCAAGTCTGGCTGGGCTGTGACTTGTTTGTCAGTAATGTCTAGAGTATGGTTATCATATGAATATTATCAATGCGAATGTGAGTTGTTTGTTTGTTTGTTTGTTTTAGGGTAAAACGATTGAATCGATTTGGATGAAATTTGGCACGGGGATAGCTTGAACCGTGATGAAGGACAGTTTAGTAGTTTTTATTCAGATGCGTTAAGTATGACCGTGGGTCACAACTAAAAATGCGAAAATGAGTTGTTTGTTTGTTACGTTTTCACTGTTAAACGACTTAATCGATTTTGATGAAATTTGGTACGAAAATAGAGGAGACCCTAGAAGCTGGTATAGGCTATTTTGTACCCGCGGGGAAAAAACTAGTGAATATATAAATTGTTCATATTTTGTGACTGGGCACAATAACAAGTAGACAAAATAGTGCTTCATAATAGTCGTTTTTCTACTTTTTACTGGTTTTTTTGTAACACGAAAGCTCCCGGTATTTTTTCAGGATTCTGAGCGACCGTGAATAGAGATGTCTATGTATATACAATTTAAAACAAGAAACTAACTGGCTGACTGATTGATCAACGCAAAGCTGCCAGCTTTGCACAAATATTCCTTAAATTACATACCTAAGTGTGTGTTTCTAAATTCATCCGCAAAGGGGTTAAAATAGGGGATGATGATGATGATAATTATATAAGTACTGTAGAGGTTTGATGAAAACGTAAGATATGGGATCTAATTATTTGAACTAGCCATACAATCATTTTGAAATTATTATGAAGAAAAGGTAAATAGCAGATTTCTATATAATAGGTAATGTCAGTCGATTCCAGATCATGCAATAAAATCAAAGAATTCAAACCTCCTCTTTGATCTGTAATAACGAATCCTCCACCTCTGACTGCTCATTTCTTACAGTACCAACCACTGTATTATCCTTAGGGCTATTATAATTGGAGCATTGAACACAAGACGATTAATTTAATAATAATTAATTCCAGGTCTATTATGACAATGCCGTTTATTATTACCTTACAGATTTATTCGATCACATAATTATTGTTTATTGTTCTCAATAAATGCATAACATATTTTGTGTATTCGACTCAAAGAAAATAATAAGTATTATTATTTTATTATTGTCGTCTTTTATAATTTATTATTTCCGCGTGTAGGTACGTAAAGAAGGATTAGACAGCCTTTAGCTGGAGTCGTTTTATCTTCCTAGATAGAGATTGAAATAATTATTTTATGCAACAATTAACACAATATAAGAGAGACACGAGAAAGCTTATAAGAAAAAAAATAAACATACTTACTATATCTATTATCTGCCTAGCCTTTTCCCAACTATTTTCGGCTTCCAGTCTAAACCAGATGCAGCTGAGTACCATTGTTTTACATGGAGCGACTGCCTATCTGACCTCCACAACCCAGTTACCGGGTAACACGGTACCCCATGGTATATGACATAGATGGTCACCCATCGACGGACTGACCGCGTCAAGTGCAGCTTAACCTTGCATTGGTCGACTCATGCGGATGTTACTTAGCCACGAGCTCCTCTATATACTTACTATATATATCTACTCTACTAAACATACGTATATGATTTCCACTACTTTAATGGAAGTTATCGATGTATAATAATAGATAATTTCCACTACCATGGGGGTTATGTCAAGAGGATCCTAAGTAACAGTTTTTTTAGTGTTAAAAGAGCTCTGCATTTTCTGTTTTGTAACGCTTTAACAGTAAAATAGCTAAACTGATTTTATGTGTTTAAACCCACGAAAAATTGGTTAGTTAGACCCTTATCATTCTAGTACTACTCAATCCTCATGGAGGGTAAATAACGACGAAAATTATGAACTTAGGCTATTAAAAAAAATATTAGTCAGATGATGTCAGACAAATTATAAGAGAGTGGTTAGATAAAACCGCAGAAAAAGGGCTTTTTAATGTCATCATCATCTGCCTAGCCTTTTCCCAACTATGTTGGGGTTGGCTTCCAGTCTAAACCGGATGCAGCTGAGTACCAGTGTTTTACATGGAGCGACTGCCTATCTGACCTCCACAACCCAGTTACTGGGTAACACGATATCCCTTGGTTAGACTGGTTGTCAGACTTTCTGTTTTCTGACTTTCTGTTGTAACGACTATCAAAGCTGTACAAATGACAACCGGGACAAACGGCTTATCGTGCTTTCCGAGGTACGGTGGAGTCTCGCTATGACATAGATGGTCACCCATCCACGGACCGATCACGCCAAGCGCAGCTTAACCTATGATCGGTCGACCCGTGCGGCTGTTACTTAGCCACGAGCTCCTCGGGCTTTTTAATGTAATTTTTAATTTATATTTATCATCACCATCTCTAACAGACAGGTGCTTTCCTCTTTACATAATATCGAGCACTAAACCAGTGGTATCATCACCTCTATGTACCCATATTTTGAAGGTACTATCATCTCTATACAATACCCAGAAGAGTTATTAAATGGTATTATCATCTCCGTCGGTTCCCGGCGAGTTGTCGCGCGGTTAGCCGGTTGTACGGGTGAACAGTAGTCCGTTGTTATTACAGGCCACATATACACGGGTGCGTTGACTCCGTTTAATAGTATATTGCGTACTCGCCAGTGTGTATGCAGGCTTACATGCGGCTCCGTAGTTCTAGGAAAAAGTTTTAATTGAAAAATCTTGTATGATTGGTATTCGCTTGATATTGATACCTTAATCGATGTTTATCGAAAATATCGTTGTAATTTCTTATGGTTACATCTACGAATGCAATGCAATGAACTTGCTGAAAAATCTGCCTTATTTTTTTGTATTTTTTTAGCCACCATTTAAAATGTTGCCAGTAACAGTGATTTCTAAAAAAACATCTCACATGCACACATGTTTAGATATACAACAATAATTACTCGTAATATTATAGTTCATTAACGATTTATTAATTCCAAAGCAACTAAAAATCTTATTTTATAGGTGCCTTTTAGGAAAGAGGTTTCTTAGCATGTCACCACACTCAGTTTCTACAAATATCTTCTCCCACCGTGGGTGGGGCGGGAGGGCGCGTCACACGTCACTGACAAAAACCCACCCATGATCCTTCCTCAGCCCTTTTTATTCTGGGGGCACGGTAACTTTTTCGAACATCCCGCAGCCCCGGCTGACTAACTGATATTCTTTTACAACTAGCTATCTGTCATTCAATGTCATTCCCATACATTTTGTATTCTATTCTACTACCGTGTTGTACACCCTACTGATCTGCCTCCATGTGAACCGCACGCAATAAGGAAAAGATTGGCACATCTCGGCTCCCGTTGCTGCGGGCGCCCGTCTTACGTAATCACACTTATTATGTATGTATTAAGTTACGGCACAGCTTCAGATTAGCACATAAGTGCCCAGTTATGTACTAGCTTATAGTTTTTGTCCACACGACTTATCGGTGGTCATTTTAATGTGGACTTCCAATTATGCTGTCTGAAATTTTTGTGTTTTGGATTGAGGTGCTGTTTTTGTGGTGATTGTTGGACATGGGAAATTAATTGTTTATTAATAAGAATTATTAAATGATATGTAGGTAAAAACTTAATATTTGTAGGTGCTTATCTAGAACAACGATATTTTGGAATACAGAAGGCTGATAAAAAGGCATAGGCACATATAATGTGAAGGCCGTATGTTTTGGGGGCGGTCTTGCCGTGCTGATTTTCAGCCTGGTATAAATAAATATTTTTTATTTTTGAATTTTCTTAAATTTATTTATCCTTACTAATATTATAAATGCGAAAGTAACTCTGTCTGTCTGTCTGTCTGTCTGTTACGCTTTCACGCCAAAACTACTGGACCGATATAAATGAAATTTGGTACAGAGATAGAATAGACCCTAAGGAACAACATAGGCTACTTTTTACCCGGGTGCGCTAAGTAGTTCCCTCGGGATGCGGGTGAAACCGCGGGAAATAGCTAGTTAATTATAAGTCATTGTTTAGTTTCCTATTGTTTCCTTTGATAGTGTTTATTTTCCGATATTAAGTGCATAATAAAAAGAAACTTTAGCTGCGCCCATGACACAAATTATAACAAAAAACATTTATAATAAAAAAACAAAGATCGATCTGTGGCCACCACGGGTTTTTGCAATTCATTCAATCACAATTTCAGGTGTGAGAGCGAGACATAGCTACTAACGTCGTATAGCACCGTCTCTTTTTGACAACGAAACTACTCCTACTTTGGCACGTCATGGTACGGCCGCCGGTGTATAATGCATGTTTACATTATTACGGATAGCTGTCGTCTGAATTAAAGCAATCTGTTCTCAATGCGGGTAGTTACACGTAATTCGAGCCTCCGTCGTATAATCACCTGCGTTCGACGTAGAACACCATTAATATAATAGTATTCTATTATCAGCTTGGATTAGATGAATACAGGATATGGTGGTCATTATTAAGAATTGTTTGGAATATTTTTCTAGGTAATTCTTCTTAAATAGAGTCTTTAAAAAACTACCCCATGTTAAGCAGTGCATTTTGTTACTTCAAAGGTGATTTTTATGAACTATTTGTTTCGTAAATGAATATCAAAGTCTAAAGTCAGATTACTCATCCTGTTCTTAGATCACAAGCAAAAATCGGTAGATAGGTATTTCAGGAAATATTTAAAATTAATTTTCATTACACCACAAAATGTTCTCATAAGTGTTAATTTTTAATAATTTCTAATATTTAATGTCAGACTAAAAGCATGTACCCAAAAGTCAACATTCATTGAATATCAAATTAAGTATCCATCAGACGATACAAGTGTTAACATTTTAGTTTCTTATCCATCTCTTGAAATCTAAGAAGAGTTATGTCTACATCCTCATAGATGGCTATCGGTAGGTGATTTTCTATTGAAAGCAATTTGCATACAAATGAATTCAGGCAGTTTAACTTTTTAACAGTAACGGCTAGGTTAATTGCCGGTTAGATCTTAATTTGGAGTAGATTGGAGGTTAGATTGTAAGCTTTCACGCTTATCTTAGCTTAATAGGAAAATATAGAATTTACCAACTCCTAATTACATACCAAGCTAGATAATTTATTATTAAAATGCTGTATGATTTTTTTTTAGGTTTTCTAGGGTTGTTCGATACATTGATTTAGTAGAATCATTTATTGCCGTTTGGCAATACAATGACATAAAGGTAATGAACTGTTTCTTTTCCTTAAAGTCTATTTATAATATTGGAATCAATATAATTTGGAGTAAGAAATAGAATATCATAAACATGCTCTAGATCATAAGTAGGTATTGAATCACAACAATCAAATCTTATTCATTGATATTTTAAAGGATTGGCGCTGTGTGAAAATGTCCAAAGATATTATTAATTTCATGGTAAGTATATATTCTTACAGCGCATGGAAATTCTGGAAGCATTTTAAAACCCACAGAAAAAATCTAAGATTTCAAAATATCGCCTCCTTAACAAAGCAACTTCAGCACCATTCACAGGCACAAACGGTATTAGCTAAGTGATAACCGGTATCATAAATAAGAAGCATGTTAATAGCCTGTAAATATATTGAGGCGTTAAAACAGCCGCGAGCTCCCGGCTAACTAATAGTGCATGTGATTTACGTGCAGTGCGTTAGAAACTTGATATGAATGAAGAGCAATCTGCAACTGTCGGAGAAGATGGAGTGGTTGCGAAAGGACCAGCCCTTCACTGCGTGGTCAAAAATTTGCAATACGTAGATACGATGTTTTTTTGAAAAGATGGGAAGAGAGGATTAGTAAACGGAATGACGGTTGTGATAGAGAATTATGTTAAAATAAATAACTATCTTATTAATGAGGATTTTTTAACAAACTTTGATACTAACGCTCAATATGGTCAGAATGAGGTAGAAGTGATGAGAGAAGTTTCCAGATGAGAATTTAGAAATAATGCAAGTGGTGATTTAAAAAAGAACATTTTGTTTAGGACTCGTAGAGGCATGACAGGCAAATACTTAAGCTACCAATAAGACAAATAGATAGTCTATATCCATAAAAATGTAAATAAATACACCAAAAGATTTAGAGACAGACTTTAGCTTGCAGCTTTACAAAAAGCAAGCAATTTCAAACTAGTATGAAGTCATTTTTGCATCTGGGTTTCTCCTATACTATGTTATCAAAAGGAAGTGATATAAGATTCGATATATTAAATTTATTAATCGTTAAATCACGATATGGTTCCACTTGGTCCAATTGCTCCATACCTTAAGGCGATTGTTTAAGATTATCTTTGTGTAAATACCTGTTGAGATTGTCTCGCAGTAGACCTGTCTTTGTATGTAAAATTTATTTCATTTTAATCTACAGAGAATTTTATTTTGGCAGTTTGGGTTCCCTCTACGATTATGGAAGATTAATTTGGATATATGACCCAGTCTTCACACTGAAGATACCTATCAACATTGTCGTATGATGTTGATGATGATATTATATAATATTGATAAATTAGTTCACTACATAGTTTCTTGTATTTCATGTAATTGACTTTGAATAGTCTATAATTGATGATTAAACGAACTTACCTGAAGTGAAGTTCTATCCCAATTACACGAAGGCTCTGTCCGAAGAGATCAAACACAACTATGTAGTAACGCGCAGGTACTACTATCCAACCACTAAATTTGAAATCAAAAAGATTAACAAAAAACAACTATAGGCGCCCTCTCTGGTTAGTAGGCAGGTACATCATTTAGTTTAAAGTGGGAAACCTTACGAGCTACATACATAAAACGCATTAGGGTATCATGGATCATACGTGATTATGAGTATACGGGATTGGGTGGGTGTTGATCTCTTCGGACAGAGCCTTCGTGTAATTGGGATAGAACTTCACTTCAGGTAAGTTCGTTTAATCATCAATTACACTCTGCTCTGTCCTCAAGATCAAACACAACTATGTAGATATTGAAAGCTTTAAATGCGTTTTTTGTATGTAACCTAATTTTTTAGGTGTATATTTGTTATTTATGAATTAATAAAAAATAATGTACACATAGTTTGAATAATTTATATAATAGATAATTATATTTTAATTTGTTCACAAACCAAAATATTGATTGACAATCAAACATATATATCTATCTATCCTTGATGAAATCCTTCCCGTCATATGCCACATCCTAAATTATTCCATATCCAGTGGTGTTTTTCCAAATGCTTGGAAAGAGGCCCAAATTACTCCTTTACCTAAGAAATCCAATCCCGCATCCTTTTCTGAGTATCGTCCAATATCCATACTACCATTCCTATCCAAAGTCCTAGAACGTCTTATTCATACTCAATTAAGTTCATTCCTTTGCAAGAATAGACTTCTTAATCCTTTTCAATCCGGTTTCCGTCCTGGTCACAGTACTGTAACCGCTTTGGTGAATATTACGGATGACATCAGACTGGGCATGGAAAATGGGAAGTTAACGGTACTTGCACTGCTGGATTTTAGCAATGCTTTTAATACTGTTGACTTTGACATTTTGCTTAGTATACTTAACTCTCTTAACATATCTCCAACGGTCATTGATTGGTTTCATAGTTACCTGTATGGCCGCCGGCAACGTATTCGAATTGAAGATACATACTCTTCATGGTGCAATACGACCGCTGGTGTGCCACAGGGTGGCGTTTTATCCCCATTACTCTTCGCAATATTTATAAATTCCATATCACATAACCTACTTTCTTCCTACCACCTATATGCAGATGACCTCCAAATCTACTCTCAGGCTCCATTAGGACAATTATCGGAAGCTATTGATACAATTAATAAAGACCTCTCTCAAATAGCTGAGTGGAGTAGGTGCTATGGGCTAAGTGTCAACCCTTTAAAAACCCAGCTTATTGTTATCGGTAGCTCACGAATGGTGTCCAAAATTGACTGGTTTATTCTCCCGCAGGTTATTTTTGATGGTATTCAAATACATTTTAGTGAAAAGGTCAAGAACCTAGGGATATACATGGATAGCAGAATGTCTTGGGAGCCGCAGATGCAGGAAACTAGTAGACGGTTGTTTGCATCTGCAGGGTCCTTAAGACGGCTGCGGAACTTCCTACCAACTGCCACAAAAATTGCGCTTGCACAATCTCTTTTACTTCCTATCCTAGACTATGCCGATGCCAGCTATCTAGATCTCACCGAGGACCAACTTAACAAACTTGAGCGACTTCAGAATGTTTGTATAAGATTCATATTTGGTTTGCGCAAATATGATCATGTGTCAGAATTTCGTGCTAAGCTCAAGTGGCTTCCAATACGGCTTCGTCGGAATGCTCATATTCTTTCCTTGCTCTACTGTATTCTTTTCCATCCTACGACCCCTTCTTATCTCAAGGAACGATTTGAGTTTGTTTGTGATACACATACACGATCTCTAAGGTCATCAGAAAACTTGAAACTGAAGATGCCTATGCATACCACAACTTTTTATGACAAGTCGTTTGTTGTGCAAGCTACTCGTCTGTGGAATGCACTGCCACTGCCTGTCAGACGCGCACAGTCGCTAGCTGTATTTAAGCGGATGGTGAAGGATCACTACTTGTCTCATTAGTTTTTGTGACTACAATGTTATTTGTATATATGTATTACTTTATCGTAATGTATACATTGTTTTTTATTCCCTTTATATTATAATTATATATATATAGTATATATATTATGTATTATCTTATATATATATATATATATAGTATTTTAACGTACGCCAAAAACTGCCCGTTAACTATATTTTGCAATTTGACTCCATCCAAAGGTTGTCTGTAAGAAATTGCTCTTAGCGATAAGACCGCCTATTGTACTACTACCTTTTTTATCTGTATTTTTCCTGTGTTGTTGTCTAATGGTGTACAATAAAGAATATTCTATCTATCTATCTATCTATCATATCAACCTTTTTTGCTTATACTTAAACAGGTAAATAGACATTTAAAATAGATAAAGCAAAATCATTTGCATTATTACTCAGTACTGGTCTTTGATAAAACCTGGCAAATACTGATGAAGACCCACTCCAGCCTGCTGTTTTTCTAATCAGGTCTATGGAGACGCCTGCTTTAAGAGCAGTTGAAGTAGATGCATGTCTAGTTGAGTGGGCTTTAAATTTACTTGTATCAACACCACTGTCACACAAAACATTTTTTATCCAACGGCTTAAAGTCTGCGAACTTACAGAATTATAGGGTCTTTTAAAGCTTAAGAAAAGGTATTCTTGTGAACCTCTAATAGACTGAGTTTTTGATATATACGACCTAAGTGCGTCTGCTGGACAAATTTCCGGTTTCTGATTAAAAAATGGTAAATAAAGACAGGGTTGTGTTGAACTAATACTCGAAGTTTTAATCAAGTCTGGAATCTTTACTGAGATATGGTTTGAATTAACACAAATGTTTTTAATATTTATTTTCGAGATGGTTTGAACCCTGTGGGCTGTTACTAATGCGATCAGCGTTACAGTTTTTTTGGTAAGACATTCTAAGTCCAAATCATCGTTGGGGTACAAATTAGATAAATAGTTTAGTACAATAGACGGATCCCAGGTTTCATTATATTTAGGTAATGGTGGTCTAAGTTTATAAAAACCCTTAAATAAACGTGTAATTCTATCATCGGATCCAATTTTTGAACCGATAATTAGTGATAAAGCTGATCGATGACTGTTTAAAGATCCATATTGTGCTCCGTCATTAAATAGCCTAGTAAGAAAATACATGATATTAGGAACAGAAGCCTCATATAAATCAACGCCATGAGACTGACAAAAAAGGAACCATCTTTTCAAACCTGTATCATACTGCTTCATCGTATTGTTGGAAAGTGAAGCATACATTATATCAATAGAAGAAGGGGGTACGCCTCTTTTTAGTAGTGCCGTCCTGACAACCTGCCTGCAGCCAGGGTAAGCCGTGGTGGTGGCGGTCTGTGGGAACATGACAACAAAGCTTGGTCACTTGGTACAAACAGGATAATATTCGATACTAATAAACTTTCAAACAATGGAAACCATGGCTGAGTAGGCCAGTAGGGAACAACGACAATGCCTTCAGCATCATCCGTAATAATTTTCCTGAAACTTTTCAATATCATAGAAAATGGTGGAAAAGCATAAAAATTTAGAGTGTGCCAATTTAATGTAAATGCATTTACAGCGTAAGCGTCAGGGTCTTTTTTCCATGAGACGTATAAATCACATTTATTATTTATCCTGGATGCAAATAGATCAATATTAGGTGTACCGAAAGTATGGATGATTTTTCTGAAAGCACTGTTACTTAGTTCCCATTCTATGTCAGGATGCGTGGCCCTAGATTCTGCATCTGCTATTTCATTATTTTCTGAGCTTATATAGGAAGCGAAAACGTAAATATTTTTCTGTTCGCACCACTGCCAGAGTTCTTTGGCAATTTTATTTAGGTGTGGGAACCTTATACCGCCCATTCGATTTATATACGATAGGGCTGTGGTATTATCAATTCGTAAAAAGATCTGGCAATTTTTAAGCTCTTTTGCAAAAATCTTAAGTCCAAAGAAGGCTGCCTTTAGTTCCAGTAAGTTGATATGCAGATCCTTTTCTGCATCACTCCACTGCCCATTTGCGGTTTTCTTTTTCACATGCCACCCCCCACCCTGTTTTGCTCGCATCAGAAAATATTTCAATAAAATATTTTTCATCACGAATGGGATTGACACTATTTTTGACAGCATTTAACCACCAAAATAAATCTTGATGAATATGTGAAGGTATATTCATATAACTTTCATAATCATCAGACCTGAGTAGTGCTAGGTATTTACACCTCTCTAACTCTTTTGTATAGAGCCAACCGTATTGAATGGCTGGACAAGCGGATACAAGTAGACCCACTATGCGAGCGAGACCTCTAATCTTGCAACGCTTAAGAGACATAAAATCATTCACCTCACTTATGATGCGTGTCTTTTTCTTATCAGTTAATTTTATATGAAATAACTCTGTGTCAATAATGAAACCTAGATATTTACAACTGGTTTTTGGGGTTAGTGAACTTTTTTCATGGTTAATAACAAACCCTAAAGATTCTAAAATTAATTTTGTCGTTTGTACATTCTTTAGACATTCCTCATAACTTTTTCCAATACAGCATATATCATCTAAATAAATAGTTGATAAATAGCCCAAACTCCTTAATAATGCCATCACAGGCTTAAGAAGCTTTGTGAAAACATATGGGGCTGTGCACAAACCGAATGGAAGAACGTTGAACTCATAAAGTTTGTTACCTAAACTTTCGATGAACGGTACTTGGAAACGCAAAAATTTTCGACAATCCTCTTCAATTGGAATTAAGAAATATGCGTCCTTTAAATCTAATGTAGCTAAATAATAATTTTTTGAAAGTAATTTTACAGTAGTACGTAAATCTTCTAATTTGAAATGATTTGTGCTTATAAATTTATTTAAGCATTTAAGATTTAATATAAAACGTTGCCTTCCATCTGGTTTGGGTACAAGGAAGGTGCTTGAAACATATTGGTCATAACAAGGGTGACAAGGTGATACAGCGCCAATCTTTATTAAATCATTAACGATCTCGCTATATGCTTTCAGCTGAGTCTTATTTAATATTGGCGTTGACGGTGTATGATTTTGTAATACGCAAGTATTGAATGGTATTTTATATCCTTTTATCCAAGATAAAATTAGTCTATCACTGGTGATAAGACGCCATCTACCGATAAAGTGGGACAAACGTCCTGCATGACTCACCGGTTCTATCGGCGGTGCGGTACGTGGGTCTGTGAGCGCCTGTAGGGTGCGCTCGGCTGTTGCCGCGGCAGAGGAGCGCGGCGCTCGCGCTGCTGACGCTGGAACTCCGGGCGGTTGGTCGGGGCAGGCACTATCGGACGTCTCGCCGCAGCTCCCGTCTGCCTGCTTATGGGTGGAAGTGGGCGTCTCGAGTTTAAATTTTGCGTCGGATTTGCTAGTCGTCTTGCCGGTCCAGGTACAGAGGCTATGGTCTTTATTTCCGCACCAGTTTTATTTATTGCTTTAGCCGCTCTTAACAGGTCACCTAATTGGCTGCCAAAAAGGTGACTATCTATTTTTGTAGTGTACAGGTGATCCTTAATTTCTTTTTTAATTGAGGAGCAAACAAAACTTCTGCGAATCATCGATTCCGTGTGTTGCAAGTCACAAGCTAATTTACCAGCATCTGTTAACGACTTAATAAGCGTTAAATTAGTATTGTCAGTAGATAAGACATGTGAAAGAGCATCTCCTAGACAAGCGATTATCAAGGCAATCTGTTTCTGTTTATTTTCGATTGCCTTATCTTTTTTGTTCAGTACCTCTGTCAAAGCTGCTTTAACTTCCTGATTAAGTAAAGGAGCATCGATGTTTTTACAGTTTTGTGGAATATGATGTTTATCAAAAATATCTTTTTTGGGTTCCTTAGAGAGGCCATTTGTCGCTGTATGCTCCCACCTGATAGCTAGATTTGAATTTAGAGGTGGACCGAATCTTTTATCATTTATGGGAGCTTCTCCTAATATTTCTAAAATATCGTCAGGAAGAGTGTCCTCAGCTATGTTGTTTTCAACACTTTGTACGGCAGCGCTGGTGGCGTCAGTAGCAACAGGGTCAGAAGAATCATTTATGGAGGTTGGTAAATCTGGAGGTTCCACCGATATGTCGACTATATCATTGAGAGGAACATCAACCTCATTTTGATGGTTTGTACTCTGTGTGGTCTCATTGGATTGCCGGGGTAGCATATGAGACGATGAGTGTTCTTCACAAGGAAGGCTCCTAAGTGGTTCGTCTGGAATGAGCGTTAACTAGCGTTTAATTTTAAAAATGCGCATCTACGTATATTTACACGAGATAAAAATAGCGTATAATTTGCTATGTAAAATAGTATTTACAAATTATGACGGAGACATTGCATCGTAATGCTCACAATCATTTTGTTATAGCACTGGTATCAATCCCATGAATTGAACACAGCTTGTTATTATTAATTGGTGGACACATTCCATTAAAAATGTTCACGGCCAACAAAATATATTTATAAAAAAATAACGCGGGTAGGAATCCCTGTGATCTGAACATAACTTGTTATCAATTGGCGGATACATTCCATTAAAATGTTCACGACCAACAAATTAATTTTATGAAATAATGTGGGTAGGTACTACATACCGAAAAAAAAAAGAACAAAAGAAAAAGAATATTTTTCCAATTAGTCGTTAATCTCATTAAAATCTGTTATTTTACTTGTACTTACCTACGATATTTAACGAATCCTGCGAAACTGAGCGTTGTCGGTATGATCGTCGTTTCCTTATTTTTTTTTCAATCTTCCTCATTTTTCGATTTACATAGGACTCAATATCTTCATCACTATATCGTCTTTTCGGCATAATGATAACCTTACGTATAAATACTGCAGCTAGAAACACTTTCTTTGCAATAAGATATTTTATAAAAGAGAGGAACAAAAAACGTGGCGGATAGCGTAAGCACTAAAACGCGAATGATGTACCTGCCTACTAACCAGAGAGGGCGCCTATAGTTGTTTTTTGTTAATCTTTTTGATTTCAAATTGAGTGGTTGGATAGTAGTACCTGCGCGTTACTACATAGTTGTGTTTGATCTTGAGGACAGAGCAGAGTGTAATATTCAAGTTGATTTGCACTGATAATATCATAAATTAAAAATCTCGAGCCCAAAGTTTTTACGGGTAGGAAAATAACATTTGAATAGAAAAAAAATGCACATGCTTACTTTGAACCCCTTTACTATTCGTAAGACGCAGGTCCATGAACATTCAGCCCACATGGTCACATTAGTGCATCCTGCTGATTCTTTGCTAATGTATTTAAAAAAAAACAGCATTGTACGCACGCTATCTCTATCAGTTGAATCGGAAATTAACACCACAGTACAAAGGGAACCCGTTTTAAGTACAAAAATAGATGGTCATTATGATTTTATAATTGGTAAGGTAACCTGAAGCCAAGCGTTGATAGCTGCAGCAATTAACGTAAATATAAGTTTTAATAATAACGATATTAAAGTACTGAGAAACGTGTAGGACAACTGCGAAGGAGAATAGTGAATAGAAATTGAAAATTCTTCGCTGGACGTTCCAATGAGCGGTATACACAGTTTGTTGTCCTAGTAAGTAGAGTCTCGAGTCTTGATTGAAGTTGGGTATTCAGAAACACTATAAAATCAAAATTAGAATAATTAATGGAAAAATCTATGTGATTACATAAAATAATACATATGTAGTTCTAAAATTATACAGTTCCATCACGTGATGTAAATATCAAAATTATAAAAGTATATAACACTACATACGTAAGACAGCAATTTTATGCCAATACTGACCACAATACTAATAGAACCTTACATCGTATAACTTCTACCCTGTTTACAAAGTCTGTCACTATCAAAGTCGCTTAAGGCGTATAAAGATAACATTAAACCCAACTACTGCAAAACACGAACACGGACATAAGAAAACAACATAATAATCACAAGTGGAACTCAATATACATTTTATCAATCTCGTACAATAGCCGGGAGAAATGTCGCAATATCCCGGGCTAAACGTTGCTAAGACTCGCAACGAAATCTAATAAACGCTCTGCTATGCAAATCAATCGGTTGCGCGAGCGCACGCCTTTGTCAGTTTATAGACAATACAGGAAACTGCAGGGCTGGCAGTTTTAATTAACAGCGGGAAAATGGCGGATGCTTTTAATCGATTGGAATTATGAAACTTAAGTAGACTACTGAGATCATTGAATTTAGTATTAGACTTAAGCTTTAGGCTATGAGGCTATGCAGGAGAAAAAATGTATAATGGGTCGTCCGAACGTAGCCGCTGGGTTACAACGAAGATAATAATCGGTGAATATAATGCTATCTCCCATAGATTTCCGCTCTTTTTCGATTATTATTGTAAGTAATAGTAGTAATAAGTTGGTTGATATTTTTAATAGATACCTATAGTTCTTTAAACTTTGCTGTCAATAACCTGTCTCTAATGGTGGGAAGAATTTTAACAGCTATGTATAATAAGTGTGGAACCAAAGCTTCTGAATACATCAATCAAAATAGGAATGGAAACTTCAATTGTTGTACTAATAGAACTGTTAGAGGCACACCTATAAATAACAGATATTGATGAGTCGATAGCGACCAAGTAGATGATTTGAAGCAGATCAATAAAAAATACGCAATTAAATCTTAACGTATCGGTTCTTCAAAACCGGATGAGACCAATATAAAATATCACACTCATCAAGATACGATACATAAAGAAACAAATTCTTCATAAGACCTCATATATCTTGCGTCATTAAAGAAAATCAGAAGCCAAGCCCTGGTTGTAAAGTATGTCAGAATGGACCAGATGGAAAGATAGTGAATGATTCTGAGCAAGTAATGCTACCAGGCTATAACTCAGTCGCTATTCTCCTTGCGGCTAAGAAACCATTTCGTGTTGATTCTATTGTAGAAATAAATTCTCGAATAACTCACTGTACAGGCGCTGCAGTAGCAGCAAAAACAAAAGGTGTAGAAGAACAATCGAAGGATGAATTTTGAGCTTTATGAGAAGAAATTGCTAAGGACGATAGAAATAGAACACTAACTGTGCAAAATGATAAACATCAAATTGATGGGTTTGATTCAAACAACTGTAAACTCAAATCAGATCAAGATAAGGTTGAAATTACAGTAGATGAAAAAGTAATAAGAAGACAAGTAGATGAAACTGGTTGTAGTGTTAGTTGCTCGAGGCATCGTTTAGTATGAGAGTAGGGTCTGCAAATTTATGTGGCATTAGTTTTACACTCAAAACGTTGAGCTTTGTTGTGACTTTCACATAAATATTTTAATATAAATTATGATCAGGAGTGGTTGATTACAGAATGAGTCTGTATTACGCATGTTAATATTTTATTACAATGTTATCGATGAATCTATACAGTGGATATAAAATGTTCCCGTTTCGGACTAAGTTGTCGTTTATTCAATATTAATATAGTCAGACTGTGTATAAACATCAAATACACTAAAATTACCATTTCAGTTTCTAGTTCTCGTTTGTTATTACATGAATTTAACTGTAAATAGATTCTAATGAAGTTAAAATTAAATTCGTCGATTTCCATGTTCATGTCTATGTTCTGTGTTTTATTAAATATTTGATATGTGTGTTAATTAAGATTATTATGTTACAGGATAAATATTATATTTACACGAGCTAGTGCATTACTATATCTTAAAAGTTACAGTCATATTATGGCACTTAGAAATGTTATAATCAATGGCCGGTTATCCGACATATCTTTACGACGTTACATTGTTCCTACTTAGAATCCTCATAAATTACACTAATATTGTACTAAAAAAAACAATAAAACGCCAAAACGTTTTGTTTTTAGTTGAAAACTTCACGTTACGCATAATTTTGAATGCTAAAAAGGTTTTTAACGGGTTTTATTCACAGTTTTTGCAGTTGATTGATTTATTAGATATATAATTAGCATAATGATTTAAAAGAAAAAAACAACGAGATGAATATTGTGGCTTCAAACTTATGATGAAGAAATCTGAAACTTTTGGTCAAATTTCGTGTAACCGTAAGGCTTGGTCCACTTACCTAACCTAAATCAGAAATCTAAGCTAATTATTAAGTTTCTGTACACTATAATTACGGCGTAACAAGCAAGCAAGCAGTTACTAAAATTAATACTAAAGGTAACGATGGCGGCTGACATAATTATGATGGGTTAAAGGTTGAACAATAAATTTAGGAAAGGTAGCGGCCTGTGAGAACGCCTGTGCCCTTTTTGTAGTGAACTTATGATATTTTTGGGCTCATATCATTGGATTCGTCAAGCTTCGGCTTAGTAGCTGAGAATAAGTGCCTCGATCTCTCGTGATGATGATGGTCCTGGCTGTCATTTGTAGATCTTTGACAGTCGTTACGGGTAGTCAGTGTCCCAAAATTCGGATATTCATTCTAAGCCTTATTATGGTGTTACCTAGTAACTGGGTTGTGGAGATCGGAAAGATAGTCACCCCGTGTGAAATACTAGTAAGTACTCTATCGGATCGTCTTTAAGTGAAAAGTGACCTAATTATAATTAAGAAAAAGCTTTACAAAATTCTACACGTGAAAAATCCAAAAACATAATTCAATAACGACCCAAGATGTTGATAATGTCAAAATAACTGTTTGTTGAAAGTAAAGTAAAGTAAAAAAAAACAAGGTAAAGTATTCTGTCGAAAATTGCGAACAATTTGAACACTTAAAAACATCATCGGATATTATTCGTAATTATTTGGCGAGCCCATTCCGTTGCGGCATGCGGCACCTGTATTTTTAAATCATGCGAGTATGAGCGGGTCCATTACATTGAGAATAGGTAATTTATAACGTGTTACTGTGTGTTCTCGAAACTTGCTCCAATTTGTTGGTTATTAACACATTTATACAACAAGGAAAGCATTTGTGTAAATGGCTGTTGGAAAAAAAATAATGAGATAATATTAATAGGTTAGTAAAGAGTTTTGAGGGGCCAATTAACAGCGGATCGATAGATTTACGAGATTAAATTGCCGTGATCAGTCAATGGATGGGTGACCGATTTCCTAACACCGACTGATGCGCAGGACCGTTTTATCAAATCCAGTTCGATTGCTGCATCACAGACCTATGACTTAGGAAATAGAGAGTACATCTCTGTCTATGGGACGTACCTGTTTACTGTAGGAGATATTATACCTTTGCATAACTGAATAATCACTGTTTGAGATTGACCCCCGAAGCCGAACATTCCATAAAGAGAGCAATGTCGCTAAAATACCAATTTTAATTTGTGCCTCTACAAAGCCTAGCTGTCTAAATTATATCGGACACTGTTTTCTATTTCATGAAAGCAGATCAACGTCAACAGAAAAAAACCGCAGTAGAAGACACGTAGTGTCCTACTGCTAGATTTTTATTCCACGTCAATCAATCTTATCAAATGGCTTACGAAGGTAAATAAACTCGATCCAATCTCGTTCTAAAACCTGTAGTAAGGCTCTCCAACAATTTGGGCCCAATCGCCCGGGGTCCAGATACGAAATAACAATTATTTAGCAAATTTATTCAGATGATCGCCCTTTGTTTCAACATAATGAGCGGTTGTGCTGGCCGAATTTAAAATGCCATTACTTTTGTAATGTCCACGGTGAAAAATATGCGATAGCTGTTTGGTTTTGCGATAAAATCGAGTTCATGATCGAGGTGAGTTGTGTGAGTGAGGTTTGTGTTATTTGGGTTTAGCTGCTACCCTAGCAGCATTATAGCTTATAGCATTTAGGCCCAATTTCACCGACAAGATAACGGTCCGATCAACTGAAAATAGCAGTTTATTTTATTTATTTAGCATAAATTCAAACTTCTAGCATACGATGGATAACCTATCATTTGGGTTTATATTCCTAAAACGGTTGATTACCAAGCCGGGGTTGAGCAAGAAGTTGACAACATGAAAATTCCTACTTCTTGGTTAAAAAACGTTTTCGTTTAGCGGGCTGATTATATAACCATCTGTTTATGAACTTGGCCCTTAGTTGTATAACTTTTATTCTCATTTGAGTAACTATATAGGGACAGGGTCATACATTCAAACTACAATATTATCTATAAATGCGAAAGTGAGTTTGTTTATTTAAAACGCTTTCATGGCAAAACGGCAAAACATAAATCATCGTTTAGAAAAAAAATAAGGACTAAGACAGTCAAGTAATTTAAATTTTGATGAGAAACAACTAAGTAGTAATAATTAAACATTTAGGTAATATACAAGTATCATATTATTTTAGGCAGTAAATTGCAATTATAAAACAATATCATAAAGTATTTGTATAATGTCACAGTTATGTTTTGAAATTAGGATGTTCGTATAATTCTATATTATTTAGTTTTTTCTTCATTATATTTAGTAAATATGATTAGTCATTGATGTAATTCTTTGGTATATTCATCTGAAAACAGTTACAATAGATAACTTAGGAATTGGATTTTTATTTAATTACTAAAAAAAACATTGGCTTGATGAACTTACATCAATTACATATCTTTCTTAAGCAGAAACATACGGTACCGGTACAAGCAGAGTGAAAGTTATTCTCAAAATGAAATTGAGCAGTACCTTAAACATCTAAAAATAAACAGTAAGCAATCGATATCTGGTTTTGATGCGTGATTTATGCGAATTACAACACAGAATGAATCAACAATTGTATGAGAATTTAGAATGTTGCTAGTCTCTGTAGTATATTTCACAAATATTCGCGAACTAATTGGACAATGTATTCACTTCGTGTAGTTTAACGTTTGTTAATTGCCACGAAACTGCCGAAGATCAAGCTAATATCAAATTTTATAGAATTTTGTGGTTACTTCATAAAAGAACCAATTTCAATTTATTCCTACAACATGGGCATGCCTTAAAGAGAATTAATATTATGAGGACTCTCATAATGAAACCTTATTATAATATCTTTTATAGGTCGGTCTATGGGTTAGAGTTATGGATAGTCGACCATATGTGGATATTTATCACCGATTCTTTTAAACTTTGAAAGACATATTTACTATTATGTTATATTAAATAATGTTATTATCATAATGTGAATTAATTTAATGATAACGTTTATTTATTGATGTGAAAATTGTGTTGTAATTTTATATTTAATGGGAAAAAATTATGAATAATGCATTTAAAAATAAAATTAATGCACTTTATAAACATTGAAATGGCATTTTATTTCTGTAATTTTATCTTATTTTTGTTTATGTATCTAATGCTAGTAGTTTAAATCTTTTTATTAGCGATGGTAGATTCGAGTATAATTTAATGTATTTATGTTAATTCCTGTGGCATTTAAGATTACCTATTTCCTATATATTACCTTAATGAAAAATCAAGAAAAAAATATAATAAAATTATCACAATGAAAATAACGGCCCTTAATCTTTTCTAGGCGAAATGTTTCAAAATGGATACCAACACACGCAATATGGAAATGTATATTATTATTCCATGCCTTATCTGTCCGCAAATCCATCAACTCATTACAAATTATCGATCATTAAAGTCCAAATTGAACGAAAGTTTTTCGCCAGACAAGCTCGAAAATTTCCAAAGATTATCTGTTTAATGTATACAGCAATATAGTGGAAGCCGGGGCTTGGTCAGCATGTATGACTTGAATACAAATGTTGATTATGGCCGGGGAAAAAGTAGCGGCCATTGTGCAAGCCCCGGGCTACTCCACTGAAGGAGTTGCCTCCGTGAAATGTTGGAAAGGACTGGGAAATTAATGGAGACGATGTTGTTATATTTTTTTTAACTTTAGCTGACGGAGGGGCTCGATAGAAGTGAAGGGAGTGTCAGTCTCTTACGGACTAAAACCCATCCGCGTTTTTTTTGTCCTTTGCGTTCCCAGGTCGCGGTAACTCTTTTGAACAATCCCGTATCCCTGGATAGTTTTTTTTACCCTTAAATAGCTAAGATACTTAAAGCAATTAAAATAATTGAATCAATGAGAGGTGAATAAAATTCCTCTAACACATATTTTTGCTCCATGTGAAGCTATGCTATTTATTATATCCATGGCAAAAATATTTAGACACCAAAAAATGTTGACCTTCATGTTGATAAGTATCTTTAGCAGACATTTTTTCCACACCTTTTTTTAATCTTAAATAATTGCGGAAATTTTCAAACAAAAAAATACACAACACATATCGACTCCACATCCCCTCTGTTCATCTGTCGTCTCCTCGCTTTGGGCGCGCATTGTCCGCGGTACAAATGTGATCAAATTATAAAGAGTGGCGGCTAGCCGGCGGCGGTCCACCACTGAACGGAGGCGCGAATAATCGCAACACAGACCACGTATTATAAATGTATTATCTGCTGTACCTACCCCGGGTATTGTGAGATCATTTTTACGTTTAAATAAAGGTTTAACATGTAACTTTATTATTGAAGCTACATCCGAAGATTTTCTCTTAAGCTTGATTTAGACTACGATGGAAATGTCAGATATAAATGTCTGAGAATGTAGTTCATACGTTTCTTTGTGATACCATTATCGCGGGAATTTCCTCGTGTCACAATAAATGTCTCATACCTGTTTACACATAGACACTCTGAGCATACACAGAGTGTGCGGAGGAAGGTGTCGTAGTGAGTAATTAAAGTATGAAACTTTTTCGAAATAAGCTTTTTTAGTTTTAAAAGATACCTAGTAGTTTCTTATGCTCGTCTAGTTACCCCGACAAGCGTCGCTATTGAGACGTTGTGTTTTCGATTCCTATGTTGGACACAGTATGATTAGATTTCCATGGGGCTGAAACGTGAGATATCTTGAGGAAAGTTTTTACAGGTAATCTTATCCAACTCCTTAGGGAACACATGCGTAATTTTACGAGTGATCCGGGAACCTAAATCCAAACATATTTGTTATATTCTTTAATACTAACATATTTACAAAGCATGATATTATCTAATTCCCTTAACCATAACTTACACCTGCCTACATAATCCGAGAGTTTTCTAATATATGTAAAGCAATTAAACACAGCGATATTCAATCACGCCATATAAAAAGTTGCCATCATTAATTCCAACCACAAATGATTCTTAATTGTGAAATTTGGTATGCACCGTAACTAATCCGAATCGTACGTATTAAATTATCAATAGGTAGCATACAAACAGACTAATTACAGCATTAATCACCAAGGCCTGTATGCCACCATTTCTATTAGTGTTGGGACATAGAAAGTAGAATCGATTTAATCGAATGAATCGGTTACAGTTTTTGAGTGAGTTGAGGGAAAGCCGCTTATGTTGAGGTACGCTGATAAAGGCCAGTCTACGGATGGGTGACCACTTTTTTTTATGTGTTAATACAGACGGAAAATAGTCTTATATTTGACTTAATACATAACATATTTTAAAAGGCATGTATGTCTTCTCCTAAATAGGCTGTCTAAAATAAAATAAAAATATCGTATTAGTTAGCATGTATCCATCATCATCCATGACATATTCCCGTCAATAATAATAAACACGTTTAATTTACTTAAAATTCCCATTCAATCACCAATTATAACACGCAGGCTAGTCGATTCGTCTGCACATCACTAGCCAGCAATTTCCCACAGCGATGCAATAAATTTTATAATTTTACCGCTGAGATATGGGCTGGCCATGGGAACGTTCGGAAGCTGCATTAATATGCAGTTTGATAACATAGCTCATGTAGAACCCCTATTATGTGTCGGTATTGTAACTGTGTCTGTGAACACGGTGACCAAAGTTGGGTGGGACGTGGTTTTTCGCTTAATTATGTCCCGTGTAGATAAAGATTGTGAAAACAATACAGTACCTACAGTTCTTGAATCTTGATGCAAAAGTATGCCAGTAAAATTACTTTAAGAAAATAAACAAAAAACAATACAAGTAAAAAAATAATTAATTATGATGTTTGAGCCAAACCTTCTGGTTTGTTTGGATATAGATATTTTTCACAACAAAAGTAAATAGCACCAGAACAGAACAAAATTAAATAAATAGTAATAAAAAAAATAACACTTAATTCATTATTATGAGCCCATGAAGTATATTTTTTATAAATTAATAGACATAAAATAAAAAATATTAGTAGGTACCTATTTGTGCAATTGACCCGGAATCGCTGCTACCAAGTGCACCTAGAAACTACGGGACTTTCTAGTCCTAGGATCATCAATCTTCAGGATACCCAAGTGACTCTGTTTATCTATTGTGTGAAGACTAACTGTACCTTAGAAAGCACGCTAAGCCGATGGTCCTGGATGTCATTTGATCTTTGACAGTCGTTACAGGTAGTAGAAGCTAGAAAACCAGTAAGTTTTACCAAGCTGTATCCTGTTGCCCGGTCAATGGATTGTGGAGGTCAGATAGGCAGTCGCTCCATATAAAGCGCTGATACTCAACTGTATCTAGTTGGTGTGGATGCGAATTCCAAAATAGCTGGAAAAGGCTAGGTTGATAAGGGTCTGGTTAATATCTTCCTCTTATAATACAAGAACAAAAGGCTAAAATTATGATGGTAGGTATACTTTTTATCGCATGCTAGGAGTCACGAAAAAATCATTCGTCTGTCGACATAAGTACAAGTCACGTGATATTGGAAACGGTTATCTGTCCGCTAAATGACGTCTCACTATAATATGGGAACAAGACGCGGTAATAGAAAATTTATGGCTGACGTACACCGGGACATTATATATAATATACAAAAATTACATAATTTAAATCCTGTTTTATTGAACGCGAAGACTTTTGACTACAATGAAGCCCAGTTTTATGAAACTTTCAACATTTATTTTTACTAGCTTCTGCCAGCGACTTCGACCGCGTGGATAGTGGTGCTCCGCTCCCATTGGTCTTAGCGTAATGATATATAGCCTATAGCCTTCTTCAATAAATGGACTATCTAAAACTGAAAGAATTTTTCAAATCGGACCAGCGGTTCCTGAGATTAGCGCATTTAAACAAAATGGAGTAACTTCTCCCGTTTTCCCAACATTTCCCATCACTGCTCTGCTCCTATTGATTGTAGCGTGATGAAAAGTGTACTATAACCAGCTCAGGAGTATGAAAAATAATTGTACCAACTTTCGTTAAAATCCGTCGAGTAGTTTTTGTTTCATATAACCTTTATACAGACAGACAGGCAAAAATTTTACTGATTGCATTTTTGGCATCAGTATCGATCCCTAATCACCCCCTGATAGTTATTTTGAAAATTTACGGAATTGACCTCTCTACAGATTTATTATAAGTATATAGAAGAAGATAGAAGATGTATAGATTTAGATAGATTACATTACTAGATGAGAACTTAATCATTTAATAATCCATTTATAAAAATAGCGATTTTGGGTGCTCGTAGCTAAGTAACAACCTTGCGGATCGATAGATTAGCAAGGTTAAGCTGCGCTAGTCGCGGTCAGTCCAAGAATGGCTGATCATTGTCTGAACATAGCGAGACCTCTCCGTGCCTCGGAGAGCACGTAAAGCTATCGGTCCTGCGCCTGATCTCTCGTCGGTCGGATTGCCGACCCACCGGCCTATGAGAGTGAGGGAATAGAGAGTGCACCTGTGTCTGCGAAAGCGCTTGTGCACTATGATATTTCCTGCGTACCTAGGCTACATTGCGATTGGCCGCCGTGACCTCGTGAAATCGGTTTGAAGTTTAATTTTATAAAAATACCTGCTTATTATATACTACTCTTAGCAATTATACATACCTACATAAAGATTTTAAACTCTTTAACCTATGTTCATATTCGCAATCGCGATATCTTGATCCTTACACCTAACACATCACCTCTCAGGCCGCAGTCGGCCGAACTTTCCCACTGTCAGCTAAACTTTAATCTCTGCGCTCGACTGACAATGATGTATTGTAGCGAGGAGTCAAAGGTTCGATTCTATTAACATTTTATAATTTGTTTGTCTGGTTACGTGTGTTGGGTCTTGTGTGGTGAATGTTGGGACCAATGTTGGTTTATAAATGGATTTTTATATAGCTTTGTTTTTTTTGTGTCCGGATAAGTTTTAAAGACACTTTTGGATAGTGTGTTTTTTGAACTTATTAATTGGTTGTTTATTTAGCAATTGACAGACATAATCAAATTAAATTTTATTATATTTTTCACGAATTACTTAGGTACAGAAAGAAAGAAAACTGCAAGCATTATTTAATAAAACTAAATTAACTTCGTTTAATCCAAGATTTTAAAGTTCTACTAGATCACTAGGCATCACACTTAAAAGCTCTCTAACCTACCTTCAACCAACACTTGGCCCCAACATTGGCCTCAACAGAAGATTCAACAAACTACAATCAATTTGTCAATCCGATTGTACTATAAGTTTTATATCTATTTATACAGAACCTCAGACGTTTTGACATGGCATTACAACGGCTCCAATGTAATTTATACATTATTAGGGAAATACCTTTTTCTAATATAAATAAGTTATGGCTAAAGATTTGTTATAATTTTGTGAATCACGTTTTTACGCAAGTAATTCTTTGAAATCAACTGACTAACCGAATATCTTTTAAGGATTAGTCATTGTTCTTTTAAAACGTGGTCAAAGGTTCTTTTTAGATCCGGGATGTCGACTCGATGTTTTTGTTTCTTTTTTTAAATCTAAAGATTAAATACAGGTTTTTTTTAAGTTTACTATTGAATAGTATAACTAGTGAATAATTACTTTATATAAGACACTGCAATGGAGCCAGAATGAATTTATGTTTTTTTTTAATACTCTTTGTTATTATTTGGTAGTCTATTTATTTTGATCGTAGAATTTGTGTTTATCGTATCTAGCAGTATTTTGACATAACCCTGCGCTTCCTTTAGCGTGAATACGAATAGCATTGTGGTTCTGAATATACTAAGAAGCAATTATATTAGAATTCGGTTCAATTACAGAACATCTGTAAGCTATGGTACACGTACCTAGTTCCTAATTTAAAAAAAGTATAATAATACTAATTTTATAAACAACAATGTTCTACAAAATAAAACATGGAAATTTTATGAATTTTCTAACTGACCCTAATTTATTGCTCTCGAGTGTACACATAAAACCAGCCCAATAAATCATCCTTATATAACAGTAGCGTACGCCTTACAGTGTAATGCGTACATCCTAAGTAGTTACGCCGTGGTAGCACTATTGACAGCACTAAACTGTTTGGTCGACCGTAGAGCCTCGGGGCGGGTAGATAATGCACCAAGCACTATGGTGCGTTAGTCTGTTTGACGGCTAAAGGCGGTAGCTTAAAGCAAATTATTAGTAGCTGTTTCCCTCGGTTGACGCGAACCTTTTTTTCGGATGGAAAATCATCAAATGACCCCTCCTGCCATGGGTGGGGTGGAAGGGCGTGTCAGACTCTTACTGACTAAAACCCAGCCATCCTCCTTTATCCGGAGGCGATATCTCTTTCGAAAGTCCCCCACCCCGGCAGGCTATGGCTCTGGGGGACCCGACCCGAACCCTGGGTGAACTACTTCGCATACTCGGATAAAAAATATCCAATTTGTTAATCCAGGTTATATACCATGTGTGTACTAAATTTCATCCAAATCCATTCAGTAGTTTTTGCGTGAAAGAGTGTCAAACATACACATACGTCCTCACAAAAGTTTCGAATTTATGATATTAGGTTTCATTTAATTATTATTTTATATTAATAGTAAATAATAATTATTATTTAATTATTATTGTTATAATAATTGGTTAATTATAGAAAAGGATGACGTGGTTCACCATGATCCACCTGACTTTGCCTCAAATTATGCATTTGAAGTCGATAAAGTATATTTTCCTTCTATGCATCTCAGGGAAAAATCAGTCAAAAATATCTGAATTAATTAATTTAAACAATTCAGAGATTTTTATCTTGCTTTAGTTTTAAAACCTTTAAATAACACCCGTATATTTTATTTTTTGTTGATTCGTACGTGTCGTGGACCATATTAAATCAAATTAACATAATTATCAACGATGATTTGATAATAACCACACTCTGTAGCTCGTATACCAGTATAGCCATTGTAACAAAGTTTTGGGATATAGAAGCTTTTTTATTATGGATATAATTTCTAGAAGCAGCGCAGTAAAGTATGAGTTAATCCATTACATACAAACTTACAAACATTACTCCTTATATTACTCTGGAACACAGACATATATCTAAAGTGTAGAATCAAATGATAGCTTACCGTGTAATTATGTATACCCACCGCGGTATTAATGCCAGATATAACTATTTATTAATCAATAAAAAAGTATCGAGAGCACACAGTACTTCATTACGATTGCTCAGAAGCAAACTATACATTAATATCGATAAAACACCTCATTATCATCAAAGCGTCCATTGCTACATACATTTATAACTCGAAACAGTAGCAATACATGCTACATAAGTATTGCAACAACCATTTATAATACTTCAAGCCATTTAATAAAGACATCACATGGCGGCGTACATGAAACGGTGAACGAAACAAAAAATAATCGATCTAGAATCGATATGAGATCGAGAGCTTAATCGATTCAGTAAAACAATTTAATCGAGCGACATGCGAGTTGCAGATGCAGATGAGTTTCTCACATTTGTGCCTGTCTGTATGTTAGATGTATACATACGTTACTTGCTGCAAGAAGATAAAATAAAATAGGTTTTAAATGAGCTTTCTTCTTTACATTTTTTTTTCCTGAAAATGAGTGAAACTTAAGTAATTTAAAATGTGTCGCATATCTTTAAAGTTTACGCTTACATGCTGACAATGCATTAAAATATTTTTAGATTTTATCAAAAGACTAATTACTTCGGGTATTCCAATATGATTAAGTAGATTATATTTGAAAATTAAACCATATTCTAATAGATTATATCCCATAAAAAGATATCCACAATTTACTTCAGCGAATTTTCAATTTACAAACCGATTTCCTGACGCCATTTACACGTTAACAGCCTATCGTCCATTATTATGATTAACGCCATCTATCGGCCGATAAGATCAACACATCACGCCGCGTCGCGACGCCTGCGCAGACGGTAGCCCCCTCGCGTTTAATTGGCCACCAATATTTATTGTTGAAATGAACATATCACGGCAGGATGGGGACATAACTCAGAGCTTCTGTACATCGTGATTCTCCATTTTGTATCAGTGTGCGATAAGTGGGACTAGGATAACAGTGGAGTCGGTATGAGTGAATTTTTGAGTTGGTAGGATAGCGTTTAATTTCTCAATGAATTTAGATTTAAAAGCTTTTGCGACGACGAAGAATATTATCCAGTGAATATTCTATTCAGTAGTCAAATGCAGATTAAAAAAAATTAAATCCAACTGATCGGTATACAAAAAAAATGCAGATACGACCTATGAAAAAAACACCTTTGATGATTATCTATTTTGTGATGGTTTGCATGAAGAATCCTTAATAACAATATTGAAATATTATAAAATGTCGTCAGAAACAAAAGAGTACCTTATATACAACGTTATTGTCTACACGAAAAAATGACCAACCGAAGTCTACTCCACCGCAGCACAGAGTCAGGAGATAGCAATTTAACGAACCGGCATCACAGCAACGTCTTCATTTATTCAATAAGAAACAAAAACAAAACGAAGCGAACGGATTACAATATCAATTTAGGAAAGTGAATCGAGTGATTTATTGTAATGTTTCATGTAAATATTGCCTGCAGCCCAGACCGTATACGTTTTGTTGACGCTAATTACCAACGCTCGATATTATGCAGCTCAGATAACTCATAAATCAATCGTGACAGATTATGTCATATTTAGTTTTTAGTGTCTGGGTCTATGTTGACGAAAAAAAGTTGTTTCAGAGTTGATAGAGTTGTTACAGTGAAAAAGGAACGATTTATTGTAATTGTGATGTTCGTTTGAGATGGACCTGTTTTCATTTGTACATATTTTAGTCTCGGTTTATTCTGAGTTCTGTGCGCCTACATGGCTCTAGTTAGCCGTTCGACATTCCGACGTTGTTCTTTGATTATTGGCAGGACTAGTTTATTTTATTAATGAAGAATATTTGTTATCTGATTTTTTATTTAAGGAAAATCAAATATGTCACGGTCGTATAAAAAATACCTAACCATCACATTCTAAATAAATTATTATATTTTGGCAGGGTAAAGTTTCATGGCTTAGAATTTAAGCTATACCTACACCAGTAAAGAGCTGATTCAGGTCAGATTAAAAAGAAATCTGAATCTGCCCATGTACCAAGGCAAGGAGCTGATCTACCAACCTTCTAATTCGATCTCTCAATATAAGTAGTAATGCCTAACAACACTAATTGAGAATGATATTTTATTTATAGGTCCCATGTAGCTTACCTGGCAGACTACTTTATTGAAACGTAAGTGAAATAACCCCGGACTATACTAAAAAGGTATAAGTGTGTAGTTGTGACAGATCACAGAATCATCAACTGAACAAAAACGTACGTATTATTTTGAAATCCAAATCCAGGCAAGGCATATTACATATCCGCACAAGGTTTTCAAAAGAATGTTTATTCAAATAAATATAACTCAAGTGTATGTTCCTAATGTCGAAATATGAGCTTTTACTAAAAGTTTCCCGTGTTTTCAATGGCATCCCGAGGGAACTAATAAAAGGTTTAGGTTAACCGACAGATAGACAGACAGAGCTACTTTTTATAATACATATTAATATTAATAAGGATTATGAGTTCACAGCAAAAAAAACCTTGAAAATTTATAACAGTATTATGACTTTAAAAATGGTTAAACTTTTAGCATGTAGCAACATTTATTATTATAATAATCTACTAATAACGCATTTTACGATACAAGGTCAGAATGCAAATCTCAAAATGACATCATACGCGTGCCAACGATAATAATATATTTAAATTGGTCGTATCTTTTACTCCTCGTTTTTATAGATATTATATTTTTTATTTATATTATTTTATTGTGAAACAAAATAGGACTTTTTTCGCTATATTTTAATGACTTTTTTATCTGTATCGAAATATATCGTGTCATTTTTATTAGATAGTAAAATACTAAAGTCGATGAACTCTATATCGATTTACAATTATCATAAAAACTGATAGTTATGATTGGTGTAGATTTAGGATTTTTAAATTAGTTTTGTTTTAGCCAAACACCTGGCTAAAAATACAGCCGCTTACAATAAAATTATGATAGATTTTTAAACAACTTAATTATTAAAGAAATGTCGTCTATTATTATGGATGATTTTATTATTTTTATTAACACATCGAAATATTTTATAATTTATATAAAAAATAATGATTAAAAATATTTATTTATAAAAAAATAAATTTATCAAAATATTAAATTTTACATAAAATTAATTTAAATATGTACTTGCTGTTTCTAAAAGTAGCTGTGAACTATTTCACGCACCCGGATAAAAATAGTCTTATAACCGTCTCTTATCCGTTATCTAAACCTTAAATACTTTAGCTTTATATGTAGGCATATTATAATATATAGAAAAACATATATAAAATAGTTGTCATATCCATATTTGTTAAAGCATACAATGTAATTGGTCATACAAAAAACCTATATTCACAAAATCCGTGTTGTATTCTATTCAACTATTACACCATTGTTTCTATATTACCCCTTTGAAGCATCAATCAGCGAACGTAAACAATTTGCTGTGTTTCAATAGGACACAGACTAACACAGTCAGTGCATCAATGGCGTGTGATTGAAACTATTTTTGTACGGGAGTGTTAGTTGCTGTTCTGTGCTACTGGTTGTTGTGTGGTGCAATTTGTAAACTGTGGCTTTTTGAGTCCTTCTTTTTAATTTTTCATGAGAAATTTCCTTTTGGTGAAATAACTGGTCGTATTTTCAAATGAGAAACAAAACAATTTATGACTAAGCGTAGTTGTACAATATTAAATTATACGCAATCATTTTGATTTTCAGATTATTAAATAAAAAAATATGATTTTAGATTATTTATTTTCAAAACGTTGAGTGTAACTTATTTTTTCCATTACTGGTAAGTTTATTATTTTTTCAAGACTGAGGTCAATAAAATATTTTTTTAGTACATTTTCAGTCTAGATTCATCTCATAGACTGCAGTTGTAGGTTTACAAACTTTCTTAAATCCGACTTACAGCCTCTGATATGGACCAGGCTCTTTTTAACCAATGAAAAAAAATGGACGAGGTTTACAATTTGACGCGTATATTTTTTTATGTATGACCTTAGACATAACACGCAACGCATAACTTTTTACAGAGTAGTCCGATTTTGATAATTCTTTTACTCTTTAAAAACTAAATACAGATCAACTACGGTTAATTTCATCCTACAAAAGCAAACATGAATTTTCCTCACTCTACTCCTATACTTTATACCACACAACGAAACAACTAACAAGTACTCTGTCATCACATAGAGCAGGTTGTCGGTATGCGGGTCGTTGCACCGTCGCACGCGTTTGGAAATACGCGACATTTCACCAGCCTAGCCTCCGAATCTAATTGGTGAAGACCTAGAATCTAGAATAGTGTTACAAAATCTTGGCCGATTCCTAACGTTTACTTTATTATTTTATTTGGTACTAGCTTTCCGGCAGCGGCATCGCCTATGGGCTATACAAATTCAAATTGAAAATTACAGAGTTTCATACAAACTTTACCCCCCTTTTTCATCCCTTTAGAGGTAGAATTTCTGAAAATCCTTTCTTATCGTATGCTTACGTCATACAAAGAACACACTCTCCAAGTTTCAGGTCTCTACGATCAGCGGTGTAGGCTGTGCGTTGATCCGTCAGTTTTATATGTACATATAGATATTAATTGTTTGGATTGTCGTTTTAGTATAGGTTATTTAATTTAGGGCAATAATATTTTAAGGTAATTAAATGTGATAAAAACTATTTTATTTTTTACTGCTATAGAATGAGTTACGACTGAGCTAAGGCATCGGTTATTTCTGTCATAAAATTAATCTATTAAAGTGGTATAGGTTTTTTTAACCTAGACCTATGTTATAAAACAAGATTAGGTACATTACATTGGTACTCATGTTTTTACCAGACTGCACGGAAAGCGTTATGTTTTTTTAGCGTAATATCTTCTTCTTTATCAGGTTTCCTCACCTTACTCCCGTTAAGACACCGTGGTCCATGGTAAAGATACTATACCCATAAATATCAATATATGTTATGAGTAAGTGGCCTATTTAAATAGTACATGTTCGAGTTTACCTCACTGTTCTACAAATAGCAAGCACTTTTGCTATTTGCTATTATACCTAACTGTCGTTATTCCATCAGCATCTGCCTAGCCTTTTTCTTAACCTTGATTGATTGCCTTGTGCGGCTAATACGCAGATAATATCTAGGTAGACCTCTGCTTAACCTTTTGAATAAGCATGATTATCATGATACTATTGTGTATATTGCATATACAATTTAGTGCATGGAAGGCAATTCGGCCATTTTAAAAGCATCCAAAACATTTGATACACAAAACAATACATTTGGACAATGCACTTTATTTTAAAAGGGTTCGATCAAGCGGCTCCCTTTAAAACTTGCAATATCTGGTTGCAACTCACGAATGCAATCAACGCTCACGACACGGGGATGGGCTAAAAAGATAAAAGATAAATAAAAGGCAACATATAAAAGAATAAAAAGTGAGTCTTAAAAATAAAGACACATATAAAAATAAGAATAATAAAGTTGCGTAAGAGACGCGTTGGATCGGATTTGCATTTTCGGCTACCGCGGGGTAAGGCGTGTTCACGCCAGCCATTTATTAAAGGCCTTTTAAAATGTGTTATTATTTTTTTGATTACAACACTTTAACTGGGAAGTTTGGAAGGTAAAATGGGAGTTCCGCGTGCTGTTGTGTGGCTCTGTCTCAATAAAATACATTGACTATAATGTTTGTTTAATCAGGAATCTTATCCTAAATCCAGCTTTCAGAATGCAATAAGTTCGTAACAAAAATGTTTTAATAATTTGCTAATAGTAAAAAATGATCTTTATTGCATATCTTGCAAATAAATGACATTAACCATAAAGTAGTGTAAGACTAGCAAATCACTATTTTTCATCGCGGTCAGTGCAATGCTCTAAGAAAGAAGTTAGCCACTACAAAATATTACCATAATAAAACAGTTGCACTCAAAAGATGAGTTATTAAAGGCTAGAAAAGAACATTTTGGCTATTTCTGACTTTTTTCGCTCCCCGCTATGGGGGAGCGGGAGGGAGGGTTAGACTCTTACTGATTAAAAACCGATCCATGGTCCTTCTTTCGCCGTTTGCGTTTTTGGGCCAAGGCAACTTTTTCCAACAATTCCGTAGCCCGTCAATTTCTGACTCCACCTGCTATTTTGGATCGAACTTCCAAAACTTCCGACTCCATCACTGATGGTAGAAGTAGCAAATCTGATTGTGACCAAAAGTCAAAAGTCAAATTTTTTATTTCAAATAGGCCTTTGCAGGCTCTTATGAAAAGTCACACTAGTGGCACGGTTCCAAAGAGTAGGTCCTATGGAGAAGAACCGGCAAGAAACTCCACGGATACTCTTTTCAAACAAGTAATGATGTTCACAATAACTCGGTTATATAATATACGATATAAGACCCTAACATTATTCCAGAATTTCTTGTGAACACATGCTTATACCTGTCGGTAGTCCGATCGACCCTAACATGTTGTAATAAAGTGCACTACCCGTACTAAAACTTTATACGCTTTGACATCTCAGAATAAAGATTCTAGAGCTTACATTGTTGCTTTGATTATGTTGTCTTGTTCAAGTCCTTCGGCTTTCATTGTAGCATAGCATATAAATAACCTATTAAGGCTATCATTGATATCTTCTTTGAAGAGACATATGACTTAAAGTTAATCGCTTTTGAAGTTGTTAAAAGATCAGTATCTTTGATAGATAAGTCCAAAGTAGTTTTGGTGGATATCGATTGTAAAAAGCGACGACGTGGGTTTGAAATCTTTTGATCTCATATGTGTCTATTTCAAAGTCATTTTTGTAGTTTCTATGATTCTTTTCTTGGACTGATAAGACCTATTAAAAAGTCTGCGTCAATCTGGTTATTTTGAGTTACTGAAGTATGCAGAAATGATATGGCTTTTAATACAAGTCTTGGAAGCATAATTTATGGCATTCTCTGAGATTATTTGTTGACTGAATAGATTAGCAGAATAAATCCCAAAACATTTTTGATATTATATCGACACACAAAAGCATAGTTGATTCATTAATATTTTGAAAAATTATTCTGTTTGCTAATATATGTTGCAAAACCAGTTGAAATCGAGTATACAAGCTTAACCGTCAGGTGTTTTGCATTATTTTATTGTCTAACGTTTTCTGCTTATTAAAACGAACCCTATCACTAGGAGCATACGGTATAATGTTGCTTGATAGTAGTCTAGACATATTTACAGCGTATCAGTCGAGATAACTTGAGTATTTGCATAGTAGCCACTGTAGATGCGGTTACGATTCTAGTTACCATTGATTTTTCATGCCGATATAAGAATACGATAGGAATGTATTGAGCGTTGAAGATTAGGAAGAAGTTGTAGGTTAGAGTTTGTTGTGGAATAAACCCTTTCCTGCTCTTTCACCCGTGTCCTAACGGAACTAGTTTGTACTTATTATGATCAGCCAATAATATATAAGAGGAGCACGTGGCTAAGTAACAGCCGCACGGTTCGATCGATCAAAGGTTAAGCTGCGCTTGGCGCGGTCGGTCCGTGGATGGGTGACCATCTTTGTCATAGCGAGACTCCTCCGTGCCTCGGAAAGCACGTTAAGCTGTTGGTTTCGGTTGTTATTTGTACATCTTTGACAGTCGTTACGGGTAGTCAGAGACGAGTAGAAGCCAGAAAGTCTGACAACCAGTCTTACCTAGGGGTATCGTGTTACCCGGTAACTGGGTTGTAAAGGTCAGATAGGCAGTTGCTCCATGTAAAACACTGGTACTCAGCTGCATCCGGTTAAGACTGGAATCCGAGCCCAAAATAGTTGGGAAAAAGGCTAGGCAGATGATGATGATCAGCCAATATATCATATATTTGTCCCAGTGCTGGGCACAGGTTTATTCTTATACAGAGAAGGCATGAGTTTTGATCATCAGCTAGTTTAATACTGTTGTTATAAAAAAATAACACAACTCATAATTTATTTCGGTATTGAGTTAAATACGTATTTGGAATCAGGAAAAACATCATCTGATTACGACTACACATAGATACATTTTTCCTGAATTATAAATGTGTTTTGTTGATATAAATCTATTTGTAAGACAAAACTTAGTAATTAATTCACACATCTACATGAAATATCGTTTTTTAATGGACACTTATGAATATTCTGCAACGATAACATTAACTTTTGCCGCTCATTCTACTAGCCAGGCTAGTCTATTCCTAGATGTAACTAACATTAAAAACAATGTATCTACATACTCTGCATACAAAGTATTTTAAGATGTCTTTTTTCGTTTCCCTCAACAATTTCCCATGGGTTTGTTATGGTCTGATATGCTCATTAGCAAGTGCACGACTGTTTCCTTTATCCGAAGCTTATTCCTATATGGTGTTTATCTAACTCTGCGAGTAACGACTTTTAGGGAAACTGGGTTGGAATAGTATAGAGATATCACTGTGCACTGTGCTGTACTGGCAAAATAGTTGGTATAATATACGCTAACAGCATTAAAAAAATCTTGGTATGTATCAAGAATCTGAATTCATGAGAGTGATGTATCACTTTTCACTGTTTGCTAATAGCTTGCCGTTCATAAGTTAATTTTTGACTTTAGATTGATGTGATGTGATTATTTAAATTGGTAGGTATAGAGGTGACGATTATCTTCAAAATGTTATGTGGCACTCCACGCCTTAAGGCGGCGATATACGACTTTGCCCCTTTTAAAGCTAATGATTACGCTTTAACGACTTGCTTTCATGATTTGAAAAGTATATATACTAAAATAGAGCATATGCTTGATAATTTTGTATAACATTTTTTTTAATTATGTATTTATAACATTGTATAAAAAAATCATGAAGTTAGGTCTAACGCAGAAGAAAAACTGAGTTTTACATAGAATTTATCAAGCGGATTTTAATGAAACCTGTACCATTTTATAGAAAAGTTAATTATCTGTCTTTTTGTATACGTATATTTTTTTTAAATCGTACATTTACGTCAATTTTTGTGCTTTTGTCAAAACGTTGAGTTGAAATTACGGAGGGGCTCCACCGGGCGACGGGGGCAGTACGTCTGTGACCACTGTCACGGGTAGACGCTGTCACTCAGAGCGAGCACATTACGATGTAAATAAATTATTATATTTGTGATAAGATGACTGGTGAATTATAATTATTACATTGAAAAGGCACTACATGCGGATAAAATATTTTTTTGATGTGAATAACGTGTTTTCAAACCAAATCATTCATAATCTGTCATAATCTAAAATGTGTGTATCTAAATTTGGCAGGACAAATATATTTTGTTATTGACTTACTAAATAATTAAATGTACTTTAGGATTTAAATATGTATTTCTTTTAATACATTGCGTATTCAAAACTAGAATATTGAATAGAATAATATATTTAAATTTTACATGTAGGTCGGAGATAGTCGTCAAAATTAAAATTCTTTCATGTTATGTTATAATATTTCCTAATAGTTTGGAATTTATAGAAATAGTAGCTATAAGTCAGGGCATGGGATGATATCTTAGAACAAAACTTAATGGTTTGTAAATAAAACGTCCATGGTAACAAGGTGGCGCTATTCTAAATTATTACCAATGAAAATATTTTTCTAAATACGTGAATTTGGGTTCAAGTTTCTTTGCTACGAGGCGAATTTGAAAAAAAATGCAGAATATGATAAAAAAATAAGCTTACGCTATTCAAAGAGTATTGTAAAATGTAAAATTGTAAAATGTATATTGTATTGTCTGACTATTTTAGATAGACCATTTTTCTATTTTGGATTGGTTACATTAGTTTTATTTTTAGGGTTCCATAGTCCGACAAGGAACCCTTATAGTTTCGCAATGTCCGTCTGTCTCTCTGTTCGCGGCATAGCTCAGAGGCTCTTGGTACTAGAAAGCTGAAATTTAGTATAGATATGTGTATTGATCACGCCGAAAAAGTGGTAAAAATGAATAAAAAAAATAAAATAATTTAGTGGAGCTCCCGAACACGTGAAATGAGGATTAATATTTTTTTTGTTGCGTAACCCTTCATGTAGGGTATCGTTAGATAGGTCTTTCAAAAATAAAAAAAACTAACTTTCGAAAACTATCACGGCAAAGTAGGCTTCACCGGTTACATAGTTATAGTTGACTAACTAAGACTTACTACGGAATCCTACTGCGTGTGGCCCGACACGCACTTGGCCGGTTTTTTACTGGTAACATTGGGTAGTGATGCTTTACATAGCAACCATTTTCGAAGTTTAGTAAAAACGCCAAGTAAGCAGTCACATATGATATACATATTAATCTATTAGTCAAGGTATCTAATGTGGGATAATATTATATACACACAATCTAAAAGATAAGACGAAGCATAGTGTTTTAGAAATGAAGGTCTTACTTCACTATGCCACTCTTATGTTTTATTTTCAACACCAAATAGTATCCGACAGAACGTCGATTTTTGGCTAGGCCTAAGCCGATTAATAGGCAATCGCTTAATTCTTTGGCTAAAGCCCTGATGAATAAAAAGGACTTGATCTTCTTTAATTTTTGGTCCAGAAGTCAAAGACAAGAACTGAAAATGAAAAAATAAAGATAAATTCAAATAGTATATTTAAGGTTCCGAACCAAAATAGTAAAAAGTAACCCTTATGGGATGCGACTTTCTCTGTCTGTCTGTCAGAGCTGATAATTACTTCAGGAATAACTAACCTTATCGATTTGGAATAATTGTTGAAATATATCGCAAATGGATAAAGTAGAAAAATACTACCTATTACTTTCGAGGAAAAATGGGAATTAAAATTACAAAGTGTAGTTTCTACGTCATCATAATTATGAAAGGGCTTGATATAAAGGCTTGATGCATATTCTAATATTTTTTATGTTTTCTTCGACATCTTTTGGTATACGGATTAAATTTAAAAAAAACTCTCCGTAGTTTGTAAAACAAACATTCTGAAATAATTAGACTTCCGTACATTTTTCTCTTAAATGCTTTTCTTAATATGGTATTTCGACCATTTTCCAATTCCAAGATTATGTTTGAATTCCGATGAATTGTAATAAGAAAACTAAATGAAAATTGAGCTACTGCATGTCAATTTAATAATCTTTTTATAAAAAAATCTGTCAACTTTTGCGGTGAGTTTTTCTGATAAAATATATTATAAAAAACCTTATATTAGTAATATAAGGTAAAAAGATAAAGATCAAAAATATTTAAATCGGTAATTATAAATGATTTCAAAGTCAAAAATCGACATTGCATCTTTCAAAAAGATTATCGAAATGCCATACAATGGTAGGATTTTTTTCCATTACTTTATTTCTTCAATAATGCATGAAACCGTGGAAAAGGGTCGTACAAATTTGGTGCTTGAAAATGTAACAGCTAATTCTCATTCAGACAAAGTCTATATCCGAATTCAGCACATTTATTTTTGCATTGATTTTTTGCTTTGCGGCACTTTCAAAATTGGGCCCAAAACGGGTGATATTCCATTGTTCATGATAGGTAAAAATTTTAAAAATCCTGGTCATAATCGGAATCTTTACTATCCCACTTTTGGGTATGACATAGACATGCATTAGCATTATTTATCGCTTTTTCAAGGTGGATTGGTGATTTCAGACCGTGTAGTCCAGGTTTCCTCACGATGTTTTCCTTCACCGTTAGTCAATGGTGTCTAAGTTATACTAAAAAAAATGCATGTAAAACTTTGGAATAGTCAGATTCGTAATTTCTAGGTTTCGAAGTTTGAATCTGCATACTCATAAATGAGATGCAGTTGCCTTAGCAAAGAAGCCACAATGACTTTTTACTAATATGTTCGGTGTATCAACTTAATAATATAAATAAAACTACCTGCAGCTTATTTAAAATATTAACATCATTTGTAATACAGTCTCACTCACTTTTAGGTCTTTAAACGTAATAGATTATTCAATTTCGGTTCTGTTGGTGTCAAAACTTAGGCCAATTTTAAGCTAATGGTTTGGCCAAAGCTGATGCCATAGGTTTAGTCGGACACTTTACAGATGGATCAGAAACGTCGGACTAATTAACTGGCTTCCAGGCTCTCCTTACAAAACTAATATGATTTTCCTATACAAGTGAAGATGAGCTGAAGTTATTTGAGAAGCAGCAGATGTCGTAAAATGCAAATATGAAAAAATCTTGCGTGCATTTCTGTTAGAGGAGCTCAAAATGGACACCAATATGGCTTAAAAATTAACTCCTATGGTGCGATTTTGTCTGTCTGTCTGTCCATCTTTCACAGCGGATTAATTCAAGAAAGCTAGTTGTCAGAATTTTTTCTTGAAACTTGTAACAATTCAGATCGATAAATATGTTTTGCAGATTAAAGAAATTGAAAATATTTTTGCTTTTCTGGCAAACGAAGTATGCAGTGGGGGTTGGAAATTTAAAATTAGTGTTTCGAAGTATTACTCAGACAGATTTTATTTGTATTTCTATTTTTATATCTTAGACATGCATATCAAAATACAATATGCGACTGTCCTTAGAATCTCTACATAATATTATGGTCACCCGTCAAAGTTCTTTAAAATATAAAATGACAAGCGTGCGGTGTGCATTGCGGGGTCGCGGGGGGGAAGCTCAAGCTCCGCCCATTTGCTCAAGGTCATTGGCGGTAGTCGTCGTCTTAAATGTTACATTATTCCTTTGATTATATGACATATCAGGGTGAAAATGCCGCATGTCACGTTCCATATTTGATTATTAATAACGATTAGTTGTAGATTATGAAAATAACTCCAAGCGACTCTGGTCATCATCTGTGTACCCTTCTCCTAAGTAAGAATATCTGTTATAAGGCTTAGGCTTTAGGCACAGACCTGTCATTATAAATCCACACAAACTAGATATACGTACTAAACAATATATCTAAACGCGCCTCCGCTAATAAAGATTTCATTTAACACAACATAGCCTGATTAAACCGCCCAGTCCACCTACCCTACTTCTACGACCTAACAATGTCCATTCAGCCGACCAACAATTCTAATCTATTCGCTTCATTAGCACTATCAAAATAAATACGTCACTCGATATCCGACCGTAACAAGACTTAGTTTATCACTTATCTCAAGGTAGGAAAGTGTTAAATCGTGGTGATTATTTTGATTGCCCCGGTGGCTGTCCTCTTAGGAATCTGGTGTGCTTTAATTGCTTTCAAGCGGGATCTGTTTGCGTGATCTCTGGCTCGCCTCGCCATTAGTAACTGACTTGCGGCGAGGAGTACCCCTTTGTCTCTTTTGTAGTGATGGGAAGGTGTTGTCCGATTTGATTGTGTTCGATGCGAATTTGTTTTTAAATAGTCGATGGTTGAGTTGCCTAGGCCTTCTTTAAACCTGTAGGAATTTATTAACACAATTTATCCGTACTGTCTTTAAAATACCAGGTAAGATAAACTATAGGTTTAAAAAAATGGGAGGATATTAAATAACGCTCTTTGTTTAAAAAGAATGCCAAGCTCTTTTCATTCCTACACTGTCAAAGTGACATGAAATAAATTGAAACTAACTAATACCTACCTTATATAAATGCAAAAGTGAGTTTATATGTCTGGATATGGATATAGGCTACTTTTTATCCGGGTGTGTAAAGTATTTTTCTCTGGACACGTGGGAATCGTGGGAACTACTAGTAACCAATAAAGCAATGCATCATGCTTGATATACCTTTATATTTTGAGTCTTAGCAACGTTTATTAATCATTGATGTGCTTATCTAAAGAAAGAATTGCAGACATTATTTAATTTTGAATTAAATATTCAACTCGATTCATTTGATTAAAACTCGTCTCTCGTCCCATCACTACCGTTGGTATTTAGAAGCCAACTTTTTTCATTGTTGCTAAAAGCTGTCGCATGTATGTATTTGTTATTGTCAGCTTTAAGTATGTGTGAATTATTTTATATTTATATGTGAGTATAGCCTTTGTAACTGTAGCCTTTAACGCTTCGAGCGTTCATTGAATAGCTGGAGTTTTTTTATTATTTTAAACTTAATGAACTTTATAATTTGCTTAAGAATTTATAAAGTAAACCTATCAATTATAATTATAAAATAATTGTCCACCGTTTACCTAAAAGCAATACTAATAAAGATTTTGTTTTGCATTAAAAATTGTTTTCCGAAATACTGATTGTATAACAGCGCAATTTGATTTTAACATTTACATCTTTTCACTTTACCAAGAAAAACTTCAGAGGAAATGAAAATCTTGAAAGCCAATCATTACATACCGGAAAAATGCTCTGTTACAAAAAATACCAAAGAAAATAAAAATAAACCTGAACTGAATACATTTTCTAAGACATCTTACCCTCCTATAAATTAAGCAACAATAATCGCCATTTTCGTTCGTCGTAAATATGTTAATACAAAGGACGTAACGACGTCCCCCGGGAGGAACTGGGGCGACCGGGGACTAGGGACGGATGGGAACAGGGGACACAGAGACAATGCGACGAAATTACAACCGGCCAATTGAGCTGCTTGTAAACTTGATCCCCTCTATTGTTTCCGCACTTGATACGGTGAGAGGATTCGGAGGATTTGATACTTTAAAAATTGGAGTAGGTATATGTTTCGTCATTGGAACAACTATCAAGGTTATAGTTTTCAATTTTTTTTAATGATTGACGAGACGCTCTAGATGTTAACTTGATGTTGAGTATAAACCTACCTACTCAAGGTGCAGTTAGACCCAGATTTTTTAATTTTAAAATCCCCTAAGTCCAACTTATAGTGGACCAATATTAAATAGGTAAATAAATAATTTATTTTCAAAAGTATGAGTACATGTTAACTTAAATACTACGGCATAAGTAATAGATAACAATATCATTGTGGATGGCGGAGCAGAACCCACTTCCATGCTAGGTTCAGGTTCAGATTAATGATGATGTCAAAAGTCCCACGCTACTGTATTCGATACTCTAATACAAATAGTTCTATAGTCTCAGTGTATTTCAATAATTATAATGCCTTTCAAACTGGAAGAGATTACTGTGTGTGACATTGCAGTATAATCTAAGGTATATATATGTATCTAAGTAGTCTGCTATTTGGCGCTGTCATAGTAGGTACCTAGACGACCTACCAGAAATATCTACCAGAAACCTCCATAGCTACATAAAAACTTTCTTCTATCCTCTGATAACAATACTTCGATATTGACAATAGTTTGGTTCCAAATACACAAAGCTGAAGATTTTACATAATAGGTAGAATTTCTGACTTCTCGTCCAAGTTTCAACGAAAAATAAATCTTTAACAACAAAAATAGAGATAATTTTATTGACATTAACCATGTCTTCAATTACCAATGTTTTATAGCAGGGAAGGGAACACAACAGCCAAGTCTAACTTTCACCGAGCATAGTCTTCGCATCCTATCAGTAATTACAACATAGATTTAGATACATGCCAGTACTTAATTACGTTGTTTACCATATTGTAATATTAAGACATAAATTACTTGGTTAATAGCAACACTATAAATTGTTAACCTCTCATAAAACCGGACTTTCTATGCGGAAATTCTCATGGAACAATATTGAAAATACCGGAGCGACGAGTATTCATCAATTATGTTCTCTTCCTTGACATCTTTTATTATTTACCTTATATTTTGTACAATAACATTTGGTTACGTAAACGTGTCGTAGATTGTTGATAAAACTC